>OX387275.1:22473624-23710091 GCA_947562075.1 Orthosia gracilis
AATTGTATGCTGTTGTAAAATGAGTACCTTTTTTTGCCAACAAGGGATAATCTTCAAAAGACACCGAGACTTTGAGGAAAAGACTAAGGTATGTGGGATTGTTACTTCACTAAAACCAACCCGGTGATTACCATCAGCGGGTAGAACATGACCTTTTAAAAGACCATCCTAAAATCGCCTCTGTTCAAAACTTGTTAGGGCACATCCCTAGGGAGACTGAAAAGGCACCACGATTACCTATAGTAACTAATTTAGTAGTGCGATACTTTCCATCCCAAATTAATCTAAGATAATAAATAACAAGTATGGCAGTTTTATCAGCCCTTATAACATGTTGTGGCACCATTTTGTTTTATCCCTAGCTTAGTACCGACGAATATTTTCTTGTATCACTTTTTTCTACAACATTACACGATTACTTACTTACTCTGAAGTGTAAAGATAGGGTATGTCTACATAGTTTATAGGTATAAAGGTCGTAGCCGACATATACGACACCGCTCCCACACGGAAAAATTATGTTCATTGAAATGTGAGCTTCAGGGCATCCTTTGTAGACATACTTTACATTGACAACACAAATTAGCAGATAGCTCGCTGTAAACGAGCTTACCGCCACTCGATAATTGTCGTCTCGCTTACCACGCGCTTCAAGCGGGCGACCCGCGCGGTGTACGCACGCAGGCTGATTTTCTGTGAGTGAAAAAATACAACTTTTTTAAACATCCACATAATATAAGAAGACACCTGTATTTTTAGAAGATAGGTAGGTAGGTTTTAGTTTGATTAATTAAGCTCAGCCGGAATTCGGTTAAATTTTGCCAGGCAACCTTACAGTAATTTATTTCACTATCAAGTATCAAGCATTCATCAAAAATAAATTACCTGCAAATTTTTGCGTTGGGATCTCGAACTATATTGCTAAAATGGTTTTATAAATAAGGTTCGTAGCTAATAACCAAGTAAGTCTTTTAAGAAAGATAAAATAAAAAATGCCTTTAACAAAAATTCTTAAAACAGAATAGGATTATAGGCGTTGTCTGATAAATGATATTTTTATCTAGATGGCTGGTTCTGCTGGCGTCATGTATTGTCATTGACGTCACCAAAGCGGCACAATTGACGCAAATTACCGAGGATCCACAAACATATTTGTTTGTTCCTTATCTTTAAATATTTTGATAAATAAGAAAGTATCTGCATTAATTTAAAGTAGGTAGTCAGGGCAAGCAGATGACATGAAGCTCTAGAGAAAGAGTCTCAGCGATGGCAATTGTCGAAATTCCAAAATGGCCACGTGACATTTCGATAGTGCTTGACATTGACAATATTATACATTTTTGGCATTTTATCAATCGCTGTCGCAACGCTTACTTTGATGGAATGTCACTTGTCTAGAGCCTATGGATGTGGTTTACACAGGAATGAGGGGATTAGCACAAGAAAAGAGAGGCTTGTGAGTAGTGAGCGAAGTCGGGCTGTGATAATGATGATGAAGAGTTAAGTTTGACTGGTTTCTGAAAAGTTATATGGAAGTCGCCAGTCATGGTATGGGCATGATGCAGAGGAATGAGGAACATGTAGTGAGGTAAGTTTTGAGTGTGAATGTAGTGCTGAAAAGGGTAAAGGATGACTGTAGAAAAGATTGGTGGATTGTATTTTTTTGTAAAATAGAAGTTATATGAAAAGTTATAAGGAGACGATTACTGAGATTGCGGAAAAAAAATATAAGAGAGATGAAGACTTCTTGCGTTGATCATAAATATTAAGTGCAGGAGGATGATGATAAATAACATTTTTTTTTTGTAACAAAAAGTTAAATTTTGCAAATGCAGCTTGTAACTTCAGACCCAAAATCACAAACAAAATTAACAAAACCCTCCATTAATAATAAAACAAAGCATAATTCACAAAAACACATACATTAAACACATAAAACGGCTGAATGGCACAAAAGGGGTGATTCATAACGCGATATCAGCCAACCTAGAGTTTCCGACATGGGATCAAAATACAAACAAATATATCAGAGGTACCTGCGGACACATTATTATAGGAGACGCTTTATAGCTCCTATAAGCCATAAATTTGTCTAGTTCATTGTTTTATGTAATTCGCACGTTGGTCCTGGGTCCCTGGTGGTTCCGTGGTGGTGTAACGTTCTAATTAGGGTTCCGTGATATATGTTAAGGACGCACTGTAAAATAGTTTTTGTGAGTAGGTATTGAATTTAAATGGCACGAGGACGTCGTTGAATTTTGTCAAGTTCCTTTTTAATAGATGGTTGAATACATGTATCAAAATGACTTAGTACTCATATTTATTCTTTGGTAATGGTTCAGATTGGAATGTAAATACATCTTGGGTGAGTTTTATCCGCAGACATAAATCTAACTAGATGACGCAATGTTTGTACTTGGCGTGCCAAAAAACGGAGTAAACTTACGATCAATGATCGTAATCTGAGCTTTTCATTTAGCATTATCGACACCGGAAATCCACTGAAATCTAGAAAAATGATTTTTTATGCCATATTGAGATGTAAGGAATGTATAGAAAAAGTTGGCCGAGGCATTGGAAATGTTTTCTTTCATAGGTAAGTAAATTTGTTTTTAAATTGTTTGTGAAAAAGTGACACGCTTGATTTTCATACAGATGGAGGGACTTGCGCTATCTAGTTAGATTAATGTCTGTGGTTTTATCCCTTAAATAAGTATTCTAATCTGGAAGCAGATTTGATATGTACCTTTTAGCTAAGGAACGAGCTTCATAAATCCAAGAACCATTGACAGTCATGTCACTTGTATATTATCTTCCTGCCTTGTCCCATGTTGGTCGGCGCAGCACGGTTTCTTCATCCATACCTGTCAACCGTCACGCTATCTCGAGCTCCCCTTTTTTCATATCACTCGTTCACTCCTGACTCAGTCCATCCATCTTTTGTTTGCCCTTCCTCTCTCTCTCTATCTCTTTTTGTAAAAGCTCTGAAATTTTGGTTCTCGCGAAACGGACATACCTACCACTTTTACCCATAAACTTAAATCATAAGGTCCACCTTGCTTCCCAATTCTATCGTAGCCGATAACTATAAATAAAAACTATTATAAACTCGTGTGATAAAATAGTAGGTTACCATTTTGATCTTACAACCAACTTTAGTACTTCCTTACCTCCCACTATATGGCTTATAGGCGTTGTTGTCAATGTACTACCAACCGCAAGTAAGTATACTTGAGCTACGAAAGCGGTCGTGATCTTAAAGCTCCCGGTAAACTTTACTAAGAGGATGTCAAGTTATGTATTTCATAAATGCTTTCATGTTTAATGGAGAGTTGAAAATGGGTTCGTGGCTTGTGATTTTTCTTTAAATGGGTAGTATAGGTTAAATGATAATGATAAATGATTTTATTTCTGTAAGTTGGTCTGTACAAACACTTTTATATGTCGATCATATTTTTTTAAACTAGATGAGGTTGGCGTTTCCTATCTGACTACTCTGAGAAGAAAGGCCGAAACAAACTCAGAGATCACAGTCTCTTTTAAAGTCCAGACAAAATCTTGATTAGATCTTGTGAAGACCATGTAGATTGATGTCTGAAATGGTATTTTGAGGAAAGAACCAGCCAGATTGAGTGATCCTGTCCAGTCAGTGCACGCATTTGTCAATAACCGTGCAGCTCAACTCAGAATTTAAGGAGCTCAACGATTTGACGAACAATACCAACGAAAGGACATTCGGGTAGGCCGCATAAATTACTCTAACTGCCAGCCTATGATTAAAAATACCAAAGAATAATTAAAATTAAAAACAAAAAAAAGAATGATCCACATAGTCTTCACATTCACAATATTTAAAATAATATAATACTTTAAAAAGTAAAGATTCTTGTCATTGCAAGAAAACCCAAATTTCAGGATGCAAAAAATATAAAAAATTATTAATTGGAGCAGCTCAATCCCAAGCCTTTTGTTGGTCTGCCTTGTTGTTTGATGGTTTATAGAAATTTGCTAATCTTGGACGGCTATTCAAATACAAATAGCTTTTATTTTCAAACTAATGACTAATTTTACTTATTTGTTGTATTTGTCAGACATCGTTTAACAATTTTATTCTCTTATCAGCATCGGCCTTCCTCAGATTCTTCCACAGTACACGATTATATGTTTTCCTCCTCCATGTGGCGCCTGCTTTCGATCTCAGATCATCCGTACGTATCGGTCTCAAATTATTTATACTTCAAACATTTCTTGCTTTTTAATAGTCCTAATAACTGACTTTCGATTTAGCTTGTCCAGAATTGCTATCAGCCTTTGCGAAATGTATGTTCATAAAATTGCTTGTAAATGGTTTAAATAAAAAGGCTTTGATTTCGAGTTTTTCGCGCTTAACTTTTCGTGTGCATAAGACCGTTTTTTTTTGGCGTTGTGAATTTCTCATGCATATTGCATATTGCTACCACGGGGAGATAACGCAGTTATGTGGGACTCAACCCACTAAAACTACTCTACGGTGTCCTCCTGTGCCGCTTATGGCGGGAACACGGGCACGCGTTAACATTCACCGCGAACCCGCCAAGGCTGTCCGTCACCGGACCCTCCTCTAGGGAGTAACCCCCATCACCGGCGCCCCAGAACACAATACGCCGTGACCACCCTAGGGATCAAACCAGCACAAAGGCGCCATACGACTCCGTGTACGGTACCCTTAGTCCCCCTGTGACGGGTCAAGGTCAATGGCCCCATCACCTACCATTTTTCGGCCATAGGGGATAGGAAGATAAGCCAATGCTAGAACCAACACTCCTCCTCCCCTGCGGCCCCACCGCGTCCGCCATCAGACGGTGGCGACCCCGTCCAGGCCGCGAAAGGTAGGGAGAGCGGCGAACCGCAATACCGCCACTCCTCTCCCGCCGCGGACTCTAACCCTCAGCCGCGATATCGTATGGGACCTGGGACGCTCCATAAGACATCGCGGCCCGCCTCAGTTGCGATGTCGCCTGTACCAAGCGGCACCGCAACCTACTAGTTGGCCGCTACGTCGTCGGCTTAATCGGCAAAAGACCTGACGCCCCCCTCCTCGATTTCCTCTTCCCTTCACCGTGGGTAACCAAGCCACGCCTCGACAATGTGGGAACCCACCGGAGGGGATATGCTTAAGACCTGGATCCACGCTAAACACAATAGCTTTTCTATTGTTTCACAATCAATTTTAATCCTAGTTTACTTCCGTCACGTTCTGTCAGCATTATGCTGACAAGACATGACAGAAGTCAGCAAAATGCTGACAGTAGGCTAGTAAATCTTGAGAAAACCATTTGCTTTTACCTTCAAAACGAACTCCGAAAATTCAACACCGTTTTTCACAGAACACAAAACAGTTTTTCCTCAACACCGCCTTATCAGACATAAAACAAATAAATTAAGGCTCTTCCACAACTTTATCAGCAACTATAAGACGAGAAATGCCAACAAATTACACAGGACGAATTATTCTCGAGACCATCTGAAGGCGTCCGTCTGTTTTGCTCTATTATCCAAGCCCTCAGATAAGCTTTAGAGCGTGAGGAGGGGCACGTTACGAACGAGGAAAGTGAGCCAGGAGAGTGTACTTGCCGGATTACTGGCGAGGTAAATGAATTAGGAGATTTTAATTGGAGGTATCTGGGTTTTAAGGACCTTTGACGTTTTAAAAAAGCTGGTTAATTGAATAAGCGATTTTGAAAAAAAACTTACAAACTTATATACATCAAATCTGATTTATTTATAATATGATATAAATAAATAAATATGTTATTTTATTGAAAATTAAAAAAATAAAATGAAATAATCTTTATTAACTTTTATTATTGATAGGCTCGCGTTTGACCTCTATCTCACCTGATGGTAAGCATGTATATTTATATATATGTACATATTTATTTATTTAAAACATAATTCACACAAACGTACAGAGGTGGACTTAATGCCTTAGGCATTTTCTACCACTCAACCTTTGGGTGACGCGTATACAAATAATGGTAGGTGCAATATTGAAAATAAATCGTACATATCTTGTTTGAGCAACAGAATTAAATAATGTTAAAAACCGCTCTAGTAAGGATATTTACAAAAAAGACGTTCACTTGCCGGATTACTCTCTTGTTTGTCAAACGTATTTGGTAGCTAGTTGAATTAGACGAGTTTCCACGGTGATTCTTCTAACGTTGAATTATTTTATTACTTTTTATTTGTGTATACATTTTTTAAAGTCGTCTTATTTGTCGATAGAATTTTGTTAAAGAACGTTGTTTTGTAAAAATAATTTTGTGTTTCTCTGGTAAAAAACTCGATTGTATGTTTATGGAGGTCTTCAAGTCCAGTGTGACTAGGTTACTCTTAGGCAAGCGTATTTTATCATCGATCACATCATCGCTTATCATCAAGTAAGAAAATGGTCAAACGGGGATCCCGCTTGACGTTTATTAATAAAAAAATTAGGTAACAAGGTAAATTTAAAAATACCCTCCGACACATTTTTATTTCATGCTATATAATTTATCTAGTAGTAAACACGCTTCGATCGACAATCTATTGAACACGCAATTATGACACGATATCTTGCGAAAATTATATAATATATAATATCTTGTGGACCGATGACGGTAATGCGCTGGATGCAAGACGCACGGGAATTGCAATTGGTTAATCCGTTTAGGAGCTATGATGCCACAGACAGATACACAAATACTCATATACACAAACACACAGGTCACGTCAAACTTATAACACCCCTCTTTTTCCGTTGGGGGTTAAAACAACGATGCTTTGTTGTCAACATCGACAATTTCAGCACTGTTTTAAACTCTACGGCTTATATCTAAAATACAAAAGCATTTTTTTATTTTTAAAACAAAATATTGGATGATATCTCGTAATGTCAAAAGTGTATCACCATTTTTGTGATTCCATGTTTATAGTCCAATTTTTTAGCAAGCAGGATGTGTAAGCTTTTAAGGATAATTCATAACATGCTTTGAGCAACAATACTTGGCACTCTCTTTAACAAAAGGCGCCGATCTCTCCGGGCGGCATATGTATTTTTCACACAACTCATACAAAGGGACGCCGATGGAGGCTGGCTCAGAAACAGATCATCCTCGATTGAGGAAGTAATGCTATGGAGAGAGCGTAATTTGTGATCATTGTAGTCTTTGTAAGGAAGGATAAATAAATATTTTGCTATTTCTATAAATCTATACATATAAATAAAATTGGAGTGTCTGTTTTTTTATATTGAAATAACCGTTTTTTACTACATGTATATGAATATATACACGGTACATACATCAACATAACATTTTATAGAATTTTTGTCTGTCTGTTTGTTTGTTCCGGCTAATCTCTGAAATGGCTGGATCGATTTTGACGGGACTTTTATTGGCAGGTAGCTGATGTAATAAGGAGTAACTTAGGCGTTTATTTTAGTTTTATTTTTTTTATTTTAGAAATTTGTCAGGCGGAACGAAGTTCGCCGGGTCAGCTAGTTTACAATAGATTGATTGAATGTTGGTAACATTTCTACTGGTGAAAGGAATTGTTTAATTGATCCGAGATATGATACTGTTGTTCTCAGTAAACGTCGTATTTATAAAACCCAGTTTAAACTAGTCTACGATATGTTTTATTAAACTTCCAAGTATCTCATAAAGTCACTTAAACCACAACTATTGTGCACCAAATGTGTGTTTACCTCAGTTTTATAGCAACTTACTGGAACGATTGTTTAAATCCCTGGCGAGTGTTGAATGCAACTGCTCCGTGTGTAACTCGCTTTATATTCTTAGTCTTGACAAATAGGCACTTGGCTGGAAGCATCACGTGCTCGCCAGTGCTGCCGACATTAAACTCATAAGTTTTATTCTACTAAAATTGGACTACGATAAATTCGAAACGGGTCAGCGGTCGCCGAGCGAGTCTATTGTAGAATTTTGTTTCAATTTTATTTTAACGGTGTGGAACGTTTGAAATTGCTGTAATATCTAAATGTTTAAATGGATTCTCTAAAACAGTATTTATCTACCATTTATCCCCTAAAATTTGACCTACATTTGGACTAAAACGTACAAGAAACAGACTCTATTCATTCCGGAACAGTGGATACCATTCGTTACTTAAAGAAAATTGGATCTCAACAAGTTTTGTCTCTCAACAATAACAATCCGAGCATTACCAAGAACAATTTAACTTCTCAACAACGTCAGGGCGGTCGTAAATCATATCTTTCTTCAGGTCATATAAAAAGGGAGGTAGCGAAGATTCCAGTATCTGAGGAGGCGATCGCGTAAGAAGATACTAATGATCTCGTATTGCGAGCGACGTGTCGTCGCCGCCGGGGCGAGGCGAGGCGAGGCAAGAAACGCGTGTCGGAGGCACCGTAGAGAGGCACGCTAAGCACCGTGTGCGTGACCGAGCCGAGACAGAGGATGACGTCACCGGCCGCCATTATTCAAGACGATGTTTATTCGTTCAAGAACCAATAGGAACCTTGAGAAGTTTATCTTTATTGCGCGTATTAATTTTGATGGGGGTAGATGGCCGTGCCGGGTTATCGGGTTGTCTTGTTTCTTCATCCTAGCTAACCAAAGATCGTTGACAGGGTTCGCTTAGAGGAAACTTCCTTAGATGTTGTTCAAATTATTTCAGGATTGAGCAATTTGTTCTGTTTATACAATCTGTTGTTTGGGTACTTAAGTTACGCCCAAATTCTGGACCGAAATTTCATTAGTAGTTGTGAATATTTGAATAAATTATGATTATGAAATATTATATTATTATTTAGAATAAGTAACTGTGTACCTCACTATAAATGAACTGTTATATTTTATAAGTTCTTATGGGAAATAAATATCTTTAAACATATTAGCCAATCGCATCACTTGACTTGCGTTTAATTTGTGACCGGTCGATAATTTATCTCCTGAAACCAGACGCTAGATAACATTTAACACAAGCAAGCAACCAACAGGACATTCCTTTACTTGGCTAACGTTGCTTTAAAGTTCGTGAGCTGTCTGAAGTCAAAATACCAATTTATTATGTCATTCTCGAAGTGAAAATGTAAATTTACTAGGTATATTTACTAGGTATTTTTTTTATATTCACCTAATTTTCATAATGTTACCCCAGATATTTTCCTGAAACGTTAACTTTATTAGGATTTCTCTAACTCAATAATGGCCAACAGCTGTTTTGTCCTTTTGTTAGTCTCATCACGTCCCTTACAACAGCCGAAAGAAAGAAAACGATTATTGATTAGTGAGACGAAGAGGGAATATTTTATTTTAGTCCATGAGGATATTATTCGTTCAAGGGCCAAACGATGAAATACTGCCGATGAGTTCCATCGATTTTCTTTGATTAGGAATTAATGTTCTGGTTGTAATAATAGACGTGTATTTTTTGTAATTAGATTGCGCTAATATTAGTTGTATTGATTTTAAAATTGTCTTGGATTGGTTAAACTGTTGATTAGATTTGTTTACAATAGAGAAGGTTTTTAAACAGGCTAGGCTGGGTAACTTTGCATAGTTTAAAAAAACTTACCAACCCGACAGACGTTGTTCGGTATTTTCTGAGATCAAACAAATCTCCCATAGAAAAGTATTTTCAGATTTTGCTAAATTCTAGGCAGTTTTTCCAATTAGTCCTTGATTATTCGATTTTTATACACACACAACAAGTACAGTCAGTTCAGTCAGTAACAGTACTCAAAAAGTGCACAGCCACAATTTTGTGCAGCGTGGCTCAAACACTCCATGTGCATTTGTGCAAAAAGTGTCAATGAACTCTATATTTTAAAACTGTTGCCATTTAAATCGCTCTGTCGAGTAAAAAAGGCTGAAAAGCTAAAGGGATTCAGGGTAAACTTGCCGTGACGGAACGACGCCTTCTTATAGATAATTCCACTTCATCATATGACTCTTATGTCGGTGTATTAAGGTGGATTTTGGAATGGTTAGGGTAAGCAAAGGTTGTAATAGAAGCTGATGGCGGAAGCAGGCTTTTGCCGTGATACTGAGCTGTGCTTGCGTGAGGGAATCGTATTGACTGCTTCGGTTGTGTCGAGTGACTTTGAGAAAGTGATCGGGTTAAATGTTGAGTTGTTTTGTAAACAAAATTGTGGTTACAAAATTTGAAAATTTAAAATATTCAAAAATGTTGGTTGTTTTAGCAAGCTGCTTGAGGTTTTCTTGCTTCATGCTGAGGCAATTGCATATTAGATACTTTTATTTAGCAATAGCAGCTTCAATTGTTTTTAGAGTTTTAAATTTGACTGAATTTTGATCGGAGACATCAATTTAAACTTGGATGGTTGGATGTTTGTTACTCAATCAAGAACGGACCTGGATGAAATTTGTCACTATCTGTATATAAAAAAAGCGATATCCCGACTGACATACCAACGCCGAGCCTAAACCAGTAACGATAAAAGTTTGTAATTTTCAGAGGATGTTCATTTTATACTGTAGGAGTGATTTAAGAAAATATTATTCGAAAAGGGGTGAAATATGGGATGAAAGTTTGTATGGTCATTTTTATTTATTTATTTATTTATTTACTTATTTATGTACACACATAACACTAAAAAAGAGAAAAGAAGGATTACAGAAAAAAGAGCACAAAGGTACTGCTTATACTTCTGGGAGCTCAGTTAGATTTTCCACAACTGACCAGAATCCCAAAGTAAAAAAAAACCGGGTCTGGAATCACGAATGGTGACTCTCAAACTTCTAGGAGAACAGAAGCATAAAGATAAGACGTATACCGGGTACGGAATCATGTGTGGTCAAGACTCTCAAACAACCAGAAAATCAAACAAGAAGTTGGAAATCACAAAATCTTTACTAACCAGAGCGAAGCCAGGGCGGGCAGCTAGTCTTAAATAGAATAAAACAAAGTCACTATCCGCGTCTGTGGATGTCATTTCTTCTTTCTTCGGTAACATCTTCTAAACCATGCAACGGGTTTTTAGAAAGTTTTCACTAATTGAATGAGCGATAAAACGAGAAAGGTTTTTGTATATTTGTCATGAGTGAAGCCAGGGCGGGCCCCATAGCACTATATTGTGACGAGGTAATGTTGATTGTTTCCTGGACGTCATCTCTGGAAAGATTGATCTAACGCAAGGTGAAGTTAGGAGCCGACTACAGAAAAAAAATCATTATTTTTTTTTCCGTTTTTCGCTTAAAAATTTTACACCATCTCATAGTTTATGGCTAAAGCAAGGTTTTTTTTTCCTGAAAAGCTTTTCGTCCGAGTTACCGTTTTGGAAATAAAGATGTATTTAGAAAAAAAATCTCTGAAACACTGAGTTTTAGGACCTTGCTTGTCAGAGGTAAAATGGTTTATAAAGGCTAGGTTAAGCTGATTTTTTTTTTCTTTTTCGTTTTCTTTGCTTCTCATAGTGCCCCTAAGGGTATACTCCAACTCCTACAAATCTGTCCCTAAGAAGAACCACTGACAAAAAAATAATTCACTGTTAGAACAACAACCCACACTATCGTTTTTTGTCCCGGTAAAATGCAGGCAATTCTGTGCGATGTACGAAAAAGCAATTCAGTCACGTTCACTCTTACTATCTCATTCTCTGTCACACTCCAGAGATATGGGCATATATCTGACTTCTCACTTCACCACCAAAATTCTAATCCATCCACACCAAAACCGCACACAATTGAGATAACAAAACAATTTGGCGGTACACTTCAACACATTAGCGCGGGTCGCCTGAGACTTGTAACACAACTACAGCCCAACCTAACGAGTTATCTATGACGCCTGACAGAAAACAATATCACTTAAGATATAAAATATATTGGCAGTGTGCAGAAGAAGTAGAAGGTTCACTCCAAAAGTTGCCAAAGTTCCTGAGACGAACGAAGGATTTTTTAAACAACTATCTTTGAATTTTTGCAATTTAATGTATTTAAAAGTCCTACGTTTACGTCACGTTTTATCATCATCAAGCCTTACCCCAGTTATTTTGGGGTCTGCTTCCAGTCTAACCAGGTATAAGAAAGAAAAAAAAAACGTTTTTTTGTGCCAGGCACGACGCAAACCATAAAAAACTAAAGGAAAAACGGCAACGTAGTTGAACAATAATGAGGCACTGGTTGAGCCAAAGCTTCATAGCCTTGAACATCGTCGCTGAGTTTTCAGCTTGTCGGTTTTTATCGGGTGCATTTCGGGGAGTGTGCGATGGAATTGCCTGATCTAATTCCGCCTAGCCCGTTTCATCATCGGACTACAAGACGTACGGCGCCATCGGTATATGGTGGACATCCCACCCATTAGCAATAACGTTTTGGAAATATTTTAATTGTGCGTACAGCTAAGGAAAGGAATTCTCTGCCGGAGTCTGTTTCCCGATAGCTACAACCTCGGGGTCTTTAAGTCAAGAGTTAATAGCTTACTTCTAGGCAAGCGTGCTACACCGTCGACGACATCATCGCTTACCTTCAGGTGAGATAGTGGTCAAGCGCGAGCCTAACATAAAAATAAAAAAGACTCCAGCATTTTACAAAGACCGACTGCCTATGTGTCCTCCACAAACCAGTGCTATTGGGTAACACTCCCCTTGGCAAAGCTGATTGCCAGGCTTTCGGGTTTCTGACACCCGTAACGGCGAAAACACACAAGGCGAAAGTATAGAGCTCAAATTTATTTTCGGGTCATTACTGTATCATTGCCAATATAATTTCAGCTGTGAGATCTTTTGGTTACGCTGTTTCATGAAGGTAGAAAGACGTAATTGACCAGCGATTAAGTTTTCTGGCGATTGATATTGACGAAGGCCCAGTTTTTTTATCCGTAGTTAACTCAAGCAATGCTTGCGCGTTCATTCAACAATGTTAAGTCTATCAAGTGGTCAAATAGTTAACTCTTCAACTTATTTCACCATTTGTGATGCTGACGATTGATGAAAAAGTAGATTTAAGCGAAATAAGAAAGCATTGGTTATATATTTATCATTGGTTGGGTTAGCTACGGATAAAAAACTGGACTTTAGTAGTCTAACTAAATCGATTGACCTCAGTCTAGTTGCACCTCTCTATAGTTCAGGACCAAAAAATTGCAGAAGCAGGCTTCTCTTATCGCGTTAACAAACTGAAAAGTAGAATTTACCTTCTGCATCTTCCTTACAACACAAGTATTTTAGTTCCTAAGGGAAATACGTTCTCATCCGAGCCGTCGACTAAAATATAAGAGATACTTTACATTCTACGGTGTATTTAACTCGGCGAGCTATGGAGCGAGCCGGTCATGGTGCCTACGTGCGCAAATATACGATGGAGATTTAAGGATGAGTTCGTTGCAGTGCGAGATTTAGGGATGCGTTTGTTGCAGTGTGAGACGATTACATCGAACGGTTTTTAGGGTTCCGTACCCAAAGGGTCCAAACGGAATCCTATTGCTACTCACGTGTCTGTCTGTCCGTTTCTCTGTCCATATGTCTTTCTTTTCACAGGTTTTACAGCCAAACGGTTGGAGCTACGGTTTTAAAATTTTCACACTATAAGCATATTGTTGACCCAAAGCCATACAAATTTTTACGAGACACACATATAGGCAAAGCGGGGCGAAAAAAATATTTACCTACCCCATAGAGTGGGGTATCGTTGTTTAGAACTTGTTGAGTAGATAAGTATCTTTGTTTTTTTTTTAAACATTGAAAAACAATGGAATGAGGAGCCACCACGATCAGTTTTTTTTTCAATATTTTGTTCCTAAGAATTTTTTAACTTCCCATTGACTTATGAACTTCAAATTTGGTGATAATGTTTATTATGACGTATATTTTATAAACAAATATCAATAAATTGATATATCAGATTTTCTTTGAAATTCCCTCATTTTTCCTATTACAACTAACTTGATTTTGCGATTTGGTACGGAACCTTAAATCAAACACGCACGTAGCCGGCTTTTTTAGTTTTTTTTATAGTTTTTCTAAGATTATGGAACAGTTACTTATATAGAAACTTTTGAAAAGGATTTCAAGCGGAGGGAGCTAATCAGTCATAGTGCCTAAGTGCGAAGATATATGATGGAGCTTTCAGTGGTTTTTTTAGGAATATATGTAGTTTATATGATTACGGAAGAGATAAGCTTTTCGTTTTGATGAATGGCTATTTATTTAGGCACATCGAATCGTCTTTTACAAACCAACCACAGTTTGCATTCTTCGGATTTTTAAGCTATGCTTTTGTTTTTAAATGCAAAAAAATGTTTAAGTAATTTTCCTAATAAAATTCGTGAAACTTCTTGGTAGATACTAATACTGAAACGTTTGTCTAGATGACAAACGTTTCATTATGGAACTATGGAAAATTCTCTTACCGTGATGTGGTGTCAGGGCAAGCGCTCACTCTCAGCGAACGTGCTAATCTCGATTTCAAAAATTGTATAAAAAACCTTCGTTGAATTTTTCTTCTGCAACAGAAATAAAGGTACCTACTATTTGTGCGGAGCTAACCGCAAAAAAAATATAAAAATAATAAGACCATCTTAAAAAACCTCTTATTTTGTTTCTAGATATTATCCGTAAAAGTAACGCGCAGTAAAAGCGGCGCCTCCGCCCATAAAAACCGTTCGTATGTTTTTATAAAGTGGTGCACGTTTGGGAGGTAACCACACGTTGGTCTCAGGAATTCGGGGCACACAGTAAAAGTCCGGAAGTTTCAGGCATCCCAGCAATTTCGGCGCTGAAGAAGGAATTTGCTGGAGTTAGCGTTGCAAGCGCGTTTTATTGGTCTATATCGCGTTTGTCACAGACAGAGGAAAGACAGAAATTTAGGCAAATGCTAGTTAGGTATTTTGAATGAGTGATACTGTCAGTGATTGATGATTGTTTTTTTTATGCCGTAAATTAAGTTATGTCCTGGCTTTGATGCAGAATCCTCAATCTCTTTAGGTTGAGGATGGAACTGAGTGAGTTAAATCCTCACAAAACTATTACTGTTAATTGATTTTGAAATCATGTTTTTGACTTATAACTATAGGATTTAGTTGTAATGTGCAAAAGACATTATTTGCTTGTTGATAAAAAAATGGTACATAATATAAGTACTGGCTGGTTAGTGGGTTCTTAATTCAAATTTTCTTTGGAGAATTTGAATTAAGAATCTGATAAACTGTGTTTAAACTAATTATAAAGATAAATATTTTTTATAAATCATGGTCCCGTATGCATAAGATAGTTTACCTCGTTCTACAGAATAACACAGACTCCGAATAGGTTCATTACAATTTAAGGAGCGTTTGGAAAGTGTATAAAAGACTCCTAATTAATTATTAGTTAATGGCTCGCCCATATTGGAAACACATCACGGTCCAGTGTTGATTATCAAACTCCGTTGTTCTTGTATTAAATTATTTATCCGATCGAGTTGGAAGAGCCTCGTCTATATTAATCGATTTTCGATATATTCTAGCATTTTAGTAGCTAGAAAAATTTGTACGTTAAGTAAACCCGTTTTGTAAGTGAGATTTTGTTTCCTATACTTTGAAAATCAAATGTAGATGGGCATCAGGACATTTGGAATATTTTTTATCAGAAACTAGCTTCTTCCAGCGGCTTTGCTTTCGGAAAACTGAAAATTGTCCCGAGGGAATATATTCCCGGGATAAAAAGTATTCTATATGCTATTCATGGCTATAGTCTATCTCTGTGCCAAGTTGCATCCAGATCCGTTCAGCCGTTTGAGGGTGAAGAAGTAACAAACATACACACTCACAAACTTTCGCCTTTATAATATTAGTGTCCATCCTCGTTGACTTTCACACGGGCGAAGCCGCTGGCAGAAGCTAGTGCTTTCATATAGCAAAGGAATGTTCTTCTAATTTATGGTCACCATATCAAATGGCTGGCCTACATACCTATATATATGATGCTGGCAAAAATTGAAACGGCCAGCGAAGCCGGTGATGTTCAGAAATTAATTTAACGACCGATCCCCTGCATGATTCAATTTTGTTAGCAAATTATATCGCGTAGTTACTGGATCAAAGAGATCGATACGTAGGTATACTTTGGTTTGCTGAAGAAGAATCGGCTACACCGGATTATCTTTATGTAGGTTTTTGTTTATTCATCCAAAGATAAGTGACTTTTTACCAAAGAGAGCGTCGCAAAATCGTGGTGAAGTATCAATAATGTATGCCAAGCGGTATAGAACTGTCATGTGATCAGTGCCTTACTTTTTTGGCATTTCGACAATCGCATGTGTGTGTTGCCAGCGATTACTTACGGGACAGAGACGTGGTCGATCACAATGGGCCTTATCAGTAGGTTTAAAGTTGCCCAAAGGGCAATAGAAGGGGCTATGCTGGGCGTTTGCTTGCGTGATCGAATCAGAAATGAAGACTTCCACAAGAGCACCAAAGTTATCGACATAGCCCGAATAATTGCCAAACTTAAGTGGCAGTGGGCAGGGCACATTGCTCGCAGAACGGATGACCGTTGGGCCGAAAAGTTCTAGAGTGGCGACTGCGTAACAGAAGACGCAGCGTTGGAAGGCCTGAAGGTGGAGCGACGACCTGGCAAAGGCTGCGGGAGTCCGGTGGATGCAAAACGCACAGGACTGACCAGTGTGGCGACGCTTGGGGGTGGGCTATGTCCAGCAGTGGACGTCTTTCGGCTGAAATGATGATGTCTAGATTCTGTTTCTGTAACTCAATGTATGAGTGACGAAACAGGGTTGACGTAAGCTCTATTCTTATGACCATCAACCAATAACGCCGTAGGACATCTATTGGTCGATTCCTAAATGCGCAGGGATAATATTATGTTCGATAAAATATGTAAAATATGGCTGTGAGCATCCTGTAGGTAATGACCGGACATCATAATACGACGACATATTGTACAGCATAGTTTTACTACTAGGTCAGTGGATCCTGTAAAAGGTTTTGGTATAATATTGTGTTGAAAGGGTAATTTGTTGTCGTTATGCCGTCATTAGCGCACCTCGTCGGGACAGTATTTAGTAATCATACTGTATTGTTAACTACGTCAATAAAGGTTTTGTTTGTGAGGGTAGTTGTGGAAACTTGTTGTTAATTTGTTAGCAAGTTGGTCGTTGTGTTGACGTCGGTACCTATTAATAAAAATAAAAAGAGTACCGTCACTCTGTGGATATGGGAAGTAATCTCTGTAGTAGAGACTTTTCGTACAAAAAGAGAAATATCTACTTACACAGAAAAATCTACTTCTTCAGAAAAATCTACTTACACATTTTTGCATTATAAATGCACGGTTCAATTATTCAATACCTAAAAAACAAAAAAGGACCGATAAAGTGCGAGTGCACCGAGGGTTCCGTACAAATAGCTACATTCCCCAAAATAGGTAGGTAACATTACTGAAGTTCATAAACAACGAAAGCTCCGCATGTTGTTCTAACGAAAATATAAATTCGATTGTGGAAGAAAATTAATTTTGGCGTTGGAAAGCTGCTGTCCCCATACATCGACATAAGACCCGGTCATTTTACCAACTGTGTATAAATTGATAATTTATTTTTTAAATTAAGGTACAAATTTACGGTTTTCGTCTTTTTTCCTTTACTTGTGCACATTGCATCTTGCCAAATTTCATGGTTCTAGGTCAACGGGAAATGCTCTGTAGGTTTTGACAGCGATATCTTTTAATTGCATTTTTCTAGAAGTTGGATTTTTTCACAGTTGCAAGGAGCTGCAGACTTGAGTATAAGATATTAATTTCAATTTGATATCGCCTAAAAACATATTATCTTCCATCTTAACATACGGACATATAGATGGACAGACAGCCGGATAGATAGACAGACAGATCCTGTAAGGGTTCCTTTTTTCCTTTTGAGGAGCGTAAAAAAGGAAGAAAAAAAGAACGAACCTTAAAAAGAAAGAAAGGTTTTTATTTGAGGCAGGTGTGACGTACTCCTATAAAATGGAAATAAAAGAAAAACGTATACTACTTTCAAATCTTATGGATGATAACGATATTAAAAAATTTGTTGTTACGATGGTATGCAAGAATACATCCGTCCAAGATTACTTGTAGATATTTACAGATGCCTTAATTCAAGCAATGACACTGCCCGACAAATATATGTACTTAAATATTTACCTTTCCGAATCTTCTTATCTCAGTCATATTTTGAAACATTCGTCATAACTGAAACTGTTTAATTACTTTATCATTTGTCTTTACAAGGTGATAACACTGACCCACTGCAGCTTGTGACAGTAACCGAACGCGTTGACGCCATCTTGGACGTTTCCAAATTTAAAATTTCGCGCGAAAATAGTTTTCTTTATGACCTTTGAGTTAACTTTTTTTTAGTGACGTGATTTGTAATCATAGGAAGAAAATAAAGACATTATTTAGACATTCTTATTACGTTGGATTGTGGTTCAGAAAATTGTGGAGATTGACACGAAAATTGAACACTGAAAATAATGTCATACTGTAAGAAGAAGTAAATAGTGATTCATACTACAGTCACGCGTAAGTAGGTAATTATATATCAGTAATGAACTAAATCTAAATAAAGTGGGATAATTATTTGTTTGTAGGTGAAATGATTCGACTAGGACTTTTTTTCAATGACAGAGCTACACTGTACAATGTTGCTGTGCGACTTAAGCACTTTTAAAAAAAGTTTTGTGTGACAGTCCTATGGCATAGTGCTGCGGGATAGTACTGTGGCATAGTGCTGCGGGATAGTACTGTGGGATAGTTCTGTGGGATAGTGCTGTGGGATAGTGTGGGATAGTGTTGTGGGATAGTATTGTGAGATAGTGCTGTGGGATAGTGTTATGGTATAGTGAGGGATAGTGTTATGGGATAGTGTGGGATAGTGTTATGGGATAGTGAGAGATAGTGCTGTGGGATAGTGTTGTGAGATAGTGTGGGGTTGTGTTGTGGGATAGTGTGAGATAGTGCTGTGGGATAGTACTGTTGGATAGTATGGGATAGGCCACGGAAGGGAAGCCGCGAGAAAACAGTATTACTAAAATATAGTTAATATAATTGCATCTTCATTATGTCCCTAACTACTT
This sequence comes from Orthosia gracilis, assembly GCA_947562075.1. NCBI lineage: Eukaryota > Metazoa > Arthropoda > Insecta > Lepidoptera > Noctuidae > Orthosia > Orthosia gracilis. The sequence goes on from OX387275.1 coordinate 22,492,708, forward strand.
AAGTCTCAATCATAGATTAAAGATTCATGTAACTAAATATTGACTGAAACCAAACAAAAATCACTAACGCCTCATTTCTGAAACCACAATCAAGTTTCCGATTAGCAAATCGTCTGACAATCCTCAACTTCTGATTGGCTAGCGGAAACAATGCCAGCGAATCATATCAGTCGACAAGTAACTGATTAGATAGAGATATTGAAACAGGGTAATTTACACATGTGTTTGTAAACAGATAGTTCCGCGATTGAGTTACTGAGTGATAGGCAACATATAGCCAGAACAGCTTTAACTACATACATATACTCATAGCTTTTGCCCAAGGGATTAGGTTATAACTACCTGATTTTGTTTTGTTTACGTTCATACAGCTGTAGTTAATAACATGGAATTTGGAATATATCTACGCTCTACATTCATAGGTGGCTGTAGGGAGGAGACAAAACAAAAACAGTTTTGCCATACCTAAAATATTATTCCTTCTCGAGAAACAGGGTAATCTGTACATGTGTTTGTATAATTCCGTGATAGACTAAGTGAATAGCAGGCAACAAACAGCAGTGAAATTAGAAACATAGTCTTTGCAAAATAGGTACAAACCTTAGACGCGTAGATTGCTCTCCTAATGAAGTACATACTCTCTTTAGGGATGTAACTCATTTTGTTCCACACCTTAACACATTAGTATACACTCCCAGATCAGAGAGGGTAATCCTACACGTGGCTCACGGAATGAGGAAACTTTGTTTTTTGTCTAACTTCTACTTTTACGTTATCTGATTAATTTCGTTGTCGGTTTCAAGACAGTTGAATAAATCTTTTCTCAAAGAATCGACAGGCTTCATTGTTACGCTAACACTGCTTTTCCGATGTTCTATTTGGACACAGTATGCTCGCATCATTACAATTTAGCGCATGTGTGGTCATAAGCGATGGCTATGGTCGAAATGCCAAAATGTAAGGGAATGATCACGTGACATTTCGATAGCGCTTGGCATATCTCGTGATGTGGTGTCTAAGACCTCTATGTTTATCTTAGACATCATAGGCAACGGTGAAAGAAAACATTGTGAGAAAACCTGCTGCCCTAGACAAGTGGCACTCGAAATCTGCGAAAGCGATAGTCGATATTTCAAAATGTAAGGAATTGATCACGTGATTTTTCGATATCGCTTGTCGATCCCATACAATTTTGCCTTTTTGACAAACGCTATCGCCGTGCTTTAGATGAAAGAATGTCACTTGTCTAAGGTCTCAAGACTTATGTAGTTAATGTAAGTCAGAAATAGTCAGTAGTCAGAGGCCTGTGGGGTTCCCGACACCAGAGGTGGCCACATCCCCACACGAAAAAGAAAGAAAGAAGCGCTTGGCAATCCCATACATATTTCGCAAAGCTTTAATTGAATGTCACTTGTCTTGAGCTTCTGGTGGTTGCCTCTGTAGATTCTGGTTGGTTGAGGATATAACTAAAGACACGTAGTAAATATGGTTCTATTTCGCAAACAATGTAAGTGTAAAACTTTGTTTTCGATCGAAGTCGCGTACTACTAGTACACAACTTTCACCTTGATCAAAATAGTTATTACACACAAGCATGCACAAACAATAGCTTTTATTTACGGATGCGAACCGCCGCCATCTTGAACCGTTTTCAATTAAACCATAAACTAATTCTCATTAGCGTGACGTCACAGTTCAAAGGGGAGCGTGAATGTTGCCATTAAACAAATTGATTATTACGTAGTGTTGCACTATTGAGGAGTGATAATTAAATGGATATCGATCGATTCAAATGATATCTGACTGTTTTGTTAATGTAGATTTGAATGTGTTAATGTTTATTATTATAGGTATGCGACACGTGTATATTTTGTTAATGAAAGTGGGTTTTGAATTGTCAGGTGAATCGATGTTTTTCCTACTTTATTTGTTTTTTTTTTTATATTTTATAGGCTCGCGCTCCACTATCTCACCTGTTAGTAAGCGATTGGGATTGGGGAGCGTTGTTGTCAGCTTTCCAACAAATAGGATATATATTCGAGTCTATATATAACGATAATTCGCGCAAAAATGGCAATCCCTTTTAGCTAGAAGAAACAATTAGATAATTACGTTATAACTTGTAAAAAACATCTAACAGCAGTGTCCTCCTGTCTGCTAATAACACCATACCATTGTAATTAAGGTAATTTCTCCTTTGACCATGAGGAGCCCATTTTGAAACCATTATTCCATCATAATTATTATCATCCCTATAGTAATTTATGGTGTTAAAATTATTACATATTCATTAAAATATGACATTATTATAATCATGACACTTTGAGAAGAATATTTTGTTGTTTGTACGATACTATTTTTTTTTGTGATTTTTTTTTATTATTCTCTTTGAAAAAAAAACCTAATTAACAAAAAAACTTTACATGTAGAGAATCATTATTTGGAATTGTCAAACGCGCGCGTTAGCAAATGCGATTGGTCGAATCCAAGTTGTGCATCACTTGACTGGCGTTTAATTGTGATGCGTTGATAATAAGTTAACCTGTTGGTGAAATCGCCGGTTAAACACAAACGATTAAGTAATTGGAAGCTACTAAAGTAATCCAGTTTTCTGGATCAATTATGTTGGTAAGTGGATCCTTAATTTCATAACTATTCAATTCAATTCATTTATGTCTTCTCCCTTTACAATAATAAAAATAAAATATAAAACCCTTTTATTTCCAGTAAATTTCCATTTCTTAAAGTCCATGTATGTGTTAGTTTTATTTAGTTTATTCTGTTATTTATTTGTCTCTTACTTAATATAATTTTATGTGTATCCAATGTATTATATCATAGTAATTGTAGTTATGTATTTAATTAAATTTCTTTTTTAATCTATCGGAATCTCAGATTGTGTGAAGGCCTCCTCCAGTGATGCCCATTTGATTCTGTCTTCAGCTACTTTTTCCAGTTTGGCCTAGCTATTGTTTTGATATCGTCTTCCCATCTTGTTATAGGTCTACCTCTTGTTCTTTTGCCTAGGGGACCGTTCCAGAATGTAACTTTTTTGGTCCATCTACAATAATAATTAGCTTCTATTAAAATTAACAATGCGGCTAATGCTACATTCCACCATTGTAAGAGACGGGTGCCTGAAATAAGGTTTTTGAAAAAGACTGTGTCAGGTCACCAGGGTATAAAATCAATCTATAGTTTTTGAAACTAAAAAGAATCCTGAAACTGATTCCTTAGGCCATATGACCAAAGACCATAAAATGGCGGTTTGAGAGCTTTTGTATAGAAAATATTTTAAACGACCGTTTTTATTCCTCAGTTATAAGTTATCAGGCTATTGAAAAATCGGCCTTAAATCAATGTACTTACGCCATATTTGTAATCAAAATTAGTTTTTATGTTATCCGTAACAAAATACCTTTGCGAATAGACCACTAGAGACAATAATTTAAAAAAATCGAATTTTAAATTTTAACATTAATAAAAAATATAAAAAAGCATTTTTACAAAAATTACAACCGACTTCCAAACAAAAACACTACAAAGTGAAAAATAACTTTCTTTTTGGTAGTCGATGACCATAACAAAAAAATATAGTTAGTACCTACCAAAGAGGGGGGAAGGAGAAATCGGTGAACATACACAAAAAAACAAACGACAGAAAGTCGTACACAGAACCTCCGCCTTTTTGGAAATGCGGTCAAAAAGTGTAATTTATTTGCCTAATTGAAATAAATGATTTGAGTTTGATCTCACGTATTTTTACCTTGAGTTTGACTTTGAATAAGAAAAAAAATAAGATACCTATTGTATTAGATCAAAAATAAGTACTCTTGCATTATTATTGTCCAGCAGGTCGGATTATGCCCCGACACTTGCCACTTGGCCCTCGAGCCTGCCCATATAGGTCGGACGTGTTATCTTAATCTTTCCTGTCCTAGATACATAGATATAGCTAATATACATACATAATAATATGGAATGCATGGACTATTTTTTGATATTTTATCAAACAGAAACAAGCCTATTTTATGTATTAATAGTTATAAACGTAAACGAAGCAAAAGGAGTGGGTATTTAAGGATCGTAGCAGCTAGCGTTTTGTAGTTTCTGCTTACCCTCATGGAAAAATACATAAGTTTATGTATGTGTATATAATTTATTTGCGTTTGTCAGAGTTTGTCTTATTTCTCATCATTCTCTCTCCGTTTTTATTATTACATCCCACCCATACACACTAAACGTTGGAAATACTTTCATTGTGCGTACAGGTAAAGAGTGGAATTCCCTGCCGGAGTCTTGTTTCCCAATAGCTACAACCTCAGAGTCTTTAAGTTCAAGAGTGAATAGGTTTCTTCTAGGCAAGCGTGCTTCACCGTCGACCACATCATCGCTTACCATCAGTTGAGATAGCGGTTAAGCGTTCGATCATCAGCATTACCGATGGACGCCGGCCGGTTCTGCTAATAAAAGTATATTCATACCGATCCAATCTTATATCGATTTAATCGGATCTAGCGTTTCGTGATTCGAAAGGCATTATCTCTTATTGATGACCTGTTGATAGTGGTAATTCTATTACGTTTGCAACGATGATTTAATTTCTTACAGTTACTTCGGTCATTTATCGTTCATAACTTCTCTCTCGCCTAAATTAAAAAAGAAAATCTTTAAGAACCCCGCAAAAACTAGCTTCTATTAAATTTGGAGCAGACCTTTCGAGAGCTAGACATTTTTTACTAGTTTTTTCTGTCCTACCCCTGGGCAAACTCTGTCCTCTTCTTCCAGTAACCAGATAACTTTTGCTTGAGGATTTAAAAAAAAATACTGACTTTTGATAATTCAGCTTTATAAGATACAGCCTTGTGGAAGATACACAGTAAAGACACGTAGATATCCTTTGGTTACGATACCCTAAAATGTAAATAATTATAGGAAAAAGATCTCACAAAAAAGGTTCAAAACTAGGTGCAATATAAATAATCATAACGATAATTCCGTCCATAATAGGCCACATAAAGCAGCCCAAAGTAATACACGTACGGGGGCCGCTCACGTACGCGCGCGCTCAGCCAATCACGTGCCGCCAACAAAACACGGTTATCTAATATGCATTTTATTGTCGACTGTACAAGGCGCGCGACGAAAACTGAAGCGCTATGAAATTTTCCTTGGTAGTGTTAGCAGAATAAGTCAGGAGAAGGGACGTTTGTTGGTGTATTTTAACGTGTATTTTACGCAGATGTTTTTTGTAGATTTTTTTGGGTCAAAACATGAGTAGTTTTTTGATATTATTTATCAGTTTCTTACAGGTTGACCGGTTTTCAGACTAGAGTTTCACATACACTCGACTCCAAATAATCCATTAAAAACAGGCCCTTCATTTGGTTAGTTTCAATTAAGATCGATTTGTGTTAATATTTGTATTATTTAATTTGATGGCAAATGACGGCAATAAAAATGAGTGACGGCAATAAATATTCTGTCATTAACATTTTTATCATTTAAAAACTACAAACTTCAAAGCCAGAAGCATTGCCAACGAAAAAAATATATAAAACGCCTCAAACATAAACAACACATTCCGAAATACTAGCTTTGTATGCAAACGGTACACAACAAGTGGCGTAGCGGCGTAGACCACAAGTCGCGTAGCCGCGTATAGGCCTACGGAGCTGCGAGGCTACGAGCTACGGGCTTGCAACTTTGATGAGAGCCACAGAGCACTGAAGTGACTCAATGGCTAATGCTAGAGACGGAATTGTCAAAAATTGCTGTACAGACAAAGAGTGACAGTGAGTGTCATCGTCTACTAATAGAAATTGACTGCTTGTGACAATTCCGACTAAAGCTATGACAGCCCAAACTTGTGCTGTCGCAGACACGAATATTATAAGTTACTGCCTTCCGCGGCTTTGCCCGCGTGGTATTAATAATTCTATCTTAATAAACAAACGAGTACTCCCCGCGGCTACAAAGTACCCTATTTCCTTTTCCCCAGACAACGTATGATGCCGGCCGTATGGTGCCGGACATTAAGAATTTCACCATCCCAAGTCTTCCCGTGGGTATCGCAAGAGGCGACTAAGGGACAAACCAGAAAATGGGCAGCAGCGTTCTCTGTCCTTCTGTAACAACCATACTGCGATTGCCAACCCGCCTGCCAAGCGTGGCGATTATGACAAAACCTCCCCAATGAATAGCACAAATAAAAAATGGTCCCTATTACCCGGCAGCCTGCCTACCCTCGACTACGGTAGCGGTCGAGGTTACGGCATGGCAAGGGGTGCTAAGAATCTCCGGACGAGATCCGGCTACCCCAACAATCACCGACGACTGGACCTGGCAACGTACAACACGCGCTCACTTCAGACCGACGAGAAGATCACCGAACTCGAAGAGGAATTGAGCAGGTTGCGATGGAGAATTATAGGGTTATCTGAAGTCCGAAGAGAGGGGGAGTACTCGATAATCCTCAAATCCGGTAACGTACTCTATTTCCGAGAGGGTGACAGGCAGTCCCAGAGTGGTGTCGGGTTTATCGTCCACAAGTCCCTTGTGAACAAAGTGTTGAAGATCGAGAGTGTGTCGACCAGGGTGTCGTACCTTATACTCAGAATATCCTCAAGATATTCGTTGAAGGTCATACAGGTCTACGTCCCAACCTCGGAACACCCCGACGACGAGGTAGAGACCATGTATGAGGGTATCTCCAGAGCCATGAATGGTTTCAAAACTCACTTCACCGTTGTCATGGGGGACTTCAACGCGAAACTGGGCAAACGAGACTAGAATGAACTGCAAGTGGGGCAATTTGGAGACAACGTATGTTGAAATTTCATGAAAATCGGTCGATTAGTTAAGATGTAAAAGCGAAATAAACAAAAAATCTTACTTACGCATTTATATATATATATTTTTATATGTTTTTCCTACACTAGGAATTTCTTCCTGTATCGTGGGTGCGTTTACAAACATATAAACTCACATACACAAAACCCATTGCCGGAAGAAATATCTGTAGATCATACAAATATTTGTTCCGTGCGGGCATCGAAACCGCGACACGCAGCACAGCACTCAATCGCTCAACCACTGCGCCAACCGTGCGGCCATTATACATATATTTTTATATATTTATTATTTGTATGTCTTTAACAATTATTTTAATAATGTGATAATCTGTTGTATAAGCTATATAACTAAAATTTTTCTTCAAATACCGTTCTGTAGTTGCTGTGTCAAAGAGTAACAAATATCCACGCTCACAAACTTTCACATTCTAGTCCCTGCCAGAGCGTCGTTCCTTGCTCTGTGACTAGAGTAGTAGAGGGCAGATGCCACCAGCCCGGCTTATTTGTTCTTTCAAGTTAGCCGCTTTGTACTTAGCGCAGTTTCGTTCTCGTGTCAAGTTATTGTCACAAAGACGGTCAGATGTTATATGGAAGTCGAGGGTTCGTTATGAAGGTCCGTATTTGGAAGACGTGTGGCTTTGTTTCCAAATATGTCAGTTTTGTGAACGAAAGTTCGGACTTAAATTGGTTAATGGTCAGTTTTTAGGTCGTAACGTAATTTAGGTTAGGTAGTAATTAAGTGTAAGTTGGATAATTACTTTTACATATGTGGTATTCCCACGCCTTTTACCCATGGGGGTAGATCATTTTTGCCTCGTTTTTAGAGTTCCGTACCCAAAGCGTAAAAACGGGACCCTTTACTAAGACTCCGCGGTCCGTATGTCTGTCTTTCTGTCTATGCATACAACAAACGTGATATTTTTGCCATTTTTTGCGATAATGGTGCGGTATCCCTCGTGCGCGAGTCCGACTCGCACTTGGCCCGTTTTATCCTTTTTTGTCACCTTTAATTCCATCCATTCCGTCTCCACATGATGTTCACAGGATCACCCCAGGGCTTATCTGAAGATTGCCTGAATATTTCATCAAAATCGCTCCACCTGTTTTGGAGTGCACAAGCAGTACATACTTGCAAACATCGGTTTTTATAGTACAGATGTCAGTTTGTTTGTTCGTACGCCTTTATGCCTGAATATGTTTGGATGAAACTTGGCACAGGGATAGACCATATCTTGGATTAGGACATATACTTTTTATCCCGGGAGTATATTTCCTTGAATCATTTCCAAGTTTAACGCGGGCGAAGTCGCTGGCAGAAGTTAGTACTCTGTACTTACCAAATTTTTTTTTTTTTTAAGTTAATACGTTTTTCACAGCTTTTTTCAAGTAAGCTTTTCTTCTGAATAATTAATCTTTTAACGTCTTCGGTGAATAACTTTATCGCTTAAAAATGCTTTTGAATAATGCGAAAACCACGTATCAAGTGGCAATCTACGGATGATCGGAAAATTCAAAACGTTATGATACTCGTATAATGAAAGAGCAAAGTCGAGCCTTAGAAAGAGTCTCACAAACGTATCCATTCTATAATCGGGATGTTTTCTGAGTAGAAAAATGATAATTCATTTTAGTCCGTCAGTGAGATTATCAAATAATATTGAATCTAAAAAAAAAAAAATACTACGATACAGCGCACCAAAGTTCAGGAGTGGAGACATGTGACGTCACTTTGTCAGTATAAAGTGTAGCACACCGTGATGTCACACGATATTTCAATGGACTGTATAGTCGTAATTTTTTGTTAACGTGGCAAAATAAAAATACGTGTCCAATATTTTTAGTTTAATTAACTGACGGACTAAAGACGGATGTTTTTTGTCAACTACCCTATTATAAATGCGAATGTAACTCTGTTTGTTTGTTGCCTTCTTATGTCTGAGTGGCCAAACGGGTGGACCATATCCTTGATTCGGACCTGGCAGAAGCTAGTCAAATATAAAACACATTTTTACCACAGTTTGGGAGCGAAAACCGTCAAGAAATGCGTGACTCAAGCTTATTACAGAGGCCGTGCTCGCCCGGTAGGTTGAAGGCTCTCCCCTCTATTCGTTAGGGCTACATACATACTACATACAAACATATCTGGGAGAATGTGGGTGTACTACTGATACACGTCTGCTTAACCTATCAGGGAATATAAGCGTGATACATATAATGTACTAACTGTCCCCCGCGGCTTCGCTCCCGTCAACTAGCTACATACTTACCTACCCTACCTACCAATCTACCTAATGGTAGGGTAGGTACCCTACCCGGGCTTACATACCAACCTACCGATTTGTTAAACTATTTTTTTAAATAATAAATTTTAGAACACAAAAGCTGCTATTGTGACTTAACTATGATAGTTAGATATATTTCCTCCCGGGCCTTTTGTAGGTAATAATGAGTACTGTAAACACGTAGTACATAATTTTTATGTACCATCAATAGTTTTCTCAGATCAAGGCAATTAATGAATTTTTAACCGACTTCCCAAAAAGGAGGAGGTTCTATGTTCGACTTCATGTTGGTTTTTTTTTTTTTTTTTTTTTTTTTTTTTGTGTATGTTCACCGATATCTCCGTCAATTGTGGACCGATTTTGAAAATTCTTTTTTTGAATTTTAGAGTATGGTTCGAAATTGGTCCCATTTTAATTTGGTGAAGATCTGATGAAGAACTTCGGAGATATACAGCAGAACTCTTCAATAAATGAAGGCAAATCTCTCGGGATTGCTGCAACCGCATGTCTTTTTATTGTTTATACCATTTCATAACATAACATCACGCCAGTACGCTCTATAGGGGTACACAGATGTGTACAGTTCACCTTGAAACACTTTCATTTCACAGGTTATGATCAAGTTTCATGGCATTCAGTTAATCTATTCTGGCATTACTACCTCACTAAAGCAAGTTGCTTAATAGGTACAACTAAAAAGTGAAAAATAAAAAATCTTTTTTACAAAAAAAATACTACCGACTTCCAACTAAAAACACTACAAAGTGAAAAATAACTTTCTTTTTCGAAGTCGGTGTCCATAACGAAAAAAATTGGTACCTACCAAAGACACCGACTTCGAAAAAGAAAGTTATTTTTCACTTTGTAGTGTTTTTAGTTGGAAGTCGGTAGTATTTTTTTTGTAAAAAAGATTTTTTATATAGTAAAAATTTTGTTATTTTGGGTTACAATATTGGAATTTTCTTAAGGATCTCAATTCCATTCTAAAAATTTTTGAAAATAAATTAAAATCTATGTTACTGCCTGATAATTTATTTTTCTGTTCTTGAAAAAATGGTCAAAATCGGTCCAGTAGTTTCGGAGCTTATTCGGTAGAAAGAAACAAACAAAAAATCTTTCGTCTTTATAATATTATTAGATAAGATGTCATATTTATGGCCGCGTACTTTGTTTATTAAGTATAGATTTTACCCGCGGCTTCGCACCCGCACCCCACAGGACCCGTTTTCGGGTCAAAAAATAGCCTATGTCACTCAGGAATAATTTAGCTTTCCACTGGTGAAAAAAAAAAAAAAAATCATTTAAGTAGTGTTTGAGTATATCCATTACAAATAATCAAGTCTTTTCTCTTTATATATATAAATATATAAAATTTATTAATATATTGTATATTATAGTGTAGATTGTACAAAATTGTTCTTCTCTTCATCTATGTATGTTATTTGTGTTATGGGTTTGCGGCTTGGCTTGGAATCTGACGTGACGAGAGTATTAAACACTCTTTCATGTTTGCCTATTACTGAAAGTCTTTGAGAACATTTTCCATTCTCTTTGTAAGTTAGTCTTAAGAGAAACGCTTGAAATTAAGATGTAGGTGTGGTGTACGATTTTGAAGATTTTATAATCATTAAAACGGATATAATTACATAATTATTAAATTATTGCCCGTTCCATCATCGGATTACAAGACGTACTGCGATTCGTCATCGGTACATGGTGGACATTCCACCCATACGCACCAAACGTTTTGGGAATACTTTTATTATGCGTACAGATAGGAGTGGAATTCCCTGCCGGAGTCTGTATTTCCTGATAGCTACAACCTGGGAGTCTTTTATTCAAGAGTGAATAGGTTTTTTTCTAAGCAAGCGTGCTTCACAGTCGACCACATCATCGCTATCCATCAGGTGAGATAGTGGTCAAGCGCAAGCCTATATAATAAATAAAAAAAAAACAAAACGCAACGCATTTGCAATCTAAAAATATTTTTCCCGAAAAAGTATTTTAAAAATTTTTGCTGAAGTCTTTATCGAATTATGTAACTGTCAAATATAAAATATATAAAATGGCAGGGGGAGACTTGCACACTCAATTCATGGGCCCCCATAAAGGGTAGCTAGCACTTTAGTGACGTAGCGCCAAGGGGGCAACACATACGGAGGTGCTTGAGGAGTGGGGAGGTATACCACGGCTATCAGAACAATCCCGGCAGTACGGTTAAGACCCCTACCAGCACCTTACTGGGTTAACTTCCTTCCTTCGAGCACGTTTGCTCTTGCGAATCTCCACTCAAGCCAGCCAATTAAGGCAAGAGGGAGGTGAGAGCTCTGTTCCCCGTCAGTTTTCACTCCAACCGGCCAATAAAGGTAAGCCAGAGATGAGGAACAAGACTTCTCCCTGGAGATCAGGTCCGTAGGGTCGCCACTGCCTATCAGCTCGCCACAAAGCTGCCCTGTGGATTGTATCTCTCTTAGTCTGGCCCCTCACCCTAGGCATGTTGCTGCAAAGCAGAATCTACCGGCACAAACCTAGGGATCATTGAAGCTCGCAAGCCCCACCACGACGTCAACGCAGAGATACTTATATTATTAAGCTTGGAGTTTTATACTTACCAGTCAAGTAGTTTCAGAGGTACAATTAGACAAACGTTTAGAATTACAACCCTATAAATAAGTCTCGCTCTAAGTGTTAGAACTTTATTATAACAAAGTTTATTTTATTAGTTCGCTCAGAAATATAACTAAACCACCTAAATCTTACATTGTAAATTATTGTGTTGTATGTGGGAGTGTACTAAAAAAAGTTTTTATTCTACACGAGGTTTTGCGACTGTGGTTTTGATTTACTTGTACAATGTATTTTCATTGTTATTGTGGACGAAGATTTTCTTGCTTTCCTACTTTGCTTGCTTGCTTTCCTTGTAAATAACAATGGATTTTGTTGCTCTTTTCTGTAGGAATGGACCAACCTGCACCTAATATCTCATATACCATAAGTGCCCATGTAGGTTTATGTAAAATAAAATATCGCCGGGAACCTAGCCCATCTCGCAATTTCCATTTAGGTCTGCCACAACTTGCCACGTAGTGGGAGACTACTAGGGAAATAATGAGTTTGGCATGCGAAAACGTGGTCAGCACAGTGCAATTTTATCTTGGCACTTTCTCTGTATAAGAAAGAATACGGCTTTGCTTTGCAATGGGACGGTTACAGACTGTTGGTATTGCCCGACTGACATTCGTTATTTTTCAGAAATTATTAAAACATGAATACCAGTAATAATCAGACTTTTTCTATCTTTCCAGCTCCCCCCGTGAGTGCTCCTGTCCGCGAGATTCGGCGACATGCGCGCACGCAGCGGGTAGCCGTGGCGGGGTACGGGCGGTACACGAGCGGCGCGGGGGCGTACCATGCCAGGACGCCCACCGTGCCGCTCAATGCCAGTGAGTATACTCCTGTGATAATTTTAGTAAATAACTTGTTCGGACTGATATCCGGCACGTGTTTGCGTATGCGTTTATATAGTATACATAAACGGTTTAAATACCTTACATAAAAACTTGCTTTAAACAAATTATGTTTTTCAAATTTGTTCATCAGGACATTTTCAAAAAACGTGACTGAGTTATGACTGTACTGTTTTGATTTACATAAGAATACATCTGTTCAAGTAAATAAGATGAACGTGGAAAGAAGTGTAGGTTATGTTTTACAAAAAATTTAACCCAATTATGCTATAATATGTTTGTTATCCGTCAAGATCATGCATTCAACTTAGTCCATCATATCATCAAATTTTTTATTGTAAACTTTTATTTAACGCGTTTTTGTCTAACGCGTATGCAAAAAAATACCCATCTCTCAAAAAAAACCTTGATATATAGATATAAAAAACAGCTGATTGCACTCGAACCTTTTTCAGGGACTACCAGCTGGAACACGAAACATGGCACACTATATTTTAGCTCCATTCATATCAATATGGAAATTTTATTTCTCAAATTCAAAAGTCAGAACGTGCAACAAATAGAATTTGAATCAAAAAAGTGATGTAAACCTGTGTTCATAGGGTAGCGGAGACTGTGTGACCTATATTCGAAGCGTTTCATACGGCACCTTCGTCGAAGTTTATTAAAATCCGGTTCACAAAAGACTGTAAGTAAGGAATGCAGCAATTTTTACCCGACTGCCGAAGGAGGATAATGTGTTTATCATTCTATGTATGTATGTATGTTTGTTCCTAAGTGGTGTTCTAGAGACCAAACGCGTTGGCCGATTTTGATGATTCTTACGTCAATCGATTCGTCTTAACCTTGCGAGTGTCACTGGTTACATTAAAATAGGGAAACAGAAAAATGCCGGATTTTGGGCGCCATATTGTGTGCGTAGGATACATCCGGTTTTGGTGAGCCGGAGTCGGAGGATACATATTCGCGAGCTGGCTCGCGAATATGTATCCTCCGACTGCACAGCATGATTTTCTTCTTGTTTACGTCTTTTTAGTTCGCTTTTTAAGCAGTCGGGTTTTTAGTTTTTCTTTTGTGCTTTCGGGTTATTTAGGAGGTTTATGTCGCAGGAAGCAATGTGCCTTCTCCCATACATTTTTATTACCTGTCATCCCAGAGTTACTCCCTTTCTAGACATTTATCTTTCACACCCCATCCACCGTTTCTTTGGTCTTTCCCTTCTCTTATAACTAACTAAGTTGCGTCATCACGGCATGGCGCCGCCGCCGCCACCGTGTGACGGCACGGTACGAACTTCTGTTTTCAAATTTTTGTCCCTAAAATCCTCCTTTGTCTTGTCCCAGAAAACGGGACGTGCCATCAGTAATGCAATTAATTAGTGGTTATGTGTACACGTCCTTAGTTTCAAGTAGCTGACAGAAATGCCTGCTGTGCCTACTGATTTTACTCAATATCTTAAAAGAAAATATCAGGTTCGTTTATGTTGGTGTTACCCAGTATATGGGTTGTAGAGATCAGATAGGCAGTCGCTCCGTGTAACCAGTGGGGTCTCATCCCATACGAAGAAACCGTGCCGACGTACTATACTGATTATTTTTTGTACATCGATCGCGTTCGGTTCCGTTCCGTTCCGTTCCGTTCCACGGATATAGATGGTGATCTATCTATCGCCGTGGAACGGAACCGAAAAAATAATCGGTATAATCAGATGAAAAACGCTAATTTCGTCCGCACGGTTTCTTTGTATAGTATGAGATACTCGTATCTGTATGCTAGTATTACATTATCTGTGGTGTAACACACTGGTATTTAACTACATCTGGTAAGACTGGAACCAGACCACAATATTATTGGCAAAAGGCTCGGCAGTTTGATGAAAAGATCCATAAGCTCGAGTGAAAACTCTTTCCCCCGCCCCGCTACCCGCTCCGCTATTTTCCAACCTCACCCCCACAGTTAGCATACATCACGACATTTGAACACACACTGTCACGGCACGACAGGGCCCATATGTCTCGTGACCTGCCCGCCTCTTCGCCCGCTCGCCAGCCCCGAGGCCTGATAAACCTTCAGCGGCTAATAATTATAATGACGCTAAAATGATTGGGTTCGTAATTAGGTAGGTGGTGTTCGTAATTAGGTGCTGTGTGTCAGAAGTAACTCGTAGTTGTTTGATTGACCGGGTTATTTGTTTAGTAGCTGTGTTGATATGTCGAGTTTTAGAAAAGGTTCGTATTTTTTAGCGTCGCCGCGTCTTCTCGTCTCCATAACCTCCGGTTTCCCACGCTTCGATTATCGCAAAATTAATTTGACAAATTGTCAAGGACTCGTTGTCTGCTATGATTGGTTGAATGAATTTTCAACAGCCAATCACAGGAGATAACGCGTACTTGTCAATTTGTCACATTAATTTTGCGATAATCGAAACGTGGGAAACCGGAGGTGAGACATTTACTAAAACATGTAATTAACTGTTTCTGGTATCGTATTCGTCACCAAATTTTTATCATATTTATTTTAAAAATGTTTAAGTGTATGCTAAGATGTGTGTTAATCAATCACACCTGAACGGCTGAATGGATTTGGGTCACTTGTAGACCATAGAACGGATGACAGGAAATTTTTATCCCGGCGCGGCACTGTATGTTCGTGTGGGATAGTTTTCGACTGTCACGGTGTGTTTTTGAATGAATTCAATTACATGTAGAGAAGCCTCAACTATTTAATTAC
Organism: Orthosia gracilis; assembly: GCA_947562075.1. Taxonomy (NCBI): domain Eukaryota; kingdom Metazoa; phylum Arthropoda; class Insecta; order Lepidoptera; family Noctuidae; genus Orthosia; species Orthosia gracilis. The sequence continues at coordinate 22,508,041 of OX387275.1, forward strand.
TATTACCATGCGTGAAGGTCATTTTGAAACTAGATAATATTTAAAGGATATTTTTTTTCGCAAGACTATCTAGGACAAAAAAATGAGTTTCTGCCTACCCCCATGCGAAAAAGGCGTGAGTTTATATATGTATGTATAATAATAAAAAAAAACAAGAAAAAGTTGCTTTATTCCATGATTTGACCGTGTCGCCGATATTATCCTGAAAGGTGTCTCTCTACCCTTATTGGTCTCTCTACCAAATACTTTCAACAAACACAAGCAGTTATCAAAATTCTAATAACGAAATTGCAGAACAAATCCTACGACCTAATTACCATGTATCAATTGCGATTGTGGAACGCATCGTATCTCACATTTCAGAATGCATTGCGTATTTAGTGCGGGAGAAGGTCCCTCATTGTCGTATTGTGGCAGGAATGTACGGCATTGTGCGAGGCTCTCGCGGCATTTCAAATTATCGGCGTGATCTATGGTGCGGTACGTGGGAGCTATTCATCCTGTTATTATGAATGTTTGTTTGTTTATTTATTGTTTTGTTGGGATAAGTTTGTTTGAGTGTGGGAGACACAGTTTGGCCTTTATTAATAAACCGCTTCTTGAAATTCTTCAGAGTTGTTCCTCGAAATCAAGTCCGAAGAGCTAATGTTTTATACAGTTTGCGATCGTCTCTAAATCAATTAATTATAGAACACGATGCACGTGTTTAAGAATCAGTTTTCGTATATAGAACTTCTTCTTTGTCACTCATATTTTTTCGATAGCTAAGGACGGATCAAATTGTGTAAGTACCTAAAGACTAAAGCATCTTTTTCGAAAGTTCTGTGGTCGTTTTCTGTGTTTTCTTTCTAAATCTTCAAAATTATTCCTCTTGACGACACAATTTGGTCATACATAATGTCATATTAGACCTAAGCGAACTCATCAGTCATCACTTGGTCGGCTAACTTTGTCAAATTAAAAAAAAAACTAATTATTATAAAAACAAAAAACCTGACTGCTAAAAATGTATTAACTGAAAAGAGAAAAGCAAGTGCTAGATATCATTTATACATTAAATATTATGAGGTGCTGCAGGCGGGAACTAACAAAAATTATAGAAGAACCACCCACAACTTCTTTTATCACCGCTGGCAGCACCTTATAATATAGAAAATTATATCTAGTATCAACTTGTTTTTCCCTTTTCAGTTAATTAATATTTAGCAGTCAGGTTTTTTGTTATTATAATAATTTGTTTAGTTTCAGGCTTTTTAGTTTTAGTTATGAACGAGTTCTCCTCATAAGTCATTTGGTAATTTTGCTATCATAATTACGATTATATTGAATTTGTGCCAAAATAGTACATAAAAGTGTTACAATATATATATATGTATACATATATATATATATATATATATATATGTATATATATATATTTGGAATGGCCTATTTAGTAGCTTTCATGTGATATCAAATTGTTAGGATAACGAAATAAAAATGTATCACCCCCTTTTTTTAGGGGGGTCGCTACTTTAAAAAAATATATAGCCTATGTCACTCCCACAATTGCGAAGAATCCAACGGCACCTCATATGTCATAATCCGTCGAGCCGTTTCGGCTGTAGATCGTGCTATAGAAATGGACATTCTCTTCGTCACTCATATTATGTATGATAATATGAGTGACGAAGAAGAAGTTCTAAATACGAAAACTGATTCTTAAACACGTGCATCGTGTTCTATAATTAATCGATTTAGAGACGATCGCAAACCATTAGCTCTTGGGACTTGATTTCCAGAAACAACTCTGAAGAATCTCAAGAAGCGGTTTATAAATAAAGGCCAAACTGTGTCTCCCACACTTAAACAAACTTATCCCAACAAAACAATAAATAAACAAACAAACATTCATACATACGCTCGAAAAATATTACCTCTGTTACCCCTATTATGTCGTGTTTCTTGTGTGAGGGACGTGTATAATACTTTGACTATTTAAATCTATGATCATTCCTTATATTACCCACTTTATGTCCTTCCAAGGAAAACGTTTAACCGGTGAGATTTTAGCATAAATTTGCATAGAGCCCTGTGCCGTACAGTAAATATTTTGTGATTAAGCTGGACAAGTCAACGAGGAATTAATATGCAGCACCTGCTTTAGTTAGGGGATAGCTTCGGACTATCCGGACGTCTTCTGTTGGTAAACTCTGATTAGCTGTGTACTATTTTGGCTTAGAGTCTGTGAATCTATGCGGATTGATCTTTTTCGTAGTCTATCGTTATCAGATGCATTATTTTGTTCATACTTCTCCGCTGTTTTCTAAATGAAGTCACCATTCTTTTATAACTATTTATTTATTTAATTAAGTGGTCATGGAGTTTCTTGCAAGTTCTTCTCTATGGAGATCTAGGCTTTGAAATGTGCAACTAGATTCATCTTTTTCACTAACTGACCTTATAATTTAAACGTGTCTGAATTTTCATTGAAATACACGAATTGAATTGGATTTTCTGATTATTTTCGTTACGGAATCCAAAAAAATTGAATCGTTTCGCCGGATCTTCTTTGATGATGATTTTCTGGTTGTTGCAACTGATGATTTTGGCTTTCAGGAGTTTCAGTGGTGTGGTGGCTTTGTCTCAAAGGTCTAGTGGTGGTGATCATGGAAACCTGGGTTCAAAACTCAAGGTTGGGCCAAATATTTTTTGCTTAGCTAGTTACTACGATTTTTTTCAGTAGTTGCTTGGAATCTGGAGTAAAGTCCTTGCTTTAAAGTAGACTTAACAACAATGGCAAGGTTTGGGTGATTGATACACTTCCTACTGACACTTTTGGGAATAAATAAGTACAAAATTACATTGTAATTTTCATTTGACGGTGCTTTAATAACGATATCAATCTTGTTGATAAAAGTTTGACGTGTCTTTTATTTAGGTTTCACTTTCCTCTTTTGATCTGTCTCATGTTACTAAGGACCAGTATTTTTAATGACGAACTTTTAATACTTTTATAGACGTAAATCAAAGGGGATATTCCTGTGCTATTACTTTGAATAATGAGGTATTTTCTTGACCATTATTATAAGTTTTCAGGGTTCCGTACCCGAAGAGTCATAACGGCACCCTATTGCTGTCACTCACGTGTCTGTCCGTCTGTGCATCGTCTGTCACACAGGTTTGACAGCCAAAAAGTTAGAGCTATATTTTTTTTTACAGTATAAGCATCTTATTGACTCAAGGCCATACAAATTGTCAAAAACTATTTTTAAATGTTTTAAGGTAGGCTCCCATAAAAATGAAGAGAGGCGCGAAAAAAAATATTACCTTCCCCATCGAGTGGGGTATCGTTGTTTAGAGCTGTAGTATTGAGTAGAAACATACTTTGTTTTTTTTTGTTTTAAAAATATTGGAAACCAAAGAAATGAGAAACCACCAAAGTCAGCTTTTTTTTACAAAATTTTGTTCCGTAGAGTTTTCTAACTTTCCATTGACCTGTGAACTTCAAATTTGGTGATAATTATTACGTATATTTTACTAACAAATAATATTGATAAATCAAATTTTTTCTTTGAAATTCCTTGAATTTTCCTATTACAACCTACTTCATTTTGCGGTATGGTACGGAACCCTGCGAAGTCCGACACGCACTTGGCCAGTTTTTTTCTTGTAATAATCATCGACCATATAGTTTGATTATTGAATATTATAGAATCGTACGTCGGTAATATTATCATTTTTAGATGTTAATATTAGCGACGTAAATATGTCGATCACGTCTCAACTGCTAAATGGATTTGGATACCTTGGGACAATTTCAGACTTTTCATAAATATTCTGTCATTTTGAGTAACAATACGCTAGACCAACCAAAAAACTTTTTTACAAAAATTACAACCGACTTCCAAACAAAAACTTGTGTGTGAAGTGAAAAATAACTTCAATTTCGGAAGTCGGTGTCAAAAATTAAGAAACGTAAACAGGAACACCGACTGCCGAAATTGAAGTTATTTTTCACTTTGTAGTGTTTTTGTTTGGAAGTCGGTTGTAATTTTTGTAAAAAAGTTTTTTATTTTTCACTTTTTAGTTGTAGTACATAATGGACCAGTTCTATAGGCTAGGTACCTACGCGTATAGTGCCCAAAGTGAAGCTTCATGTTATTGGGTTAATCTATTCTAGATTAACCCAATAACATGAAACTTAAACGAAACCAGTGCAATGAGAGTATACCAGGGTGAACTGTTCACACCTGCGTACCCCTTAAGAACGTACCAGTGTGATGTTTTGTTATGAAATGGTGTAAACAATAAACAGACATGCGATTGGATCTATCCAGAGTGATTTTCCGTCATTTCTTGAAGAGTTCTGATGTATTTCTCCGAAGTTCTTCATCAGATCTTGATGAAAATTAAATGGGATCACATGACAAGCACCCGCTTTCAAATTAAATAAGAATCATCAAAATCGGTTCGCCCAATAAAAAGTTCTGAGGCAACAAACATAAAAAAAAAAATACAGTCGAATTGAAAACCTCCTCCTTTTTGCGAAGTTGGTTAAAAAAGTAGCTCAGTTATAAACTATAAAGTTTTTATAAATCCCAAAAGTCATTCCAAAACTGCCAGATTCTGATAAGAACATTTCAACTTTAATGGGTCACTTAACCCTTCAAATCTCCCATTCGACTGTGGATACGTACAAACTATGTACATAATAGTAAGTTAGTACTTACGTTCTAACCCCAAAATGGTACCCGCAACAGACATAACCAGCCACAGAGCAAATACATTTGAATTTATAATTGCACGACTAACGGCATGGGTCAGTGACCTACCCGTTTGGGAATTTTGGTTTGATGTGTATTTTCCATGGTGTTGGTGCTTGTAACGTAGTCATGACTTAATAATAACAGCCACACGGGTCGATTTTAGAAGTTAAGCAATACTTGCCGAGGTCGATTCGTAGATGGGTGAGATTCTTTACATAAGTTAGTAGTCACATGGATCTTTGTATCTCAGTTGGCTGCAAGACCTTGCGCAGTAGCTATTTTTGTGTCAATGTTGAAGTTGAATATAGCATTGTATAACTGCCTCTTTCACTCGCTTACGTTTGTCGCATCGTCCGCAGATCCAACTACAGTGACACTGTAGTCACAGGATTCTCGGTATAGTAGTCGGTTATTATTGCACATGCTGAGATAGGAGCCTTTTTGGTCTCGCACGGGATTATTTTATTTTTATTATTGTTTGTTTTGCATATCTCGAGTCTTCTGTCATCATCATATCACCCGAAAGACGTCCACTGCTGGACATAGGCCATAGGGGTCTCCTGTGCAAGTCACAAATAAATAAGCAAAAAAAAAAATATTTCTTTCTATACCGAGACACTTCCGTGCCTCGGAATTCACGTAATGCTGTTGGTCACGGCTGTCTTTTGTTTATGTTTGACAGTCGTTACGGATAGTCAGAAGCCAGGTAATCTGACCCCAGTCTTGCCAAAGGGTATCGGTTTCATTCAGTAATTGGGTTGAAGGGGTCAGATAGGCAGTCACTCCACGTTAAATTATTGGTATCCAGCTGAATCCGGTTAGACAACACCAACACTCGTGTTTTAAAAACCCTTTTAAAATGACCGTTGCATAAACTACTATATTATATTCAACTACCTGTTATGAAAAAAGTTAAGTTTTAGTGACATCTGCGTATCGTTTACATCATGGTTTTTTATCGGTAACATTTTGGGGAGTATGCGTTGTAATAACATGAACTAATTCCACCTCCAAGACGGAAGGCGATGCGTCATCGGTACATGGTTGATATCCCACCCATACGCACCAAACGTTTTGGGAATACTTTTATTATGCGTAGAGCTAAGTAGTGGTATTCCCTGCCGGAGTCTGTATTTCCTGATAGCTAGAACCTGGGCGTCTTTTAGTCAAGAGTAAACACGTGCTGCATCGTCGACCACATTATCGCTTACCATCAGGTATGAGATAAAAAGAAACATTGACAGTGCTGTTAAATATTAATAGAATTACACCCGACGTTATAATTAAACTGTGGTGCCAAGTGTTGTTTGTGCAAAAGAACTAAGATTCAAAGTAATGTGTATCTATCTAATATATATCATACTTTATTACCTAATTCTTTATTTTACACCAAAAACAATATTTAATACAGTGTGACATTAAAGAACATGTACAAAGGCGAGCTCTACTCAATGTTGACTTCTCATACAGCAAACCTCGTCATAATTATCATCATTTTTTAGCCGGTCACATTATTCTGGCGTATGGCCAGCAGTGGCATCTTTAAGCTGAAATGATTATGTTGACCTTACTCTTACTCCAATTTATTTGAGGACAACGCAGCGTTAAGATTACACTAGTCGATCATTCTTCCATACAAACGTAGTCTGGCGATTACTCCAATGTTTTACGATGTACGTTCAAAATAAAAAAATGATATCAATTTGTCTCATCATTATCTAGCCCTGTATGGAAACAAAAAAATAAAAAAGAAATATTTTAAAATTTATGAGCGTCAAAAGCACTCTGTTTAAACATTAATTTTAACGCATCTTTGGGCGGAAATAAATACCATAAGAAGAAGGAAATTTGCAAAACGGCCTCCATAAAAGGATAGATTAGTAATTCAACAATGCAAATAATTTTATTTTAGAAATATACATTTAGTCGTTTTTTCATGACATCTAGACTCCCAAAAGTCTGTTTATAAAATTTCGCTCGCTCGTTTTCGTCCTAAATCATCATCCATTTCGATACGAATTTGCAAAAGTGCTATTTCGTAAGCGAACTAGCTTCTTACTGCTCATCACAGCATCTATCTCTTTCGCACTTATTGTCGGATGAGATAGCATGCATTTTAACCTGGCGCACAAAATATTTCGTGCCGTCTACTAGGGGAACCTTAAGTTGTAATTTTAAGCTTACCGTAATACTTCTTCGCGCAATCACATATAATTATTTTGTCTTAATTTTGTAAAGGGTTTTGCGTCAATTTTCTTTCTGCCTTTCAGAACTTTTTCTCTATACATGTCTTTCAGACGTACAGGATCAGTATTCACCATCTTTAAACAAGCTTCTACTTATTTAACAAAATCCATCTATACTATCGTTAAGGATTTTGAGTTTAGTTTTATTTATTTAAGTTCATAATTTATAGGTTCGGTGACTGTGAATAAGTACTTTTTCTTCTTCTTCTCTAGACTCAAAACTAGTGTAAACATGTTCTTACCTAAGAAAACTGAACCACTGAACACATACCTCCATGAAATTCGCCTCTTCCCACCGAAAGCGATAATCATCTAATACACTTTCCGCCCGCCATAATCCTAATAAGCCCGCTAATCTTATGGCCCATCAATCATTCTGCTGTATGGCTACAAAAAATACGTTTTCCCAGATAGGTCGCCAGCATTGATACTGGGGATCGTAAATCAAACTAATACACGTATTGTTGCTGATTTTTGCTAAGGGTGTATTTTATTGCAGACCCCTGGATTTTTAAAGGTACCTGGATTGGTATGGAAATTCCTATGGTTTATTCTTTTATTTGTTTTACCATGTTAATGGTTTTGCAAAAGTCTCTGAAAGAAGTTACTTGTAGTTAAAGAGGGTAGGAGTCGTAAGTTTTATGATAAATGGTTTCTATAATCGTTGGGCGAAAAAAAAAGACTAACTTGTGCAAGTTTCTACTTTGCTAAGCTAGCTTTTCTTTCCTCTAGCAACCCAATTTGACAACCAAACTTTTTATCCGACTGCCGAAAGAGGGTAATGTGTTTATCAGTCTATGTATGTATGTATGTATGTTTGTTCCTATGTGGCGTTCTAGAGACCAAACGCGTTGGCCGATTTTGATGATTCTTACGTCAATCGATTCGTCTTAACCCTGCGAGTGTCACATTGCTACATTAAAATTGGAAAATGGCGGATATCGGGTGCCGTATTGTGGGGGTCAAATTTTTTTTTCCAGACCTATCGTGTGGGGTCTTCAAAATAAAGGGTTTTAAGAGGTGATTTCAAAAATATGTGACACTTTTATGTTAAAATGTACCTATTCGAAAAAAAATAACTAAAAAGTTATAAATAAAAAAACTTAATTCAAAAAATCAAAAATCCCGACTGCTTGAAAAGCGAACTAAAAAGACGTAAACAAGGAGAAAATCATGCTGTGCAGTCGGAGGATTAATTTGGTTTTGGTCAGCCAGCTCGCGAATATGTATCCTCCGACTGCACATCATGAGTTTCTCCTTGTTTACGTCTTTTTAGTTCGCTTTTCAAGCAGTCGGGTTTTTTGATTTTTTGAATTAAGTTTTTTTATTTATAACTTTTTAGTTATTTTTTTTCGAATAGGTACATTTTAACATAAAAGTGTCACATATTTTTTTTAGTTTTTTTTTTTACTTTTTTTTAACTAATTATAGTATAGTATAGACGCTTTGGATGGCTTTCTCAAGAGTTGGAGTGAAGGACTACACAACGACAGCTAAATTTCGTGTATTAGACTGTGATAAAATCCTATTCATGATTAAAAAACTGCCCTTGTGCTAACTTCACTTCCTTAGAATTAGAAATCCGCTTACCCATCACATAAAACTGTGACTAACTCAGTAGTCATATCAACATTAAAAGTGAAATCTTCTTACTGACTTGTTGACCTCTCCAACCAAGTTTTGCTGGACACAAATTGGAACGTGAGCTCTCTAATATAAATATATTCTGGGAATGTGAGAATTTCACTTGAAGTTGACGGCAACGAATTACTACAAATCTTGAGCACATTTCGAGATTGAACGAACGCTCATGTAGTCTTGTTGGATATTTACTATGCATACTTGGGTATATAATCCCAAGGCATGTTGCCTTGAATTATGTTGATTTCTGGATATGTTTACATTAAAATATTTGCTTTAGATATTGTAAGTTAGGGGTCGTAATAGAGTCAGTCAGTTCCTACACTTTCATCGATTAATATCGCTTCACCAATTTTATCAGATAGTGTGTTATCCTTCTATTAGATATTAGATGAGAAAATCTGAAAAAAAAGTCAGTCATGGACATTGCCAGCAGAAGTGAAAACTTAAACTTTTAAATATCTGGCCGCTATTAATAAACAAACCGCTTCACTGGTACAAGACGTCACATTAGCATGTCGGTGACGCGAAACCATAAGTATTTCCGCTACCAAAAATCGCTCAACACGGCTAAAGAACCTTTCTCTTCAAAATCAAAAATGCATTAAAAATGTAATTATAAAAAAATCTTGAAAGAATGACAAATACAATATTTAACAAATTCAAAATTTTCTAAATTCAATATTTTGAAAATTCAACATTTTGCAAATTCAACATTACGTTTCGGAAGGCCTTGGATTGGCACTCGGAGGTGGTTTATATGTTATGCTTATCTGTATGTTCCGACATAGAACAGTTTATCAAGCTGAACCACATCAATCGGCCATGCCAGCCGACTCAAATTAACTAGCCTAGTTGTTTAAAAAAAAAAGGCCAAGTGCGAGTCAGACTCGCGCACGAAGGGTTCCGTACCATTATCACAAAAAAACGACAAAAGTCGCGTTTGTTGTATTGGAGCCCCACCTATATATTTAACTTAATTGTTGTTACTATTTGTTGTTATAGCAGCAACAGAAATACATCATCTGTGAAAATTCCAACTGTCTAGCTATCACAGTTCATAAGATACAGCCTAGTGACATACGGACAAACAGACGGACTGCGAAGTCTTAGTTTTTTTTAGGAGTTCCATTTTTACCCTTTGGGTACGGAACCCCAAAAAAAACATTTCACTTACCAAATCATTAATATTAAGCTTGCCATGATTAGTGCCAGATTGATCGTTGGGACCAACAGCAGGCTGTTAGTAATGATTCTAAACCTACCCATAATTAAAAACTACCTATAATTACTGAAACAACTATTGACGACATCATTCAAAAATAAACTATAAATATAGCAAAATAGAGTTGAAGATTGGCCGTCAATGAAACGGTATTTTTCATACTCTCATGTTCGAGTGAATATTTTTCAATAGAAGTTTTTGTTGAGAAAAATGGGACGTGTTTTTCATTCGACGTTCCAGTTTTATGTACTGGAAACAAGCGCTGAAAGACTTTTATTTATAATAATTTGAAAGGCAATGGTGGAAGAAATGGTGATTTTAGAGAATTGAATGAGACGGAATTCTATTTATTTCAATTGCTTGAGCAACTGGTGTACTTATGCTGTTCATACAAATGAAATATTACCGTTTTTTTGGATGATGCGAGCTGAGTTTAGGTCAAATGGTTGTGTGTCAAGGAAAGTATGACCGGTTGAGTTTTATTTCAGCTTTTTCAACCAAGTTTGAGACCAGTGATAGACCAGTGATGGCCCAGTGTTAACGTCCCCGACAAACGTGTCGTAGTTCGTTTGTTCGAACCCAGGCAGACGCTTTACTTTGTGTAATTATTTCATCATCACTGTTCTAAAACCGTTGAATGAAAATATCGTGAGGAAACCGGCATGTATTAGAACCAAAGATTCGAAGCAAATGTGTCACCAACCCGCACTGGGCCCGCGTGGTGGATGGTGGAGGCCTGTGTTTCGGCAGTGGGAACATTAAAGGGATGATGATGATAATGAGCCAAGTTTAGATAATTGTGACAAACTGATCATCAGCTTCTGTTTATCTTGGGCATAGCTGACAACGGTGAAGGAAAAAGTCGTGAGGAAACCTGAACTTATAGTTAGTATTTGCAAGTTTTTGCTCTATTGGTGTAATTGCTGCAAGGTTTTCCAGTGTGAGGGTAAACAAATAAATAAATCAATTGTCTCTATTTACTTAGAGTAGCTAGTCACTTCTTAATCCATAATGAGCCTGTAATGTCTCCACTGTTAGGACACAGGAGTGGGCCGTAATCCACTAAGCGGGCCCAGTGCATTGGTGAATGCTGATGTTATATCAAAGTTCCTTAGTAATTGATACAGCAGGTAAGCCGAATCCCTTAAGACGACGACAGTAGTCAAAGACCTTGAGAGAACAAAACGCGCACTCGTTCCACACCCGCGCGACATAAAATTCAGTAGTATTTTCGTACTTTCCTTATTATTATATGACTTTTAAAAAACAGCCTAAGATCAAAATGTAGATCGTTAAATTGTCTTTGGATTGGTGTCAATTTCATTAAAATATTTGCAAACTAATTACACTATGTTATGCCAATAAAACTCAAAATTTGCTAGGGTCAAATTATTAAGAAAATGGTCTAATGTAACATATATGTTTTCCAAAAAAAATACGACTAGCCGTTTAGACGTGATTCTCATTTTAAAATCAGCTACTCAGCGGTATGGTATATATTTCCCAATAATAATGCAGTACAGGCCGTGCGCCCGCTCAGAGGCAGAATATTAATATTGAACCTCTTTTTGTAAAGTTTTGTTTGCAAAATATTATTTGATTCACATACTTATGCTATTTCAGTTATAAAGGAATTCATTTTTTCTGTGTAAAAATATTTTTAAACATTCGAGTCGTTTTGGAGAAGTATCGTGTTGTTAATTATTTTTTTAAAGCAAAACTATTAGTTACACGAAAAAACCTTGTTTCAAAAATAATGTACATGAATCAATAATATTTTTTTTTCAAACCTTTTAACCTAGCCTAATAAGGAGTATGCTTTAGAAAGAAGCCATTTTACGGCACTAAAGCGGTGGAAGGACCTTAACTTATGTTTATTTTTAAACTTTGTGTTAATGTCAGTAACTATACTTCATAAAAGATAGCTTGATCTCTGCGACAGCTGTCAGTATCAATACAGTAACAATAACGCTTGACAAGCTAACAATAACGTATTCGTCAGTTTGACATATGTCGCAGAGATCAAGCTATCTTTTATGAAGTATAGTTATTAGGACTTTGGTTTCCAGAATAAATATTGTGTTTTTGAATTACAAGTGCAGGTATTTTTGGGAAATAGGAAACGGTGAGATTAGTTGTTTTTCCACCAAACAGCATTGCTGTTTTCCGGTTTGATGGATTTGGGTGCTCGTGTATTTTAAAGGCATATGAGATATTTTAGATTTGTTTCTGAGATGGGAAAGCTTTCTGGATACCTCTGGTATTGCAGGTCCACACACATCTGTGATGTCCATGGTTTGCTTAAGGCGGCAGGATGACCAGTTAAGACCAGTTATGAATCCGTCGCCTAGTTTTCCATCTAATACATACATACAGACATAAGAAGTGGTAGTACATTAACCAAGTAACCTCTTCACATAGGTTTTTTTCCTGATGAAGTCTCATAAATAACTCCTAAAATAAACTAAAACTCGTCCAATATTCACAGGAAATTAGTTCCGGGGTTAATCTCCTGATAATCAAACCAAATTTCACATATCATTGGGTCAGACTACGTTTATATCTATAAGGTCGTTAGTTGGGCGCGTCGGTCCGTAATAATTGAATTACAGTCACGTTATGCAACTAACTTTGTGCCAAGCGAATGTAGACTGTATGTGTTTTGCAAATTGTATTATTTCGCGTGTCATGTTGGGGATACGTGGTTTCTCGGGCGCCAATGGTCGCCGTGTTATATTTTCATCCGCTTCCTTTTATGATGGAGAATCTTCCGTTCATGGCTTCATTCTCTATGTAGTCGATGTAGAACTACTTGGACCCTTATGATATTCAGGTCCTCTTAGAAGAACAGTTGATTTTCTTGTTAAGTTTTGTTTTGACTTTACTTTGAGCGATCACGTGTGGATTATCGATATGCGTGGAATTTTGTGTTTCATTTTGTATCTACTTAATTTTCACAGATTTCTTTGAATCTTTCTTTAGACTTACTACCTACAAACGGGGTGAAAAGGAATACAGAGGTGAATGGGGATAAAAATTTGATTAGGATTTTAATTTTGATACCTACCGCTTTATTGGTTTCAAACAAAGCATTCTTTTTTTTCATAGTTAATTTTGAAATTGGTGTAGGTTACCGCGTAAATGCTGGAAACATATTTTAAATAACGTGAAAATTCCCTTCAAAGTTTTATTTGTATCGCCCTTACTATACCCTTGCATTCCTATTGAACCGTTGGACAACTCAAAGTGAAAAGGCTAAAGAAGTCAGCTTCTTTTGGCAAGTTGTTGACCTTATAAGAGTGTTCCTTCATAAACCCTCCGCTAGGTAACAAGTCATTGATCCGACTTGTAAAAAAAATATTATTTTTTGAATATGGACATATTTTGATAACTTTGGTCTCAAATGATAGGTGTAGAACAATTTTATGCGTTTGAATCATGTAATTCGGCCCACTCGTGTATGAGATATTAACTCATTACTGAATGCCAAGTGAACAGGGTCAAGGACTCCTCGTACCACGATACGTTTGTTTTGATCGTGTTAGCGACACTCCTTTTTTTGTATCGTTTTGAAATATTGGAATATATTGGTAGATAGGTGTTAACGACTTTTATTTTTTTGTTATGCGGTGGTGATTTTAGATGTCATCATTCTCTTGACCTTATCACAATTTATTTGGTGTGGGCGCAATACTGTTTCTTCTTCTCTGATAATTGTCTATAGGCACCACTCACCATCTCAGAAGTCATCCCCTTTCTAGTCTTTCACCTATCACACAGTACATCCATCGTTTCTATGGTTGCCCCTACTTTTTTATTTAGAGTTAAAATGAGGCCACTAAAATCAGAGTGGCCCAAACTCCAGAATACTGTGTAAAAATAAGCCAAAATAGTTTTGGACAAAAATTAAATCTATTTTTTATATGTTTACTGATCACAAATAAAATTAAGATTTTATTTGTATTTGTTATATTTTATTTTAGATATTTTGTTTTTTTTTTCACATGAGCCACAATGGCTTTTATCATTTAAATTGTTATCTACGAAAATTTATTTAAAGTGGGCCAATTGTGTGTTGTTAATTTTTTTGTTACAAAGTTTGTTTATTTAAATAAACAAACCTTGTAACAAAAAAAAGGTTTGACTTTTAAGTTAAAAAGCTTTTTTAATAAAGTTTATTTTCTCATAATTAAAGTTGCTCAAATTGAAAGTTACAAAACATGTTTGGACTCACAGATTTTTTTTTTGTAAAAATACTTATAACACAAATTTTAAAAAAATAATGCAAAAAATGTTTTCTTGCTAGTAAGTGTAAGCCCCGAATTTGCATCCCCTTTGCGTCGCTCAATAACATCCATCACAAGTCCATCCAAAGTGAATCACAAACAAATAAAGACAAGTCAGATCAAAACAAATGCAGATCTTATTACATGCAGCCCAGCAAGTATTGCTCAGCTGAATATCTTACTATTTGTGAGAAGTATGAAGAATTCTACGAATAACTTGGGAACGTTTGTCAAGAGAGTTTGCTCGATCACTCGCAAAACGATAAAAACAAAAGGTACCAAGGGCACCGACTGCTGAAACAAAAGCTATTTTGCACATTTTAGTGTTTTGTTTTTGAAGTCGGTTTATTTTTTCTGAAAAGATTTTTGCAGTATTTATCTTGTACTAGCTGTCCCACGCGGCTTTGCTCCCTTCAACTGGCTACCTATCTACCCTACATCCAGGATTTTTGTGTAACTTTAACCACTTACGTAGCGCACGCAACGAAAGCTTCCAAAAAAGGAATATCTTTTCCCGTTTTTGCAACATTTTTCATGTATGCTCCGCTCCTATTGGACGTAGCGTGATGTTATATGGCCTATAACCTTCCTCAATAAATGGACATTCCAACACAAAAAAAAATTCAATTCCAATCAGTAGTTCCTGAGATTAGCGCGTTCAAACAAACAAACAAACTCTTTAGCTTTATAATATTATATATATAAGTATAGAAAAGTTACTTTAGCTTAAAAGGCGCAATTTCCTCCACAACAGTTTTTTACCGTAACATCGTAAGCCTGAAACCAATACGGTATAACTCAATACCCTTAAAAGGGTATAATATCACTTTTATCTTGTCGTTGAGGACCATTTACTTTGACTATACGGTTTATAAATGCTTACTAACGTGGCTACATACGTGTCTTGTTTTTTTTCAGCTCCTCATAGTTTTGTTTTTAGATCTTTTGGGTGGCACCCCACCAATACGCACAAAGCGTTTTGTGATTACTTTTATTGTGCGCACAGCTACTGAGTGGAATTCCCTGCCCGAGATTTCGTTGCCTGCAGCTACAACCTAGAGGTTTTTAAATCAAAAGTGAATAGGTTACTTCTAGGCTAGCCTGCTTCACCGTCGACCACATCATCGCTTACCATCGGCGAGATAGTGGTCAAACGCGAGATTATTGTTTAATTAAAAATATATATATTTATAATACTAGAGTACCTACTCACAGGTGTGTTGCTAACCTTAAGCAGAGCTAAGGTGTGTGATTTGTCGGTGAATACACCGGCACACAAACCCTTTTAACCAGAACACAGAAACATTGTTTGGGGGCAGAAATAATTATATTAGTAAAATAGTACATACTTCCCCAGACGACCTCTTTTACTATGTTTTAGGGTTCCGACCTTAAAAGGAGCCCGACTTAGGAGTTACAGGTTGTGGGCTCAAATCCAGCTAAGCGCATTACTTTTTGTACTTATAATTTATTTCATCATCATACCTCTCTAAACGGTGAAGGAAAACATCGTGACGAAACAATGGAAATGTGCTAGAACCAAAAATTCCAAGACATGTGACATCGTGTGAAATAGATATTTGGATAGATGTATTGTTGTTATTTATTTATTAAAGTACAAGTTCACAAAACCTTAACTTAAGAACTATGCCCCACAAAACCGTTTTCACGGTTTGTCTGTGGGAACGGAACAAACAGTATTAAAAATAAAGTTTATTAGTGCGGACACTTGAAATTATAAAGAAAAACCTAACAATAATATATAATCCAATGAAAAATTTGGAACTAAACTACTTAATTACTTATTAACCTCTCCTCAACAAACTGCAAACCACTTTTCTAAGAAGGTCATTTACAAACTCCTTAAAAAGAACTGCTTAAGTGATTTAGCAAATTTACCTTTTATTGCCTGACTTCTTATTTTAGTAGGCAACAGCCCACTCCCTCTCACAGAGAGTACTAAGGGACTAGGAGGAAAAGAGTGTCCGTGGAGTTTCTTGCAAATTCTTCTCCATTGAGATCTACTGACGCTTGCGAATTTGCAACTAGAGTCATTTTTTTGTTTGTTTAACAATTCAAAAGTACCTCTAAGGTTTATTTGAAATAAACTATTTTGATTTTGACGCCTGTGTCCCAACAGTGGGATTATAGGCTGATTCTGCTGGCATAAATTCTGTTCCTGTCACATTCCGCCACAGATTCTGAGATGTTTGGCAGATCAATGCACATATTCAGTAGGGTACATCATGCTAGATTTAAATGGTCTATAAGTCTACAAATCTTTTGTTAATGTTGGATGTTTGCCAATCGGTGTTATGTATGGTGACCCGGTGATCTATGTACTGACCTCAGCGATTTATGTATAGACCAGTGACCTTATGGACCGTAGTTTAGATATTTGTTCGTGTGCTGTGACTTCAGATTACTGTGTACTAGACTAGATAATGTCCTATTATTGAGCTGTCAGTTATTTTTTGCCAACATATCTTTATAATTAGTCTGGATTTTTCCACTGCATGGCCATTTGGAGGATGAAGAGAATTGGAGGGATTAGGGATAATTCCCTCCAATTCTCTTTATCTGGGGCTATTTGGTGGTTGAGTTTATTTGAGATTTGCAACTGTGTTTTTCTATACTTTAAACTACATACCTGCATATATTCAAAACTTTTTCCCAATGGGGTCGGCAGAAACTCAGAACGCCACCTGTATATATCCTTAAATCCTCCTTTTGCTTCCCTAGAAAGGAGGCATGTGTCCCAGCAGTGGCAACATTAAAAGGCTGCTGGTGATGATGATGACTCCTTTTGCTTCGTTTAGTTTATACATTGGCCATCACGGGACATACAAAAAATACTTTTACCGAATGTAAGTATATAAAAACTGAAAAATAAATAAAAATATCCTATGAATAAATGGATAAGATTCGTTCGGAATGAACCACTAGCACAGAATTATTAGTTCTCAGCGGCATTTGTGTTGTTTTACGAGTTTGACGCGGACGAATTCGCGGGCAACTGCTAGTTTTTATTGAACATAGACCTATTAAAATCATCAATGAGTCTTGTTTAACACAAAAAGCTTTATATCTAGTAGATACGCGCTCAAAATGTATGATAAAATATTGGTCAAAGTTCTTATTCAAAAAAAAATCATGTTTGAATAAAAAATAGGTGTATCTGTTTATGTACTGTACCAAATCAAATTTAACATCACCATGAGTTGTCTTGAACTTGTGTTATCTCTGGCTCTATCAGTACCTTGTAATTACCTATGTATTCTCATTTCCGGATTTATTATTATCACCTTTTTACTCCTCCGTAAGTGTACTTACTTAAATATAAATCTGAATTCCTATTCTGACTTGACTTTTTCCATAGGTAAGCATATACTACCTAGCAAAAACAAAAACGTACTACTGTTATCAGAATTACTACCTGTTGAAACAAACCAAACTTTGTACTCGCAAAGTGTAAACATTTCAGCAGCCGCCATGATAGTTTTACTCCAGACTGTGAACCTTGCTATGTAAATAGTGAAATATAATGTAACGAAAGCCTTCGATCGAATCCACAGTCCCCTAAAAGATAATCTCCACACATTGATACATCGACTTCATAATTGAGAACAGCGCCCTCTTTTATTTATAATATTAGTTAGTGAACGCGTGCAGTTTTACCGACAGCTATCCGACAGACCTGCTTCGCGCATGCGTAGATGTATTCGAGGCCACGGTCACAACTACAATCATTGGTGATTACGCACACACTGGCGCCCCGGCTAGCTCCGTTGTCAAACGTGTCTGACGTTTTGAAGTAAATAATGCTGTAATTTACGTGATTATTTCGTGTTTGTGATAGTGAAAAGAAACAAATGTAAGTATTACTTAATATTATTATCGATTTCTATCCATTCAAGTTCGTATGATGTTAATTTATTACATGAAATTGCACTTATAATAACCTTACAGAATTCGGCTGCAGTGCGCATGACAGTTTAATTATTTAATGGTGTTATCACTTCGAACTAAACTAAAGTATACATTTTATGGACTTTGTTTTATGTTGTTTTGAGAAACTATTTGTAAATGATTAATGTCTATTTAATTTTTGAGTTTTTGTAACTAAGCGACAACAGAAGCAATATTTTAACTATCTCTTCGATATCCGATATGGTCTAGTGGCTAGGATACCTGGCTCTCACCCAGGAGGCTCGGGTTCGATTCCCGGTATCGGAAAACCTTTTTTGATTTTTATTTTCTTCTTTTTCCAGATTCAAGATGGTTTCCGTGAAGGCGGCTGCGGCCATCACGATGGTCTTCGTTGGTTGTTGTTCCAACGTAGTGTTTCTTGAAATGGTTGTGAAAGAAGATCCGGGCGCGGGCAACTTAGCTACATTCCTACAGTTCTTATTTATAGCAACAATGGGATTTGTTACCGTAGGAAAATTCGGAACAGCTAAAAGGAATATTCCATTCAAACAATACTTGCTTTTAGTTGGATTTTTCTGGACAAGCAGTGTTGCCAACAATTATGCGTTTGACTTCAACATACCGATGCCTTTACACATGATCTTCAGAGCTGGCTCTCTGATGGCGAACATGGCTATGGGTGTCTGGATATTAAAGAAGAGTTACCCACCACTGAAGTACTTAGCCGTCTTCATGATATCAGCTGGTATTGCTCTCTGTACCATCGTATCCAGCGGTGACGTGAAAGCGCCAAGAGAAACTCACGAAGATGCCGCTGAGGAGGAAAAACTGAAGTTCATTGACTGGCTGTGGTGGTGCCTTGGTATCGCCATCCTTACCTTCGCACTTTTCGTATCCGCAAGGATGGGAATCTTCCAAGAATCCTTATACTCGAAGCACGGAAAGCATCCTTGGGAAGCGTTGTACTACACGCATTTACTGCCTTTAGTATTCTGGCTGCCGACTGCCCCAAATTTAATCGGACACGTGAAACTCGCCACGGAGACACCTATTGTCGAATTCCTAGGCATTGAATTCCCGAGACAAGTTCTTTGGCTAATTCTTTATGTGCTAACTCAAGGATTATGTATCAGTGCTGTATATGTATTGACAACAGAATGCGCTTCCCTGATCGTGACTTTGACAGTCACCTTGAGAAAATTCGTATCACTCCTCTTCTCCATCGTGTACTTCAGAAATCCGTTCACTATTGGCCACTGGATTGGAACTCTATTAGTCTTTATTGGAACCCTGATATTCACAGAGATCTTGCAGAAGATGATCGCAGTGTTCTTGCCCGGAAAAGAAGAAAAGAAAAAGAAAATATAGATAGTTTAAATGTTGCGTTATATGTGTTGTTGATTGAACAAGTGCAGGGGTTATGAACATTTGTGTGAATGAGGATTGACTTAGGAAAATATTGATATTCTTATGCATAATAATGTTTATGCCATATCACAAAAAAGTGGGTATCAAATTTTTTTTTCAAAATTCTTTATTGCAAAAATAATAAGTATAATATAAAACACAATCATATACACTTATTTATGAAAATCGCAACACTATTTAGCATTGCTTAGCACATTCTATAGTCAAATTTTCTATTGAGAGTTTGAATTTAGAATCTGTTAGTCAGTTGCTAAACAGCGTAGATTTTTTTTTTAAATAGGGCCCATTGTATTTAATCCATTTGCTATGCTACTATAATCGTGACAATCTAAGAAGTCCGATGACGTTTCTCATTTTACATGCCGCGATAACTTTGTATGAACGTCTAGGAAAAATCAAATTGATAATCCTAATTAATTACTATGTTACTCATACACTATAACAACGAGTATCATTCGTAAACATCAAGTTTAATTTATGTAATGTAAGTATTTTAATAGCTGTCAAAACAGACTTCTGACATTATCACGACTTTAGTTATTTTGTTGGTTTTTTTTCAAGCAGTTATTTGTTCTGAAAATCTAAAACTGTATCAATTTTTAACGGTCACAAAAATTACCAGTTGGAACTATTCATGATTGTTATAAATTGATATGGTCGGGCGATCAATTGTATGATTAACGCATTCGTATTGGCTTGCCATTTTTTAGATCAAGCCGCAATTTCTTAAGGTAATAAATTCTCAATGACTCTATTGTTCCTGCTGCAATTATACCTATATTTTAACAGTAAATTATAATAATGCAAAAATTTCATAAAAACTAGTCATAATTAACTAATGTCCATATTTTTTTCACAATAAAATCCAAATTAACAATAATGATGATTTACCAAATCCAAATAATCAATAATTTATTAACGCAGCTAATTATTAATCGTCTGAATTCTATAAAAACGAAATCTTTAAAACTTGCTAAGGTTCAGAACAGACGACAGTTATTTTGTGATGTCCTATTTTATTTGAAAAAATCAATGGTACGATAGTAAAGAGCAAAAAATAATTCTCGAACAAGCTAAAGATCTCCAGTATACGCTGACCTCTCATTGTGCAGAGAGCGTATACAGTGCGAGATCAACTTATACTGGCAAATACCGATTGAGGACCCAATTTTTTTCTCAATAAAGCTATACATTCCCAGACCAGTATACGCCGACTTCTAATTGTGCAGAAAGCATATACAATGCCAGGGCAATTTATACTGGTAATGTCTATGTCGCTTGATCATGTGTATTTCGCAAATACGATCTAAACATCTGTCTTCTGTAACTATAAACCTATATTATAATACATTTTAATTTGAGCATGTCCTTACAATCAGATGCAAGTCATTAAAAGATAAACAAGTCATTGAGTATCTTTCGTATTGCCGCGTCACTCTACGTCTCACAAACTACACTGTAAGTAACAGATGATATAATCACAGTTCGTCATCGGTTAACATTATTAGACAATATTTTGAACTGGATAAGATAATAATTATTGTGTTCAAAACAGTTCGGAATGTTTGAAGAGTCATTTTACTTACTTATTAATATTTGAAATATCATAGTGTAAATGGATAATTCTTAATTTTCCTTATTGTTATTGGTTTCAATTTATTAACACAGACTTAAATCGAGTTTTTGTTATTGTTTAAAAGTCTAATTTGGTCTTCAAAAAATCTTGCGTAAATTGTTCTGAAGGTCACATTTTTTTTTTACAAATTATTGAAAAGCACGCTTACCTAGAAATAGGATTTAATTTTGGCATTTAATTTTATCAATCTATCTATCAATCAAATCTAAGCGGAAAGGAAAAAAAAACATAATACAGACCGGTCAAACCAACGAAATAACATCCGCGATTGCTTTTTATTCTGCTATGTATTGAATGTATTGGTCTCCTTAAAGTAAATATTTTTTTGCAATTGCTCTCAACTCATGCGCAAGGTTGCCGGTGATCATTTGTAAATCTAACAGACTATTGTAAGTTTGAGTTATTTATGCGTTGTTTATTATGAAGTGATTTGATGTTCTCTCATTATTTATTGTTTTTTATGTTGTACACGGGTTTATATTTAATTAGGTAGCAAAACTACAGACCAACATAATATTCACAACGGATCTTTGTTTCTCTGAATTGGCTGCAAGACCCTGCGCAGTAGCTATTTTTGTGTCAATGTCGAAGAAGAAGATAGCGTTGTATAACTGTCTCTTTCACTCGCTTACTTTTGTCTCGCTTCCTCTATGCTGTATACTCGATGACAAACTGTTTCTTGCGCAATGGTTGGCAAAGCCAACTTCAGAGACACTGAAGATCTGAACTCCACATTGGTTGTCATTTCTTACCAGCAATTGACACCTCACTTCACCTAAATAGGCAACTAAACTCCATTAGACATGTTTCCAAATCTTTTTACAGTCCGTTCAACTGATTTTGAGTTCTATCCCGTAAACATAAGGATGACATAAAAAGCATAAACCTGTTACCAAAACCAACTGTTTACTACAGCTATCGTTTGTCGTATTACCAACGCAATAGAAGTCAAAATCGGTTGAACGGGCTGTAAAATGGGCTAATTTAAACGTCTAATGTTATCGCAAATGGAGTATAGATGCATTAAAACATCTCAAATATCAATGACTTGCTTCTGATTAAGATAAGGACTGATCAGTGCCATATGAAATAACTGGGGTATTAAGTGAGACATAAAAATGTTGTACCATTACGTTATACTGACAATCGTACTAAAATAAAAATTTATAGGTACAGGATAGTGTTGGGCTGCATTTGAAAAAAATTGGTTTATATTATTAGGACAATTGGAGTGAAGCGATGAAAAAAAAAATTTTTTATATTTATTTTAACCTATATATTTAAAATGTATGAAATTGATAGATAATTGTAAAAAAATATGAAATTATTAGTAAAAAATATGAAAATGTCATGATTTAATGAATTGACCTGCTCAAAATAAACGGCTCTTTATGAAAAGAATTATAAATTCTTTTCTCTATGAATGTAAGTGCAGCCTATGACTAACGAGTGTGATGTCAGCATAGATAATTATTAATATATTATGATTAGATATAAGATGTATTTGTTGTATAATAAATTAACTGGTTTTTTAGAATACATATTTTTTTATTTACCTTTGACTCTTGACCAAGGTCGAGAGTACGAGACTGTTTTTACTCTATTTCTGAGCGGACATTCTAGAGCAAAATATTAGCAGTTTTATTAAATTAATTAAACATGTTGGAACATTGTAGTACTTGTTATGCTGATTGAACTGATTATCAAATCTTTAGATAATTTCAGTATTATTCTTAAAAATCACTGAACTATTTAGCACCTGCTAAGCAGATTCTTATAAATTCAATTTATCTATGGACTAGAATATAGAATCTGATCAACTGGAGCTAATCATTTAGAGAATTTTTAGGACTTAATTTCGATTTCTAGAAAGGTTCGTGTATATTATACACGAACCTTTCTTGAAATCGTTCTTGATTTCAAAAGTAGTTTCCATACTTCTTAGTCGTACATTCCCAGCGGAGTGGTCGTAGTCAGGGATCAGCAGATAGCTCGTGACACTGCTTATGGTTATTTTGGTTTAAATTATATTGGGACTCATTGGAAAATAATTATCATAGAACGCAAACGTGTTTAAACATCTTGTGTAATTTGGTTATGAAAACAACGGATATTAGTTCACATCCAATGATAAAGGTCACTCTCTTGTCACATAAAATTCTGTCTGCACCTGAATGTCAGCATTGTGCTCCATTGCAGTTGAACTTTATGTTATTTGAAAAGAATACAGACATACACGTGAGAGCTCGAGTTTAAATAATACCAGCCGCACGGGTCGGTCTTCAAGGTTAAGCATCGCTTGCCGAGGTTGGTCCGTGGATGGGGGACCATTGATTACACACGGAGACTTCTATTTGCTTCGGATAGCATGTTAATCTGTTACGGTGCTAATACATCGCATCGCCACGCCGACACCGCCTCCGTGTAACGGCACGGCGCGCGGCTACATACCGCGCCACGGTGTCGTCATGCCGTGCACGGTGCGCCGCGCTGCAACCATCGGTTCAAACGACTCAAACTTGCAATTTTTGTCTCGATATGGACCGTGAACGACGTAAGTATTAATTACTTAACAAATCAACATCGATATTTTCAGCGATTTTTTTGTACTTACATATTATATATTCTGTGCTTACACCTGCGAACTTAGCAACAGCGAAAGGTCAACTGCCAAGCGGGTGCGCAGTGTCGTGCGTCGTACCTACACGGCACCGTGCCGTGATGGGTCCATGCCTTTAGTCCTTGAGTTTAATTTGTATTTGAGTGAGAGAGAGAGTGTGTATTTGACAGTCGTTACGAGTAATTAAGCAAAAAAATCTGACACCAGTCTTGCCAAGGGGTATTGTGTTATCCAATTACTGGGTTGTGGAGGTTAGATCGGCAGTCGCTCCAAGTAAAATACAAATAATCTTTGTGGCAAAATTGGTAACTAATTTTTTTATGAAGACATGTATGTATGTTTTATGACGTTACGAGTCTGTATGTAAGATAATACAGACTCGTAACGTCAATAGTGTCTACAAGAAAGAATGACTTAGTTTTTTTGGTGAAACAAGTTCGTCGAAGTTGCTCCTCAATAATCGGTTTTCTGCTCTACCCAACTTCACCGTTTTAAAGTTTTGTACATCACTTTCGTGCCCATACATAGTCTAAGATTGTAAATTGTAGCTGCTAACTATACAATCACACCGAATTTCCTAAGAGAGGGAGTAGAGATGTAGCATCTACCTATAATACTCACAAAGGATCTTTGTGTCTCTGAATTGAAGACACTGCGCAGTAGCTATTTTTGTGTCAATGTCGAAGTAGAAGATAGCGTTGTATAACTGTCTCTCTCACTCGCTTACTTATACTCGATGATAAACTGTTTCTTGCGCAATGGTTGGCAGAGCCAACCACAGAGACACAAATATCCGCTGTGACTATTTTACATACTATGTGTATAAATTCGAGTTTGTTGATTAGGAAGACGATGTCATTCGGGAGATTCTATTTGCTTCTGCGGGCTGTAATTTAATTCCCAACACTGCAAAATCAAAGATTGAATTACTAATCATCTAAAATGTCGTATTTATTCGGGCATCAAATCCTGTTACTCAATAACTGATTTCTTGTTTTAGTTTTCTCTTTATTTCAAAATCGATGTTTAATCTCAAAGGGTTGGGCAGATGTGGCACATTTCTTCAGTTATGTTTAAGTCTCAAGGACATATCCTATTTAGTTATGTACGAGAAATACTCGCAGTATTTACTAGAGAGGTATAAATAAACCATACTCGCTTATATAATTTTCACCTATGGCAATATTATCTTATAGTGAAGCCACATATACTTATATGTCAGTCTTGTCATACACGTTACACACCCACGTTATTGTGGATAACTAACAAAAGATATTCATAATAATCTATTAAACGTGGTGCTATCTTGAGATAATTATTTATGTAGGTACATGACTGCCATGTGAACAATCTAGGAGATAATCTAGAAAAACAAGCCTGAAGTTTGACGAGATGTCTACCTATACAATTTCTCGTCCCCAGTTAAACTCCTTTTACACCTTCGTTATGTTAATGATTCTTATAAAAAATGTCATAAGGCTATGCGTCTGGCAGTGATTGAAATTGAAATTTATATTAAGGCATACCTCTCTGCTGATTTTAAAATGAGAATCACGACTAAACGGCTAGTATTCTTTTTTTGAAAATATATATGTTAAATTAGACCATTTTCTTCATATTTGATCTAAGAAAATTTAGTGTTCTATTCGTCTATTATGGTGTACTTAATTTGTTAAGTTACGTCTAACACGGACAAAAAACGACAATCGCCCCAAAACTGCCGGACGTATTTTAATGAAATTGCCGCCATCTCAAAGAAAATTTAACTACCTACATTTTGATCTAAGGCCTTTTTAGGGTTCCGAACCCAAAGGGTAAATACGGGACCATATTACTAAGACTCCACGGTCCGTCTGTCTGTCTGTCACCAGGCTGTATCTCATGAACCGTGATAGCTAGACAGCTGAAATTTTCGCAGAAGATATTTCTGTTGCCGCTATAACAACAAATACTAAAAACAGAATAAAATAAATATATTTTAGTGGGTCTCCCATACAACACACGTGTTTTTTGGCCTTTTTTGCGATAATAGTACGGAACCATACGTGCGCGAACGCGACTCGTACTTGGTCGGTTTTTTTTAGTAATAGAAAAATAAGAAAAGTACAAAAATCTAATTAATTTAGTGTCGCGCGGGTGTGAAACGAGTGCGCGTTTTGTTCCCTCACGGTCGTTAAGTGAGGAAAAAATAATCTGAAATTTGTGTAATGATGATCTGATTAAGTCGTCGGTTCGATTTTCGATTCCCTGTTGGGCAAAGTTTTATTGGGTTTTTCAATCAGAAATTTATCTGTAACCGCTCCAGAATAAACTGTAAGGTGGAATCTAAACTAGTTACTTGGAGAAAGTAATAATTCAGAACTGTCTCTACTAATTTTCTTTAAATTTATAATCCGAGATATGAGCCCTGGTTTATGTATGATTTTAACTGATTTATAAGCCACCCAAAACCAGGCACTTTTCATCGTCCGTCCTAATTATAACTCTTACGTAAGCCCGCATGCATCGCTAAACTTTGCACAATATTATTACTTTGGGCTCATTCTATATATTTAGTTTTATCTAATGTTCATATCTGGCCCAAATTGCTGAATAATCGTTCAGATAGTAGATTATATATAATATGCCCTCTATGTGACCTTCTTTCATAGGAAGGAAGGAAGATTGAAGCGATGTAAGTTTTTCTGTTAATGCATAGGTTTTATTGCTTCTTCACACGGATTTTTTGCAATAGGTATTATAATACTCATAGCGGACTCTGAATTGGCTGCAAGACGCTGCACAGTAGCTATTTTTGCGTCAATATCGAAGATGAAGATAGCATTGTATAACTGGCACTTACACTCGCTTACATTTGTCGCATCGTCCTATCTCGCTTATTCTATGCAGTATACTCGATGACAAAATATTTCTTGCGCAATGGTAGGCAGAGACACAAATATACGCTGTGACTACTATACCAATGTTCGGATCGAGACTCTCCGTGTCTCGGAAAGCAATTTAAGCCGTTGGTCCTGGCTGTCATTTGAAAATCTTTGACATTCGTTAAGGATAGCCAGAAGCCAGGAACTCTGACATCAGTCTTGGCAAGGGGTATCGTGTTACCCAGTTACTGAATTGTGGAGGAATGGTAGACAGTTACTGGTCACTGATAAATTTAAGAAAGAGTTACCGCGGCCCTGGTACAACCCCGGGCGGGCACTGAGCGATCGGCGTGATTATAAAACGCTTCATAAGAATACATGCATTTGAGATCATCTAGTTTTAATAAACATGATCGACATGTAAAAGTGTTTGTACACACCAACTTACACAAATAAAATTATTAATTTATCATTTACATATTCCCCTATCAGCGCCATCTTTCAGCGTGACTCTAAAACCAGCCTAAAAGTGCCCTATCCTACGTTTGATTGTCACAAAAGAAACATTTAGTTAAAGTTATGTTTATTTTTTGTTCTTAAAGAACAGGAAATAATCAGAAGTTAATGCTATTATCATAATTAGGTAGGTTGGGTCGAAAACATTCAAGACAAGATCAGATAAGATTATTACAAAAATCATCTCAAAATGATAATAAAACCTGAATTGCGTTTGTAGTGATACCTACTATCTGCACTGTCGATCGGAATAAGATATTTCCATCGATTCATTCAACATTTTATATCATAGTTTTTTCTAATGTCATACTTGGGCAGAATTTGTTTGTTTCGATACACTTCTTTTATCTTGCGAGTTGATTGTCACCATGCTTAATTCCTGATAGTCACCGAATTAAAATTATTCGTAATTATTTCCAGTTTGCAGCTGCGTCACTATCCCGACGTACCTAGCTATTATTTGGTTAAAAGTGTGATGTTCTAATTCAGGACATGTGCCAAGTTTCTTCAAAATTTGTTCAACCGTTTCGGCGTGACTGATTAACATCCAAACGCACCCAAACGCATCCTTTCACACATTTATTTTTATTAGTAGATACTAAATAATATAATATCTTTGGTACGCTAGCATGGAAACAGAACCTAACTCCCAAAAAAGCAAAGCGAACATAACGATGAGTCCGCATCCTCCTAATCTAACCCAATCGAAAACCAATCAGAACGGATTAACTGTTAACAAACAACAGTGACAGCTGCGATCAAAGTAATTTGGATAAACACCACATTTTGTAATCAATCACGATTCCACGGCGGTAATAGGAAAATGTATTTATCATTTTACTGATCTTGTTTGGACCATAAACATTTGGTCTAACTCATAGATTCGACCCAAAAGGCGAAAGTAGTATCCTTAAATTCTCAGTGGCAACCTGGAGACTGGAGTGCTTGGATCTATGGATGGTTAAAAATAGTATAAATATACACACCACACAAAGTGGTCAGCCTAGCCCTTCGAAGTAGTTACTGTGTTACCTACTTTTTTTGTAACATAGGCATTAGGCACAACAAACACACAGGTCTAAATCAAATCTATCTAAAGGTTATCTTTAGGTAAAATCGTTCTTATTTATAGGACCGCCCATCGCACACCCTACTTTGGCTATTATAACTATGCATTATTCAAAAAATGTGGAAAACCGAAAAATTTGGGGCAGGTAACACCGTCTGTACTATGAAAATTGATTTTGATAGTTCTTTTTTTTTTGGTGTTTTTGATAGATTTTTCTGTTTATATTCTGATTCGTTCCTGGTACAGAATAGTAACTTTAATACGATGCAGTGCGGATTTGATACAGTTTTATCACTGTGTGTGACCGTTTACTTAGTGTGTGATTACTGCAAAACCACAAAGTTTGTTGTTTAGCTTCATAATGTTGTAATTTGATACGATCTTCTTGTAAACAACATGAACAAGGCGCATGTGTATTCGAAATAATGTTCTTAGTTAAATAATCTATTATGCAAAAATCAAAAGGCAAAATATCAAAATCATTAGCTTGACGTACACGTCAACGTTGCGATATCTTGGAAACATTGTCGTTATTGGCTAAGAACACGACATCGTGCTGTTCCTTAACATCTTGGAATTAACATAACATGTAATATAATAACTCCCACAATCCACTTCTAATAGATTTAACCATTTTTTTAATTGGATTTGTGAACAACAATGTACAGCAATCTGACAGTACAAGTACCACGAAAGTGACAGATGTATAAGTATACCACATAACTTTTAGGGATATTAATTAAGAGTTCTGCAGAGTTATAATAGCCAGAGTCTACTGTTAAATTTGAAAATTGTAATCTGTTATATTGTACAGTAAACAACTGTCTATCTAGGAATCTTCATAGGTTTTTATTCATTCATTCCATAAATTGTGAAATAACTACTATTGGGTCATTGATTGTTCTGATTAAGTCAATATTTAGTTAGTGCTCTCTTCTTCACCGGTACGCTTTTGGCAGAGCGGTCATGGTCATCATGTTGGACTGAGACTTCGGGCTGACATGATTCGCCTCACAATTAAGTTATTTAGCCGTATATAAATAACGATAAAGCTCGGAGTTTCCTTGCTTGATCGCATCAGAAATGAGGATATCCGCAGGCGAATCAAAGTTAGCGACATAGCCCGAAGAATTGCGAAACTTAAGTGGTAGTGGGCAGGGCACATTGCTCGCAGAATGGATGGCCGATGGTGCCGAAAAGTTCTGGAATGGCGACCGCGAACCGGAAGATGATGAACCGCGACCGTTGGATGGCCTCCCACTAGGTGGACCGATGACCTGGCTAAGGTTGCGGGAATGCGCTTGATGCGAGTCGCACGGAATCGGTCAATTTGGCGACGTCTGGGGGAGGCCTCTGTCCAGCAGTGGACATCTTTCGGCTGAAATGATGATGATGATGAAATAAAAATAATATCATCTAACCTTACCAATCAATATTATAGATTTTGGTAGAGTTTCTAAAGGATACAATAACCGAATTACCAAGATGATTTGTAAGAAACGGTCAGTGACTGGGCACAGTAACCGGGTGTAACAGTTTATCAACCAATTCGCGAATTTGATTGTTGTTGAACTTATTTATAGTTTTATTTTATAGCTAGCTAACCAATATGACATTGGGTACTGAACTGTTATGTACTATTTGTTATTTGCTTGCAGATTTAGAGTAAAGGACCTTATTTTTTTTAAAATTTTTAGCAAATAATTAGCAGATGCTTAACATCTGCACTCTGAAAGACCTTTATAAGACAAATACTAACACTGTTGACATGGCTGAATACTGCTCATAATATATTTAACTTGGTATCATCAATACGACGAAGAAGAAGCAGAATTCTAATTCTTTTGCAAAAAGAATTTTTATTCAGAGCCTTCAGTTTTTTAGGAACTGAAGGTTCCGAATTCAAATTTTCTTTCAGTCCCGAGATTTTTGTAAATAGTGGAGGTGGGCCAGAAGTTGAAAATAATCATGGGTTGTAAACTTTTCTGAACTTCAGTTTGTTTTGTTGGTGTTTGCGTGCGTGTGTTGTGCGTTTGTGTGTGTAGGTATGTCAATATCAGATCAAATTCGTTTCATGATCATTGTCCTTTCAAAGCTCAGGTTTAAATATGGATTCAAGCAAAGTTTTTGAGTGCAAAAAGGAAATAAAACTGCTGCAAGGTTGGATGTTGTTAAATCAGGAATTTCAAGTATGTAAAGCCTACGTTATTTTTTGTACGGTTACCGCCGACAGTCCCAACTGGGGTCTTACCGAAATTATTTAGAGACGTTAGCCGCATCTCAAATTCCACCTCGGACCTCCAAAAAATATTCTGACTGAAGAATGTCGCCCACGTTATCCGTTAGCCACGATTGGGTGCGAAATTAGCGCGCACTAGACCAAAAGCTTGGCTAGCGAATTTCCTACATCCTATACACCCTACCAACTTAGAAGTCACACTACTACAAATAAAAACCAAGCCAAAACGAATCGTATCCCCCAGACATAGAGATCAAACAGAACCCGGGGATGTTAAACTTAATTTTGCAGTCGCTAAAGCGGACGGCGGCGGAATTTCAACAAGTTGGACGATTGCTTCGAAATACATGATTATGAATGCGCTCATTCAGGTCTTTATGGCTGGAGAGATAAGGTCGGATTTGGATCATCCGGGGGAGGTATAAAACGGTTGTTTGGAAGGCAGTGGCCCCGGCAGCAGTGCAGACATTCTTGACGAATGCTGCCAAAAACCGGGCAGTTTCCACCTCGTTCGGGTACAGTTTATTGTTTTATTTGCGCTTTACTTTTCTACTGGATTTTTGGGTGGTTTAGTTTCGGGACATTGTGAAAAATGAAGAGGAAGTGTTTTTTGGATTAGTCTGTATTTACTTTAGGAGTGTCAACAAGCTTTTATTTTGTGAGATTATGCTGTCTTTGGTTAGAATTTGATTTATCTCTTGTTTTTTTCATCTGGATCAGGCAACTAGAGGGATGTTACGCCAAGGATTGGTAATATCAATTTACAATGAAATATTTTGCCTATTACCCAATCCTGGTTTAAAATATCTATATGAAAATATCTTTAAATTCCCACATAAATTTTATCCTTAACTGACTTTTATCTTCAAATTTAATTACAGTCCAACCTTCCTAACATCAACGCCAACTTAAAACACTTAATAATACCAGTCGAAGCCGGGCAAAACCCTTCTTATAAAAAGAAGGCACGAGCGCTAAAAACACTTATCTTGAAAAACATACACCCTGTCTATCATCCAATAAACACACTCCCAGCACTTCATTCATCACTTAAATAAAGTCTCACACAGCAAACTGATGGTCTAGTAACAAGTTTTAATAATAGTAACACCAGTCGTTACTTTCCCACAGCTGGGCAGAGGCCTCTTCTCACACAGAGATGGTCAACATCATCATCATCAGCCTTATAATGTTTCCACTGCTGGGACACAGGCATCCTCTCTGTGAGTGAGGCAATGGGCCTTAATCCACCACGCGGACCCAGTGTGGGTTGGTGGATGACACATTTCTTCGATTTTGTTGGTTCTAGGACATGCCGGTTTCCTCACGATGTTTTCCTTCACCGTTTTGAGAGCCGTGGTGTTGAATTAATTTATCCAAAGTAAAGCGCCTGCCTGATTTACACGTAAGTCGAGGCCGTTACCACTGGGCCACCACCGCTTCTGTTAAAAAAAAAAATTCAGTATAACCAGTACCCAATAAACACTTACAGCCGCACTTCATACATCACTTAACTAATGTCCCATACAGCGGACTGACGGTCCCGCAACAAGATTTAGACATCAATAAATTTAGCGAGCCGGCCGCGGATACAATTTATGTACGTCTGCTGAGAATTCCTCACCTCTACTCAGCATTGTTGGCATATTTGCACAACAGAATAGCTGTACAGAAGTACGACTTCACATGTAGAGCAAAACAAGCGCATGAACATTGAAGCATATTATTTGATAAGCATTCTTCCAAGACTGTTGAATCTTTTCTCCAGGACTCGGTGAGGTTCATCGCTTCGACGCCTTTTTGGTGGTCGCCAATTTTGGTTCTGGCTCTCAGGAGATGCAGTGATTGGAGAAAATGTGACGGGCAAATGAGAAATCAAAATCAAATAGTTTATTTCAAATAAACCTTAAAGGTACTTTTGAATAGTCAGACAAAAAAAAATATGACTCTAGTTGCAAATTCGCAAGCGTCAGTAGATCTCAATGGAGAAGAATTTGCAAGAAACTCCGTGGACACTCTTTTCAATCAGTTTCAATTACAAGTTTTTGGTTACATCATTCTTGTTGAAAAAAATACATATATGTGAGAACGATGCAAAAAGACGTGCACGTAAAAGCGTCTAGAGTAACAAACAATTTTAACATAAAAATGAAATAACAGGCCGAGGCAGCTAAGTTATGACCAATCCCAACTGATGGCGCCCGTTCACGAACATGACGCATGAATCAGCACCACTCAGCTCAACCATCATGAAGGGAACCGAATGATCCAGCACATGTGCCACCATCAGAGAGAAAGCTTCAAGGCTTCAAGGGCTTCTCCCTTTTCCTGTTTTCTACTTTTCATTTTTAATATCTGAAAAAGAAGGGTGTTGTAAGTTTGACGTGTGTACCTGTCTATTTGTGGATCTGTCTGTAGCATCATAGCTCCTAAACGGATGAACCGATTATGATTTGTTTGTTTTTGTTTGAAAGGTAACTTTATCGAGAGTGTTCTTAGCTATGTTTGATTGAAATCGGTTCAGCCATTCAAAAATATGAGCGTTTTACTGTTTTTATCGGGGTATTGCCGCGCAAGATACCGTGTTCTAATTACGTGTTCGTGGATTGTAAGTGTGTCAAGACTAGATAAATTATGTAGTTTAAATAGCATTAAATAAAAATATGCCGGGTGTATTTTTTTTTTTTTTTTGTACTATGTCAAAGTCGGCATCCAGTCTTAAGGGATACAATTGAATATTACCAAGTTTTTCAAAGATCTACAAGTAACAGTTAGGAGTTTAGGACCAACGGTTTAAGGTGCTTTCCAAGACACTTAAAGATTTCGATATGAAATGGACACCGAACCCCCATCCGAGGAATGATCTCAGCAAGGGATGGATAACCTTCGATCAATCGAAAGATTTTTATAAAGCCTGCAATTCGTACTAATAGACGTATGGAGACAAAGCCAGTCGCGAGTGCGCTTGCACTCTCTGTACATGAAGAGTGTCTATGTGTGCGTGCGTTTTCGTTTTGTATAGAGTCAACCTTCTGTTCTATTCTGTACTTCTACATTATATAGCTGGCATACTTGCACCATGCACGTATTGTTATTCGGACTGAGTTATTTACTTCCCTAGCCCAGTTCTAGTAGGACTTAGTACTTGAAGTTTGAATTTGTAAGGTACTTAATTGTTCGTGTGGTTTCTGAGGAAGTGGACATGTTGTTTATGTCACCAACATGTGGCTGCGAAGACACATTTCTCTTTGAAAGGACGTTGGATAGCAGCTATTATTTTTGCTACTATAAATAACGTGTTTATCAATACGTCTGTCAGTTAAGGCCAGAAAACGACATTTTCAGAAGATATTTTCTGAGTATTCTTTATTTGGATCCACCCACTCAGTATTGATGTTTTATAAGAACTTGTTATTTGCTTTCACGTGTATGGAATTAAAGTCGTGACAATCAAATAAGTCGGTTTTGACAGCTATAAAAATACGTTATAAAAGTTAAACTTGATGCTCACGAATGATACTCATTGGTATAGTGTATGGATAACTTAATAATTAATTAGGGTTATGAATTTGATTTTTCGTAGACGTTCGTACAAAGTTATTGCGGCATGTGAAATGAGAAACATCATCGGACTTCGTAGATCGTCACGGTTATAGGTAGAAGCAGTTTTCAAAGTAGCTTAGATTTTTGCGGGAATAAAACGATGATGAAAACTTCCTTAACCAGAATAACCTATACAATCTGGATATTCTTTCATCAATATCTTGCTACATACACACATAACATCACGTCAATTCACGTCGATATTCCCCTAAGGATTGGGCAATGTTGGTGCAACTAATAGTAGACCACATTTCATCAGTCATGAAGCCCCAAGTTGTAGAAGGCAAGCCTTATGCCAGAGTCAAACCTGGGCAACGCCTAAAGACCATGACGGAAAACTAGAAACGTGCCCAAATGCTATGGAATGGAGTATATTGGGAAAGAGACTATCTGATAAAATAAGAACTGCGGATATAAAGAAACACACAAGAACAAAGGATGTTACTGTAACTATAAGAAAGCTCAAATGGAAACGGACAGGACATACAATCAGAGGAAAAGAAAATGGTCAAAAACAATTACGTACTGGTTTACAAGTCACAAGAAACGAGAACGGGGTAGGCCATTCAGAAGATGGGCAGATGACATAAAGACGGTAGCAGGCGTTACATGGACAAGAGTCGCTGGGGATAGGGAGATATGTAAACATTTGGTGGAGGTCTTTGTCAAAGGAGAAATTAGAAAAACTTAAATTATAAACTAACAAATCTAAACTAAATTGTATACAAAATAACCAACCAATGTAATTATTCATACCCGTCTGAATAAAACGCTTTTATTATTATTACGTTATTAAGCCTTTCGCCATCAACCAGGCACAAATCCAGACTCAAGCAGCTTAATAGCGTAAGTGAATTTGGCAGTTGCTACTGAGAAATGTTAGATGGAATAACCCAATAACACTTTGCCCGATACGGGAATCGAACCCGTGACCTCATGCTCAGCAGTAGCGTTTGCAACCGCTAGAACAGGGGTCACCAAATGGAGGACCGCCGACCTATTTTATGTTGATAAGTAAACAGTACAATATAATTTATTTGTGTTACTTGAGTAACACAAGTAAGCAGTAAAGTAATAAATTTCGGAGTAGACTTACTGATGAACATGTGACAATAGCCTGCCGGGCGAGCACGGCCTACTGTGACAAGCTTGAGTCACACATTTTTATAACAGTTAAGGAGCAACCGTGATAAAATGCGTGACTGAAGCCTATCACAGAGGCCGTGCTCGCCCGGCTGCACGCCTGCACTAACATTAGTCCAAACTTCCGGCGGATAGTTCAAGGCAAAAATTACATTATGCACATTATTAATATTTGGAAAAACTCTCTAAAATATATTCAGGTATTTTGATGGGAAAGAGAGGGAGGGCGACGGTCATATTATTTTAAAAACGAACCCCAAATGAAAGCAACTGGTGACCCCTGCGCTAGATCAACGAGGCTGTCGATATCTTGCTCTCTCAATAATATAATAGTATCGGATCAGGAAGCTTAGTTAAATCGCCACGATTTATAGTACCGCGCTGAGTGTCTCTTGCTTCACTTACAACTTGTGTCGAACATAGGTGTTCTAGATCACATGTAGATCTAGATAGATGGCGCCATCTGTGGCTGTCCCTGTTGGTTTGGATACTGAGGAGTCGGATGTAATGACAGTGTAAATTTATGTAAGGCGATTGTTAGATATATTGTGGCTAGTCTTCAAGTGATACCAGATTTTTATGGGTTGTCTTAAAGAGTTTTTTAGGTTTCCTTTCGTATAAAACTCATAAGAAGTACTCTTCCTTGGTTGTTTGAATAATTAGGCGGGATATTTTGTCACAAGGCAAGAATAGGTGAATGGAGATTTTGGAGATCTTTGTCCTGCGGAGGAACAGTACAGGCGTTAGCTCGTGGCTGAAATAAAGTGGAGCGGAGGTTTAATGCCGTTCAACTACAATTAAACTATCCCGGACTAACAATATTGGTTTATATTGTAATTAATTAACAAACTGTTCAGTTATTTACTGCATCAGGAAATGTTGTAGCCGCAACTAAATACTCGACCAGAAAATCTTAATAAAAACCGGCCAAGTGCGAGTCAGACTCGCGCACTAAGGGTTCCATACCGTTTTATCGCAAAAAACGGCAAAAAAATCACGGTTGTTGTAAGTTTTTAGTAGGTATTTGTTGTCATAGTAGCAACAGAAATACATCATCCGTGAATATTTCAACTGTCTAGCTATCACAGTTCATAAGATACAGCCTGGTGACAGACAGACAGACGGACAGTGGAGTCTTAGTAATAGGGTCCTGTTATTACCCTTTGGGTACGGAACCCTAAAAACGTTATTTGTCATCAGCAAGGAGAATCATTTATGTATCAAATTATTTATGGCTAAAATTCGTTGTTACAGATGGCGAGCCTATCAAACTGCCAGAGAACTTGGAGAGCCTGCCCAGAGCTGAACACTTCGCAGCGCAGAGACACCGGTGGAACACCAATGAGGTCAGTGGCTTTGTCAAGTAATATGTACCGTTAAAGTATCTGTTACATTGCCGGGAAATAGTGTAAATCTAGTCGTACTAGACTTAATGAAAAAGAGTACGAAATACCAAACTATTGAAAGATACTGTCGCAGAGAGAGACGGAGTGACAGACATGCATGACCGCTCTCTACCAAATGAACATTTTCCCAAAGATTTATTTCCTCGATGTGCTTTTATTTCTAAAAATAATAGTTTTTTTTGTGACAATGTTGTATAATAATCGTTCTTTAGGGTCCGACTTTTGACTTTTATATGATAAATTAAAATTGTGGTTTGACAAGTGTTACGCTGATGATACGCTGGTAATA
This sequence comes from Orthosia gracilis, assembly GCA_947562075.1. Classification (NCBI taxonomy): domain Eukaryota; kingdom Metazoa; phylum Arthropoda; class Insecta; order Lepidoptera; family Noctuidae; genus Orthosia; species Orthosia gracilis. The sequence continues at coordinate 22,544,930 of OX387275.1, forward strand.
AAACCACATAAATAAGATGATATAGTGGACTGTATTTAAATTGAAGCACAAGGTACATTAATAAAAATATATACGTGTTACACTGGCAAGGTGCGAATGATGACTGACATAGGATCGTTCACATGAATGGAATTAGTGAATTATTATGTATACTTCATACAATGTCAAACAGACATATTTATGCTTCAGATCATAGATTTAGTATGTTTTCGCCTCGGTACAGGTAAATATTATCTGACTATTATAAAAAAAGGTCTGAATTAGCATGCTAAAATTTATATGCAAAGCCCTGAATGAAGGAATAAATAGTTTTCGTAAATACATGAAGATGCGGCACAATGAAGCAAGTAAAATTTAAAAACTCCCGACACATTTTTATTTCATGCTATATAATTGATCTAGTAGTAGACATGCCTCGATCGACAATCTATTGAACAAGTAATTATAACACGATATCTTGCGAAAACACCCCGATTCTAAAAGTAAAACACCCACAACTTCTGAACGGCTGAACGAAATCAAAATCGGTTCACCCGTTTAGGAGCTATGATGCCACAGACAGATACACAAATACACAGGTACACATGTCAAACTTATAACACCCTTCTTTTTCCGGCGAGGAGCAAACAAAAATAGTTACATAACTACTATTTATAACTAGGTATAATTAGTACATCACTTCAGCCATACAACCTTGGCGTATAAAACTGTAAGAAATCTCGACATTCCTATCTTATCAGCCACGTTAACACATGCTATTAAAATCTTATCATTTGTAGTCCGAAGTGAACTAATGAAAGTATCATTCAAATAATACGGAATAAAACGGTAATATTTTTTTCATAGTGTGCTCGATTAAGATAATTAGATGAACCGTATATTTATTTCTATTTATATACTACTCTAAGGCCCACTTTCCCTAAAAACGTAATTCAGAGTTAGTTATTAATACGAGGTTAAATTGACAATTCTGTGAGACAAACTGTCAATTTAGCCTTGTGTTAGCAATGAACTTTGAGTTAAGTTTTTCGTGCAAGCGGGCCTAAGTACTTATAGGTTGTTTAGCCGTAATACTCACCTACTAGATATGAGATATTCAGTATTTAGCTCATGATATGGGCTATTTGTTTTACGAGTCTATCATACTATTTAGTAGATTTTAATTATTACCACAAATTCTAATTATTTTGTATTTTTATTCCGTCTCTCTTAACTCCAAACAATTTCGTAAAGAAAAAAAACCGGCCAAATGCGAGTCGGACTCGCGCACGACTTGTTCCGTACCATTATCACAAAAAAAACGGCTAAAAAATCACGTTTGTTGTACGCGAGCCCCACTTAAAAAAAGTATTTTTCTTTCAACTACGTAGTAATGTTATCATTTATCACTACAAAACCGATCACAAAGGACGTATTTTTTGCTTAAAACCAAAACAGTGCAGAAATGATATATGAGATCTCATTGTTGCACAGTTTTTCATTAATGCACTGTTTTTTATTTTTATTTAGATATAAATTTACCACAGAGGTTGTTCACTATCTCACCTGATAGTAACCGCTAATGTGGTCGAAGTTGAAGCTTGCCTAGAAGTAACCTATCCACTCTTTACTTACAGACACCCAGGTTTTAGGAATCAGAATTCACAGACTCCGACAGGGCCACTATACACAAAAAACAATGGCTTGACATACATATAAACACGAAGTAGCAGTAGGCGTCAGACAGTCGACTAAGCGAAGGCGTGTGGTAGATACCCCACCAATCTTTTGACGTCAATTGACGCCATCCGACGCTTATGTGGGCATAATTGTGACTTTCTTTCAATTGATTCGAAAATTATGAATAGCTTGTTTATCTATTGAATATAGATAAACAAGCTATTCATAATTTTCAAATCAATTTCTATGAAGCGTTGAACCTTACCTTTAACCTTTTAAGAATATATTATGCTTTTGTTATACGGTTTTCAACGTGACTGCCACGCTACCTGTAGGAGTGTATGCTATAAGTTAGGAATCCAAGGCTTTCTGAGTGGACTTCTGCCGAATAACAACACATACTCATGAAATTATCTAGAAAAATAAATGAAAAAAACCGACCAAATGCGAGTCGGACTCGCACACGAAGGTTTCCGTACCATTATTGCAAAAAACGGCAACAAAACCACGTTTGTTGTATGGGAGCCCCACTTAAATACTTATTGTATTCTGTTTTTAGTATTTGTTGTTATAGCGGCAACATAAATACATCACCTGGAAAATATCAACTGTCTAGCTATGACGGTTCATGAGAAACAGTCTGGTGACAGACAGATAGCAGACAGGTGGACAGTGGAGTCTTAGTGATAGGGTCCCGTTTTTACCCTTTGGGTACGGAACCCTAAAAAATGACGATATTTGTAACGAATTTTCTGAATAAACATCATTTATCAACGTCGGTCATAGAAATTGATGGATAGAAATGGATTTGCGATACTTCAAGTTCTAACTAGGATATCTGCAGAAAGTCACATTAAAAGTTGTAACTATTCCTTAACGTCACTCTAATTTTATTTCAAGATGGAATAAAATCAATAAATTTTATACTGTCACGTTAGTTTTATTAAATAACCCTGCTATGTGCTGAATTATCTAGGATTTCAGGAAAATGACCCACGTTGTACACGCGTGATGGGTTAAGGCCGGCTCCACCTCTCACAGAGAGGAGGCCTTATCCCAGCAGTGGGAATATTATAGGCTGATTATGGGTATGCTAATTCAAGGATAGGTATTTTAATTAGAAAACCACCAAACAGAAAACTCAAATCTGCTGCCAAACTTTACCACAAAAAAAAGTCTGGAAATACTTACCTATCAACATCAAATGCATGCTAATCAGTTTGTCTTAGTGTAAGTAGTAATCTGTGGAAAATGTAGAGGATGTATATTTGTTAAGCCATAATATGATTAAGACACTTTGTATATTTTTAGTATACTACTGTTTGTTTGCCCTATAAAAATAAATAAATAAACATCAATAATATACAAAGTCACAATAACGTTGACGCGGGCACATCGCGGTAACGTGCGGTATAAATGGAGCTAATTCATATGTATTATGCAAACGGACAGAGCGTCTCATATCTCGGCGTGGCAATGTTTTAGTCTACTTAGGCCCAGTTTTTTAACTGAGTCTAAGTAATGAGTAAGAGTGCGTGGCGTAGATTAGCTTTTTGACCCCTACCCGTTGTTCGTTATTTGTTTAAAAATAGTTCTCAAGCAAAAGTCTATTTTGTGCCCACTTTTTTTATTATTGATAGGCTCGCGCTTGACCACTATCTCACTAGATGGTAAGCGATGATGTGGTCGACGATGTAGCACGCTTAACTAGAAGAAACCTATTCATTTTTGACTTAAAGACTCCCAGGTTATAGCTCCTTAGCTGTACGCATAATAAAAGTATTCCCAAAAAGTTTGGTGCGTATGGGTGGGATGCCCACCATGTACCGATTAAGCATCGCCGTACGTCTTGTAGTCCGATTTTGGAAAGGGCTAGGAAGAATTAGTTCATGCAATTCCAACGCACACTCCCCGAAATGTAATCGATAAAAAAGACAGACTAGCCACTTGGCGCCGATGTTCAAGGCTCTGGAGCCTAGACTCGACCAGTATCTCATTGCCGATGAGCCTCTTGGCCCATTTTTCGAACGACTCTTGTGCATCCAGCTGGTACTTGGCAGATACGTCCCAGAGATGAGAGCAGTACTCCATGCGTGACCGAACTTGCGCTTGATACAAGTTGAGCAACTGTTCTGGCGTGAAGTACCTTCTCACCTTTGCAAGGATTCCCAACTTTTTGTCAGCCAGGCAGCCACTGCAGGTTTCTCAGCACCATGAGGTGAAAATTCAGCTGAATTCTGGGCCAAACAATATATATATATATTTTTTTTTACTAAGCTTGAACTGTAAAAGATTTATCTCTCTAAAACATGAGCATTCCCCACAATTATTAGATTTTATGTTTCTACTAGTTTCTGTCAACGGCTTCGTCCGCATGAATAGTGTACTGAATACTTTTCATCCCGGTATAATGTTCCCTTGGGATAGTAAATAAAGTCCCAAGGACTATTATACCGGGATGAAAAGTAGCCTATGAAATTTGTAACAAAGATTATAGTCTGGTATAGTAATACCAGACTATAATCTTTGTTACAAATTTCGTCCAGATCTGTACAGTCGTTCTGGCGTGATTGAGTAACAAACATACATCCATCCAAACTTTCACAGTTATAATATTAGTAAGATTTTATCATTTTTAGTTTCGAAAGATTTTTAATAGGTTTTTACCCTATAGGTATGTAAAAGAAGTACCTATAGGGAAAATACCTACAAAAAATCTTTCCAATCGATTCTATACTTCAATATCTTCTATAAACATGAACATAGAAATCTGCTGTTCCAATAAAACTACTAAGCCACTTTGTTTATTTCTCGTTACTGCAGAGGTAAAAATGCTGAGATCTAACATAGAGATGTAACCTAGTTTTAGTTAAGATAAAACAAGAAAGAGACGGAAGGCATTAAAACCTGAAACACAAAATAATGAGGGTGTTACTTCCATTATTTTGTCGTCATAAGCTGCTTGTTTGCAAGCACTGAACAAAATGCATACAAATTTAGAAACAAAGCAAAATAAGCTTAGTAGAGCGTCAACTCTCTCATTCATAATACTATTCGATAAAGACCACCGGGTACCAAAATTCCTGTAGCTAAAACTCTTAGCAATCCGTGATATCCTGGTAGGTGCAACGTTCAGAGTAGCTCGGCTAATGAAAGCGTGAGATGTAAATTGTACACAGGAACGTGTGTCACTGTTATTATGTTAATACTCCTAATGAGCTATAGTGCCCTGGTACCGATCCAAGTTACGCGGTGGGGATTAAGGATTAGAAATTGATCGGTTGCCACGGATTTTACAGTACCCTTGTTAAGAGAAAAGGTGTCATCATTAATAAACTCAGCGAATCGCTGGACATAAGCCTCTTCCTAGTATCGCGGGCCTAAATACTCAGAATCCAGTTTACCACAGTCACTTTTTTAAGGTCAGATCTATCTTGTAGGATTGACGCTAGCCAAGCTATACGATTTGGTGTTCCTGTAACATTGACTAGCTTTCTGCCCACGGCTTGTGGCACGTTACTGTGACCAAACCCATAGGAACTAAGCATTTTTGGGGATAAAAAGTAGTTTAATAGACTAAGCGATAGAGTAGCGTCTAACCACGACTTTCCCAGCCCAAAATTATCGCAGAATTAATGTGACAAATTGTCAAGCAAGCGTTATCTGCTGTGATTGGCTGTTGATAATTCATTCAACCAATAACAGCAGACAACGCGGGTTTGACAATTTGTCACATTCTTCTTCTTCTTCGTCGTATCGATGATTCCTCAATCATATACGTTTTGACCAGAATTCAGCCACGGAAATAGCGTTATTTGTCACATTAATTCTGCGATAATTTTAAGCTGGGAAACTCAGGGTAAGTCTTAGAAGATAGACGCAACGACTACACAGCCAGACTTTAAAAGCTGTGTAATTGTGTGTTTATCAGTGAAATAATTTTCGTAATAGGATGAAACTGTCCGATAGTACCTACAATACAAAATAAACATACAAGATTTTTCTGTATAATATTAGTTTACACAGAAAAGTCTTTGGACTATTCTTTGGACTATATGGGTAATCATAGTTCAATCATACGCTCTATATGTTAATTTCATAATGAATTTCTAAAACAAGCTTGTTTGTAGCAGTCAACAGAACATCGTTAGTCATAAGCAGTTTATGCCCTACATGGAGTTATAAATATTCATGCGTAACATTACCTACTACGCTTAGAATTTGGCGTCTTCGGTAAAAACGTATGGGAACAGTTGACCTTGGAGTTTGAGTATAAAATAGAATCGTAGGATTATGGTGTCAGTACCAATGTGACTTTTTCTGTTCATATGTACTCTCTAAGTTTATCATGGACATCGCTGACAACGACGAAGGAAAACATCGTGAGGAAACCTGAACTTAAAGTTAGTATTTGCAAGTTTGTGCTCCATTGGTGTAATTGCTGTAAGGCGTTCCAGTGCGAGGGTAACTAATAAATAAATAAATGTCCAAAATTTAATTTTGAAAATGCGTAGGTTGTTATCGAAGTGAATTTAGTTCATAGCTCAACATAGTAACATCTTATACTTCGGAAAGGTTTTATAAAAATATTGGCTTCAGACTCTATAAGGATCAGTTAAATGTTACTATAAGCCGACCATAGTAATTCTTTTCAATAGCTCGACAATGAGCGTGCTTCACCGCCGACTATATCTTCGCTTACCATTAGGTGAGATAGTGGTCATGCGCGTGAGTTCAATCCTCGGTTTCTATCATCTATTCACTATCAGTTACTTCACGAACAGGGCCCGATATAGCAATTTCGTCGCACCGTTCATAGAAAATTCGCCCTTGGCGCTCTTTAGAATGATGCCTTATAAGGAGGTAAATGTTCCAGGATATTATCTATTGAAAAAAATGCGTTTTTTAACTGTCGGATCGGATAAAGCCGCTTTTTTGACAACTTCGAGTCGACTTCGGTTCGAGTGAAATAAAAAAATAAAAAAAAATAATTGTTAAGTTATTTAATGGTGGGTTTACAACAAGAACCAATAACATTCGACAGCGAAGCGAGCTTGAACATTTTGGCACCACACCACGAATAAGTTACGTTTTCAGAAGGAAATGAAAAGGGCTGTTAGTTCAGTTTGGCCGCCTCTATTTTATGGCGCTCTGAGCATTTGCCCGGGCTGCCGCCCCATAGACCCGGCCCTTCCACGAACCTTAAGCCCGTAAGATCGTCACTACACCGAATTCAGGGGATATCCTACACCGCGTGAGATTTACCAAATATTTTAGAAGGCAAACAAAATTACCCAGACCTGGACACCTGCTATTAACACTCATGAATTAACAGCTCTACCATTTTAACCAAAGTTACAAATCCCCTAAATAAAACGAAGCCTATCCCTCTAATATAATTACAGTACATAATACACGGATATTGATGCCACTAGGTTAATATCCGAGTATCCCGGGGGAGACAGTTCAAAGTGCTTATGTCAACGGTAGGTCCGTAAGTACTATTAAATTAAGGGTTGTTTCTAATGAATTCTGTTTCACATTCGTGTATGTGGTGTGAGTGAACTATTTTGGGGATATTGTGAATTGCTATGTACATTAACTGTTTGCTTTGGAAAGATGTGTAGAATTTTGTTAAGTTGTGAACAGTTTTAAGATGCAAGATTTTTTGGAGTAAAAACAGCGGTCTTGTCATGTAAAAATTAAACCGACTGCCAAAAGCAAAACGTGTCGGTGTCTTGTCTTTGGTGTAATTCTTTTTTTGTTTTTAACACCGACTTCGAAAAGAAAGTTATTTTTCGCTTTGAAGTGTTTTGTTTTGGAAGTCAGTTTAATTTTGAATTAATATTTGTTTCGGGATATTTATTATGTATATTTAGATTTTGGTTGAGAGCTCGATATTTCGGCACCGTTAGAAGCGCCATGTTCACGAAACCTCGTTCTCGATTGTGACCATGTCAGTTTAATTAGTTTTTTTTTTTTAAGTTTTTGTTTATCTCTTTTTTTAGTTTTGGAAGGTTTCTTATATTCATGAAAATACGCATTATTACAAAACTTAAAATTACTCGTCAGATCTTGATCAAATTTGAATGGAACCCCAAGAGAAGCACCAGCTTCCAAATATAAAAAGAATCATAAAAATCGGTTCATAATAATTGGCGGAGTAATCGCGTAACAAACATACAAAAACACACAGTCGAATTGAGAATACCTCTTTTTTTAAAGTCGGTTTAAAATGCTGATGTTCAGACAAGTTTCTTTAAAAAATATGAAGACGCGACGCGATAGAGGGAAAGCGATTTCATGAAAATCCTATAGGTTTATTTGTTGTAAGTAGAATAATGTCCATCGGATTTTTTTTGTTTTAATTAATAAAAAAAAGTCTCCTCTATGTGAAAGAAGCAATGTGCCTAAATCTACCACAAGTCTTCAAATATTTGGTTCAAGGACAGGCCGGTTTCCTTACTAAGTTGTCCTTCGCCGTTTTTAGAGCACTGATGATGAAATAATTTACACAAAGAAAAAGTGCCAGTTCGAACCCACAACCTGGGAGATGACCTTAAGCTAAGATTAAGGTTATTTTAAGTGTGTGCATGTCCCTTACGCACACTTAAAATAACCTTACTCTACGCTTATGGTCACCCCCTGCGACACGTAATTTGGGGCCGTTTCCATTGGGCCATCACTGCTCTTAAAATACATCGCGTTATTATAACCATATTCCTATCACGCATTTGGTAACAGATATTATTAGAACAACGAACAAAAGTCTATTTCTAGTAATCCATGCTAATATTATAAATTCTAAAGTAACTCTGTCTGTCTGTCTGTTACCTTTTCACGCTATAACCGCTGAACCGATTTAAATGAAATTTGGTATGGAAATAGTTTAGGACCCTGGAAAGGATAAAGGAGAGTTTTTATCCTGGAAATCATCCTTAACGGGAAGGTATGGAAAACCTACAATATTATTTTGCGATATAATCAAAACCGGCCAAGTGCGGGTCGGACTCGCGCACGAAGGCTTTTGTACCATTATCACAAAAAACGGCAAAAAACGTCTGTTGTATGACTTGTATGGCAGCCCCACTTAAATATTTATTTTATTCTGTTTTTAGTATTTGTTGTTATAGCGGCAATATAAACACACCATCTGTGAAAATTCCAACTGTCTAGCTATCACGGTTCATGAGATACAGCCTGGTGACAGACGGTCAGACAGACAGACGGACCGCGGAGTCTTAGTAATACGAGTAGGGTCCCGGAGCGGAACCCTGGAAACAGGCTATTCAAAGTACAAAAGCTACGCAGACGAAGTCACGGGCAACAGCTCGTATCTTATAAATATCTACCTGTAACCCTGAAGGTACGAGGCGATCTATTTATACCCAGCCCGCGGCCTCAAGAACCACAATCTGTGATCTCAAGGATTTAACTGACAAAAACTTACAATAACATAAAATGAGAACGAAAATCCAGATAATACACTATTTTCTCACAGAACGTCCTTTGGAATCTAAATTGGTAGCTATAAAGCTATGCTTAAACCGGCTATTTTACAGCAACGTCTAAACATGATTTAATGATGTATTGCGACTGTTATTGTGCAACATTATTATGTATCAGCTTTTGCCCGCGACTTCGTCTGCGAAGCATTTGTATCGGATAGATATTTTTTATATTGTGCAATATTACTGTAGGTGTGTGGGCCGCGTTTCTTTTGTTCACTTCACTATACAAACTTTCACAACCCCCTACCACCGCCTTAAGGATGATTTCCGGGATAAAAACCATCCCATGTCTATCCCATGGTCTCAGTCTAAATCCATACCAAATTTCATCTAAATCGGTCCAGCGGTTTTAGCGAACAAAGGTAACAGATTTAGTTTCGCATAATATATGTATGGAATGCAAAATTTTGCTTCATTAAATTTTACGAACATTCAATGGGTGGGCTTTACTCCACCGGTAGAGGTAGGTACTTGGGTTTTACATTCTAATTGATAGTTCAAGTTATCTTTGCGCGCGGCTCTATGTGTGGATGGTTGGTTGCACTGCCGTGTCACTGCCACAAAAATTTAAGCTGTGTATTTACAAACGTGAGTACGCGCAGCGCACGCACACATGGCACCGCACGCAAAGATGAGTTGAATTATCTATAGCAATAACCATTGCTAAGAGTCTTTGACATTTTAGTATGTGTCCATTTTAGACTTAATGACAACCATAATCGCTGATACAAAAGTAATAACGATCTTTTCTGTACCAATAAATGCTTCTTTATTCTTTTCTTTCTTTTTGATAGAATGTGACTAATACTTAATATCTATGAAGTGTTATTTTGCATAACATTTCGGAACTTTTTGTTTATTTTTTATCTAACGATAGGATCGCGTTTGACCACTATCTCGATCTTATCTGATGGTAAGCGATGATGTAGCACGCTTGCCTAGCTTGTTTTCAACTTTGACTTAAATACCCCTAGGTTGTAGATATCAGCAAAAAAAGACTCCGGCAGAAAATTCCATTCTTTAGCTGTAAGCTCAAAAATTTCCTAAATAGGGTATTTGTCTCGGCACACATGTGTATCTCTAGCAAAAGATGCTGCAATCAAACTTTTACCTTAACTTTTCTAACGGCCCTCATTCTTGCGGGCCACTTATACCCACGTTTCTATTCAATATAACTCTTTGAACATTAAAGGGTTTCGGTTCTTGTGTGGACTCAGTAATCGCGACTACCTGTGATAAATTGTTGGTTTGCCGTGAGATAAAATATAGTCTTAGAGAAAAAACTTCAAAGACATGTGACATCCCCTAACCCGCACTGGGCCCGCGGTGCTTATTACGGCCCTGTCTCTCTCTGGAGGCCAGTGTCCCAGTAGTGGGAACATCATTGGCTGATTCTAGTGATATGCTGTACATAGGTCAAGAATAGAATAGAATAGAATACTCTTTATTATGTACACATATAAGTTACAGAAAGTATAGAAGAAGTAGACATTACACTGGGTGACACAATGGGTGGCCTAATCGCTAAAAGCGATCTTTTCAAGACCACCTTGAAACCTTTGCAAGGTAGCCGAACAGATATTTTCGCTCTTTAATTCATTTCCCTGATCCTTCTATTATAAAGAAAGAGGGAGCAGCAGCCTACTGTGTAAGTGAATTTGGCAGGGCAAAGGGAACTCAATGAAAGAATATGAAAAATTCCCTTTAAATAATTAGATATTGCCAAAAATTATTGAACTCTTTTCGATAGCTTTCCATATTTTTTGGCAATACCGAATTCAAAGGGAATTAGTCATACTCTTTGCAATACCCAATTCACCTACGCAAGTAGGCTGCCGGCATCTTCTAGGCTCGCTCGCTCGATCCTAGACCTTATCTAACGCTAGCCAACAGACGAGGTCGAGATCATGAGCGGGTTCAAAAGAAATTTAAAAAAAATGCACATGTACTGTACCTGGATGATATCCTTGTTGCTAAACTTAACAAAAATTCAGTGCCTAACCAGGAGTGGTGACTGCCCTTAAGGCGATATATATACGCCCTAATGTAAATGCAGTACTGGCCGTAGTCTGCTCGATGCCAAAATATCAATATTGAAACTCCTTTTGAACAGTTTGTTTGCAAAATATTATTTGATTTACATATGCTATGTCAGTTATGAAAAATTCCAGCCATCAATTTTTCTGTGTAAAAATATTTTTAAACATCCAAGTCGTTTTTGAAGAGTATTCAAAACTTGCGAAAAATATCGTGTTGCTAATTATTTTTTTAAAGCAAAACTATTGTTATACGAAAAACCATGTTTAAAAAATAATGTACATGAGTCAATAATAAATATATATTTTTTCAAACCTTTTAACCTAGCCGTTACTAAGGAGTATGCTTTAGAAAGTTACCATTTTACGGCACTAAAGCGTATGTAGGCTCTTAAGGTTTGGTAGTATAAAAACTACGTAATTCAATGTAATTCTTGTAATAACACTTAATTATAGGTTTGGGGTACTTAATGTAGTAGGCTAGCAATCATTTATGTTAGACCTTTATTATAGGGCCCGAACCTTATTTTATTGCTATTGGAAATAAGGTTGGAAATATTTCAAATATTATATTTCTTTTATGTATACGGCCGGCTCAAAGCACACCGAGGACATGGACACGGAGGTGAAGCAAATTTAAAAAAAAATACATAGCATAATGACTCTTATCGCCACAACGTAATGCACACATTTCTCTCGCGACAAAATAGGTGTGTTCATTGGATCTTCGAATTTCGAACGCGATCGTCTTTTTTACCGACCTCGCAAAAAGGAGGACGTTCTCAATGATGATGTATTTTTTATGTACGTTTGGGCATAAATCCGTCATATATAAACTTATTTGCAAAATTCTTTTTACTCAACATCTGTCTTTTCCTGTTAAAATAAAGTGACTATTATACCAACTCATAAAAACAAGTTCCTGACTACTTATGTCCTCTAAAATAAATGACACACATAAATACCTGAGTAGTTGTAAAACATTACCCTCGATTTGGCATCCCTCTTGTGTAAACAATATTTAGCGATTTCAAACTACGCTGCAAATGCACCTGCCAGTGGCTGGTGCCAGCGGCTGTATCAGTGTGAACAGGGCTTTAAATCATTTGAGTTAAAACTTCTTCAATTGCTACAGGATTTTGCGAATAGATCTGTTTGTATTTTTGATGGTTTGACTAGTGATAACATTGTTTTTATTTTTTGCGTACTAGTCTTTTTGATCCTAAAGGGCAAAAAGCCAAGGAGACGTCTTAAAAAACAAAAATTATATCTCAATCAATCGGTCAAATAAGTTGCGGTCGGTTTACAGTCTTACCAGATCCAGATGAGTACCAGTGTTTTTATATGGAGTCACTGCTTATCTGAACTTCATACTCCAGCAAATCTGGTGCAACGACTGTCAAAGATTTACCAAAGACAGCCGGGACGTTGGTCCCGGCTGTCTTTGGTAAATCTTAACGTAAACAAAAAATGTACCTATCTCTTTTATTTTCGTAAAAAATATTCACTGTCTGGAATTATGTCTATGTTATTAACAGCACTTCAATAAAATACTTAACAGACAATCAAGTCTAAGTATACAAGTTAAAGTCTTTATATACCGCACCGAACACGCAACGTAACGATAGACTTCTTAAATGTTTTTATGAACAGTATTATTTGAGAAATAGATGTTTTGCCGTGCTATTTTTTTGTAAGTAAAGCCATGTGTTCTCGGGTGTAGTAGAACGGTAGAGTAAGAACGATAGCAGTAGCATTGTTCCTACTATACTATGATACTATACCATTAACTCTACCCGTGTACACCAGGCTTTAGAAAAAGCTTTATACAGTAGAAGTAGTAGAGACTCCCTTATCAGCAATTAGATTCTTATTTGATCTGTTGTGACAGGTGTGGGAACTTTTAGTATTGTAAAAGTGAAAATATAGTGCTGAAAATATTATTCTAAAATTACACAAAATATGTGTTAGGTAATTAGGGTTTTTTGCAGCTTCCATGACTTGTCCTAAAGGAACCAAATTTTTTTTCGGTATAAAACTAATCCATTTACGTAATTGGATCAGTATTTTCAAATATTTTCAGATATTACCTCTAAGTTTAAATTAGTACCTACCTAAACCGATTTTTTTTAATCAATTTGTTTGCATGTATATCATGAGGGTGCACACAAACGAATAAGCACCGCCATCTATGGGATTTCGCCATATTAGATTTAAAATGACGTCACTTCCGTGAATTTCATCCAAATTAAACTACTTTGCAAAATGTCAACTTAATCAGGTGGAGATAACCGTTCTTAAATTCAGTTGCAAGATTTGACACATACATACTAACTAATAATATCCAAATATGCACCTTCTTTTTTTGAAATTAGTTAAAAATAAACACAGTAAAACTTTAAATAGGGCAGAGGTTATCGATGTGCGTGTGGGTCAAGCGTCAAAGGTACTCACTGCATAAGTAATGTGTCACAGTTAGTTATCTTAATGTCTCCTTTCCTTCTACACTTCTTACCGACAGCTTACCTTTATGTGTCGGTAAAACAGACTTTTTATGACAACTGGATACGGTTGGTGATATGTTAGTGTCTTTGGGTTAGTTTAAAAAAACGTTCTTTTTTATGACGGTTGTAAGAAATGTTGTACATCCGGATAGGTGAGAGTTGAATAATGTGGCAAGGTGTTTATGAATAAAAATGCAATCTAGGTTGGTGGAATAATACCCTTCTTGATTACTATTCCAGTGTTTAAGCAATGAAACATGTTCATAATAGACGTCCATGCTCATAATAGATGAAAAAAAATGTATTACATAAAGTAAAAGGTATTGGACCGCAAGAGTAAGTGGTTACCGTCGCCTTATATTTTAGCATAGCATATAATACGTAGCATGGCATGACATACGCAAAAACGGAAGATATGAAAGTCAAATATATTGTAACCACGTTAGATCAACAATAAAAATTAAATAGGTTTGTAGAAGTAAAAATGGACATGCCAGGTGCAGGTCTATCAAATAAATAAAACCCATAGGATGATCAAAAGTAGCAGAAGATTAATTTTTGCTCCGTTGGTGTAATAACTGTATCATGTTCCAATAAGTAAACTAATAAACATATTCCCCCATTTCAATTTTAAATCAGCGCAGCGCCCCAAAAACTGCAATTACGGTCACCGATTTTTTATCCGACAAATAACTCACGGCTTGCTCTCTGGACCCTCAAAAGGATAACCAGATGTGAAACTCAATGGGCCATACGGAATGTGTATACAGATTTATTTATATATTTTTCCTGTTTTTCCTTAGATAATAAGGGTGCGTGTTTTCTTGGATCTGATCATTACTGTTTGTTGTGGAGTACGATACAGATGTCTGAGAAATAATTACATGTTTCTTGTGAGTACTTTTTCAGACTGGTTTACCAGGGATCTTGAATAGATATTTCTGTAGATAGGTATCTTTCAAGATCAATCGTTTTCCTAACCAGTCATTCTCATAATAAATTGCCTAAAATAGGAGAAAGTTGAGGTTTTTATAACGTTCGGAGTAAGTGTACTAAAGATCATTTCTTCCTTTAGTAAATACTCACACCTTTTCATGGCTTCGCTGAAAACTATTTAATGCACTTTTCTTAACAGGTGATATTAAAATGAAGGCAAGGCGTTAAAAAAATAGAATGATTATCTCTAAGGCTCTAGACAGACGGACTGCATTTCAACTGCAATCCAACTGCAAATTTGCAGTTCGGATGCAGTTTGTATGCAGTTGACACGACTGCAATAGAACTGCAAACCAACCGTCCGGTCCAATTGGAGTCGGCGTGCAGTCGTGTGAACTGCACACCGACTGCAATCGGACTGCAATTATTGTTATCGGCAGAAGAAAGGATTACAATTACTTTGAGGTAAGCTTTTAACAATTTTAAACATTATTATTTATATTGCAAAGCTCGATCTGTCGCCATTGAATAGGCATTATGAATTAAATTACAAAAATAGTTACTTAAAAAATATAAACAGAAGAAAATGATTAACCGAATACGTCGTTTATGTATGAGCTATCATCGCTGCAATTATGATAACCGTGCAGTCCAATTGCAGTCGGTGTGCAGTTCACACGACTGCACGCCGACTGCAATTGGACCGCACGGTTGGTTTGTAGTTCTATTGCAGTCGTGTCAACTGCATTCAAACTGCATCCGAACTGCAAATTTGCAGTTGAAATGCAGTCCGTCTGTCTAGAGCCTAAAGCACAGTACGACTATTTTCTTAATGTTCCTCGGCAAACTTCGTGATTCGTCAGTCGTAGGTTTTTCCGACATTTTGCTGAACTGGTCCTATTTGGCGCAGCCGTGGGACACACAATGTTACATTTATATTGTTTTCTCTCTTTATTATTGTTGTTTAGTCTAAGTTTACTTTTTCTTTTTGTTATATTTATGTAGTGTACTCTAGTGGCTTGTGTCAAATAATTGGGCTTTCTTTCAAACACTAAGTTTGCTAAGGGACTCTTAAGAAAATAGTTGTACTGTATTTTAGTGATGATAGACATCCATTAATCCATACATACTTACATAAGATCACGCCTCTAGTCCCCCACGGGTTATAGGTAGAGTACACTTTAATTTGTTTTGTTAAGTTCCATGTAATAGGAGGCGACCACCAACCGGGCACAAGAACTCGAGATGGAGAAACCCAAACAAACTCTTTTCTCTTCCCTATCCGGGAATCGATAACAGGTCAGCTCAGCAATAGCGCTTAAGACCACAAGACAAGCAGCCTTATTGCGTAATGAATTTGGCAAGGCAAAGGGAAAAGAGTATGAACAATCAACCAATCGCATGCGAGATGAAAGACGTGATGTGGATTTCCGTCTATGTGGATCGAGTGTTCATACTCTTTTTCCTTTGCCTTGCCGAATTCGTTACGCAATAAAGCTGGAAGCAGTTCATAAATCAAATCACCATGTTATACAATTCTACTAAAATATCTACACATAGCTCGAAATCGCCGCCTCCCACACAACCAACCACTTATTCTTATACAATTGCCTTTGTTCCCTTTATTAGTAACGTCGATCATTATTGGGCGCAGTTCATTATATCTGAGGTACTGTAGCTAGGCTTATTGGGCCAACCAATAAGGTAGTATTAGATTCTCTCAGATTTGATCGTTTATTTGTTTTTGTACGAAAATGTATTGTTCTGTTTTGTTATGTTATTTGGAGGAATGTGCTAGTTAGAATAGAAAAGCATAGAATAAAATAAAATAGAATACTTTATCGTAACCTTTATTGTTATAGTTATTTTTGTAAATTCTTTTGTCTTTGGCTTTTGGTAAACCACGTGTCTGTTATGGACCAAGTTATTAACAAAGCATTATTCATAATGTCCGGGCAATTTGAAAAATGCCCGATATAAGTTGTCAATATGAGTAATTATCGAATTGTCCAACCGTTACGTAGCAATATTCATAAAAACCAGACAATGTGGTAAATGTAGAAGTTTAAATCAGTATTCATTACATTTAATAGTTTCATAATGCCCGGGCGTTATACATAGTGCCCTGATTAGTCACTTCGTCCATGACATTTCTATTGAATGGGTTCCGTCTCTATCTAAACTTTAAATAATTTTGCAAACAGGTAAATCGTTTGTTTGTTTGTGTGACTGTAATGCCTGGATGTATTAATACAATTTTTTTTTTTATCGCGAATAAATGCAGGGTTCCTGTGGTATATGCTACATTAGCGAAGCCGCGGTAAAGAGCTAGTTAGTTGTACAGGCTTAGTTAGTTGTACAGGCTTAGTTTCTTGTAATAGTTACACGGAAGTGCATATTTGAGCAAGACTAGGTAACGAAATAGTTTGATCTAAGATCGATGAGCCTTGAAGCACTTAAGTAAATTACTTAATTGAAAAACCAAACAAATAAGAAGTCATTTCACTAAAAGCCATCAACATAAATTAATACTTCAATTATTCAAGAAAGCAAGATCATCATTGTACAATAACCAAGGAATAACTGTATTCGATTCTACACATTTGCGAAAAAAAAAAAGGATTTGAAAAATAAAACATCCAATAATAAATATTAGAGCGAATCTAGCTCTATACAATGTATTTTCTGTAATATAAAGTATTTCTTGCTGAATTTCTTTTGTGAAATCGTCACCTAAAAACACTTTCACCAACTAGCTTTTAAGTATTGAAATAATAATATTAATATTTATGTCTATTATACAATATAGATATCTATCTGTACTAATATTATAAAGAGGTAAAGTTTGTGAGGTTGTAAGGGGTAATCTCTGGATCTACTGAACCAATTTAGATGAAATTTGGCACGGAGATAGTTTCAGACCCTGAAAAGGACAAAGGATAGTTTTTATTCCCTTGGGATGATAAAACACTTTTTTACGCGAGAGAAGCCGCGGGCCGAAGCTAGTATAAAATATATTTAATTATTTACCAAAACAATATCGGGCCTTATTTATAATAATGTGTTAGTTCTAAAGCAACTGATTAGCGGCTTCTAAATTTAAATTCTATATCGAAAATATTAATACAGAATATGCTAAGCACAGTTTGCAATCGCTGAACAGCGTCGAGCATATTGCAAGTAGTATTTATTGTTATTATTATTATTATTATACGCTTTATTGTACACCATAAAAAACATTAATAAAAAGAAACTTAAGTCTAATACACATACAATGGGCGGCCTTATCGCATACCGCGATCTCTTCCAGGCAACCTGGTATGGACAGTAATTGCTTGGACATGGCATGGGGCGGTCATTGGTGTAACAATAAGAGTGCTAAAATGATTCTTCTGCTTAATTGATTGTTCTACGTTTCAAATACCACTAAAAGAAAAAAAAACTCAAATCTAGTTCAATAAATAAAAAGAACGTATGTAGTGTAAATGTAACGTGAGGTTTTCATGAATTTCCTCAAGTTGTGGCACAAAACGCCCGATAACGTCCCTTCGCCTGAATGGCTGGTTTCAGGCCGAAAAATGTCTTCCAGGCGTCAAGTTTCAGGATTTCAATGACGAGGCTTTTTAGTGAAAGTCTTATCGGACGAATCTGCGACTTGGTTTCGTTTGGCCTTTTTTGGTATGTTAAGTTTATATTTTGGACTGGTATAGTCACATCTATGGCAATAATTGATTCGCTATATTAATTAAAGTGTTTGAACTTTACAGCACTCTAAGAACTCACGTTTTGTATATGGCTAACACGGAGCATCTATGTATCTATAACGTACAATTAACTAAAATTACCCACTACCTAGATATATTAATTATTATACATCACAAACAAAAAAAAAAAAAAATACCTAATTATCATACAATTATTAAACTGACACAAATTATTTTATCAGATATCTCATTTCTTTGCCAAAAGTTATAAGGAATATGTAATAATAAGGAAACAAGATGATATTGCCTTTATGTAGGTAATATTATTTATAGGTAGGTAAATTGAACGGAAGCGGAAACTACCAGATTGCAAAAATATAAACATATTCGTTACATACCACGATCGAAGAAAAACACGCCTGCTTTTACTCTTGATGTAAGTTTAAAGGTTGCTACAGCCAACCATTTTTTTTTTAATTTTTGGGACAATCCCACAGCACTATTCCCAAACCACTGCAACTCCTGAAAGCCAGAATCAACAGTGGCGACTACCAGAAAAGCGCCGAGGCAATGAAGCTCGACGAAGTCCCGGAGAATGAATTTAACTTTCTTGGATCCCGGAACGAAATTAATCAGAAAAGAATAAAGGAGGAGTAGAAAAACAGAAACAATTTCCACTTCGCTCCATATCAAGCAGGAGACAGAACTAACAAGGTCAATAGGCACAAAGGGTCGTTTACAACTGGAATAAGTCCAGTTGCCTAGCACCACGGATAAAAAATAACATTAATATTAATGGGTCCTAACATTGTGAGCTGTTCTATTTGATTCCAATAATAGGTATGGCAAAAACATTGAACGCACGGAAATTTGTTCTAATTTCCACAAGGTCCATACAATAAATAACTCCGGATGCAGCCTGTACATTATCCAACAAACTTACCAAGTGCGAGTTGGACTCGCGCACGAAAGGTTCCGTACCGTATCGCAAAAAAAGGCATAAAAATCATGTTTGTTATATGCACTTCAATATTTATTTTATTCTGTTTTTAGTATTGTTTGTTATAGCGGCAACAGAAATACATCATCTGTGAAAATTTCAACTGTCTAGCTATCACGGTTCATGAGATAAAGCCTGGTGACGGACAGACGGAACGTGAAGTCTAAGTAATAGGGTCTCGTTTTTACCCTTTGTATACGGAACCCTAAAAAAACCAACTTATTTCGTGTGACATTCTCCGATATCGCTGAAAAAACGAATTTAATGAAAGCCTTAACAAAGATGGCCGACCTTGAAGCGGGTTTCCTTATTTATAAAATCCTTAACGGTCTCTTCAATAGGTGTCATTCCATTCAGTGGAGTCACGCAAAAGAATAGGAACAAGTTTTTTGTTAAATGACTTTCGAACATATTATGTTCTGAACTTTAATGTGACACTTTTATTGGGGTTCCGTGCTAGTAATAGGGGTTCTTACTTAAAATGTAGTCATTTTGACAGTTATAAAACTGTTCTGTGGTTTGGAAAAGAGTTTAAGAATATTAATAGTAAATGTTGCAATATTTCTTTGCTATTGTGGGCAGTAGCAGTTGCAGTCTATTAATGGAATTTTAACTATTATGTTTTATAGATGTCTACCAAAGATGTTTGGTTTCATATGACACCTTGTTATTTTTTTTACTGTTTTTTTATGGTGTCTTAATGTTGAGATATCTCAATCTGAGTTCAGTTTTCCTACTCCACCAAATAAAGCAAGACATCCAGTCGGTCTTTTCTTTTTTCGTTCATCAGAAGTTTTTGGTTTTCCGATATTTTTTGATTTGCCGACTGACAGTTGTCTCATATTTTTCGCCCCGCTGTTCTGGCTTCTAATATTGCCATACAATAAACTAAACAGATTTATAGACACCACAACCCCTCCATTACCCCCAAATAGCAATCATACAAGCAGTTTACGTAATCGTTCGCAAATTCGCATATCGAAAACGGGATAACACCACGTTAGCGTGTTCCGTATCAATTAATCGTATTTCGGAGCGCGCCAAAACAAATCCGCCATGTTTGTGCTGCCTCCCCGCTCCCCGCAAATCCCCGGCACTATATTAATGGCCGCTGTCACGCCAACCGGTTAGAACCGGATTGATGTGCGATGTCATTGTTTGGTTTCGGTCATAGTTCGCGTCACACAATAGGCTAAGTTTGAGCTGTCAGTCAAAATATTTGACCAAGTTTTTTGTTAGAATGTTTTACACATTTTCAATGTAGGGGTGGGCTTTGCTGAAAGGGAGAATGGAGCTTTCAGGGGTGATATAAAACGGCTCCCAAGTAACCGTTTCCTGCTAAATGTGGGTTCCTTTTGTTGACCATTAATGAAATCTTAAAAGGGCAGACTCAAAAAGGCACTGTTTTTAGTTTGTTTGTCCTTCAATTTTCCCATCATTCGTTTGTGGTCGGATATTTCTCCTTTTGCGTTCTTAGAAAATCTGGCTTGGGTAATCGGATCAGACAATTAGGCTTGCAAAGATTCTCTTAATATTTATTTGGCCACCATGTTAAAAGAGAGTGACCTCTGACCTTTTTCTAATGGTACGTTCAAGGAACTCGGAACACAGTCATGATCTTACTGAAGGTGGTTGAATGTTTTTTAAGAAGACCTCAGCTATAATTATGTCAATTTGAGAAGAAAAAGCTTATTCTTACAAGCTTGCAGGCATTACTAGAAGTAATTTCGTTAAGTCGTGTTCTTAAAAAAAAAAAAAATTGAAATGCCGACTTTTTCTCTAAGCCCACGGCACAATTTTCAGACAGGCGTTTTTTTAAGATAAGCCAGTACAGGGGTAACACATTCGACTTCAAAAAGAAAGTCGTTGCTTTAATGTTGGAAGTTGAACACTGAATTGCTTAGCACCTACGGCCTCAGAAACCCTATTAGCAAAAACTTTTACAATATCAGAGAAAACAAATGCTATTTATTTTTACTTTCCTCTTAACACCGTTGCATGAAGTATAATTTTCGTTCATTACTTTCTACTAGCTTCTGCTAGCGGCTTCGCCCGCGTGAAAATTGTTTTCTTATTGCAAGGAACGTATTCTCGGGTAAAAAAGTATTCCATGTGCTATGCCTGACTATAATCAATCTCTGTGCCAAATTTCATCCAGATCTGTTCAGACGTACTGGAGTGATTGAGTAACAAACATTCATCCGCACACAAATCTATCCATCCATACTTTCTCATACATATTAGTGAGAAATGTTACTTAGTTCTGTACAACGGATTTAACAGAGTATATTTCTTTCCTCGTTGTTAAGTAATGATGATCATTAAGATCAAGCAAAGGTTGCGTATGCACTTGGACGTGTGACCATAAATTACATATTGACCAATGATGTTATATACATATATTGAGGGAGATACGTCTGCGCGGCAATACAAACACAAGGTAAACAGCTTGAATGAACTCAGTCCGTCCTGCGTCTGGTTGCGACACGAACGTACGTTTGAACAGTATGTTCTTTCTGACAACGGGTCCTTTTTCTATCTCTGTGATCTTTTAACCTATTGCTAGAAATAAAGTTCCAAGTTACATAGATCCTATGTAATTAGCTCGTCGTGACGTCTCTATTGGTAAAATCTAATTGATTATTAGATCCTTATTTACCTCGAAAAGCACGCCAAGCCGATCTACAAGTCAAAAGCCCGAAAATTTAATCACTGCTCTTACGACGGGCATAATGTGACTCAGTTATTGGATCATGGAAGTCAGATGGTCGCTCTAAGCCGTCTCTAACATACATCATCGTTGAGAAGTCTTGCCAGATTTCTTTCGTCATGTATTCATATTTTATTGATTAGGGGATCAGCAGGTGATTTCCCAGTAGTAACGGTGGTGAATTACGTGTCGTGGGTTCGAACCCAGGCAGGCTATTTACTTTGTGTAATTTATTTCATTACCACTGCTCTCAAAACGGTAAAGGAAAATATCGTGAGGAAACCGGCATTTCTTTTTTTTTATCAATAGGCTCGCGTTTGACCACAATCTCGCCTGATGGTTAGCGATGATGTGGTCTACGGTGAAGCACGCTTGCCTAGAAGAAACCTATTCACTGTTGACATACTTAAAGAGGTTGTAGCCATCAGAGAACAAAGATTCTGGAAGGGAAGAATGTCGTAGAACCAAAAATTCAAGGACATCCTCCACTAAGAGGAGGCCTTTGTCCCAGCAAAGGGAACATTTTTAAAATGATGATAATGTTGAAGGTATTATTTCAGAGGGATGGCCTATTCATCAGTAGTAGGTAATCGGTAGTACTAATGGATGGGGATGAGATTTCCGTAAAACTTAAAGTCGGCGAATGAAGATTATTTTTGATCAGTACCTGATATAACTGTAAAACTATATTTTTTTAGTGGATGATTAATAAAATTAAATAAAAAAACGGCTTTTTGAAGAAGGGTTATGTGTTTATCAGTATATGTATGTATGTTTGTTCCTATGTGGCGTTCTATAGACCAAACGCGTTGGCCGATTTTGATGATTCTTACGTCAATCGATTCGTCTTAACCCTGCAAGTGTCACTGGCTATATTAAAATTGGAAAATAGTAAAATGGCGGATTTTGGCCGCCATATTGTGAGGGACCAAATTTATTCTTTCTTCCAAACCCATCGTGTGGGGTATCAAAATAAAGGGTTCAAAAATATACAACACTTATATGTTTTAATGGACCTAATTCTAAAAAAAATAACTAAAAAGTTGTAAATAAAAAAATATTTAAAAATAACAAAATACCCGACTGCTTAAAAAGCGAAATCAAGCTGTGCAGTCGGAGGATACATATGCGCGAGCTGGCTGATCAAAACCAGATGTATCCTTCGACTACACAGCATGATTTTCTTCTTGTTGACGTCTTTTTAGTTCGCTTTTTAAGCAGTCGGGTTTTTTTTGCAAAATTGTGTTCACTTAACTCGATAAATCGTAGGGAACAGCAGATTTTTCAATTTCACGACTTAAACGTTAGTGTCACAGTAAAAATTCACACTTTTACTTCACTTCCTAAAAAATTGTATATTAATCAAAAGTTACTCTGCAAATATTTTCTAAACTTCTGATCTATAAAACCACTATTAATTAGTTTCTACCAAACAATTCAACCACAAAACAAACTACAAATCCACAAATCAATACACACACAACATCTATCTCCCCTACAACACTCGCTACACTGACATTTCCAACTTGATTCACCGTTCCCATTTTGACTGCGACATCGTTTTTGCGAAGAAAATGCCTTGTTGGTTCGTTTGCCGGCATTGTTCCGCTACCTATATAGATCAATGCTCCATTGTCCTACATTTGGACGGTTTAAGGTCCCGTTTCGTAAATCCGAATGGATTCTGGTTGGTTAGGGTTGATATTTTTTTGAATTTGTAGTTGAATTTTACGAGTACGTGTTTGAGGCGCGATTATCTATTTGTTCTTCGAAGAGATTTTCTTTGCGTATCTTTGATCTTTTGGTTAAATAATAGTTCAATCTCACCACACTATTCCCAAACCACTGTAACTCCTGAATGCCAGAATAAACAGTGGCGACCACCACTAAAGCGCCGAGTGACAATTCCTGTCCTGATATACCGAGACTCCTCCGTGCCTCGGAAAGTAGGTGCCCAGGTAGATTGATTGGTCTTTTGGTTGTTTGAATTTTGCTCAAACTTTTTTCTTTTTTTATTTGTATTTGATACTGGCTAATTAAAAATTACAAAGCCAGTACCAGTTACTGGCTTTGTAATTTTTAATAGTTTCCTAAGTTTTAGCGCGCAAGCAAAATTTGCCACAGATATATGAACAGGAAAACGGAATGAATAAGACGAGGTTTTATTATTTCATTTATTTACTATACATACATACTTTTACATTTTAAATATTATTCTATAAAAATAAAATAAAATTAACTTTTAAAAATACAAAAATAGTAGCCCACCGGTATCGGGAACAGGGCTACCGGTGGTCAGGGCTCCTGAGAGAGGAACCTCCTGACTATGCGCACCGTGTCCAAGAGTACCGCTTTCTGGATCAAGCCCTTGAGCCCAACGAGAGCCACCTCAGATGTTCGTCGAGGCTCTTGACTATTATGCCATTGGCCGTCACGACTATCGGCACAATGACTGCTGTATTCACATCGTGGGATGTCGACAACCTCGCGAGTCAGATCAAGATACTTGCTTTTCTTATCAAAACGAGGTTATTTATATTTATGTTTTTTTTTATTGTGTCGACTATTTGAATTGGAATTATTTAATAATGTGTGATAATTGTTTGATAATTTATTATAATCAGCATCTTTGTACCATGACAATATTTGTACGCCGATGACGGCTAGAATTAGCGTTCTTTAGTAATTACAACAATTGTACCTAATCTACCTATGTTCATCATCAGCCTTATAATGGGATACAGGCATCCCCTCTATGAGAGAGGTAATGGGCCTTAATGCGCCACACGGGCCTAGTGCGGGTTGGTGGACCTAAGTTCAACAAAAAAAAAATGTGTTTGAGGATTTTGACATCCTTTGTGCCCTACAAGTAAAAAAAACCGGCCAAGTGCGAGTCGGACTCGCGCACGAAGAGTTCCGTACCATTATCGCATAAAACGGCAAAAAATCACGTTTGTTGTATGGGAGCCCCACTTAAATATTTATTTTATCCTATTTTTAGTATTATTGTTATAAGAAGAAATACATCATCTGTGAAATTTTCAACTATCACGGTTCATGAGATACAGCCTGGTGTTAGACAGACAGATGGACAGTGGAGTCTTAGTAATAAGGGTGAAAACGGGACCCCCGTTTTTACCCTTTGGGTACGGAACACTAAAAATGATAGGGCCGCATACTATAATCCAGTTAGTTGGCAAGAGTCGATAGATGCGCAGAAGTAGTTTTTTAGGTATCTTTGGTAGTGAAGCGGGGCGCGGGGAACGTTTGGGACCATTCCGAGCGCGCGATTGGTTGTTCAGTTTACACAAGGATCGTCTGACCAATAGTGTCGCGTCCACGTTCCGTTCGCTCTTTAAGGTGGCTGGTCTGTTCGCGGCATAAGCGCGAACTACGCCAAAACCTTGCCAACTTACGTGCCGGGCACTATAACAAGTAGGCAGAGGTTTACTCTAAATAGGTGTCTCATATAAAAAGGCATTTAGAGCATTAAGCTCTCACCAGAACACCGCCCAGAGCAATAACCATCTCAGGCACTATTTCTTTTATTTTGTAATCAGCAAGAGCTAGACGTTTTCCGTTGCATTATCTTGAGTATTTGCCAAAAACAGATTTATTTTATTACTGTTTTTTTCGAAGAGAATGGAATGAAGTATTATGTGTGGTCGTAGTTTCGAGGCTGTTGAAATGTACTCAGTGTAGGCTTGTATTCTAAACTTTTGATAAGATTAGAGCTAATTTTTAATAAAGCTCTGCTAAGAATTTAGAGCTATTCAAAGTGGATTACTTGTAACAATGATCGAATGGGTATTGAAATGAGTAATTTTAAAATTCTGCATTAATTATTTTATTATTAGTTCGTTGGAAGCATGAATGTGAGTTAACTTTATCTGGATGGGTGTGATCGAGGTTTTGATGTTGAAGAAATACTGTTTTTAAGTAATATTGGTAACGAGAGAATGGTGTTTGGATAGTGAATGATTTGTCAAAAACTCACTTTTGTATGGAGTGATATGAAAGAAAAGGGAGTCAGTGATAGCGTGACGGGGGACAGGATAGTATGGAAGATGAAAACGTTTTGCGCCGACCCCAAGTAACATGGGACAAGGGCAGGAAGAAGAAGAAGTATGCTTGTCGAATAGAGAAGTCTCCTGGGTAGAAAAATGATAATTATATTTTGTGTTGCAGTGAGATTATCAAATAATATTAGACACGTATTTTTTGCTGTACCAAATTAATAAAAATATACAAAGTAAAACCGCATTAAAGTTCAGGAGTAGAGGCTTGTGACGTCACTAAAGTGTACTAGCGGCGTGACGTTTCACGATATTTCAACGCATTATATCGTCGTCACTTTCAGTCTTATTACAAAAAGCGGTTTAACTAAAAACCCAGATTTAAATCTCTTTAAACTGCGGTTTAGACAAAAATTATATTACAAATCGAGGTTTAGCGATAAACCATAGACCATATCATGGTCTAACGCTTAACCTCGGCGGCCACTAGTTTAACGATCGTCTAAATCATATCTGTCAAAGTTTTTCTTTTAGGTTATAGCATCTTTTTCATTGTGTTGTGTTGTTTTTATCCGAAAATAAATATTAACATGGTGGATTTAATTGATATTGAGGATATTATTTTTGCTGGGTACTCCAATTCTCAGATCGTTTTTTTCAGGATTTGATAGGTCAGGTTTTAACCAAGGTTTATTTAGTTCTTTTTTGTAATAATAATGTGTATGTTTACGTGTCAAAAGAAAAAATACGTGTTCAATATTTTTTATTAATCTACCTTACTTTTACCAAAACTGAAAATTTCATCTAAGCATTTACAAAGGCTCTAGACCAGTATCTCGCGATGTGAGCGATTGCGATGGTTGAAATGCCAAAATGTGCCATTTCGATAGCGTTTGCCAATCCCATACATATTTGTCATATCTAGACGCTTTTGTTTATAGAATGACATTTGTATAGCCAAGCCAGAGGCCTGTGGGGTTCCCAGAGGCAGCTAATTAACTCTGACACCAGAGGTGGTCACATCCTCAGACGAAAAGAAGAAGATTTGTCTAGAGCCACAGAAGTCGCAAAAGTAACTTAGAGATTACATTCTTCTTCTTTTGGAGTCGATGGCAAACTCTTTAGATATTTTGGGACCAGTAGGCAGCCACGCTAATAGCAGCGTCAGTGGCGTTCAGTAGCTCCTCCAAGGTGCAAGTTTGTGGGTACTTGGGGCACTCCAGCATGTGTGTCATATTCTGCACATACTCGTACATACACCGCACTCACATTGTGTGTCAGACGAGTCTATAAAACCCCACTTCGCTAAATTGTCTTTGCAGGGATTAAATATAAAATCTTATTTATTTAAAACAAAGTTGGGTTAGTTACCATACCATTTATTACTCAAGAACGGCTGCACCGATTTTCATGATCTTTAATTTGTTGGATTTGTCTCCTCCACCCCGAATAGCAGGATAATTACAAAAACATCAGAAAAATTATGAAAAAATAAAAATCATATTCCCAAACATTTGTCTGGGACGGTACGAAGATCACCGGGTCAGCTGGTTACATTTATAATTTAAGAAAGAACAAAAATCAGGGATTGGTTTTATTTTAACAATAACATTGACATTGATACTTACAAACAAAAACTTACCTTTCAGTAGTCCGGCTTATGATTACAAGTACATAACTAAACCATATTCGATGGCCCTTTGTTCCTCAATAACCGAAAAACCCGGTCTCCTATCAATAAGTTGCCACTTAACCTCGCTAATATTGAATCAACCTTTCTTCTTAAAGAAACAGCTGGAGGGCCAAAAGGGAAAATGAAAAAGAAACACTAGTGCTTTTTTTCTCCATGCCTCATTAGACACGATGGCTTCAGAACCTTTTTGTCAAAGGACAGCAGCACACAAAGGAAATCCCACCTTAATTTCAAGGAAATAAGGTTTTATTCCCTTTGTCATTAAGCCCAGTAACCCTGTGCTGCGAATTGGGGCGAGAATTTCGTCGGCAAAGTGTAATAGTATTTTGTTTGTCGTATCGCGTTTAAAAATGTAGGCTTTTGCCCAAACGTGGGGTGTGGGGAGTGGACGGAAATTGGTGAGGTTTAGCCCGGAGTCGCAAATTACAATGGTAGAAATGGGTATGCGATTTTCGGGCGATTTCAACAATTTCATTGATTTGACCCCTTGAGTTAGAAACATATTTGGGGCACACGTTGACATGTACACTAGGGGAGCGAAAAGGTGAAGCACTTTTCAAATACCATTTTTCTCAGATCGCAGACACATGTTACTGTTATTATCAATATCAAAATTTCAAAAATGTTTGCGAGACTTCATTTGGTGCAAGAAAACATAACCACGCATTAATTTCCGCACAAAGTCGTATCACCTTAACATAAAACTATTTTAAAAGCAAAAAATTCCAGCAGTTTTTATTTGTCTTTTTGCATTGTAGACACAGTCATCTTCAGCCTTTTAATGTTCCCACTGCTGGGACACAGGCCTCCTCTCTGTGAGAGAGATTGGGCCGTAATCCACTACGCGGGCCTAGTGCGGGTTGGTGGATGTCACATGTCTTCGAATTTTTGGTTCTAAGACATGCCGGTTTCATCACGCTGTTTTCCTTCACCTTTTTGAGAGCAGTGGTGATGAAATAATTAACACAAAGTAAAGCACTTGCCTGGGTTCAAACTCACGAACTACAACTTGTAAGTCGCGGCCGCTACCACTGGGCCACCACTG
This sequence comes from Orthosia gracilis, assembly GCA_947562075.1. Taxonomy (NCBI): domain Eukaryota; kingdom Metazoa; phylum Arthropoda; class Insecta; order Lepidoptera; family Noctuidae; genus Orthosia; species Orthosia gracilis. The sequence goes on from OX387275.1 coordinate 22,573,744, forward strand.
CTCTCTGTAGACACAGTAAGTATTATAATATTTTCACCAAATTTCTTTACATCCTAATAATATACGGTAAGCCGGTACGCAAAAATGAAATAACACACGAAACTATATGACCATATTTATAACCATTTTTATTGGTAACTCACCATCATCATCATTTCAGCCGAAAGACGTCCACTGCTGGACAAAAGTCTCCCCCAAGTGTCGTCACATCGATAAGTCCTGTGCGTATTGCATCTTGTGGTTTCCCGCAGTCTTGTTAAGGTCATCGGTCCACCTAGAGGGAGGCCTTCTAACGCAGCGTCTGCCGATACACGGTTGCCCCTCCATAAATTTTCAGCCCCATTGCCCCACCCGTTCTGCGACCAATTTCTGCGTTCTGCCCGCTGTCACTTAAGTTTGGCAATTCTTCGGACTGTGTCTGTAACCCTGGTTCAATCTGGTACAGTTAACTAACAACCTAAAAGACCGTTTTGCGTGGTTTTGCGTGATTATGACGCATACTCTGTATTTGTATTTTAAGTTTTCCTTGTTTTTTTTTTATGGTATGCGTCGTGCCTGGGGCAAATAAACGTTTTTTCTTTCTTTCTTTTGAGGTAAACATCAAAATATTTAACTACCCGAAAGCATAAACACCTCAAAATATTCTGTAGCTAATCTAAATATTCCTAAAAAATAAAAGTTTTCACATTACAAAAGATAAGATAAAAGATAAAGGCAATAAAGGCTACGTTGGCGGAAACTGCATAAAGCAAAAAGAAAACGGTTCGGAGTGCAAAGTTTGCATTGAAAGTTCGTACCGGACTTAGCAAAACTAACATAATAATAGGTGCTAATTACGTGTCACGGGACTTAGCATTGCTATGTACTTGCTATTGCTTTAATGGTGTAGAAGGAGGTTTTCACAATCATGATTATGATAAAAGTTTACATTGATATGATAAATTCAGGGAAGTAATGACATATGGCATACTTAAGGAAAGAGCTCATTTATGACTAAGGGTCCCCGCACACGGGGCCACCGGCCACGACCACAAAACGCCACGACCAGCATATTTCCTGTAGTTTTCATACATTTTGTATGGACTCGCCGCACACGGTTGACGCCGGTGGCCGCCACACGCTACACACTTCTAGCTTCTCGTGGCGGCGTTTGTGGCTGTCGCATGTGGCCCGTGTGCGGCGACACTTAGTTCTTTTTTAACCGACTTTCCAAAAAGGAGGAGGTTCTATGTTCGACTTCGAGTTTGTTTTTTTCTTTTTTGTTTTGTGTATTTTCACCGATATCTCCGTCAATTGTGGACGGATTTTAAAAATTGTTTTTTTGTTTGTTAGAGTTAGTTTCGAAATTGGTCCCATTTTAATTTGGTGAAGATCTGATGAAGAACATTGGAGATATACAGCAGAACTCCTCAATAAATAAAGGCAAATCTCTCGGGATTGCAGCAATCGCATGTCTGTTTATTGTTTATACCATTTATAACATAACGCCAGTACGCTCTAAAGGGGTACGCAGATGTGTACAGTTCACCTTAGTACACTCTCATTTCACCGGTTATGATCAAGTTACATGGCATTCGGGTAATCTATTCTGGCATTATAAGTACCTTACTAAAGGCTTAATAGGTACAAGTAAAAAATGAAAAATAAAAAAAAAAATTGACAAAAAAGTCGGTAGTATTTACTACCGACTTCCAACTAAAAACACTACAAAGTAAAAAATAACTTTCTTTTTCGAAGTCGGTGTCCATAACGAAAAAAATAGGTACCTACCAAAGACAACAATGTAAAAAAAAATCAGTTACAATGATTGCAACATTGTAACTGAAAAATTTTAGGATTTCAAAAACATTTAAGTATTTTTGAAAACATGAAAGTTTTCACATACGCAACCAAGAGTGGTTTTTGGACAAGTCATAACTCGACTAAAACGGTTCTTCTTTTAAAAGTATTTAAAAAGCTGGCAACGTATCGCGACAACTTGTTACTTGTGTTAAGTTTATAGGGAATGTGAGTTCAAAAGAGTATTCATTGTTTATGTTTTTATATATTTAGAAGCCGTGTGCCCATAACAACAAACAAAAGCTTAAACATATTTATAAAATTGAAATGAGAGTCTAATTAAGCCTTGTCAAGCCTTTTTATTTGATATCTAATGCAGCAAGTCCCCATTTTTGGGGAAAGGACCAGGGAGTGTGGGATTTTTACTTCACTAAAACTACTCCGGTGATTACGATCAGCGGGAAGGGCCCCGTCACCTCTAAAAAGACCACCTGGGAACCCCCTCTGTGCAACGACTTTTAGGGCACATTCCTGGGGAGGATTTAAGAATCACCTCCCCTGAGCCACGCTGTGCACGGCAGCACGTGATCACTGTGCTGCCGTCTATCCTGTAGTCACTTGGTGGGCAGACAGAGTCCCTAATCTGACCACCCGCATCCCCGGAGTCCCGCCTGCTTATGACGCAAGCGGGGTTACAGCGTTTTGGGCATCGAGGAGGTTACCTCCCTGACGCCTTCTTCTTCGAGCGGGATCGGCCCTCTCACGATCTTGCTCGGTGGCTTCTTTCTAGGCCATAACAATCTCACAGAAGGAGGCCCTTTCCCTCCAATTTTCTGTCTCTTCCAGCATGACCCTTACAGCTTCTGGCAGAGACAGGTCACGCTCGACCTTGGTGACCAAGATCTGCCACTCAGAAGCCCACGCTGAGCACTAATCTAGCGTGTGCTGTGCAGAATCTAGGTCGCGTCCACAATGATGGCAATTTGCAGTGGCCTCTCGCCCAATCCGATTCAGGTAGCGAAGCAACCGTGTCCGGTCAGTACCTGAGTGAGCCTGTAGGAGATACGCTGCTCTCTTTTCAGCCAGGCTTCGAAGTGCGGCAGGACAGCATCGACAACGCTCGAGCGCGTGTCGCCGTTCCTGCCGCCTCAACCTTACTGAGGCGACGCGAACCTGGCACGCTTTCACCATTCTGGCGGATGGCGCGGATTCGTTTATAAACACTCGCGTCTATGTCCGCTAGAATATCCAGCGGAGGAAAGTGTGCCAGGAGAGTTGCCGCCTCAAAGGATACGGTTAGATAACCTCGTAATGGCTTTACTTTCCTAGAGGACGCCATCTTTAATTTAGTTTGACGTCGTAGTCGTGACCATCGGACGATCAAGACGCCTCTAACGATACTAATCATTACTCAAAATATGTTAAGTAGTATAGAAGATATGAGAGAATAAATGAACATTCATAAGCATTAGCTTCGCCGTTTGTTGTTTGATTATAGTCAAAACATCTTCCTAAGCAAAATTGTATGATTCTACGCAGATCAAGTCGTTAAGACTGTTAGAGAATTAATTTATGATTTTTAGCGTTCTTGTCAGTTTTACTAATGGTACATAAACAAGCGATTCATTAAATCACCATAAAACAAGAATATGCTATCCTTCGAAATTTTCACCAAAACAATCCAGAAAACATCAATTAAAAACCAACTTCTCCGTCCCAAAGCTAAACCTCCAAATTTTTCTTGGCACTACACCCTAAAGGCAATAGAAATAAATTCCCTCAGATACATAATCGGGTAGTACAAAGCCGCCCAATTAGCAGGCTTAGCATGTAGGTCATCAGATTAGCATCGCCTGGCCAGATGTATGAGCGTGTTAATGTCCCAGGCACAGGCGAGACTCAACTTAGTACGGCTATTGGATTAAATGGCGCTTTTTGTCTTCTGTTGGTGTCTTTATGTACTGTTTGTTGGGCTGTGTGGTTAAGAAAATTATTATTGTTGAGAAAAAGTATTATCAATTTATTGAATATTGATAGTAAATTTACCCAACTCATCCGTCCGGATTGTGTCCTGGATATTTTCACTCACGATGTTTTCTTTCACCTTATTGAGAATAGAGGTGATGAAATAAACCATACAAAGCAAAATGCCTATCCGGGTTCAAACCAAACCTACAAGTCGTAAGTTGGGTCGTAACTATCGGGCTACCACTGCTCATTGGCCCACAACTGCTCATACTCTGTCATCAGATTAGCATCGTTTGATCAGATGTATGGGCGTGTTAGTGTCCCAGAAGAGGTTAGTGTTAGGATTTAATGGCGCTTTTTGTCTTCTGTTGGTGTATTTATGTGCTGCTTTGTGTTAGGCTACACCGGCTTAGTGGTATCGGCCGCGACTTATATGTTGCGGGTCGTGGGTTCAAACCCAGGCATTTAGCTTAACTTTGTGTACAATATTTCACCACCACTGCCCTCAAAACGATGAAGGAAAACATCGTTAGGAAACCAGCATGTCCTATAAACAAAAATTCAAATACATGTGATATCCACCAACACGCATTGGGCCCGCGTGGTGGATTACAGCCCACTCCCTCTCACAGGGAAGAAGGCTGTGCCCCAGCAGTGGGAACATTAAAAAGGCTGATGATGATGATGATGACACAGCCTAACACAAAACAGTTCATCAGAAAATAATGGTTGGAGAAGTTGGTTTTGGTAGATTTATAGTTGAAAAGAAATCGGGGAATCGATACCCCTTTGCTAGTTGGTGGTCAAATTTAGATGAGTTTGACTACTTAGCCGTTACACACTAAGCCGTTAGTCCCGGCAGTCATCTTTGCACATCTTTGATGGTCGTGGATGAGTGTCAGAAGCCCGAAAGACCACCAGCTAACCAAGTTATACTCGTACCGTATTATACAGTAACTGGGTTGTAAAGATCAGATAGGCATCCACTCCATGTAAATCTACTCCCCTGCCAAAAAGCTAGCAAGGTACTTCACGCCAGAACAGCTGCTCAGCTTGTATCAAGTGCAAGTTCGAACATGCATGGAGTACTGTTCTCATCTCTGGGACGGATCTGCAATATACCAGCTTGATGCACTAGAATCGATCGAAAAGCGGGCCAAGAATCTCATCGGCCATGAGGCACTGGTTAAGTCAAAGTTGCCAGCGTGCTTCAACGTCGACGACATCATCGCTTACCATCAGGTGAGATAGTGGTCAAGCGCGAGCCTATTCAAAAAAAAAAAAGCTACTGGTATTTAGCTGAACCCGGTTAGACTGAAAGCCACTCCAGTATCCAAGAAATTTACAAAAAAGGCAAGAATAGATGATGATAATTATGATCATTATTTTCCTGCAATAGAAACCTTAGTTGAACCAATTATGCTTAAGTATTACAAGCAGTCCTTACAGCTTGCAAAATTTTATACCTTAAAATCATCACGTGACAAATTTCAAAAGTTTTTATAGGTTCAGCAATATTGTTTCGATTGGCTACGGAAAGCCTTTTTGCCAATCTACTCCTACATAATAAGAACGATTCAGGCTAATTCCAAGAAAGCGTTCACTCTAATACAACTTTGGTGGCCATTCGCCATCCCTCGCAAAATTATTTCCTCATACAGTTATTCCACTAACTTAGATTACATAGGAATAGAAGTTATAACTTTATTTATTTCATGTCTTGTCTTATAGTTTTGTCATTCGCGTGGAGATTACGATCTTAAACATTTCGGTGTTGGGTATAATAAGGCTTATCGCCTTGACTTTTCATGGTTGTTTCGGGTTTTAATTTCTTATTGTGAGAGCTAAGGCTTAGCCAATTATTTTTGGCCTCGGAAAAATAAAATAACTGCCTTTGTGAGCAGAATTAATTAAAGTGAAATTTTGTTGTAATTACAATGCTATCCGTATGGATTGGTGTTCGAGATTATACACAATAGATAGAAGACGATGAATTTGAGAGGAATCTTGAAATGTTTGAATGACTGCCAATTGGGTAATATTTTTTTCTATCGAGACCAGAGGCCATAATACAAAAGAATCATTCGAACAGCAATCACGGTTGTAAGAAGACAGAAATATTTGAAGATAACTACGTGAACTTTTGAGCGCGTTTGACTAGAATAATAAGAATAATTTAATTAATTGTTTATTGTTTTAAAATGACCTCTAATTATCTATAGCATAATTAACAGTAGTTTGTATGGACGGTGGTTCTCAAACTAAGTCGCTTCATCGACTCAGGTCCCTAAGATACAGGATCTTAGGGACCTGAGTTGTGATTACTTTAGAATACTTTAGAATTAATGTCATACAGCCCCAGAATAATAAAGCCCTAGGCCGTTGGAATACGGCCTAGGGCTTTATCAGTAGTAGTCAGTTTTAAGGACCTCCGTTCGACTCAGTCTTCATGACAACGGCAAATACCGTGGATTAATGTCAAGAATAACAAGCTGTAACTGACAATTTGATGATTCGACGTAAGTTACAGGACTTGATTTGGAATATAGGGGGTTTAGTCCTTAACAGTTTCTGTACCATCAAAAGTTTTTTATTAAAACATACAACCGACTACCAAAAAAACGTTACAAAGTTAAAAATAACTTCAATTTCGGAAGTCGGTGACATAATTGTACCTATAATGTACAAAGTTACACCAGAATAGATTACCCGAATAACATAACCGGTGAAATGAGAGTGTACCAGGGTGAACTGTAACACCTGCGTATCCCTTTAGAGCGTACTTGCATGATGGTATGTTATGAAATGGCGTAAACAATAAACAGACATGCGATTGCAGCAATCCAAAGAGAATTGCCGTTCTTTATTGAAGAGTTCTGTTGTATATCGTTGAAGTCCTTCATCAGATCTCCACTAAATTTAAATAAAATCACATGAAAAGCACCAGCTTTCAAATAAAAAAAAAAGAATCATCAAAATCAGTACACCTAAATACTTTTGAAGTACATTAAAACAAAAATACCCCCCTTTTTGAAGTCGGTCAAAAATACAATTAAAACATCATTAACACAGTTATTAAGATTCGCGTGTTGTTGCTTGTTTCTTGTATGTTTGTGTGCCAATTAGTAATATGTGTAATTGTTGTTAACGTTAGTAGGATCACGCGAGTGCTAAGCGATTCTGACAGGCGATCGAGACATATTGTTACATAGTCTTTCTAAGTTGAAATAGGGATTGTAGGGTCAGCCAATCGTATATTTCAACTAGGGAAGTCATCACCTCATTTGGAAGCCGATTCTAGTATTACTTAAGGAATTAAATACAACTTCTACCAGCCTTTACTGATATAAAAAATATTTTAAACAGCTCATATCGTGGTGAACAGCTATCCCAGTCACTAAACTCCATTTGAAATAACATAAGACATGTTTCCAAATCTTTTTACAGTCCGTTCAACCGGTTTTGAGTTCTATCCCGTAAACATAAGGATGACATAAAAAGCATAAACCTGTTACCAACACTGCTACCATTTGTCGTATTACCAACGCAATAGAGGTCAAAATCGGTTGAACGGGCTGTAAAATGCGCTAATTTAAACGCCTAATGTTATCACAAATGGAGTATAGATTGATATCGCAGCTGACTAAGAACTTACCGTTAGTTCATGCAGTTAGGGTGTTTTTGACATTTTGTTATTGTAAAGCAGCTACAGCTGCTTTAGCTGGGTATGATAAAGCAGCTCTCATCGAGAGCTTAAATAAATGAAGATAATAAATATCAATTCAATCATAATTAGAATATCATTATATATTATTTCATTAATTTTGAGCTGCAATTGATTTTATTAAACACTAGCTGACCCCCGCGGCTTCGCTCCCGTCAACTGGCTATCTACCTACCTATCTACCCTACTTACCTATCTTACCTACCTACCCACCTACATACCCACCAACCTTGCCACTACCAAATAATGAATTTTATAGGCAAAATTTTGCTACTTTGGGTTACATTATTGCAATTTTCATAAGGGTCTCTAAATTTTTTGAAAATAATTTATAGCCTATGTTACTCGAGAATAATGTAGCTTTCCATAGGTGAAAGAAATTTTAAAATCGGTCCAGTAGTTTCGGAGCCTATTCGGTACAAACAAACACACAAACAAATCTTTCCTCTTTTTAATATTGGTATAGATATGTGAAAGTGTTTTTAATTGAACAAGTAGGTATTTGATCGCCTTCCAGTACTAATGCCTACTTTGTATCCCAATATCACAAAACGAACGACAGTCTCCTTCAGATGCTACAGAACGGAATTTATATTGAAAAGCGATAAAAGGAATAAATAAAAGACAAATGCAGATGGTTTGTTCATTGTCTTTGAGCATGGCAGTTTTTGTTACGGAAGCAGAATAAAATAAATTAAATTAAGAATTCTTGCTCTGTGCTACAAGACATATTTTTTCATTATAAAAAGAGCAATCTTGAAATAGGTCTTTCAAAAACTTATTAAGAAACTTATCTTTTTGCCCGACTTAACTGAGAGATAAGCTTTTAAAAATTCTTGAACCGAAAAGTTTTGAAGTTCATAAAAAAATCAGTTGACGATAAAAAAAAAGTTTGACTCGATAAGGTGAATAATTATTCACAAGAATGACACACTAAGTAATACATCAACTTAATTACTTTCATACTATGTTGAAGAATTTAACTTAACAATTTAGTATCATAGAAAGATTTTAGTGTAGGTTGGTACGGATAATATTTCAAGATAAAAGATTTGAAGAATAAATTGTTTCCATGAGTGTACATGAATAATGACGTGCCTCAATTTAACGAGTTTAATTCGGATCAAAAATAACTCAAGCGTTGATACTTATCAGCTATTCCGTCCAATAATTTCACTGATCCCAATCCGCCCCTCTGCACAATATTACCTTTACAACAGCGAAAAAAAGGGCACAACTCCAAAGTCGGCTCTTTCAGCTTCAATGTCCATCCACTCAAAAAGGCACGCGGAAATCGCCATAACGCCGATATCCCATAAAAGCGTGCCCTACCAGCGAATATAAATAAAGGCCCGGGCCATGACCCTTGAGGTGGGGTCATACGGCGTTATTGGACACATTCCGAGGTAAAATGGGACACCTATTAGGATCTGAGGTCTTTTCGCGGTACTGGTGTTGGATTTGACTCTTTTGTTTTTGATTTGGAGCTACAGAGCATTTATTAATGCTTGATTTTTGCGAGATTAGTAACTAATGCTTAAGGCTTCTCATTTGTACTAATACCATATTTGGAGATGCCGCATTATTTGTGTTTATAATGAAAGTGATTAAGATTCTGTCATATTGCTTTTGTGACAAGGTAAGGTACTGAACTATACTAATGACAAGGACCAAGCTCATGTACACATACCCCATACCCATGGGGGTAGGCAGAGACTTCAGAACGCTACTTACGCTACGATCCTTACTTAACTTACTCCTTTTTGCCCGACTGCCGAAGGAGGGTAATTTGTTTATCAGTCTATGTATGTATGTTTGTTCCTATGTGGCGTTCTAGACACCAAACGCGTTGGCCGATTTTGATGATTCTTAGGTCAATCGATTCGTCTTAACCCTGCGAGTGTAGGTCTACATTAAAATTGGCCTATTAAAACTGTCTACATTTCGCCATATTGTGGGTCCCAATTTTTTTTTCTTCCGAACCCATCGTGTAGCTTATCAAAATAAAGGATTTTAAGAGGTGATTACAAAAATATACTGCAACAAATACACTTATATGTTTAAAAATAACAAAAAACCGACTGCTTAAAAAGCAAACTAAAAAGACGTAAACAAGAAGAAAATCATGCTTTGCAGTCGGATAATACATCTGGTTTTGGTCAGCCAGCTCGCGCATATGTATCCTTCGACTGCACAGCATAATTTTCTTTTTGTTTATGTCTTTGTTTCTTTTAGTTTGCTTTATAAGCAGTCGGGTTTTTTGTTTCATTTTAAATATATTTTTTTCATTTAAGTACATACATCTACTCCTTTTTCATTTATGTATTACACGCACGCTGGCTATAAGCACTACTATTATTTATTTTCCAAAATACTCAACCTATTTTACATTTAGTTTTAGCCACACAACAAAAACTTCACAGGGTTTAACCGTGTGACGACGAGCCGTTTATTTTAAACTAAATTACAAATTATTAATTTATTAAATTACACATAAATATACTTTCATAATAAACATTGTTGAAAGATAAATTAATTGCGGAATTTTACTGTGTTAGTTTAGGTTAGCTAAATAATTAAAACGTTTAAATGTTTTTTGTTACGAGGCATTATACAAAGAAAGAAACTTGTACAGCCTCTATAGATCGAGAAATTGTATAGTTATAATAGAGAGACATATCAATAGAGTTCTTTTTACGTAGGTAACGTTTTGTTATAGGATAAACAAAACAGGAAAAAGTGAACAAAATATGGAGTACGCACTTAAGCAGAGTCTTTGGATGTGTGTATTGACTTTATCATTTGAATGATAAGGCGTAAATATTTACGACTTTACTCGTATGTATCTTTGGGGATTGCTTGGAAAGATTTGCTCTCAAAAAGAACTGATTTTATGAAACTGACGGAATCTTGAGTCAAAATATAAAATAATGATGCGCCGTAAAATCTTTACGAATTCTGCCCCAATGTTACCAAACCTGTAGGAGAATTTGATTGAGATTTTTCTAGGTGAGGCATTTTAGTAGTTTGTGTCTTATTAGTCGGCTCTTGTCTTGCTTAATACGACACCAATGATTTATCACAAAAAAATTGAAGAAGGTTAGTGTACCATTACTGCTAATAAAATGCTAATAAGGTTCTTATTCTCATTCTTTACGAATCAATAGTTAACTTTTTAAGTTATTTGGGCCCAGTTGCTAAGTAAATACATATCTACCATACATTTCCCAGTCCCTTGATGTATATGCTTCTCCTAGCCTCCTCCATTTGTCACAGTCTCGTGTTGCTCTGGCCCACAGGGCATCAGCTATCATCATGGTCCAAGCGCTTGTGTTGACTACTTCTTTTGGATCTATGTCTAACTAGCTGTCCCACGCGGCTTCGCTCACGTCAACTGGCTACCTACCTACCCATTTACCCTACCTACCCTACTCTAGCTACACTACATACATGGTTGTTGCGTAACTTTAACCGCTTACGCATCGCGATTTGTTCCCTGATTTTGCAACATTTTTCATTTATGCTCCACTCCTATTGTCCGTAGCGTGATGTTATATAGCCTATAACCTTCCTAGATAAATGGAATATCAAACACAAAAATAATTTTTAAACTCCAACCAGTAGTTCCTAAGATTAGCGCGTTCAAACAAACAAACAAACTCTTCAGCTTTATAATAATATATAAGTATAGATTTGTAATTCCGTAAAACGGAATAAACTTAATATGTATCAAAAACACACAATCTACATACACAAACAAAAATTCCTCCCTAAACCTTGATAAACGACACAACATGAATTTCCATTCATTCGTATACGAGACAGTTTGGAACCGGCAATATTTTAGTCCGGGCTAGCATACTTGCCTCGAAAACATGCATGAATTAACCATATTTAACTCAGCTAATTAATACAAGACTTATTTCTAGATTTTACTAAAGCGTTTACATCATATTTATCGCCTGAAGACACGCAAGTTTGAAATTGTTCGCGAAGAGTGAAATCTTTTTAATATACTGTGGGGTAAGAGCTGTGTTTTTTGAATGGGGATGGGGTGAGTTGATAATGGTTTTGTAATTGAAATTGCTTGTTCGTTTCGACATTTAAATTAAATTGGATTTCTGATCATAAATTATTTGTAATTTTGTGGATTTGGTATGGTTTAAAAATATTCAGCCAAAGCAAAAAATATAAGCAAATTAAAACAATCAATTAATACGGAATATTCAAACAATTTTCCTGACTGTTTACTGATTATGCAAATATCTAAATAAAAATGGTAAATCAAAAATCCATCCATTTTCTTAAAATAAGACCCTCAAATAACTCCCTATCATTCGTAATCCCTCCAAACACAAAACTATTCCTTCCCGAAAAAAGAATAACTTCAAAAGTCCACAAATTCGACATAACATAGCATCTAAATCGGACACATTGCTCGCAGCCCACTTGCTACAGGTAGCTAAGCCTTTTTTCATGAAACACACCTGTTTCTATGTTATAAATAAATAACGATGCCGTGCAATGGCGACGGCACCACGATTTAGGAAACGGTTGCTCCAAACGTTAGCTTTATTTTGCCCGCTATACTTTGCCCGCGATACTTTACCCGGATTTGCGAGTTTGGCACAACGGATGTTTACTTGGGCAAAGTTGATTTGAAGTGTGTTCTATTGATTTTATTTGCGATATTGTTGAGATTCTGTGTTACATTTTGGGATGTAAAAATGTCTTGGTTTTTAATGTAGATAAATCAGGATGGTTTGTGGTTTTGTTTTTCGGGTGTAGGTAATCTAAAAGTGTTAACGTTGCGGCGCGCGGTGTGCTATAAAGCTTTGCAATGCAGTTCAACTCTCGCTCTATTTTTTTACCCGACGACGAAGGAGGGTAATGCGTTTATCAGTCTATGTATGTTTGTTCCTATGTGTCGTTCTAGAGACCAAACGCGTTGGCCGATTTCGATGATTCTTACGTCAATTGATTCGTCTTAAGCCTGCGAGTGTCACTGGCTACATTAAAATTGGAAAATAGAAAAATGGCGGATTATGGGCGCCATATTGTGGGGTCCCAATTTTTTTTTTCTCCCAAACCCATCGTGTGGGTTATCAAAATAAAGGGTAATAATAAAGGGTTTTAAGAGGTGATTACAAGAATATACTACAACAAATACACGTATATGTTTAAAAATAACAAAAAACCGACTGCTTAAAAAGCAAAGAGAAAGCAAAGAGAAGCAAAGAAGCTTTGGTTTTGGTCAGCCAGCTCGCGCATATGTATCCTCCGACTGCATAGCATGATTTTCTTCTTGTTTACGTCTTTTCAGTTTGCTTTCTAAGCAGTCGGGTTTTTTTTTATTTTGCGCTATAGTAGTTTTCAAATTTTATAACATAAATCGCTGCCAATAAGAATATTAAAGAACCTACCTAAAATAAAACTCAAAAGTAAAAACTTAAAATTCATGTTCATTATACTAAAAATTAACAAACAGTAAAGCTCAAATAGTTCGACAAACGTCAAGGACTAACCGAAATACCGGGCCAGAACATTTTCGGATTAAAATATATAATTTATAGCCATTCCGCACAAAATGAATGATAATAAATGCTCCTATTTCCTACCAACGGGGAACTATTAATTTTTTACTCAAAATCGCATGTCCGAAACTAAACAGGCCACGAATTGCGAATTTTGAAATAACGGTGTTTAATATTGCTATTATATTAACAAGGCCCGTACCAAGGTATGTTTGTGTTCGTAGTTTGCCGCGCTAAGGCGGGTTCAGAGGCGAATAGTTGGGTAAGGTTAGTAAAAAGTACCTACGAGTAACTTGCTTTTGTTATTTAATGTTTTAGAAGCGTAAGTCCTTTTGGATGAACTTTTCTTACGATAACTAAACTCTACTCGATGGAGTCGCCATGGCAATGGAATACCTTAAACTCTTGATTCAAGGATATTAATGTCAATAAAGTAATAAAACGTTTTCATTTGATTGAGAGAGGCAGAATTGAGCTACAGTTGAGTGGAGGGCTTTTAAGGCATTTGACTCTAATCAAGCTTTAATAAATACTTATTCACTTATATTGTAATACTAGCTGACCCGGCGAACTTCGTTCCGCCTAACAAATTTCTAAAATAAAAGAATTTTCTAAAATAAACGTAGCCTAAGTTACTCCTTATTAAGTCAGCTACCTGCCAATAACAGTCCCGTCAAAATCAATCCAGCCATTTCAAAGATTAGCTGGAACAAACAGACAGACAGACAGACAGACAAAAATTGTAAAAAATGTCATTTTGGTGTTTGTACCGTATATATATTCATATACATGTAGTAAAAAACGGTTATTTCAATATTAAAAACAGACACTCCAATTTTATTTATATGTATAGATAAGCACTTATATAGGTGTGAAAAAGCTTTTCTCTAATTATTTAATTATGAGAAACTGTCTGGCTCGCGTCCAAGTAATAATTCTATAAAAACAAACGCTTGCTTATTGATAAACATAAATGCCATTAAAATCTCATCTTCATTGACATAATATAACTGCATTTACCTTCACGAGCAGTAAACAAAATGCAAAACCGCCCCTTAACCAAATGATACGTTAATGTTTATTAATCCTCATTTATTTTAATATTCTCTTGGCAGTTGCCACGGATCACCGCACTCGTTTATAACATGGGGCTCCATGTGGTACCAACACCATTAAAATCTCATTTAGCATCATCATGGTGGCCTTAATACTCTTATGAATAAACTTTTAGTGAATATGGATCAAGAATATTCGTAATTATCTTCATGACATAACATCACGCCTGCTATTCTCCGAAGAATTAGAAAGTATCTTACATTAAACCTATTTAAGTTTCATGTAACAAGACTCAAGGTCATAGCCATCACCTGGCCCGACATAAGACCTCATGTTTAGAAGTAGTGGTTGTGGTTGGTAGACTGAGGTTTTCGTAATTATCTATTTTGCATAAAACAGCAATAACTGAAGAAACAATTTTACGAAAAGATGTGACTAAATACTTCCTTTGTTAACTGTCTTGAAAGTTTTGGAGCCAGTACTAGCTTCTAGTGTTGCCTATTCGTGTCTGAGCCCACCGTTATTGACCTAACTCATTATTAATATACAAAAATTTGCATATAATGAGGCAAGCCGAAATATGCCCGTCGTTTCTACGTTTTACGATATTATGGGCTGCCTGAAACCAGCTCTGTTCCTGCAATACTCTAATTGTGTTTTATTTTCCTATTTAATTGGTTATTTGTTTTACGATTTAGAGGTGTGCTTGTTTCGGCGGTTCTTCGGTAATGTGGGCATAATCATCCGTTGTTGGGCAGTGATTTAGTGGTAGGTGAATATATTCGAGGATGATGTTTTCACCAAATAGTGGATATTAATAAGTATTTCTCTGCGAAGTGATTGTGTTTATTTGTAAAGACTTAACACTAGATATTACTTACCCAATAATATCAGTAATATGGTCCCTCATCTTGGAAACATCGTGTAAGTTGAGATAGAACAGCAAACTAAGTACATTGATCTGGTTTGCGAGTTTATCGAAATGTGGGATGTGTAACTAAGGTGAAAGCATAAAATCGCGACGGCCCATAAACTCGACGAACACGTAAAGAGGCTCTCGTTGGGCACCTTGATCAAGGGTTTGATCCAGAAATCGTATTAGTAAAGTATTTAAAAACTGGCCAAGTGCGAGTCAGACTCGCGCTCTGAGGGTTCCGTACAACAAGATCATTAAAATTCATCATTCATCATCATTCATCAAAATATTTAAAAAACCTTACTGAAGATATGCAATAAACTATGAGGGCCCGAACATTGCTCTAACAATAAGATAAACAGAATTGCGGGACAAAATTAGCTTTGCCTTTGAAAACTGTAGTCCCCATATATCGACATAAGTCGCGGTCATAATATAAAACTGTTAACAACAAAATATTAACTTATTTGCAGTTGGTAACAACGACTTTGATTTTGACTTTGTAAAATATGCGTCATAAAGGCTGTACCTATCTCTTGATTGCGTTGATCTAGAAGTTTGAAAGTTTTTTCACAGGTGCAACGGGTTGTACACTTGAGTGTACGGTATTAATTTCAACTCGATACCTCCACGCGTTCTCGAGATACAGAATCTTGACAGACAGGTGGACAACAAAGTGATCGTACAAGGGTTCCGTTTTTTCCTTTTGAGGTACGGAACCCTAAAAAAACAATATTTTTATTACTCTCTTACAATCTATCAAAGTGATCAAGTTATCCAAGGTATAACAGTTAAATACTGTTATCTTGTTGGTTTTTGTTTAGCTGAATAATATTTTGAGCAAAATATAAGGTCCCAAGCCTAATCTAATTTAGGAAAAGTTATTGAGCTTTATCTACCGTAACTGGAGTCTGTTTTTCACGAGGTTTCAAGGTTCTGGCTATGTTTACGCTTGACGGACGATGTGCTAATATTTGGACAGTATATTTAAAGTGTCAGCAAGGGGTCTGTTGTAACAGGTTGTATTTAACGCGAAAAGATTTAAGTTTTATTAGATTTTGGTTCATCATCATCTGCCTGCCCTTATCCTGTCCTGTCCCCCGTCACATCACTGACTCCCTTTTCTTTCATATCACTCCTCACACAGTCCATCCATCTTTTATTTGGCCTTCCTCTCGCTCTCCATCCATCCACATTTATATTCATAACTCTTTTAAAGTGCGTGTTATCCCTCCACATCACCTGACAATACCAGGACCTCTTCCCTTTTCTTTCCCCCCTTTCAACTTTTCTGTCAGTCACTCCGCATATCCATCTCAACATTCTCATCTCTGCTACATGCAATTTCTTTTCATTCATCTTTTCCACAGCCCAACGTTCTGATCCATACAGTATGACAGGTCTAATCACGGACTTTAAGATTTCCCGCTTTAACATTCATCCATTTTGAGGTGATCCGGTGCGTTACGTCTCGGTCTATCTCGCCATCTCCTTGGACAAGCGACCCTAGGTACCGGCAGTCGGAGCAGATTAGTATGGCCGTTCCAGCTAGGCACGAAACTGGAGAGACCGCCAAAATCGCAAAACGAGTATTCAGTTTTGCTTCTGCTCAATTTCAGGCCAACTCTCTCCAGTCTGTGCCACCACACCTCCAATCTGCTCCAATAGACCATTTTCGGCACATATCTGAGGATTAGTAATTCCATTTAGATGTTCCTTAACAGGAGCAAAACAAACGGTTTATTTTTACTATGGCGATGGCGGCGCGTAGATAAGTGTCTTTATAATTCACTCATAGCTCTTTATACAATATTTGTTTGGGAAATAAGAAATATTCCATCCTATAGATTGCAAAATGCTGTGTGTATTTTTTACACTTACGCATTCTGTTAATTATACTGACGATACCAATCTTTCATCGTCTGATATTATTTTACCGTATGTATATTTAGTTAGGTATTAGTGAGTAAAACCCGCTTGCAAAAGGTTTATTCGTAATATTAACAAACTGTATATAAGGAGTTCAAGCCATTGTTATTACAATAATAGAATAATAATAACCTTAAGTGCGATGTATTTTTAAGTATAACTCGAAACAGGTAACTCGGTACAATGGTCTTTTAGACTGACTTGAGCTTTTCTTCTTAAATCTAACTTTTATCACCATCACACTTCATCATCATCATCATCATATCAGCCGAAAGACGTCCACTGCTGGACATAGGTCTCCCCCAAACGTCGCCAGATTGACCGATCCCGTGCGTCTCGCATCCAGCGGATTTCCGCAACCTTCACCAGATCATCAGTCCACCTAGTGGGTGGCCTTCCAACGCAACGTCTTCCAGTCCGCGGTCGCTACTCCAGAACCTTTCCGCCCCATCGGCCATCCGTTCTGCGAGCAATGTGCCCTGCCCACTACCACTTAAGTTTGGCAATTCTTCACCATTATTACATTTTATTAGCAGATTCGTTGTTCAAATTCTTTATTGAACATATGATTTTTGAATAAAGGATGTACAAAGCAATCGCTAAACAGCGCCGAGATTTTTATAAATAAGAGTATTTTATAAGTTGATTTGAAAATTAAACATTACGTCAGTCAAAATAAGTTTGGCCTAAATAAGTAAAGGGTTATTTGAGGCTTTCACGTTAACGCAAGGTTGATGAGTTTTCAAACATACCTTGATTTAATGCTGCTTTGTTTATGATCTTTTGCTCAGTATTACCCTTGGTTATAAACATAAATACATAACTTATAAATTATTTCTTAATGTTTATAGGAATTTATAGTCACGGTATGAAAAGGATATGCCAGTTCAATTACTCGTGTGCATTGTGCATGTAACTTATGATTTTAAAATTACGTTCTGTTAACAATTATGACAAACATAATTTATTTACTTTGTCAGAAGATTGTTACGGAGCAGTTAAATAGATTTTATCAAAGTTCCTAATATCGAATGAAAATGACAGTCCAACATGAGCTCGATACGTAGAAAAATCTTGTTATTCTTCTTCTTCTTCGTGTGAGTATGTGAACTCTGGGTGTCAGAGTTAATTAGGCCGCCTCTTGGGACTCCACAGGCCTCTGACTTAGCTATTTCAGACTCATTAACTATATAAGTCCAAGTTTCCACACGATGTTTTCCTTCACTGTTGCCTGTGATGTCCAAGATAAACTTAGAAAGTACATACGAATTTGAAAAAGTCACAATGGTACGAGCCCGGATTTGAACCAAACCTCCAGCACGAGAGGCGAGGTCTTAGCCACTGGACCAACACGACAAAATCGACAAAATCTACTAAAAGTTACTTAACCTTTTCGTTCTTTGAGTATACATATAATGTTTACCCAAGTTTCAGTTACTACATCAGAGCAAACTTATGTTTACCGCTAAAGTTCAACATGCATTGTCCGGGGAGCCAACCTAGAAACTAAATAATGCCTACGTCTGCGAAATGAGCTAATTTGTGTGAGTTTTAGAACTAATTCTGGTAATACGAGACTTTTTCTAATTAACTAAAGGGCCTAAGTTTTAATTTGTGCAAATGTTTTACGTTTAACGACAGAAATTATGTTTTATTTCGTAATTAAAGTCGGTTTTATGTTAAAGTTGTTAGTTCAATTTAATAGTAATATTTTCTTTGGATTATTTGTTTAATGTACAATTATAATTAATTATTTCAGATATGTTTTAAGAAAGCATATTTTAAGTGTTTTCAGTTTAAGTATATGTAGTTACTGTATTCCTTTTAAATTTAGATATCCTCCTATTTGAGAATATTAAACTTACAAATTATTCATTAATTGAAGCAATATGGAAGATTTACAACTAAAAATCATAGACCAAGAAGAGTAAATTAGACTTACAGCCAATTACAGGTCTCTACTTATTGAATACAGAACAATATTATTTTCTATGGTCATATCAGTAACCTCCAAGAAATTATACGAGTCATGTTTAATATATAAAAAACTAAATATAATTACCACTTATACTCTTACGGTAGGTTATCATAACGGTCATCTGAACTACCCAATAACACACACACATCCTGCCCAACAACACATCTTCAAGGTCCGCGTCGCCAATCTTGTGATCAGCCGACAAGTACCATCAAAGCCCTCGCCCGACCCTTGATCACGCGCGGACAAAGGCTGTGCCGCCGCTATCGGGCACATATTACCCGCCTTAACCGACAAAACTGACTGAAGAATACTTGTCATACTTAACGTTTTTTTTTTTATTTTGGCTGGCTTTCACGCCTTTTGAGAGTGTATTGTATGTTTTTGGGTTGAGCTGATTGGCAGATATCCTGGATATAATAAATATGAGCATAGTTCATTTTCGCATAATTAGGATATATTTTTACAACCTTTAATTTGACTTGCAATGTATGTTTGTATGTATGTAAATGTGTTCGGGTCAAATCTTGCAACTGAAATTTAAACTAGCTATCCTACACCGATTAAGATGCAATTTTGCATACACGTTTAGTTTCTATGATAATGCATGGTTAGCCAGGTGACGTCATTAAAAATCCAATATGGCGAACGGCCCAAGATGGCGGACTAGTTGTTTTTGTGTGCACTACCATGATATGGGTATAAAATGAAAAGGTTTGCTAAGTAAAATGAAAAAAAAGCTTGTTTGATAAAAAATGAATAATTTTTATTAAACGGATTGCTACAAAACACTTATTTTTACGCGACTGCAAGGAAAGGGTTATTTAAAGAGTACGTTGTAGTTTCTTGTCCGTTCTTCTCCATAGCAAACGACCTTTGTTAATGGATAGTAGAATCAATTATTATTATTTTTTTAATTATAATTTTTGGCGTTCGAAAATGTCGTTTAATGGCCTAATTCAAATAGAGAAATGGTTGTCTTTGTTACGGAGTGTAACTAAACTTTTAATAAGTGGAACCTTAAATAAATAAATGGCAATATGAAAATACATAAAACCACAGCTTAGGTAATAATACCGAATACAGAAAACAAACAATAATCTAACTTCTATACAGCTGTTAATATCGTGCTACGTAAAATGCTACGAGCGCTACGCCAGCCATTCTACATCAACTAAGTACGTGTGAGTGCTACGAAGTGCTACGCGTAAATCTGGGCTACGCTGCTCAATAATACTACGGATTTAATAAATAATAAGAATAACATGTAGAACGGTTTATATTTTGCAAGGTTTGTAAGGTTTGCAAGGTTCAAGGTTTTTTTTTTGTACGATGGTTAAGGGGATTAATATTGAGTTCGGTAAATAAAACGTGTAAAAGAATAAACGCAAAACCTGAAAAGGGGTCATTATACTCATCATTATGAACAACTTTTTATATCAGAACGAAAATCAGCTGCCATAAAAATTATCAAATTATCTACATTTATCTTTCCACAAGTCGAGAAAATTTGCTTTTCACGCGGATTTCCGCATACGCCACAGGATCTGAGCATTTTATCCAGAATCAGTACTTACTTCAGATGTTTTTTTTTCCTAAGAATTATTTTGTATTATTGTCAGTTCGTCCTTACAAAAACTGTAAGAAACCAGTCTTTTCGGGCAATAAATTACATCTGGTGTTCTGAAATCAGTTTTTAAAACCCATTATAAAAATTAGTACCTAAATGTCTAACACTTCCTAACTAGAAAAGATTCACAGATAGACAACATTTCTAACTCAACACAACAACAAAGAGCATTAAAGCCAACTTGATACAAACTCACAATAATAATATAAAATCAACTACGGCATCTGATATCAGAAGCTTACGATACAAAGTTGCGTCTAGTTCCCGACTCGGGACTCAAACCGACTTCGCAACTGTTAGCGGGCTTTCAAAGGGACAATGTCGTGATATCTTGACGGTATTGTTGTTCTGCTAGTTTGTGGGTAGTTTCGATTTTAAATTCTTGTTGTGATAGAAAATTGAATTGAAGTGTTTAGTTGGAAATTGTTTCTTAATTTACAGTAGAGTTAAATAAATTAGCGTGGTTTTGTTTCCGATTCTTTGTTAGTAATAACATGAAAAAGCAGCAGTTTTTGAGATACGGTGCACAGATCAAATCATCACCTTCATCAGCCTTTTAATTTTCCCACTGCTGGGACACAGGTTTCCTCTATGAGAGAGGGAATGGGCCGTTATCCACCACACGGGCCCAGTGCGGGTTGGTGGATGTCACATGTCTTCGAATTTTTGGTTCTAGGACATGCCGGTTTCCTCACGATGTTTTCCTTCACGGTCTCGAGAGCAGTGTTGACGAAATAATTTACACAAAGTTAAGCGCCTGCCTGGGTTTGAACCCACGATCTACAACCTGTAAGTCGTTGCCGTTACCACTGGGCCACCACTACTCTCAAATCAAATAAAAGTAAAAATCTTAATAAAATATTATAAAAATGTATAAGTACTATAAATAGATTACATCAAGCCTGTATCGTAATAAATGCTGTGTCACAGAAGGTGAACTAATAAAAAAAACTTATGAAAAATCCTCTCAATAACATCTATAATTATGTACTTACTGCATATTAAACTTAATTACTGTATGTTAGGTACATCCAAAGCTAGATATGTTTTCAATGGATAACACCATTCCATTCATCAGCTGTAATCCGGGAACTAAAAGAAGGCCGGCATCCGGCATTCCTTTCAGTGTTTGCCACTGAAAGGAATGCCGGATTACCTAGGTATGGTTGAAAATTTCTAGGTAAGCCTGATAAAATAATCCTTTAAAATCCGTTGAAACTGCGCATTGAAAGAAATGACGTAGTGTCCTTGCTTTGCTGACCGGTTTCTAGTTTAAAAAACCTGATTTACATAACGATTGAAATAATATTATATGATATCCATTTGAAATAAAGTATAGATCCAATTTACTAAAAACACAGTTAGGTACAGTACAACCATTTTCTTAATGTCCCTCGGCAATCATCGCACTACCGAATACAAACGAATGCTAATTTCCATGTCCATCAATTATTATATTTATCGTGTATAATAATTTGAATTCAGAATTAAGTACTTTATTATGGTTTTGTTTTGATTTCCGTTTGAAATATATAGAGCTGTAATTTTAGATTAGCTTCAAGCTGCATTTTTTAAACTAAAATAAATTACATTACGAGTATGTTAAAAGTGTATTAATAACTCTATATACTTCCAAGTTGATTGAGAGCGTCCGGTCTGCACCAAGTGTAAAGGGCAACTGATGGAAATCCGACGACTGATGAAACACGAAGTTTTCCGAGGGACATCAAAAAATGTCTGTACTGTAGTTTTTCTTAGCACAATCTGAGAAAAGTCAAAATGTCAGGTATTAACCACGTGATGTTTCCGTTGCGCTTGTCAATGTCAGCCAATTTAGGCTTTAAGTTAATTCGTTATCGCTGCTAGAATGTACCTTTGTTAAGAGCCTCTCGCGATCAGCACCTTAATTGAAAAACACACTTTCTTTCACAAAGATTTTCAAAGAAAATTCCTTTCGCACTGCTTCAAAAAAAAAACGTCTATTCGACAACACAAAAATAAAGTAAAATGAAAGGCATAGCCCTTATTGTATGTTATGTAATTACCCCGCTGATTCTGCCATCAACTTTTGTCACATAGATTGCGCGCAATACATAACCATTCTTAAGGAGTTCGGACGAGTACAAAACATCTACAAGCTGAAAACAATCTATCGTACCTAAATAGTTCACACATAACATTTTAAACGATCGCCTTTAAAATGTCCATTGATGTCCCATCGGTAATAAAGAGTTCGCCACAGCTTTCCATACTTTATTCATGTGCCGATCGATTTGCAGTTGTTTTGTTCGACTTGAGACTTTTTACGATGGAGCGCCGCGTGGCGGGCCAAAGGATAACTGATAAATTCGATTTTGCATAGTGTTGAGCTGTGTAATATCGATGTTATGCGCAAATCGTGTTAATTTGTTTCTTAGTTACTGCTCAAAGAAAAAAGTTATATCCAGCCCTGGGTTTTGTGTATTTTGTTAACCGACTTCAAAAAGGAGGATTAACAAACAGCAGATTATCAATTCGACTGTATTTTTTTATGCGTATCACCTCTAAATTTTGTACTAGGTAAACCGATTTTGATGATTCTTTTTTTTTAATCTGGTGCTTCTCATGTGGTCCCATTTGGTGAAGATCTGATGAAGAACTTCGCAAATATACAACAAAATTCTTCATTAAATAACGGCAATCTCTCGAGATTGCTGAAATCGCATGTCTGTTTGTTGTTTACGCCATTTCATAACATAACATCACGCCGGTAGGTTCTAAAGGGGTAAGTAGATGTCTACAGTTCAAAAATAACTTTTGCTTCGTCAGTCGATGTCTTAGGCACCTCTTGTCTTGTCATTTTGCAACACAATTATGAAATAATGTTACCTAAAATTATTAATACCTAAGTAAACGTTCCGGTCATAATATAGCAAAGAGTTATGACCTAGTCTGTGAAGTTAATTGCAGGCAAACGTCATGTTGTCTTAATATACATAAGTGGCTATTTCAAACGTGCATTTAATATTGTTCAAACATACCTTCGCATAATTTTCCGCTGAAATTTGAACAATAAATTCTACACTTATCAAAAAGTAAATTAAATAAAATAGAATTTATTTTATTCATTCACATACTACGGTTGGTGATTAATATTATATATGTTTAAATATGTTTTTGTTCTCCGTTTACTAAGAAAATAATAATAAAAGGAATACAAATATTGAAAGTGGATAATTAGGTTAAAACACACTTAATTAAGCTGATTTTTTATTACTAGTGATGATTTTTTATTTATTCCCTAACCTCATTTAAAATATGTATATCAAAAACTGTAGCAAAGAAAATATTATGAAGAAGTGAAATCTCTGGTAAGATAATAATATATTTGGAATGCTTAATGGCGCTGAAGACATTGATAGGCGGTAAGCGTGACTTAATGTACTGCAACACGATTAAAATTTAGTATTACGTGTGCCATAATTTGTATAAATGTTTGTTACGTAGCATTAGTGAAATGAAAAGATATAGTATATGTTGATTATTGAATTAGAGGTTAGTGAAGTGAAAAGAACAAAAGTTAATAGTTTAACAAACTAGCTTTTACTGTGGGCAAAGCCAGAAATTATTCCAAGGCTACGTTCTAACGGAATAAAAAATATACTACGTCTTACATAGGTGACCCGTGTCCCTTAATTCATGTCAATAAGTGTTACCATTAGTCGTGTTTTATTAACAAACAATCTATACAGATTGACACATTTATAAACATAAATTAGATAGAAAAGTAGGAAATAAGATATTATAAAGAAAACACCGCAAGCAATTTTTTAATTTGGGTCAAATCCATCGCACTATTCCCGAATCACTACAACTCCTGAAAGCCAGAATCAATAGTGGCGATCACCAGAAAAGCGCCGAGGCAATGAAGCTCGACGAAGTCCTAGAGAATGAAATAAACTGTCTTGGATCCCGCAACAAAATTAATCAGTGAAGAGTAACGGATGAGTAGGAGAAAAACAACATAATTTCCATTCAGGAGCCGCAAGCAAGTTCAAAGCATGAGTAAATTAAATACATAAATGATGACTGTACTAAAATCAAATTGGTACTAAAGCCCTGCCTTAAATTCCAAACTCTAGATTCAAATACAAACCTAACAGCGCACCTATAAACAAGTAACCAACATCGATAAAACTCGTATCGACATCACCCCAGCACTATCATCCAATTCCCTTAATGCGCATCCTCGGCTGACATACGGAGGACGACACCAAGACTAAATCCTGTAAATATTGATTAAATCCTTACTTATTTACTCACTACTACAAAAAGTTTTGGCAATGGGTACTGTATACCCAGTAAATAAATAGTATGGATATGTCCGTTTACAATGGTACGACCGTTTACTTATGCACAGATTGACCAAAATTGTGGTCGTGTTTGAATCTCGCGGTTTTTCCCGGTGGGATTCAATATTCAGTCTAAATGAGCCTAGGAATGTTCGGAAATGTACATAAGAATGACGGTTGAATTGCAATGGGTCATTCCGAGGCGATTTTTCTTAGAAAAACGGCAGTGTCATGGATTATTTAATTTTGTGTTGTTTTCTAGGTACGGTGCGTTGTTGGTAGATTGAATATTGATTGGGGTGCTGAAAGATATTTGTGATTTTATTTTTATAGTTGCGGTAGTTTTTCTGTGAGGTCTCCATTGAGAATAGGCTGCCAAAATTGTAGCTGAGTGGCTGAAAACCCCAATTTCAGTTTGTAAAAGTTATTTTTGTTTCTTTTTTTATTCGTATAGGTATTGTACAGACTGAATAGTAGTTGGCGTTAAAACTAGGGCAAAGGAAAACAGCTTAATATTGTCCATTTTAGTGAGACAAGTTGTTTAACCCTCGACGGATGAAGAGAGGTGTTATAATTTTGACGTGTGTACCTGTGAAGTTTTGTATCTGTCTGTGGCTCTCACGGATCAACAGATTTTGATTAAGTTTTTTTGTTTGAATGGTAACTTATCGAAAATGTTCTTAAATATGTTTGATGAAAATCGGTTCAGCCGTTCAAAGTTATAGGCGTTTTACTGTTTGAATCGGGCGGTTATCGCAAAATATCGTGTCATAATAACGTGTTAAATAGATTGTCGATCGAAGCGTGTCTACTACTAGATAAATTATGAAGTAAAAATGTGTCCGGGGTTTTTAAAATTTTACTTGTCTATATTTTATTTTATTTGTATTTTTGAAGTTTTATTATTTTTTTCATGTTAGTTTAAAATTCTATTCTACATAATATCCACTTGATGTTTTAAATCTTTTTATTTTTGACATTTTAATGTTTTATTTACCTAGTTTCGATTAGTTATAACTTTAAATTTAATCAATTGACGATTGGTTTTTAGTCAATTGCTCGTCCAATTTCACAATATTTTGTAAATGTTTATTCGATTTGCATTGTACCTTTTACAAGTACTAACATTAGTTTTAGTTTAAGTATTTGTTACCAAGAAATCGACTGTAAATCGTCTGAATTTTAAGAATAAATTAACAAATTAAAATTAAAAACCCGACCCATTTTTAAGAATGGCTGAACCAATTTTCATGCTACATAATTTATCTTGTAGTAGACACGCTTCGTTCGACAATCGATTAAACGCATAATTATGACACGATATCTTGTGAAAACACCTCGATTCAAAGAGTAAAACGCCCTGAACTTAAGAATGGCTGAACCAATTTTCATCATACATAGCTAAAAACACTATCAATAAACTCACCTTTCAAACAAAAAAAAGCGATACCAAAATCGGTTCATCCGTTGACAAGCTATGATACCACAGGCAGGTACACAAACACACGGGTACACACTTCAAACTTATAATATCCCTGTTTTTCCGTCGAGGGTTAAAAATGCTTAATACCACAACAAATTAATCCCGAACAAGATTTACAATTCCAGTCAAAAAAATCGGTCGCCTTTTCAGAGTATTATGTATTAAGTAGGTACAAAACTAAGCAAGTTCATGATTTACGCGAGTTCAACAAACGTTGGGGACACATCTGTTACTTGTGGTTTCTATGTGTTTTGTATTACACTTGTATGATTTAGAACCTTATTTTTCTTGTTCATTTGTTTCGGGTACAACTCCTGAATTTTGAGGGTCTGTTTTTGTTGCCTCGGTGACACGAAGCCATTTGGGTCTAGATTATTTTTTATTCAATGTACACGTTTTTGTCATGCACGGTACTTGATATACACCCGGCTTTTTATCATTGAACTTCTGTTGTGATCAAGTTAATATTTAAAATGAATTATATAGGTAGTTAAAACAAAACACAATAAGTGAATTGCGGGTGATAGATACCCCTCTGCCAATCCTTTCAAGGAATTCAGTCGTGATGATAATTATGTCTGTTATTACAGTGAAGGAAACTTCAGACAACAGGCAATTGGTACCTATGTTGATCTATGTTCGTTTACTCTAGGTTTAACATGAAGACTTTTCTGGTGGAACAGATATTTATAAGTAATTAGTTATATTAGAAATTTTGCATAGTCTTTAAATGACTAGGAACAAATTTGTTCCACTCGCAAAGTTGTAGATAGGCCTTTGTTTAAATCCGGTATTTATAAATAGGTACCCGTTATAAAGTTCGTACTCCTCCGTTATTCTTTTCTGATACATTCCGTTGCAGGATCCAAGACAGTTAAATTCATTCTTCGGGGTTTCGTCGAGCTTCATTGCCGCGGCACTTTTCTGGTGCGCTTAATTTCTCGGCCACTGTTGATTCTGGCTTTCAGGAATTGCAGTGGTCTGGGAATAGTGCGATGGGAAGTTCCCAGAAATAAAATTGTTGCTATCCTGTTCTGTCACCCTTTTAGCACTAAAGGCCTCCCTCCAGTCCTTACACTTTTCACTACGGGGTTGCAGTAGACCATGAAGGAGATAGCGGGACGAGCTAGAGAGATTTCGATAGAACTGAAATTTAAGGATTCCTCCTTCGCGCGGGCGATCACTTATTACTTAATAATTAAACAGTATAAACTATCAACTTATAATACAACTTCACAATGTCGCATCCCTTATAATCCCCCATAAATTTCACATATTAGAACAACCCGTAATATATTTCTCAAAAACCACTTCGATAGAACTTAAAGCTCGTATCAAACTAAAAGCTAAAGATATACAACGTTATAACATACTATATAAAGCAAGCGGTGTGAATACCTTACCGTAATCCTTTTTAACTGCACCCGACGAAGGGATTTGCGTAAAGCCGATGTTCCACAGTGGGAGCGACGCGATCGTTACAGCGCATTTATCTTACTCGCGATGTTTTAAAGTTGTGAATTTGAAAATATTGTTGTGGTATATTAACTTGCAGTTGATGTGTGGTGGTCTTTATTCCGATGAGTTACTTAGATACGATGAGTGCTATCTACCTCAGGTACCTATCTAAGGCTAATTTATTTCGTGGTAAGTAACTATTCAATTTATGTCAGCATATCGAAATGTTTATCAGCTCATTGAGGATTTATAAATACCATTTCACACCCTTTGTATTTTTGAGGCAGCTCTTGCGTAATATTTTAGTGACCGAGGTTTATTTAAATTTTTTCCCACAACCCGCTAATGGTTACTAATTGTTACTAAATATCGATTTTGTGGCGTTCTAATTAGCGTTTAATTTTAGTACTTATTTCCTTTATTTCAATGTGAACTTAATTCTGTATCTGGTATGTCTTATAAATAGGTTGTAATTGACATTTATTTAAAAGTTTTTCTATAGCACGAACTATCTATAGCGCAGCATTGAGTGTGACGTAACCTCTAGCCCTAATACATGAATAGCTTAATGTTAAACCAATTTATTCTTGTCTGCTCCGATTTGATACTTTGGGTAATCTTTTGTATGACCCAATTTGCCTGAAGATGTTCCCTATGCTTAGATATTTTAACTTAATTTAGTTTAAGTGTTGCCACGTGGATTTTATACCATAGAGGTTGGGAATAATAGGAATTTGAAGTAGGAAATGTTTGGTGAGACGGTAATGCTTTAAGTTTTCTATTTCTCGTCATTCCATTACATTCAAAAGTTGTAATCAAATTCTCCTTAGGTACTACACTATTTTTAAATTCAACACTATATTATAGATTATGTACGGTACTACGTATTATGTTTATACTACGTATTATGATATATTTGGACTTAGCACGATTTACATGATGTTAGATTTCGCAATATTTAGTTTTGTTTTTCCCTTTGTCTAAAAAACTTATTTAATGTGATCAATGAATCTTCAATCCCACATGATCAATAATAGCTGTATAACTGTGTAACTTAACCTAACCTAGCTTTATCAATGCCGTGAAACTCTGTTATTGGCTTAAGGAATAATTGTCATCATCTCGCTGTCACTGCGCAGTGTAAGCAGACTGCTGATGCTAGTAACTTTGACGCAACTGCACTGGGGTATTCAGTGACAGTGCGTGAATTAGTAATAAGCTGTTGAGTTTCCAAATAAATAAACAAGAATTTCACCAGTTTTCGTGTCTTACAGAAACGTAAAAGAAGAACGGTTGAACTGTGGTTGGTAATAAAATTACTCATTAAAAAATCTTTTTAAAACAAGCTTTTGTCGTATTCTTCTCAGCAAACCCTTTCATTTGATACCCATAGTATTCATTTGATACCCATAGTATCATGGCAGTGCACAAAAAATAACCAGTCCGCCATCTTGAGCGATCCGCCACATTGGATTTAGAATGACGTCACTTAGGTAACCATGCATTGTTATCCAAACTAAACGTGTATGCAAAATTTGATCTTTAGCGGTGGAAGATAACTGCTTTTAAATTCAGTTATGAGATTTGACCCGAACACACTTACATACATACTTTGCAAGTTAAATAAAGGCTTGTAATAAAAAAAAATGGGATTGTCAAGTGTTACCGAAATGTCACCCGATCAATTTACATTTTGGTATTTCCGGCCATCGCCATTGCTGATAGAATGACAGTTTGTCTAGGGCCTCATGTATTTCTTTTTTGGAGAGGTAGCATGGTACGTAAAAGTTTCAGACTTATCATATAAAATTTTGACATCCACACATGTGCAATCACGATCAATACAAAAATCAAATAACTCGATCCAAAATTGTTGCATACACATTACTTAAACATTGCGAAAATTCAGGTAAGTTCGCTACCTTCGGCATATAAATGCAAAATATTAATATAAACTTGTCACGTACCCCAACTTTCACTGCGGTAATGCGCACTTTAACCGACTGGAATACAATTTTTCTCCATAATATGGCACCCCTCCATAAGGCCTTCCGCGCAATAATCCAGCAGTGGTGTCTACGGCCGATGTTCCCGTTCCTCCAAACTCGTCATCTATATCATTCAGCAGTGGTAAGTCATGCGGTAACATCCAAGTCTCTTGTAGCGCTATGATATTTTGCATAATCTTTTTACACCATCAATAGAACGCTTCAGAGACTTGCAATTAAAAGATATCAAGTTAAAAGATGTTTTACTGAACATTATGAGAAGTAATCGGTAGCCCCTGTGTTAGCTTCTCATTACTAGCATAAGCGAATAAGAGCTTTCAATAAACATCATAAACTTGACTGATAGTCTAATTCTGGGCACTACGCCTCCTTTTACGCTTTTTCATAAAAATAAAACGATGACGCAAAACTAAAATATTGTATCATCCTACTCACACAATTGACTCTGCCAACGATATTATTAACAATGAAAAACTAAAATAATACGCAATTTTCCTAGCCGTAATATATAATAATAACGTCAATTCCTTTCAGTCATGTCCGCGAAAATAATAAAAACGAAAATAATATATTCTATATGAGTTTAACATCGTACTTTGTTTCGCGTTGGCTCGGCTGTGCACGTGAGATTCATGAATTTAATGAAACTAGGTTTTACAGCGGCTTTGGCCGCGTTGAAGTCGGCAATTACATCAAGGTGTGTTTGATCAACAAAAATCCAAACTTACAGGCTACATACATAAACTCACGCCCTTTTCCCTCGGGATAGGCAGAAACTACAGTACGCCACATGTAACAATATATATTAACATTCATTTTTTTTTTAAACTACAGCCCCTGATAGAAATCCGACGACCGACTAAACACGAAGTTTGCCGAGGTACATTAAGGAAATAGTTGTACTGTACTTATTTACATGAGATACATTAAAAGTAATAATATAACGATACTTACATACCCTTTTGCTTCATTTACGTTCAAACATCTAGTCATACACACATATAGACTTTTATATTTATAACTAGCTGTCCCACGCGGCTTCGATCCCGTCAACTGGTTACCTACCTACCCATTTTCCCTATCTACCCTACCGTACCTACACTACATTTATTTATTTGTTTATTAGTTTATCCTCGCACTGGAAAGCCTTGCAGCAATTACACCAATGGAGCACAATCTTATAAACTCACTATAAGTCTAGGTTTTCTCACGATGTTTTCCTTCACCGTTGTCAGCAATGTCCAAGATAAACTTGGAAAGTACATACACGATTGTTGCGTAACTTTAACCGCTTACGCAGCGCACGCAACGGAAGCTCTCAAAAAGGAATATTTTTTCCCGTTTTTGCAACAATTTTCATTTATGCTCCGCTCCTATTGGTCGTAGCGTAATGTTATATAGCCTATAATATTCCTCGATAAATGGACTATCAAACACAAAAAGAATTTTTAAATTTAAACCAGTAGTTCCTGAGATTAGCGCGTTCAAACAAACAAACATACTTTTCAGCTTTATAATATTAGTATAGATATGAATAAGTAGGATAATGCTGTTTTTATTGCTGTTTGCGTGACTACATATCACATTCTGGAACGATGGCCTGTAAGTTGTCTAGTGTTATCGAGGGCAAAACGACTAGATTTGTGTTTAAACTAGCTGAAACTTTTGCTTAATTTAAGTGCCGGTACTGGTCTCATCATCATCATTATCATCAGTCTGTTAATGTTCCCACTGCTGGGACATAGGCCTCCTCTCTGTGAGAGAGGGAATGGGCCTTAATCCACCACGCGGGTCCAGTGCGTATTGGTGTATGTCACATCAATCATCGACTTTTTGGTTATAGGACATTTTTTCACCTACTGGTCCACCTGGGTACTGGTCTACCTCATATTAATTGATGACTTTGGTCACGTCCGCTAAGGACGTACAGAAAGACTACTATAAGTCAACTCAAACTATCGCAGTTTACTCTTGGATCTAAGACCATGTACCTGCATGTAGTTTGTAAGAAGTCATCTTCTTCATTACTAACCGTGCTATAACATCCGCACCCTCGCTTTCCTATTCAGCCTGTCCCAGTTAACTATATGGATGGACACAAAAGTGTCCTGTTTTCTTCTGTTTACCATTATGAATTATCGCTTTGTAAACCGGCACCGGGCATCTAAATTGTAGTGTCCAATTTTGCTTTCTTCATCTGTCGAAAGTTCGTACCTCAGAAATTAGACCTTGAAAAAAGTGCTCATCACGTTCCTATTTTCTTTCAAAAGATAATATTCTGACCTTTCTCAAGCACTTATAAAATTGCTCCTAAGCACCGAATAATAAAGTGGCCGCCATACTTGAGAGTCACCACGCGATAGCGGGAGTGTTTTCCAAAAACTTTAATAAAATAATGTGATGATGTACTTTGCGGAATGTGCCATTAAATCTGCATTAATCACGCCACGGATTGAAAGTTTTGGTAAAGTGTGCCAAGTTTGCTTTGTTGGGAACTGTTTACTTGATGTGCGGAGATAGATAACTTGGCTGGTTCGTGTTTTATTTTTGACGGGCTTTTTACATGGTTAATATGTAGATAGATTGTTTTTCTTGCGGTGAATGGGTGTCATGTTTACGTGTTAAATTGATCTATAGTGAAAGCACTTACTGGGTCCTGCAGCCGGATTAGTCTTGTAAATTTAGTCCCCATTGTATATGTCAAACACAACTAGAGTACAGTTGATACTTCATACTAATATTATAATGTGAATGTAAGTTTGTTTGTTACGCTTTCACGCAAAAACTACTGAACCGATCGTCATGAAACTTTGTACATATATTTTTGGAGGTATTAGAAGTAACATAGGATACTTTTTATAAAAAAAAAAAAAAAAAAATTGATGGCTTCACTGCGAGCGAAGCCGCGGGTAAAAGCTAGTAATCTATATACTAATAATCTATATACCTATTCTTGAATATCTCACACACGGACACATCACGGCCTATTCACATTTTTATAACTGGGGACTCGCCCCACGATCCGTAACTGAGTTTAAAAAAGAATCTTCCAATCTTCTTCACGAGTTCATGAGAGAAGAGTTCATATCTTGGAAGAAATTATAAATCAAAACAAACCATTTGGTTGTTGCATTGACTAAGCAGGATACGATAGACAATGTGATCAAATCGTTAAAAAGAAACTGTAATCATTATATATGCCAGACAAGCTAAAATATCAGAAGAAGTCTGCAAATTGCAATCACTGCGAAAACAACGCGTACTAACAACCTTCACTTTTACGTTTAAAACAATTCTCAAAAAGAAACAATATCCCCCAAATTATTTTACCCCAAAATATGACAACCATATTGGAATGAACGTGAATGAACACTCATAATGTTTACAAATAATATTATGAACCATCATTTCAACCTCCCTCTACTGAGAGTGAAAGGATTGTAAGCGAGTCATTCATTCATAAACAGGTGTCTCATTCAGCTTTCATTCAGTTTTGATAGTCGTTCTGAAAATAAAGAGAAATGTCAAGGTGTTCCGTGGATTCTTTATTTGAATTGGAAGACTGGTTTGAGTTCTGTCCTTTCATGTAGGGATCATATAACTTTGTATTGTATTGTAGGTGGATTACCTATGTCATCTGTGTTTCATTGGATGTAACTTTTTTTCTGTTTTTGCATTCTTCAGTTTTGAAATGGGGTACTTACTTAAGTATTGGGGCAGTCTATAATGTTTTATTTTATTTTGGTATTGATATTGTCTATGTAAATAACAGTTAGTTAATAGGGGAGGGGGGAGGTGGTAATAGGGGGGTTGGGGTTAGGTCGGGCACAACCTCGAACAGCTGATGGTTACTGACAAGATCGAAGGAAAACGTCCGAGAGGTCGAAGTCCAATCAGATGGTCAGACCAAGTCCGCACATCGTTAAATACCAAGCTGCACGATGCTCTCCACGACGCCAAAGACAGAAGCAGATGGCGCAAATTGGTGAAGGAGAAGTTTTTTCCACGAAGAACAGGGAATCACGACCCTCAGTAATGAGGAACACGATGCGAGGAGGGGGGAATAGGGAATAGACAATGGACT
The DNA here is from genome assembly GCA_947562075.1 of Orthosia gracilis. Classification (NCBI taxonomy): domain Eukaryota; kingdom Metazoa; phylum Arthropoda; class Insecta; order Lepidoptera; family Noctuidae; genus Orthosia; species Orthosia gracilis. The sequence continues at coordinate 22,607,623 of OX387275.1, forward strand.
GAATTTGAATTTAGTATTTGGAGTTAAGAATGTGTCAATCAAATTGTTTATTAATCAGGGGGGAATGTTATTTTATTGCAATAATAGCAAATAGTTTATGAAGTTAAGATTTGATTTCGGATGTTTTTATATTTTATACGTACGATTATTATCATTCGTAATTAAATTCAAAATGTAGGTAGTAAATGGTATTATTATTTTATTTATTTCTCATCTTTACAAACTTACTTTAAGTACTACTAATACTACGGTTAAGGGTTTAGCATAAGCATATTTATATTGTATGTCGTTTTGTGACAATTAAATACTTTTTCTTTCTTTCTTTCTTTCTTTCTATTTGCACGATTTTTTTAATTTTTATTTTAAGCATGATTGATTTAGATTGTTGTATTACATACTGAGACATATCCCTGCTTCGGAAAAACGTTAAATCGTTGGTCGCATAATTTAATGTTTTCATAAAATATACTAATTTATAGTTTTCATTTGAAAATCTTTGACAGTCGTTGCGGTAGTCGGAAGCCATCAAATACGCCTCCAGTCTTGCGAAGTTGTGATGGAGTCACACCATATAATATACTACTCAGCTGAATCTGGTTAGACTGGAAGCCGACTCCAACATACATATATAGATACACATTACAAATAAATTATTCTGATTTTGATTCATAGTTGGGCATAGAAAAAAAAAAAAACTCTAGTCTGGCTGTTTGATTTGAAGCAGTTCTGTATTAGCTAGTAATAGATCTTCACATTGTATTTTTATAGCTACGTGAAGTAATAAAAGCTGTATTAACAATTGAACGGTATTTTCCTAAAAACACAGTTTACTTTGAACCTAAACAAACACGGAAATGACTCTAAAAACTTTTCAAATTCATTTATCCGAGCGCAATAATTTGTTCACGCGAAAATTAATAAAAAAAACTTTGCAAGCAAAACAGGTGGCCATGTTCGAACAAGTCAACTCGGTTTAATTTCCGGCCCGTTGCTATGGCAACGGCTCCAATAGCGAATTTCCTCTTTTTTGCTTGGAGCAATTTAATTGCAATCGCTATCCATTAAGTATTACTTTTATTACGATGTGGAATAGAATTTTTGTGCGTGATTTCATTTGATTTAAAATTTTGTTGATATTTTTTTTATTTAATCAAAATATTTTTTTCTTCTTTACTGTTTGCTAAAACTGGCGTGGCATATTATGTCAAAAATGTGTTAAAATTCAGCACATTTATATTGCATTTTATATTTTTCGCTACATGTAGATGTAGCCAAAAATATAAAATGCAATATAATTAATAAAAAATAAAATAAAATTTTACGTGTTTGTTATAATGAATCAAAACTCTTACAATGAGCGTTCATCTTTTAAAGTAGTATATTGATAACCCAAGTGTACTATGTCTTTAATTCTCGATATATCTGAATAACCTATTATATGTACTTAAGTATGAAAGTCAAGCCTAAACAGATTTGGCACACGGATCAACGATGACTTAGAAGATTATATTTAAGACTAAATTGATATTTAGGGGATTGCCACTTTATCGTTACGTAAAAATAGTGTCGTATCCTAAGTGATGGAAAGTTGATCGAAAATCGAAACAAATCGAAAGTAGAACTGTTTCACGGCAGTAAATTAACGCTTATTAAGAAACTTGCGGCCCTTATTTTATTTCTACTCATTTATATCAGACTTCATTCTGTCGATCGCATTTATTTTATTTTTGATTTCATATTTATTACAATTAAAGTTTATGTTGTGCTATGTGTATTAATAATTTTATATTTAAATATATTGCTTTTATATTCATAAAATATTTATTGACACTAATAAGAAAAAAATAATTGGGGAGTCATGTCACATCGATTCGATGAATCACTTATGATTGAGCCTTACTCACAACACTATGCGCCGCGCTTACAACATTTAAATAAAATAACGTCATTGGCAGCTGTCAGTTTAGTCTACGAAATTAAAAATAACATTGTAGTATGACATAATATAATTATACCTAACATAAAACAACATCACGCCATTCTTCGAAGTATTGGGCATGAATAGTATACCCACAATTTACTAGTTATATACCTACATCATGTAAATGAATCCTCCCAACAATAATAGCGTCCTCATCCAGAACTGAAAGTCCCATTACACCATTAATTCCAATCTGGGACTATGCAGAACAGTAGAAGTTCCCGGAACCGGTCGTGGGTGATACATCACCGTCATATGCACCATAGTGTGGCCGGTAATGGTACTTGACCCTGCCCATTAGTTGGCTGAAGTTCGCCCAACTTTGTGCCCCGTTGTACTTCTGTTTGGACGCCTTTGTGGAAGGTTAGGACTCTTTTGAGTATGGACAGGTGTTTGTTGTTTTGTTGATGGAGTTCCTGAAAATAATGATAATATATCACTGGATTATTGCAAACGCCGTCAGTTTGTACGCCCGGTATAACTATTGTCAAAATAAAATTTCAAAGAATTTCCATAAAAATGTAGATATACGATACATCCTTGTGCAATTGAGAATTTATTACTTTTTAATATTTATAAACTCACACGATTTATTATAAACTTGCCGTGTTTACAATACCCCGGTGACGGACATAAACGAAAACTGCATTTTTGGAACCATAGTCTCATCCGTGGTTTTAGATTTTATCTGTACGATTGCTCGAGTCTTTTTATTCCTTGAATGACTTATTATAGTTTTGTGTCAAAGCCTAGCTACTTTTATGAGCCTATTACATGACGTTCTACAATTGTGAAGATCTTAACTTTAACCATTTTGAAGGGCTTGAAGAAGCGATTATTTTTATGAAAAGCTCCTGTAAGCAATCCACCATTTTTCAAGGGAGTTCTAAAACATCTGCATTGGTTTAGTTTTGCTTTTTATCTTATGTTCAGTTACCACGATTATAATCAAAACATTTGAAGACATCAACCCCGTTCTAATAAAGTAAACATCGACACCCAAAACAAGAAGCGTCCTACTTCAAATACTCAACTCAAAGACATAAAATAAATTCAACCCTTAAGATTTATCACCGTCCAGTTTTAACAGTCTGCAATGAAACGAGAAACATTCACAGACACTTAATTATTTGTCCCAAACTTACACTAGTAAACACTTAAAGTGCGACCCTTTGAACCAACTTTTGAATACGGCCCTTAGAGGCGCAGGACGAATTCATGGGCCCAAAGGCAGAATTCATAGGTCCTAAGCCAAATTTGGAATAGTAATTGTAAGTCGTAATTTGTTGATTCAGTTTAATTCAATTCTCGACTGTCATTTGAAGTTTGTTGGGTTAGTTTATTTGCTAGCGGAGTTTGGACTAAGAATAGATGGCTCATTGCTTATATTAGCTGGCTAAAATGGGTTTTTGTCGGCAGGAAACTCAGTATTTCAAGAGAACGTCAGTATTGCTACTACAGCCATTAATTAATCTAAATACAATCTTTTCTTATAAAATAAAATTTGCAAGAAGCTTGCATAAGAGGGTCTCTAGACCCTCTTATCTTACGAGAGCTTTAGAGCTTCAATTATATTATTAAAACCTAGCTTTTAATGCTAGGTCCTGTGTACTCTAGTCCATCCAAAATAAGTTTAACCACGTAATTAATCCATTTTTACCCGAACGCGGGAGGGTAATATTTTTTGACCCTATTTAAATATGTATGTTTATTTCTATGGCACGCTCTACAGCCCAAACGGCTTGACGGATTACAACACCTCCGTCGGATTCGTTTAAATTGTGGGTGTGACATATTATGCTATATATATTTTTTAAGCGGGTGATACAATTAAATTTTTCGTATTTTAACAATATGGGTTTCAAATGAAAGCTACTAAATATACCATTTCAAATATATATATATCGTAACACTCTTACGTTACAATTTTGGCACAAATTCAAGATATGCGTAACTTTGATAGCAGAATAAAAAAATCTTTTACCACATAACTTATTTGGAGAACTCATCCATTAATAAAACTAAAAAGTCTGAAAAAACAAATTATTAAAAAAAAAACAAAAAACTTGACCGCAAAAAAATATTAACTGAAGAGAGAAAAACAAGTACTGGGTATAATTTATACATTAAATATTATGAGGTGCTGCCAGCGGTGACAAACGAAGCGGAGTTTTTTGTTTTTCTAATCACTTGTTTTATTTAACAATGTGGTGATCAATAGAGCCATAGCTGTTTTTAAGGTGTCTTACTATCGCCAGTGGAGGTTTTAAGGCCGATGTGATCTATCGCCATTCATGGTCAGCTTTTACAGTATAATATGGTCTACTTCCATATTGTAAGAGGTGAAACTAAATTGCATTAACAAAGGCGATCGTAAAGCAAAGTAATTATGGCACTATGCGTCCGGGATCGTTTGTTACAGCCATCTACGGGACCTAATCTTGCGCAATGGACGTTTACGATAATTTACAAGTATTGTGTGTAAATGGTAATTTATTTGAAACCACTGTGTGTCATCAATCTTGTTAACCAGTAAAATCTGAAATATTATCTTAGAAAGAGAAGACAATCCAATCCTACTACAATAATAAACGTAAGAGTTTGTATCGAGGGACGGATGGATAATTTTTACTCTTTCACGCGAAAACAACTAAACAGGTTTTGCTGAAACTTTCCAGTAGTATAGCTTCAGAATGCCGCATGAGTTATAATTTAAATACTCAAAAACAAAATAAAATAAATGTTTAAGTGGGTCTCCCATACAACACACGTGATTTTTTTTGGTACGGAACTCTTCGTGCGCGAATCCAACTCGCACTTGGCTGATTTTTATTTTCTGTTCCGATTTCATTTTGATTTAATTTCAGTTTAATTTGAATTTAATTTAATTTATTATTATATATTATTATTAATTTATTATATTTTATTTATTATTTTTATTTATTTATATTTTTTTATTTGTATTAATATTGGCATAATTTAATTTAATTGTTATTATTTATAGTTTTCACAAACCAATTATGTGTTTCAATTACTAGAGAATGGAATTCTAGTGAGTAATACAGGTTCTCATTACCTACCACGGGCACCAGAGTTTCATGATCATTTGTTTTATGTAATTTGTTTTTATGCCAAATATAATTATTGTAAAAACTCATAAAATACGCCTGTTATCCGTTACTTCGTCCGCTTATAGGTGTTCTGTCAATGGTAAAATAAAAGAATGGAAAAGATAAAAAATAATTGCTTACACATCTCACGTTTTATACTCTATCGTTTTTTGTAAATTGGGTAAAATCTTGCTAAGAAATATTCTACCAAAAACAAGATACAAAAATATTCACACGTGAATGAACAGAAGCATGAATGAGAAATTAGGTACTAAAAGAGCCGTGTTGATATTAAAGCTATTATTAGTCTCACCCTTAGTTAAAAAAGCGTAAAAAAACTAACAAAATTGAGTACATAATGACTTTTTAACTACCCCTGTTAGACATCAATACAAAATCGATTAAACTACCCACATACTTCAAGTCTCGACTAAAAAAACCTTCATTAAAGTACTATCGATTATTACGGTCAATAATCGAATGGTACATAAGTTCTGCGACTCGAATTCGCAACGGCTTTTTTGCTGTTAGCTCAAGGAATTCCCGCCTTTAATTTGTACGACATAGAAGTAATAATGGTGGAGCAGTGATTTTATCAGCCGCGTATTACGTTGGCGATCGTAAATGGGTCGCCAATCGATATTCGTGTAATCGGCTAGTCGTTCTCGCCTCGATCCCGTAATATCCGATTGTCGACAAATATAGTGAGTTCGAGTAATTCTTAAATAGTTCGGTGAGGTTTATTGACTCGATCGTGGCTTTGATTTCGTTTATCGAAGGTGGGTCATTCTTTCTTTTTATAAAGATGGCGGTTGTTTTTAAATGTGGAACGATGTTCTTTTGTTTTCGGTTTTACAGTTCTGGTATCTTGTAGATGCTAATATCCCAGTCTTTAAAGTTAAGTAAGGAGTATCTTTGCAAGCGCTGCGAGCTTAATGATCTGGATTCGATTCCCGATTCGAGCAATGGGTTATTGGGTTTTCCCATCTGAAACTTCTCAGTCTTCATCTTTTCCTGTCGCGTACATTTTATAATTATACAGTTCGGACCCGTATGTGGCCAAGTCCATTGCAGCGTTAGTGGCATCGTTCAGGTCATCAGGCTGCAAGGTAAACGGACATTTGGGGCACTCCAGCAAATGGGACATGGTCTGACCAGTAGCAGCCCCGAGCTTAGGTTTGTACCCGGTTGATGATTATAGGCTGTCATGGATACTTAAGATAACTGGAGAAATGTAGGTAGGTCCTCCTTTGTTAAACCCTTAGGGCTTCTTTTGACAGCAGACCATAGATTTCTTCCGTATTTAATATATTACTTATTATATATTACTCATTACATATTACTCATTATTTATTATATTACTCTTTGGTCCGTGCGCTCTGTTGTTTGTCTATGGTTTCTATAAATGATCATTGAGCATCGCGGACGTCGGTTTACATAGGTCTACCTACATTTAATATGGTTTATTCATATATTTGTATTATACTTACACATAATTTTACCTTTTGTGTTTATACTATTTTGTTTGTTATTTATATATTCTATTTTATTTTATTTTTTAAGTATTTACCGTTTCCGTGAGTGTGTTCATGGCATCAACAGTGGGTCTTATCAGAATATCAGCGCTATTTTCTATTTGGATATCGCTGCACATGCTGAGATAGGAGCCTTTTTGTTCTCGCGCGGATTTTTATTTTATATTATTGTTGATTTTTTTGCTGTTGCTTATTTCTCGTGTGGAGACACGAGAAATAAGCATACCTGCGCAGTAGTGTGTGGGTCACAAATAAATATATTTCTTTCTTTCCAAATACAGATAAATACTGTTATGTTACCTTTCTGCCAAAAACACTGTATAAAATATTTCAGAAGACTTTTATAGTCTTCTTACTAACTCCAACTATTAATTACCAACCCAAACCTAACACTAATAGGAAAGTACCTTAATTGACTGAACAAACCATTGTTTCGACAAGAAACAAAATCCTCGAAGCTCAACAAACTCCAGCCCTCGAACTACTTAAATACCAATTAATTGCATCAAATTACATTTTCAATAGTTTGGAACTGAGTAAACTTGGGATAATCAAGCGGTAATTAATATCTGGTAGTTTAGAGGCTAACTGCCATAGTTGATACAAAGTAAATTGGGCGTTTTCCATTAAGGGAGTTTAGACTGGGTGGGCCATTCTACTTTTCGAGCGACAATTTGCAAGTACTGATAAATGAGTGCGTTGAAATAGAAGAACAACTTTGTTTTGTTATAGATAGTTTAAATAATCATTGCGCACAGCGCCATGTGTGCGTGCAGTTGTCCCAAGGGAACATATTCCCGGGATAAAAAGTATCCTATGTGCTATTCCTGACTTTAATCTATCACTGAGCCAAATTTCATCCAAATCCGTCCAGCCGTTTGAGCGTGAAGAAGTAACACACATACACACTCACAAACTTTCGCCTTTAAAATATTGGTGTGAGTATGATGTGATTATTTTGATAGGTTCACTAAATAAATTTGCGCACTAATAAGGGACCGTCCATTAATCACGTGAGGCTTGAAAGGGGGTGGGGGGGGGGGTTAGCAAAAATCACGAAATATCACAAGGGGGATGGGGGGTGTAGTAAGATATCACGTGTATTTATTTTTCGTCAAAAGCGCGATTTCTAAACCGAAAACTGGCGTTTTGGTTTTATTGCGCGTGTAGTATTATTTTCATGCCAGACAAAAACAACTTGCAACCTTTCTGTCTTGACATTTTTGTCATGGCCCTAAAAGATAATATTCTAAAAAAATAAGATTCTTTGTAGGTACTAAAAACACACGTGATTTTGGGTGGGGGCGGTGGGGCTAGTCTTAATCCTCACCAAGTATCACCAAGGGAGAGGGGGGGTCAAAATGCTAAAGAAACATCACGCGATTAATAGACGGCCCCTAAGTTTTATATAAAAGTAAAAATTTAAAAAGGAAAATTGTAACTTACACACAGGGATAGGTTTTTGTCTATCGGAAATTTGAATCGCCCGGGTGTGTTTGTGCGTTTCATTAGTGGGGGGTAGATTGAATTTGTGTAAATGTGTAGGTGTGCGTGTGTTTGTTTGCTTAATTTGATGTGCATTTTTATTAATATGCTATTAGAGGGTGGATTGTCAAATGTGATTGAATGGTAAACATGCAAGATTGCGCAGGTGGCGTATATGTCTCCGTACATGTAGCATTTGGAGGATTGATTTATTTATTTGCCTTAGACATAGAGCTTTCAGAATAATTCTTACAAAACAAATGTTTTCTAATGAAATTTGAACTTTGTGTAAGTTATTAATGAAATGCAAACAAGCTTTTCTCATAGAAGCATGTAGGTATTTATGTAAATATCTATGTATTACATACCTTAGCATAATAACTCCAAGTATTTCTTCTAATCAAAAACAAGAAACATCTAACCTTAAAACAACCAAAAAGAAATTCCTTTCACCAACAAGATGCCATACAAAGGTATCACTACGTTGAAACACGTATTGATACAACAACAAAACATATACTTACACGAACAAAATAAAAAATACTTCTTTTTCTTTAACATCGTTACACGTATTTTATTCTCCCACATAAAATCACCTTATATTTTATTGGATCATTTCTCTAGGCCGCCAGAACGATGATGCAATGTATATTTACTCTGGTAAATGTATTTGTACTGTGTATTAACCCTTTCTGCTTGTGGAAACAATGATTTGAAGGAGGGCGAGAGTGAAATGATTTGTTGTAAAAATAATGGTGTAATAAGGGTTATTTATTATAGTGTAGTATTTATTTGGGATAACGGGATATTATTGAAATAATTAGCAATACACGCAACTTATTAAAATCGGGTTTTTAATTAGTAGGTTACTAGTAAGCATTTAATTACTTCGCATTTATTGCATTCTGGCTATTGCCCGCGAATTTGTTTATTTGTTATAACACCTCTCTCACCTGTACAGCAAAATCGGTTCAACCGTTTCAGCGATTACCGGGAACAAAGAGACACAGACAAAAGTATAAAAAAATGCGTATTTGTTATTGGTACCGTATTATTATATTTTCAAGTGCATTCAATGAAACGATATTATTTTTATATTATATACAGAAACTTTAATTTTATGTATTTGTATAGATGATGATAATTAGTAGCTACACTTTAAATCATTAAAGTAACTAGCAATCAGGGTATAAACATTACAAAAGTTTTCAGAAAACATTTAGGTATAATACGAAAAACCTTTTATTAAAAGCGTGGTGAATATTGATCTAGGGCCAATTTTTGAATTGAGTATTTGCAGTTTCATGTCAAGCTCTACTTTATACTGAAAGAACGGCTTGACTTGTTCTTAATTCGAAAAACTCAGAATCTGCTTCGCACACCAACAAAAAATTAAATAAACTTCCTCAAATAAATCCTATCGAACTCCCAAAAAGCTTTGCCCATAAATGTTTACACAATTAATCCTAATTATGAGGGGTTAGGGTGACGTTGACGTATTTTTTAGATTGATTTTAAAATCATAAACCATTATCTGCCGGAGACAAGGTATCTTAATAGCTACAAGCTTCTTTTTTTTCTTTCTTTTTCTTTTTTTACGTGTATTTTTCAATTCATATGTACTTTCTAAGTTAAACTTGGACATCTTTGACAACGGTGGAGGAAAACATCGTGAGGATACCTGGACTTACAGTGAGTTTATTATAAGATTGTGCTCCATTGGTGTAATTGCTGCAAGGCGTTCCAATGCGAGGATAAACTAATAAATAAACAATTAAGAAAAGAGTGAATAGGTCGCTTCTAGGCAAGCTTGATTCTCCGTCGACCACATCATCGCTTACCATCAGGTGAGATAGTGGTCGAGCTTGAACTTATCTAATACATAAGGACAAGTACACGAGAAACCTTATTTTAAAAGCGTGATGGAATTTCGAAGTAGATTCTACATTGTAGACCAAACAAAACGCTAAGCAAACATTCTCAAAAAAAAACCCATCGAACTTCCAAAAAGCGTTGTTCTATAAATGTTTACACAATTAACCCTAATTATGAGAGAGGGGGCAGTGGGGGGGCGTGAAGTCGACGTCAGAGCACTTTACGACGTCGTTAGAGTTACATCTGACAGCGCGCTTTTAGAGCTATGACAATAAAAGACCGAATGAACTCTTTGGGCACCCGAGATGGGTTAGAGCATAGTGAGACGAGGTAGCGGGAGCGGGTAAGTTTATATTAGTTGATGTGGAGTTAGTTTGGGTTATGTACGAGTAAGTGGGTCGTGTAGGTATTTTAATAATGATTGTGGTGGAAGTGTAAAGTCGTGGCTTCTTTTTCTTTAATTTTAACTTTAGTTTTCTCTTTCGATTTGGGTACTATTCTTGAATCAATACAAAAATATTTATTTACAGAACTATTTATGTTTTCTGTATCAATCATAAACTTACGAGTATTTGGGTCGATACTGTGAGAGGGGTAGCTCAGGGAGCTAATAAAATACTTAGAGGTTACTTTCATATGATATATTTCTAGCAACAATGTGCCTGTCTTTTTGCAGCTTCTCGAGAATTGACAATCAAAGCTTAGCAAAAACATCTTCATCTTCTTCTTCTTTCTATATATGTTCGAATTTCAATTACCTTCCAAAACTAAATAGTTGTCTATTGCTAATCTTATTATAGACAAGCAGTTTGCTTTTAAATAGGTGCAGAGTCCTCACAATACCTTCTTTATCAACAATTCAGCCCACATACCTACTGTATTTTCATTTTACCTTCCTCACCCCACACTTCCTAATTGTGTTTACAAAAATACAAAAAAAAAAATACAAAATCTTTATTTCTGAACCAAAAAGTTTTACATTCGTTGGTGATTGGAGCCTCCTTTTAAGCAAGTAATGCCTGTGTTAGGAGACTCCGCTCTTCCACAGCAATATACAATTAATTCAGTACCTTAGATATAACCAGTATGTTTGCGTGCGTGTGTGTGTGTGTGTGTATGTATGTGGGTGTTTGTGTGTGTGTGTGTGTGCGTGCGCGTGCATGTGTGTATTTCATTTTGTATGTTGCAATAGTGCCTCAGTGTCTGCGTAATTTAGTGTCATTATCCAATTTGTTAGAATTTTTTTACATTCGTGTAATTGTTTGTTGTGTATATATATCTTTTTATTTATCCTATTATATAGTTGACATGATAGTTTGTTGTATTGAATGTCAGCAAATTTTGTTTTAGTTTGTGGAACCTGTGCTATGAGATCTTTCCGTCTTCTTGTTATTGTATTTTGATCGTATGGTAGATTTTTATGTTTTTTTAGAACGGTATAAACGATGTATAACTTTCTGACAGAAAGCAGTCCACTATCCTGATAGAGACTTTCTGTAGAGTATGTTATCCTTTTGAAATACATTATTTTTATTACGGCGCGTTGTCCTCGTTCAACATGTATAAACTTTGATTTTGCTGCGCCACCCCATATTGTGATACAGTAGGCTATAATAGATTGTGCTAGAGAGATATATATTTCATTTAATAAGTTTCTGTTGGAGCCTGATTTCTTTTTTATATTTATAGGTGCAATATATCTTAATGTTTTAAAAATCCACCCCAATTTCCTAATCCTTCCAGTAACATGTTCAACATGAGAGTACCATGACAATCTGTGGTCAATAATTACACCTAAATATTTTGTTTCCAAAACTTTATTAATTAAGGGACAAGCGCAATTATTGTTTTCAGCTTTATCGCAAGAGTGTACTCTAATGTTAAACACATCATCTGGTTGCGAACTTTTATAGATGGAGAAGCACATGTAATTAGTTTTCGCTGTATTTAATGTGAGAAGGTTATTATCTAGCCAATTCGCGATTTGGTACATACCTGCCTCTGTCTTAATTTTAACATCGGACCAGCTGTGCCCGTGGAAGACAACAGCAGTGTCGTCGGCGTAGGAAAATACATGTGCGTTCTCAACTTTTAATTCACAAAGATCGTTAATGTAGGCTAGAAAAAGTGTGGGTCCCAGAACACTACCCTGGGGTACACCGAACGACACATCAGCATCATCACTAATAAACCCTCCAATCTTTACCCTTTGTTTCCTGTTTGTGAGATAGTCTATAAAAAAATTTAGAGGGGTTCCCCTTATTCCAAGTTTTTCTAATTTGGTCACCAGGGTGGGAACGGAGACGGTGTCAAAAGCTTTCTTTAAGTCTAGAAATACCGTCAGACACTTTTTCCCGCTATCCACATGCTTAGTTACTAGCGTGGTGAGGGCACTAACTGCATCCTCGGTGGAAACTCCCTTCCTAAAGCCAAATTGTGTTGAAGATATAATTTTAAACTTATTTAAATAATTAATTAATCTAGAGTTGGTTAATTTTTCTATTACTTTAGACAGGGCTGGCAATACCGAGATAGGTCTATAATTATTGACATCGCTTCCGTTCCCTCCCTTGTGGACTGGAGTAATAACGGATTGTTTCAGGGGAGCTGGGAATACTCCGTTTCTGAAACAGAGGTTAGCTAGATGAGCAATAACAGGGGCGAGTTCTTTACTACAGTATTTTAGGAATTTTGTTGAAATACCATCCCAGCCAGGGGCACTATCCGATTTCAAGTTCCTTATGATTACTTCTACTTCCTCTGTGTCAGTATCTAAGAGCACGAATGAATTTATTTGTGTATGTAATTCTTTTCGTTGGTGATCAGGACTGTTGTTATTTCTAGGTTGTATTTGTTGAGCTAGTTCTTTACCTATATTCGCGAAATAATTATTTACGTAGTTTACTGACTCAGTCGGAGTAGACTTGATATTTAGTAATTCTGCACTTTGATTTTTTGTTTTATTTGTATAAGTAATTGATTTTATGTTTTTCCATAATAATTTCGTGTTGGAGACTGAGTTAGCTAGTAATTCTTTTTCATATTTTCTTTTAATTTTTTTAATGAGGTTATTACAGTAGTTTCTGTATCGGCTATATGTGATTTTTAAAATTTCATTATGTGGGTCAGCCCGTGAGTTTTTTTGTAGTTTATTTCTATTATTTATACAGCGGAGTATCCCCGGGGTTATCCATGGTTTGATGATACGTTTGTTGTTAGGAATAATTCTTATTGTAGTATTATTCTTGATAGTTTCTGTAAGTTTTTCTATAAGTACATCAGTTATTGCATCAGGATCATTACAGAACATCAATTCGTTTATATTTTCTTCTTTTAAGTTATTTAAAGCTTGTTCAAAGTTCAAGGTGGTAACGCTTTTATGTATAGTTTCATTATTTTTTGTTTTCGATAGTGATAAAAATGTCGTGAAGTGATCAGTAATCGAAGTCTGTAAAATAGCTATTGATGCACATATATTTTTCCTGTTGATTCGCAACATGAAATGGTCTAGGCAGTTTTGTTCTCTGGTAGGTAATGTATGACCTGGTAATATGCCATATGTTGACAGAGTGTTGAGGTAATGGAGCCGGTTATTTTGCTCACTAGGCGCCCCAGTCTCTTTGGGTCTAATATTAATATTAATGTCCCCAGCTATTACTAAGTTTTTTTGTGAGTCTATATAATCTAAGTGTGAACTAAGTGAGTCTAAGAAATTGTTAATATTTGTGTTTGCCGGCGATCGATATATGCATAGCACCGTGGTATTTAGAATATCTACTTGAAGACACGAGGCCTGGGATAAGATTATTTCTTGAATTTTTGGTTTTAATGTATTTTTTACGTATACAACTACCCCATCATTTTGATTATATTGGCGAGTTGTGACATAAGACTGATAATTGGACAGTTGTGGTATAGATTTATTAATACTTAATCTACATTCCGTTAAGATTATCAAATCTGTATCGAATTTAAGTGAAGATAAGGTAATTACAAAATCATCAAAATTGCAATATATACTCCTTATGTTCTGTGATACTATAGTTAGATCATTTTCCCTGACACAAATATGATTAGAAAGATTTAAAGGTTGGCATTCAATTGAACTCGAAATTTCAATTTTATCTAGTTCATTAACTGTTTGTACCGTGTTACTCATACTGATTACTTTTAAGTAGAAATAAAGTCGCAGCCTGCACGTAGTAAACATCCCTGATAGATAGGCGAGTACAGTCTATTTTCATTGTACCAGAGAGTAATTGTTTGTGTAATAATAGTATAATTGTTGCCTGTAATATTAATTCGTTAAATATATAAAATAATAATATGTTACGATATATTTTGTTATGAAATTTTTGAGGCGTGTGTTTGTATGTGGTGACCTGTGTTTGAGTTTTATGTGATGAAATTATGTATGTGTTACTATTAAATAGGGTGAGGAATTTATGAGAGTGGGTGTCTGTGTGAGTACTTAAACTTATATAAAATGCAAAAAAATAACTTAAAACTACTACATTAATATTACATAGTGTGAAATGATAATAAGTGTTCGATGGGAATATAATCAAGGAGACACTTAAGCAAATAGAAATCGATAAAAAAATTGTGTTAACTAATATTTCAAAGCACAAATAAACATCAAATAGTCATACTTTCTGCATTAGCTGCTGTATTTGTGCTTCACTTCTAATAATTAAGGGCGGAGCCTGGTCGTCCTGCTTTACTAGTACTTTGCCATATGCCGTCCAGCAGTATTTATAAGCGCCGGATTTTTTCAAATCGCGAGCAAGAAAATATAAACGAGAGCCTTTGGCGGTCAAATGCTCAGACATAAACAACATAAAATTATAAGAAAATAGTCGAGCGGTAAGCCATCGATAATAAAAAGAATTCAGGTCATAAAACGCGACCCGCTATCTCAAGCACTAAGGTCCCACTCTTATCGGTTATTGACGAGAGAGAGTGAATCCCTCGGCCCGAGAATTCTAATGACCACACCCTAATTTTCATTTATTATTAAAATTTCGCCGGAAAATTTGTTTTCATAATATCCCACTAATGTTAATGATTGTTTTTTTTGGGCGCTTTGATAACGTTAATGTAGATTCGTTTTGAGTTATTTTGTAGGTTGATAGCTTTGAGAAATTAGAACTGCTGTTTTTTTAGGCAAGTTTAAATTTTAATTTGTTCTTATTATTTTCAGTCATAAGCAATTTGCTATCACACAGACACAGACCTTCTGTTGTGAGATGGGTATGAATTGCGTTATCGAATTAATTTAAATAATATGGAGCCTATGGGGCTGAAAGATTCTGAAGCGGCGACCACGTGTGGGAAGCCACTCACAAGGTATTTGCGAGAAAAACGATACTGGTCGACGTGGCGATGCTTGAGGGAGGCCTCTGTCCAGCAGTTAACTTATTCTGGGAGAATTGATAGATAAAATAGAATCATGCGTTTGTGCATAATGGGAATCACAGGCTAGGCTCTCAGGCTTCTGTGTAATCGCAAACATAAATGATTCATTGTTGAGTTCAAGGGTTTGTCATTATACCGGTCTAATATCATTCTACACTGGTGATCCGGGCAGATATTTCGTAAAAGTAAAGTCTGTTTTGCCCACTTTTGCAACTAAAGGGCGTAAAGGGATGAGCGTTTAACTCCAAACTAAAACCATAGGCTATCACGTTTTATCATAATTGTTGTTATCTCGAACAATAGTGTCCTATCATAACATTTGAAAACATAAAGTTGTACAAATCGCAAAACTCATACGCAGAAATTAAAGCCCATATTCCAAATCAGTTTGAAAGACTTCCATTCGACTCAGTTCTCATGACAATGGAAAACACCCATGATTAATGTCAATTAATAAAAAGCAATAACTGTCAATTTGTTGAGTCGAGTTGATGTCGAGTTGGAGAAGCTGACTTGGAATAGAGGGAAAAGCAATTAAATGAAATTCTATGAAATATTTTTATGCTTAGCTGTGTAATTTTATATTGACCGTTTGTCATACTATTTTCTAGCAAATAACATACTATTTTCTCAGAGCGGACAGTTCAATTGAGGGTTGTGCATACAATTCAAATTAATATAATTAATATTGTTGATCAATATAATTAAATCATACATACGCCCTTGCAAATAAGATGATATCAATTAATATTATGGCAAAAGAGAAGGCTTTTGCTCAGCTATATGCTTTTTGAGGGTTAAAAAATCGGCAAAGATTGAGTCGGCGTTGCTCACCGAGCGTTCTGCACCGTGGTATGAATAATAATTTTCCACTTTTTAAAAGTATGTATTTTATTTCTTCCAATCGTATAACTTACTCATCTACTAGAATAATGTGATAGCGATTTAATTTTATTTTTTCTGTAATATTTAATTTTATTTATTTTTTATTTTTGATATTTTATTTTGTACTTCTCTATCAACTAAAATTCCTTGCATAAGCAGTTGTGACGGACAGGTTGTCAGAAAGTTATTTTATTGTGGCAAAGACTAGTAGAAATGTGGAAAGGACCAATTTCAGATTCAAAAGGAACCCTAAAACAATAAAATCAGAACTTTCCCGTACTGAAGAAATTGTTGCTCAATCAGAAACGAACCGAACGAATTCGTGCAAAAAATAAAATATGCAATACGCATATATGAGTGAGTAATTTAAACTTGTAGCTTTATTATCTTCGTTTTCCACAAATTGGGGTACAAAGTATATTTGTGGTAAAAAGGTATACGTCGATACCTGCTTTAGTGTATTATTCCCTTTTATATAAAATATTTGTGCATGTTTTTCTTTGATGGGAAACTGTGCAGATGTTACTGATGGAAATTCATTTTATTATTTTTTTGTTGATTGCGCTTAGATATATGCATTGTTTTGTTTTGTTGACCGAAAATAATATCTAGAAGGTTAAAAAAATATATTTTATTGAATGAGAAAACACTTATATTTACATATTACTAATATTTATTACAAAAAAATCTTTTTACAAAAAAAATACTACCGACTTCCAAATAATAAAACTACAAAGTGAAAAATAACTTTATTTTTGGAAGTCGGTGTCATAACGCAAGAAATTGTACCTATGAAAGACACCGACTTCCAAAAATAAAGTTATTTTTCACTTTGTAGTTTTATTATTTGGAAGTCGGTAGTATTTTTTTTGTAAAAAGATTTTTTTGTAATAAATATTAGTATTAGTAGTTCTTTTATTTGGAAGATGGTAGTATTCTTTTGTAAAAACATTTTTTATTTTTCACTTTTTAGTTGTACTTACCTAATAGGCAAGTTGTTTTGGTAAGGTACTTATAACGGCAGAATAGATTACCCGATTATCATGAAACATGAACATAACCAGTGCAATGAGAGATCTGCGTACCCCTTAAGAGCGTACTGGCGTGATGTTATGTTATGAAATGGTATACAAAATACACAGACATGCGATTGCAGCAATCCCGAGAGATTTACCGTTATTTATTGAATAATTCTGTTGTATATCTTCGAAGTTCTTCATCAGATCTTCACCAAATTAAAATGGGACCAATTTAGGAATATAATCTTTAAAAACAAAAAAAGAATTTTCAAAATCGCCCCACAATTGACGGAGATATCGGTGAACATATATAAAAAAAGAAAAAAAAAACATACATAATGTCGAACATAGAACCTCCTCCTTTTTAAAAAGTCGGTTAAAAAACTGAGGCTCTAGACAAGTGACATTCGATGTCAGCGAAGGCGATAGTCGAAATGTCAAAACGTAAGAGATTGATCACGTGGTTTTTGAATATCGCTTATCAATCCCATACAATTTATTATTAGCTTTAACGTGTACTTCTCACGGAATAAAGGGCAAGCCACGTTATTGTCATCAACCGAGCACAAGTCCAGAAGTCCACATCCTGAGCTGTGACTGAGAAATTCCAGATTGTAGAGCCCAATACTCCTTTTATCCACCCGCAAAAAAAATGTGTGACTATGCAACCTTTTAAATTGTTTTCCCCCAAATGATTGCACGCGAGTTATGCTCGTGTGGTAATAAATGCCAGAATTAAGTTGCCAAAACATTGATCAAAATTTTATAGCCTTTTTGCATGTCGTGTCTTCAAAAGTGTGTAACTAGAGAACTATAAATTAATGTTATGGCACGAATTAGCCTTCAAATTATATATTTTTGTGGCTGTTGTGGAAACTCGATAAACTGGACGGTGGAATTGAATATTTTTGTTGGATGTTTCATACTTGATATTTTTCTAGAAGTAGGTTAGATAAAATAGTACTGAATACTGGTAACCAGCTGTATACGATTATAGACTGAACCGGCCACAGCAGAATTGGGAAACGGTTTGGTAGAAAATGATGTATCTAGAAGCTAAAACTTTAAAGAATAAAAAAATATAGAAAATACTTTTCAAGTATCATGAAAGAAGTGCAAAAACGACTAATTACTATACCTATCCTACTTTGTATATATACCCGAGAACTCCCAACTTTCAATACGAACAACAACTTTGAACACAGCCCAACTATTTAACATACGCTCACAACAAACTCACAATACAAATACAAAAACCACCCAAAGAAAACTACAAAGGAAATCAACTACAAAAAGTCCCCCAATTGTACCCAAAAACGGACCACGTCAGATATTTCCTCTACACACTAGAAACAGGTACTTCCCTAACTAATTCACCTACTTATGCATGCCATAGCGTGCACGAATTATATTTGAAGCGATAAATCTATCTGGAAGGTCCCAATGTGTTTATATATTTAGTGCATGTTCGTATTTTTGGGTTCCGTCGTTAAATAACAGGGTAATGTGGTGCTTGGGGGGTAATGCATTCGTATTTTAGGGGGAAAATGGAGCGGTTGGGGCTGATTGGCACGGTTGCAAATGTGTGGTGTTTACATTGGCAATTGGTGGGGCAAGTATTGGGTTTGGTAGATTTATTTTAGTTATGTTAAAGAAGTTTATTTTAGTTATTTTGTAAAATATTGATTTTCTAAGCACATCTTTTTAAAGTAAAGAGAAAGAAATAAAACTTTTATTGCCACTGAAACATGTTACAACATAAACAAAACACAAGATAGTTTTGAAGCACAATATTTCCAGTATGGCAAAAGGAGCGGGCTGAGTAGAGGCTGAGCAGTGAGCAGCATGGCTATTACGCTGGTCAACGCTGATTTACAGCCCGCCCCCTTTCTCACAGCAATTATCATAATAAGTCACTTAATAAGTTCATCAACCACCCTTAATAAATAACCTTAACTATCCCAAATACTAAATTATACATTTCCGCAATGATAACAAAATATAAAATCATTATTACATAAATAAAATACCAATTAATTTAAAAATCCAATAAAAAATGCTTTAAATAATTCGTAAAAAAGAGGTACTACAAGTTTAAGAGGTAAAATGGTTGGTCTGTTTGAAGGAAGTAATCTCAGTAGTACTGATATGGTTACGAAAACTCTTGTAGAAGGCTAAGTTATAGTTAAGTGTCGTAGGCTACTTTATACCCAATCAATCAAATATAGATAATGCCAGAGGAGCAAATACAAATCTTGTAGCAAAAAACTTCGAATCATTATTATAAAATAAAAATGGGCGAAGAAATCGAGAAAATGAATGAGAAATACCACTCCAGCATAATAATGTTTGTTCACAATGAATGGCATTCAAAAGCCAAGCGAGACCTTGGCCTACTCCGAATATATTCAGTTTCCCCCATTCAGAGTTGGGGTAAACAAAAAATGAATTGGGAACAGACGGGTTTGGAACTCACGAAAGTTCCGCTGTTTAAGGTAAACAGCTACGATTACCCTTACTATCGTCAATGAACACGTTTTTCCGTATGTATGGACGACAAATTGGTGAAAAATTACGGCTTTTTTGACGAATAAATTATTACTACAAAACTAGTATAATAAAGAGGTATCTAGTATTCGTAAGTAACAATATCCGATCGCGAGAATTATTATACGAGTACTAATAGAAAGCTACATAATTTCTGAGTGTTTTATCCCAGAAAACGCACGGTTCATGTACTGTCTGCCACGGGAAAAGTTAGCTGCCAATCTGTTCTACTCGTAATTTGTTAAATATAATAATGACGGATAAAAAGGCTCGTCAAAAGAGGGAAAAAATGTTTCGTTTTTCTTTCAAAATTAATTCACAAAGGAATAAGATTAATTTTGAGTTTGTCGTGAAAAAGAAGCTGTTTAACGTTCAGTTGAGGAAAATTGTGAATTTCTTTTTAAATATGAGCGACTTGTTCGATTCTTTCCGGCTTTATTCAAGAACGTTCCGGCAATTGCGATCAATCTTTGTCGCGTTCCAGAAAGAGATTTCACGTTGAAATCTTTGTGGATATGTAAATGGGTACTTTAAAAGAGTTTTAGTTTATCGTAACGTCTTGTTATTCTTTCAAACCATTGTGTGTAAGATAAAGATTTATAAATCATACTTTATTTTAGAATTATCACAAGAATAAAAATAAAAAATATTGTTATGAGTCTGTCTGTCTGTTGATATTACTCTGAATTTTATTGCAGCATTTTGGTTTTATTCAAAACACACTGAATACTTATAGCATAAACCATCTTAAACTGATTTGAAAAAGGAATCCATCTCGACTAACCGGTATTTCGAAAAAAGAAAACCCTGCTCATATTTTCTTGCCAGAAAAATACTGAACGAAGTCGCGGTCTACAAGCTAAGTAATTTAATAACTCCTCATCCGTTCAGTTTACGCCTTCAGGGAACGAAGCCAACTTTACGATTACACTGAAAAGCTTATTATTCCGATCTCGTCGCGAAAGTATTTGATTTATTTATTAGAATAACATGTTCCGAATCTTTAGTTTGATTACCGATTCAAAATGGCCGCTAAATCAAAGATGGCGGCTGTGACAGTTGCTACTCGATGCGCTGTTTTTTATGTGTGTGCTTAATATGCATGTGTGTTGATCAAGTTGTGTGATTGGGAACAAATAAAGGCACTAAGGTTTTAACATTCAGCGAGTATAAAATTTATGTTAACTTCCGAGCTGATTGTGCACTCGTTAACTTGGTTACGACTGGTGTTGATAATAAAGTGGAAGGAAGGATTTTTGGTGAAGATTTTAATTTAGTTTTTTTTTGATTGCCCTAGCTTTTGTTTCTAGCATTCCTCTGAACGATAAATGATAATAATGATAAATAATATATATACTAGGTAGGTGAGGTCAGTAACCTGAAATTTTAAGCAGAAGTATCAACTATATCTTTTCAGATTTGTCTGGGTCGGTTAGAAAACAAGCTCTTTAAATATTTCGATCATAAATACTAATCGAAGTTTTTGGTCGTTACAGGAAATCGCGGCAATACTCATCAGTTTCGACAAACACAGCGATTGGCAGTCAAAAGAGGTCAAAATACGGTGAGTGAATATTTGTATTCTTTCGAAGATAAGAATAAATGGTGCTTTATTATTCAAAGAATTCTAAGTCTTATTGGCACGAAATCCCGACGCATTTGTTTTCGTAGGTGCGTCCATACCTTAGATATTATTTCCTGTCAAAAATTGAATACAATGTTCTTTACAATATATTTACGGGGCAATTCGGAGAAACGTTTGAAAAATTAAAAAGTGCTAATAGATTTAAATGAAATTTCACGTGCGGCCAGTGCGGGGGGAACACGTAAAGGTTTTCAAGGAAATCATAATGTTGCTCAGGTGGGGAAATTGAATCGAGCTGGGGTTGAAGAGATACTTTATATTTGTTTTGTTTGATAGAACATTTTATTGGTGCAATATTATTTAAGTGTCAGTGACTATTCTGACGGCGCGACGCAATTTCAAACGCGTCGTCCCTTGCGTACGTATTGTTTAAGAACATTTCAAGTGCAAATTGGTCAAAATTGCATCCAATTGTATCGCATTGCGTCTTTATGAACTTACTTGGAACTTCGCTCAGTAAGAATCGCTTATCGATGTGATACAAATCAAATCACGTCGGTACTGAAGGTTTATTTTAATTTTCTGAGCACATTCTATTCAGTGATTTGATGTTCTTTTAAAGCGCTATTTTCGAATCAATGTTCACCATCATTATTTCAGCCAAAAGACATCCACTGCTGTACATAGGCCTCCTCCAGGCGTCGCCATATTGACCGATCCCATGCGTCTCGCATCCAACGGATCGCCGCAACCTTAACCAAATTATCGTTCCACTTAGTGGGAGACCTTCCAATGCATCGTCTTCCGGTTCGCGGTCGCCGTTCCAGGACTTTTCGGCCCCATCGGCCATCCGTTCTGCTAGCAATGTGCTCTGACCACTGCTACTTAAGTTGAATCGAGGTTTTGCGAAGTTAACCTATATGTTATTCATGTATCATCCCAATACCAACAAGAAATAGTTCTGTTACATAATTTAGTTTACTGTTAATAATAAATGATATCATATTAATTTTGTGCATCCGAATATTACCAGTCAAAATAAATAGGATACTCATATCAATCCTCCATCCTTTGTCAACAGAAACAAACCTTAAATCACTCTACTCCCCTCTATCCGGAGGGTAGTTGAAAACAAACGAAAACTTACCTCTTTATAATATTAGCTCGGCCATGGGACTTTTTTTATTATTGAATGGCCCCATAAAAGCCACCTGATGGTGAATGGTCATCATAACTCATCGATAATGCGCGATTCAGCGCTTTAAAGAGCTCCCTGATGCATTGCAGCACTGAAACTGATTCGGTTCCTGTTGAGTGCTTTTGAATAAAATAAAATTAGTGGTGGCCTTTGTGATTAACACATAAACGGGGCGGACTTTGTACGAGTGTAGTGAGCTGTAGTTTTGTTTGAGTGGATATAATTGGGTGCTAAAGTTTGGAAGGCTAATGTTAACTGTTCTGAACTGCACCTGGTTCTATTCAAATTAAATTCCGAACTACACAAGACCGTGAACTTAACAAGAAAGACAGCCTTTAGAAGCATGCCTTTTAAAAACTTAAATTACAATCGAAATGCAGAATCGCACAGCAAAAAAAAAGTTCTCAAAAGAAACGAATTAAACTATCAGTAGAATAACGTGACCGTTACTTTTATACTTTACTCTGTGACTGTACCTAATTTGGCGCCCAACGAGGGACCCGTTCCAAGTTGTAACAACTTTAAGCAAATTAAAACTTGGGTCGTGACTACTGCTGCTTCAGTGTTGCTGCTGAAATATTAACTCTTTATGGGAGCGCAGTGTACATCGGGAGTTGCGGTACGGCCGCGGATCCGTGTCCTTACATAAAAATTTAATAATGGTCTTGATACTGCGAAGTTTTTGTACGTGATCAAGTTTAGTTTGGTTATTTAAGGCTGAACAGAGATTTCTGATGCTTTTTTATTCAGAAGTTAGCTAAAGTTTGTCACCGAGGCAGTATTAAATCCGGGGAATTGCCATTATAGCGTCGAGTTTTATGGCTAGTCTGGGATTACAGGATTGAGGAATCGTTCGGTTTATAATATTATTTTAAAATGATCTCCAAATAATATTGAAGGAAGGAACTTGTTTAATTACTGGTTGGTAGTGACTTTATCAGTCCTCCATCCATTTTACTAAGTGATATACAGGCAAATATAGTCGTCACTCAGCGTTCATGCATTACTTACGGCGATTCTTATATGGTGGGGGACATCCTATCCATACGCATAAAACAATTGAAATTACTTGCTGGGTTTTCCGTAGCCATGATACCTGGAGACTTAAGGTCGTAGCCGACTTGAATGTTCATTGAAATGTGAGTTTCAGGGCGTCCTCTGTAGACATATTTTATATTGACTACACAAATTGTCTCTATGCCTCATTGTAAGCGAGCTTATTGCCATCGTACTTCGATAGTTACCGTCTCACTTACCGCATGCTTACCACGCGCTTCAAGCAGGTGACCCGCGCGGTGTACGTACGCAGACCGCTCACTTGAAGCACGCTGCTAGCTTAAGCGAAAGCGGTCGGCGCGTGGACAGTGTACGAGTAGTTGATTGCTAGCTGTAAGCGCGGGGACAGCTTGTTGCCTGCTAGCTGTCGGCGAGTAGACAGCGAGCAGTCATCTCCGTTTAAGGCGGTGTCGGAGCGGGGTCAACAATAACAAGATTACTTCTTGGCAAACACACTCCATTGTGACAGTTGTCAAACGAGAACCTATGAATAATAATATCTAATTAAAAAACCTACATAAAATTGTTTTTGAATTAGTGTTACAAACAATGCAACCAATGCAACGATTGTTCAAGGTTACAATTAATATTAAACTCGAAAGCATTTCAATTTGACAACCTTATCTTCCACTGATCAAATTATTTCTTACATCGTGAAAACCTTATATGAGATAATTCCCTCCCAGTTTTCAAAGTGTTACAACTTAAAGTCGGTCATAATTGAATTTTTTGATCAAGTTACTTCTGCAGTGTTCTCGAGAGTGAAAGACGAACTTGAAAGTGCATGAACTACTTGTGTTCGGCCAAGTTTTAAGAGTTTAAAGTTTGCGTTGTCACAACTTGCACTTTGTAGTATATTGCTATTTTACTCGTAAATTAGGAGGTGTTGTAGGTTTTTTACACAAACACAACTTAATGCAAGTATTTCCCGCAGGGTCTGATAGAAGTAGACCTACATATGATACACTCAAATATCATCAGTTATATTGAAATCCCATATCGACACTATTGCAATCAACCGCCAACAAGCCTTCCTCCTTCAGATGTCCTTTTTAAACTTACACATTATACTTAATATCATTTATTCTCATTGCCTTCTTTGTAATAACAAATGAATCTTCTTTTTCATTTGTCTTTGTCCTTTTGTCATTTGTTTTTCATTTGTCCTTTTTTCTCAATATGGCATTATCTTTATTTGTCTCTGCGTCACTCAAAGGTTGACTGGTAGAAAATAAATGAGGCATTAAGTCCGCCTCTTTTCTTTGGCGAACGTAAAATTAAATAAAGACATAATGCATGTTCGAATGAATTTGGCTTCCTTCCTCCTGTTTTTCTATTTCTCTTCCTTTTATCCAATTATCAGTATCACCACAACGAATCACGTTTACAATCTTTCCATACCCAGCTTAATCACGTCCAAAAAACCCTGAAAACGGTACCCCGTGATAAACACCCCCGCATTTAATTACTTTACTAATTGTATCCACCATATTATCCGGCTTAAACTTTGAACTTTGCGAGTACTAATGAGACCAAGCCTGCGTTGTTTTAACTTGGCTTTAAGAGTTATGTTGTATACTGTGGTACTGAGTGTGTTTGGGATAACCTGGGAGGTTTTAGGGGTATGAGTTAATTGCTGGTAATAGTTAATAGCTTAGTTAGAATATTTTTTTAAAAAAGAAGCACATTTTTGTAATAAACTCATGATCGTGTTCATGTTTAATGTATTTAGGAATAGTCATCTGTTTTAGGCAAACATTACTTTCTATAAGAAATGTCAAGCGCGAGCCTTCATTAAATAAAACAAAAATATAAAAGCTTCCGTTGTCTGTATCTTCGTCAGCGTTAAACTCGTTCAAGAAACATCATAAATGCCACTATAAACTAATAATTTTGTTCTTCTGATTCATTATTTTCTATAACTAAATAAACTTAAGACTTGTCAAACTTAGATTTAATTATTCATTGTTTTAATGTTTAATTTCGTAAATTCTACTTCATTTTCTTAGCCTGAAAGTTGCAGTGATGATAAAGAAGAATTAAAAATCTACGTGATATCAATAAGGATACCTACATTTTTGCATACTTCTTTCTACACAAAAAATACGCCCTTGGGTATGAGGTTCATCAGAATATACAATTTTTCTTTTTAACTTAAATGATATCATGATTTAAAATGTAGATATTAAAAACCAGTACGTCTTGAGCAATACCTGTTCTATTCTATTCCATAAATCTTTGGCTGTCAATGCACAAGAACTTCTGTAGGTAGATCCATTCTTGTGTCGAAAACATAAGCTGCGGTTATAAATCATGAATCAGTTGGAGAATTATCTTATCTGGGCCGACTTCCGTAATGGATAGTTTCTAGGTCTATTAACTACGCTAATATTGACTTAGTTATGTGTAAACGTATTGTTCATTATAGTGTATACAAATATTTACCTAACGGATTTTGGGTTTCAATAATTTATTTTATGTCCTACATCATTTATGTTAGGATGGACAGCCATAAAGTACACAACGTACAATCTTATTCTGCCTATAATTTATTTTAAGAGAATAGTCACAGCGGTTATAATCTAAAGTATTAATTAGATTAATCTAGAAGTGGAGAATTTATTGAAGGCGACTGGATTTTACATACAATGTTCACCTTTTTTTCTCGTCAGTCCAAATATTTTCGATTTTTATCCGACTGCCGAAGGAGGGTAATGTATTTATAGGTCTATGTATGTATGTATGTTTGTTCCTATGTGGCATTCTAGAGACCAAACGCGTTGGCCGATTTTGTTGATTCTAAAGTCATTCGTTTTGTCTTAACCCTTCGATTATCACTGGCTACATTAAAATTGGAAAATAAAAAAATAGCGGCTTTGGCACGCCTTATTGTGGGGCATCAAATTTATTTTTTCTTCCTAACCCATCGTGTGGGGTATCAAATTAAAGGGTTTTAAGAGAATATATAACATCTGGTTTTGGTCAGCCAGCTCGCGAACATGTATCCTCCAACTGCACAGCATGATTTTCTTCTTGATTACGTCTTTTTAGTTCGCTTTTTAAGCAGTTGGGATTTTTGTTTATTTTTTTAATTATATTTTTTTTTAGCAGCTATTATTTAAAGACTAGCCAGATTTCGTAGTTAAATATGACTGCATTATTTTAGTTGCGTCTGTTTTTTGTGCAGATACTGCCAGTGGTTTTCGTTCTTTAAGAACCATTCTAGGTCAGGTTCCGAATTATATATCTCCTTACCAACTTCAAAATTGTTACTTTCTCTTCCGTACTTCTTCGCCAGTTCCTATTGCTTTCAGTCCCACTAAAAGGAGTTTTTGTAGTTGTTGTTGAAGATTGTTTAAAAAAAGGCATATGCTCATTCGATAATGATGAAAAGGAGTTTTAGTAGGATTGAAGACATTAGTCTTTATAGGCTCTATATTATGATTTGTATTATCACATCCCCGATTAGCCCATTACCCAGTGTCCCACACCAATAAATCTATAAAGAGCATTAAATTATCCGGAGTTATGGCAGCGAAATGATCTGTCATGGCGGCGTTGCGTTCGTCGACGTATTGAGCTCGAATAATTCCGAGCGAGTCAATGTGAGGCGGTACAATTAAATCACTCTCTGTTTGTGCAGAGTGATTGAGGTGTGTGGTGGCCTATGTTGTTTGTTGGTCTTATGGTATGATAGTTCTTTGTTATCTTTCTGGGTGGGGTAGTATTTTTGAAATTTTGCTGTCTTTGTCTGTCTACGGGAATTAGTTAGTCATCCTACTTCCTACTAATACGAGTATTATAAATGCGAAAGTTTGGATGGATGGATGGATGTTTATTACACAATCACGCCAGAACCGCTAAACGGATCTTGATGAAATTTGGCACATAGATAGATTATAGTCTATATTCATCGCGAGCGAAGCCGCTAGTAGAAAGCGGAATAAATTATTGTACACCAAAAACAATATTCAATAAAATGTGATAATAAAATACATGTACAAAGGCGAGCTTAAATGTGTGTATGTTGTACATGAATCAATACAGAGTGTTTTTAAATAATTGGCAATCTTTCAAGATTTCAAAGTGGAGGAAAATATGAACAAAATTCAGTATGGGCGCAACACCAGTGTATATTTTGTTGACATATGCGGACATAATGTCCTGATCAGGTTATTTTTGCTTTCATATTTCAGTGTATCCATACTAAAATTCGTTTATATTTACGAGTACTTTCATCTTGTGAAATATTACCAGAGAAATAAAATTCTTCCTATAGATACCAGTACCCGGGCAGATTTTATTTTGCATATGAGATTAGAATCCGTATACAAGCAGAAAGAAAAAATCTCATGTCGAAATCGACGCTTCGGTAAAACAAGTACCTGAACTTTACTGTAAACCATAGCTACCACTTTCCATAAGCCAGGCCATCATATATTATACGCTTTGCTACGTACAAAAAAGGACAGGTAAAAATTGCTTCTTTTCAAAACTTCAGCAATTCTAAAATCAAGGTCAAACAAACGCTAACACATACCCAATAAATTATTAAATTGAAAACTGCTTGAAAAACCAATCGAAAACTAAAAACTACACTGATTATTCCGAACTGGAGAGTTATGCTCCCGTACCACGAATACACAACGATAAAGTATTGTCGTAAATAAATGTTACGACTTTTACGAGTGCAATAAAGTTGGTCATGAGAAACATCCAATAACGGGCATCGTCACGATACTTAATAGTTTTTATTTGGGAATTAATAACTGCGTGGGGTTGTGGGCAGAAGGTTTAATATTGCGTTGTGACTTGGTGAGGCATTGACACGGAAATGGAGCGAGGGTTTCGGCCAAGTGTGCAAAAATGTGTTAGAGATATTCGTCCGGATAATTCTTTGATAGGATTGTAGATTCTTGAATACATAACCTAAGAACCAGATTACTTTTAATTTTGCTAAACAGTTCGGCTCTATAGAAAGTGATGTTTTATCAGCAATAATGACTGTCAAAAAATTCAAAATGTAGCCGTTTGACATTTGATAAGCGCCGAAATGTCACGAACAGTCAAATTACATTTTGGCTATTCTTCAAACTTAACGTTGATAGGATGATACTTTGCCTAGAATCAGACTGCTTCGCGAAACTATAAAAGTATTTTTTTCATGTGTAAACAAGTCAAAAAGACACTCTTAACATCTACAAGAACAAGCAAGCTTTTTAGCTTTTGCTGTCACTAGAAAAATCCTTCGACAATCTGTCTATTACATATTAAAACATACCAATATTTTGTATGTATTTTTATCTATAAATCTATATGAGCATACTACTAATCTCAGTTTTTTTTATTTCGTATACTAAACTGACATTTGGGGGGTTGCCACTTTATCAAAAAATAAACTTATCTTTATTTTCATAAAAAAGTGTCTTATCCTGAGTGATCGAAAGTTAATCGAAAGTTAATCGAAAATTAAACTATTGCACGGCAAAAAATCATTTGTTAAGAAACTAGCGGCCCTTATTTAATTTCAAGTAATTTATGGAATGAATGAAGTCTAACGACTTCATTGTTTCGATCGCATTTAGTTAATTATTGATTACTTATTTATTACAATAAAAGTTTAAGTACTGTGTGTATTACTATTACTGTTATATTTAAATTTAATACGTTTATATTCATAAAACATTCATATACACCAATTAGTAAAAAATTCAATTGATGAGTCATGTCACATCGATTCGATAAATCACATAGGATTGAGTCTTATCTTTAACACTATGCCCCGCGATTGCAACATTAAAAAAATAAGGTCATTGGCAGCTGTCAGTTTTGTCTACGAGATTAAAAATTACACTACAGACGGTTTTTTATAAGATATTCGAATCACATTAGTGTATAGATATGCTTTATTTTTAAAGCTTGCATATGTTACGAAGTGTGACTTCTGCCATTTCTTGTATAACTGTCATACCGGTTATGACTAATTACTTTATAGGCCGTACTGTATATTTTTGAGTTGAGGCTCGGGATGAAGAGAAAGTATTTTATTGTTTCCATTATTAGGTTACAGGAAAGAACTCAGCGTTTTTGGTTTGTAAGAAAAAATTAAACTAAGGAACGAAGGGTTTCTGAGGATAATTGTTCATTTCCGGCGAACCACTGGTTGCGAGAAGCACAGAACCCACTATACACAAAAGTAGACGTCTTTCAGGTAAAATAAATATGTTGTTTTTTTTTAAATGTTAGATTATTGAAATAATATGTCTTCTCCATAAATTTATCAAAAAAAAACTGGCCAAGTGCGAGCCAGGCTCGCGCACCGAGGGTTCCGTACAAACAGCTATATTCAGCAAAATAATTAAATAATATTACTGAAGTTCATAAACTATGAGGGCACCGAACATTGCTGTAATGATAAGATAAACAGAATTGAGAGACAAAATTAACTTTGCCGTTGGAAAACTATAGTCCCTATACATCGACATAAGTCGCGGTCAGTTTATCAACTGAAAATGTCAATTTTTTTTTAAAATTCTAGTTTACGTTTTTCTTTTGTTTCCCTTTACTTGTGCTGTAAGACATTGCTTCTTGCCAAATTTCATGATTCTAGGTCATCGGGAAGTATCCTGTAGATTTTGATTCATATGCGAGTATAAAATATGCGTCATTAACGGCTGTATCTCTTGATTACTTTGATCTAGAAGTTTGAATTTTTCACAGCTCCAAGGGTTGGCAAACTTGAGTATACGATATAAATTTCAATTAGTACCGTCACGCGTTCCTGAGATAAAGGGTCTTGAAAGACAGACGGATAGACATACGGATAACAAAGTGATCCTATAAGTGTACCGTTATTTTTCCTTTTGAGGTACGGAACCCTAAAAATGACAAAATATTTAAGAACCTATCAGTGGGCTTAGTGCGACATTTTACTTGTGCTCGTCGAAGTCATTTGTATTGAAACTGGATAAACCTTTTTTTTTTTAAATTGACCTAATATGAGAAATCGAGATCTTTAAAAAAGTCGCACTAAGACCTCTGATTTTAATTTAATTGTGTGAAACCTTATTTTTTTTTAATGCGATTTTTCAATTGGCCTTAGTTTTACAAGGTAAATTGGTGTATAAAGACATTTATTTTTGTTTTTATGTGCAGCAAGTTTATAGATTACTGCAGGATTTAAAAAAAAAAAATGAATATTTTATGACTTCAGTAAAAAGTCCTCGTTAAAAACTTGAAATATAGTTGTTTATGCAACGATCATATAAAAGGGATTATTAAAACACGAGTGTGTTTATACCTAATTATATGCTATGCATACACTATTTTATCTTCACTCATACAGTTGAAATAAAACAAAAGTGGAAACGGGAAAAATATGTAGTATGGAATTGAAATTTAGATTCTCATTACGCATGACTCCGCAGCGCGCGCATCCATAGACAATGACACTATTTTTCTATATAAAGTCAATGGTCTGGTCTCCATATGCGCCAATAAATTACAACGTAAAAGTGTGCTATAAAAATTATTTTATGATGCAGTTGTCTGAATATCGAAGGAAAATTTTGCGCTGTAATGTTTTTTTTTAATTATACCTTTCCACGAAAACAAGTACGTGTAAATACAATATTTTTTGAATTCATATTTGGAACATTACGTTTTGAGTGGAGATAAAAGTATTATTGCACTTTGAAGGTATTTGTATTTTTGTGTCTCGTATCGTGGGTTCTTAATTATATTTCAAAAGAAAAATGTATACTTACGGGTAAAACGGAGTGAATAGGAATGCGCTGAAAGAACAAAACTTTCATTAGGACTTTGATCGCACTTTATGGTTTCAAACAAATCATCGTTATTTTTTTATTTAATATATTAGAGTACCCACTAAAATGCTACATAACAATTTTAAATAACGAGTAAATTCCCTTCAAAGTGTTGTTCTAATTCTTCGCAATAACCATTCCATTGACCCCGTTTTAGGTACTACTAGAAATCATTGACTTTATACCTAATTAAATTAATGCTGCAAATCAATCTACATTCCCTTATCCCAACTATAGTGGAGATGGCTTCCAATCTAACGGGATTCAGCTGAGTACCAGTGTTTTACATGAAGCGATTGCCTATCTGACCTCCACAACCCAGTAACTGGGTAACACGATACACCTTGGCAAGACTGCTTGAAATCAATGCTACAAAAATAAGGTTCTTTGGTCCGAATAAAAGCAAGTACCTATAACGTGTTTAAATCAACGCCAAAATGAATTAAGAATTCTGCTAACTTATTTAAAGTTCGCCAAAATTTTCAAACGCACGCGATTATTTCTCCTAATAAAACGAAAAGTCTAACTTAAAATACTTACAACTATACATAACGGTTAACTTGTTGTACTTAGGCAGAAACTTGAGCAATTTTACATTTCTTGGGCGGAAACTTTTTTATAGAAATTCGAAGATGGCGTCGTTTCTGATGATTTATTAAAAAGTCACGCCGTTCGGGAATTTTTCGCGGTTTGAAAAAAGAATAAGTTTCGCTAAGTTTGTGACCTAAACGGCTTTGTAAAGAATGTTCATCGTAAGTCTTGGGCCGTATCACTTTTATAGTCTGAATGAATTTACCGTGAGTAGTTGGGTGTTTATTTATTTATTGAGTAAGTTGAAAGTTGCAAGGGCACAATTTTTTTGGAAGTTTTTGGTAGTTTTTGGTAATAACTATGTCACTAACTATTGTTGGTTGGCTAATTTAGTATTTCAATTTGACACATGACGATATGGTACACAGCTGTGCGCACACCTGAGTTAATACTGAGTTTCTGTTTAAAAAAAAACTGTTTTAAAACTGATAAGAGGCTTGCCAAAATGTAAGGGATTGGTCACGTGATATTTCTATAGCGTTTGCCATTCCCGTAAAGGACATGGCCAGAATTTGTATAGAGCTATGACCTAGCAATAACTATCCATGTACATTGACATACAGTACGTCGTATTAAAGCTTAGAGGTATGGCTTTACAATAGTTTAAGTTTTATGATCAGAGAAGAAGCGAGAGACACTATAAATAGGATAAGATCGTGTTAATATCAACGCAAGACTCCACCACAGACTATACAGCACCAGGGCATTGCACGTGCGTAGAAACGTCAAAATGACTAGGACGTTCGGATACACACTCTGGAATATATTGTCGATGCATTCAGCATCATGACATCATGCTCGGCAGCTCGAAAATTGGTGTCTGCGATAATTGTAAAAGCTTAACTTT
The DNA here is from genome assembly GCA_947562075.1 of Orthosia gracilis. Classification (NCBI taxonomy): domain Eukaryota; kingdom Metazoa; phylum Arthropoda; class Insecta; order Lepidoptera; family Noctuidae; genus Orthosia; species Orthosia gracilis. The sequence goes on from OX387275.1 coordinate 22,640,581, forward strand.
TATTTTAGAGGTATTTACCTTAACAATACGGTCTTGCAGTTGTAGTTATTTTATATTTTAATCTGAACTTCAGGCGTACTTCAGAAACAGTGTTTGTCTTAAATGTGTGTATCCAGACAAAAATACATTGCATAGAAACCGCACAAAAACAATTAACACACATATTTTTTTGGAATTTTTATCGCCTGTTCTAGAGAAATGTAATCGTTGTGATTAATTTTAATTTATTTTAAAAGTAATTTTCACATATTAATAATTACTGTTCATTTATGTATTCTGATCGATCCGGAGGGCAGAATCTGGTCATGTCATTTTTGTTCTTTTTCCAACCGCTATCGCCACGCTTAAGTTGTTTGAATGTCACTTGTCGAGAACCTTAGCTATGAAGACAATTCATTATGGCGTATGAAATCACAATGTCTTTGTTTAATTATCAGCCTTTTAATGTTCTCTCTGCTGGGACACAGGCCTCCTTACTGTAAGAGGGAATGGGCCGTAGTCCAATACGCGGGCCCAGTGTGGGTTGGTATATGTCACGTACGTGTCTACGATTTTTTCATTCTAGAACATGCTGGTTTCTTCACGATGTTTTCCTTCACCGTTTTGAGAGCAGTGGTGATGAAATAATTTATACAAAGTCAAGTGCCTGACTGGGTTCAAAACCATGACCTACAACTAGTAAGTCGTGGCCGGTTCCACTGGGCAAACACTGTCTTCAATTTTTTGGTTCTAGAACATGCCGGATTCCTCACGATTTTTTCCTTCACCGTTTTGAGAGGTGATGAAATAATTTACATAAAGTACGGGTAAACGAGGTTACATTAATATCTCTGGCCACTTATTTTTTTTGGTTTTTTAAGCTAACTCCGTGAAAACGGAAAGCACCTCAATTTTCTTTTTAAATTTGCAACCCTGACATGTCAGCTGTGTTTTGCATTAATGTCAGCGCAAGAATACGTTTACTTGTTGCAGAAAAAATATTTTAATTTGTACAATGGGAAATCATTAAAAATAAATTGCAAATTATACTTTATATTGCAATGAAAATACAATGGGGTATCAAAGAAGTAAACCCATTTTTTTTTAAAGGAAAATAAATACATTTTTTTTTTCGCCCTATCTATGGATAAAAAATATAATTTTATTAAGAATATAAAACTTTAAGTAAAGTCGCCAACACTGTATATTTTTCATATCTTTCGAAATATAATTGAAGTAGTTATGCCAATTTTATTTTCAAAATTAATAAATTTAACCTAGTTTTACGTAAAGTGCCTGCCTGGATTCGAAACCACGACCTACAACTTGTAAGTCACGGCCGTTACCAATGCTACCACTGTTCTATATATGCCACAAAAGAAAAAAAGTTTGAGCAGTGGTTGTCGCACTATCTCGATTGCCACATTGATTTTGACATTTCAATCTGTTAATCCTTTAAGGACATACACGGATCTTATTGTTGATTTACTTAAGAAAGGCCAGGTGCGCACCGACCCCTCAGGTGAGGTGCTATATTAATCTCCCTAGGGATGTGCTCTAACAGGCGTTGCACAGAGGGGGTTCGGGGGTGGTCTGGTCTTTGGAAGGATCACGGGGACCCTTCTACGTGATGATCGTGATCACCGGGGTCGTTTTAGTGAGGTAAAAAGCCCAAACTCACTGGTCTTTTCCTCAAAATTCCTTTTGAATATTTCCCCACGAAAAAAAAATTGTTGCGCTCCGGCGGCGTTTATGTATGAACGTAAATATAGCAAAAAGAGTGACTAGTAATGATAGTAACAAGTGGCTTTCTGTAGTTTCAGCCTGTCTCTATGGAAAAAAAGGCATGATTTTATCTATGTTTGTATGTATTGCTATAAGTACCTCTATTTCAGTATTGTTGCTATTATCTGCTGACTCAAGTCCCTATCCCTATATTATGTCACTCAAGGGAACAGTAACAGAACTAAATTCTTAACCACACGGCAGCGAATGCCCGCATAAAGTACTTAAACAGACTTTAAGTTAATTGCCTAACAACTCACTAGAAAGCGCGACATTTACAGTAGCAAGACAGATGTATCTAGAGTCTACTAGAGTCTAGACCCATTGGGGAAAGAATGAATGTTTGTTATCTGCTCTGGGTGTATCGTGATTTCATAAAGAAGTGATTTGCCTGGTGAGGCCTTGAGAGACAATTGTATATCTCTAAATGTTACCCCCGGGGGCAAGATCCAACAATTATCTTCAGATTGCTTTATGTTAGTTGCGATGACATACTACAATTAAACCTTTTTAAAAGAGACATTTCGTTACGTTCTGACCTACCTACTGGAGTACCTAAGGGTAGCATTTCTGAAACATTTTTTTATTTGTTCCTGGGTGGGAAATCCTCATTGGATTCAATTATCGTGCAACATGCGCAATCGGTATTCGAGGACTTGGAAAATGTTTTTTGATAAAAAATATGATTTTGATTGTACCTACACTGATAAGTGTCAAACAGCACTTTTCCTAAAAACCATTTTTTAAAACAAATTTCTGAACCTAACTTAACCTAACCTACCATTACGATTTTGACCGACTATTGAGTATCTATTAAGTAGACCCTACACACGACTATCTACTTATATAGTCACTATGCCAGTAACATAATTAAACTACAGGATCCAATGTACATAGGTACCAAATTATAATTGGTTATAAAATCACAGTCTTTACTTACGGGTAAGTAAAACAGTTTAATACAATTCGAACAACCAATAAATTTTGAACCACGACCAACAAAACCGAAAATTCTCACACCTCAAAATCGATAGCCAATCGACCTAACTCATTTTATCCCTAATTAGTGCCACATCATTAGGTCACACGGGCCGAAACACGCGTAAATTACACCAAAACGAATAGCCAGCGCCAATTAACATGACCGGTGTAATTCTCGATTAAATCACTCGATTCGCGAATCGATAGGAGCACAGTATTTATCGATGCGATTAGTTTGATCGAGATAGAGGACTCGAATTAGCGCTGACGGATGAGTGCCGATCCGATTGGCGAGTGTGTGAAGTTCTAGCGATTCTGAAAGGTTCCCCGCCATTTATTTGAAGTAAGTCTGGCGATTTTACTGAGTAATTGGCGCTTTATGGCCGTAGTTGGCGCTCCTTTACATCTAGTGTTGGATGGACAGAGGTTGTAAATTAAGTGTTGATAAAGCTTGTTTGGAGATTGGGAATTTGATGAAGGATGTTAACTTGAGTAAGCGTTTTCTAATTTAATTTTTATTGGAAGTTTGGTTTACTTTTTCTCACTTATAAAATAAATAAAAAACAAGTCAAAATATTTTTAATTCAACTAATCCTTATATAGCCACTTTTGAATAGTCAAACAAAATATTAATCTAGTTGCACATTCGCGCAAGCGTCAGTAAATATATATACAGTAAGCAGCAGTCGTCACAATCTAAGATGTCGGATTTGACCGATATAAAATTCTCAATAATGATTAAACTTGATGCTTACGAATGATACACGTTGCTATAGTGCATGGATAACATAGCAATTAATAAGGATTATGAATTTGACTTTTCAATTTCTTACGTTGAAATTTATCGCGGCATTTAAAATGAGAAACGTCAACGGACTTCTTAGATTGGCACGATTATAAATAGCAGTATTTTAAACTTAATAGGTAATGTACATTTTCCGGTTCTGCCAAAACCATAACTGGAGGATCTGGACAGTTAACGTTAAGGACGAATTTCAGCAATAAAACCATCACGCGATCAACACATCTGAACTACGTACAAGAGCAAAGAGCAACATCATATTGAAGGCTATTGGCATTCAGTTTCATTACTGAAACTGTCCTTAATTGTTTCGCCTTGGTTCTAGATCATGAGGATTAGTTTCTATTTACTATATAGGTAAATATGTGAAAATCGTCTTAATAATTGCAAAAGTCACTGAACCAGAGTTCTATTTACTTACAACCAAAACCAACAACAAAAAAGAAACAAAACTCGTGCAACACCTAAATATGTTTATAAAACCCTTAATCCTTCTCAAATCCTCCAAATTTCCTTTCAAACACCAACAAACGTATTCCTTTCAAGAAACTATCAATGCAAGTACATAGACTCACGGAATAAATCCCCCAGTTGCATTAGTCAGTCGGTATTTTTTAATTGAGAGCGGCTCGATTCCGGATTGCAACGTCGTCTCCCGCCATTTGCTTTTATAATTTTGACACACTTCCAATTCATGGAACGATATCGGATCTGTCAATTAAAATTTCAATTTGCATGTCGAGAGGACTCGGATCCGATGATCATCATTCCGCTTAAGTTTTAAGTCAATTAAGAGGAATATGTTTCAAGTAATGGCCGAAGTTGTTTCGTGTATTGATCGTGTCAAGTTGAGTATTATTACAAGTATTTATTTAACTTGTAATATATATAAGTGAGAGCAGTGGTGGCCCAGTGGTATCGGCCGTGGCTTACAAGTTGTAGGTCGTGGGTTCGAGCCCAGGCAGGCGTTTGTGTGGGAACATATTAATAGGCTGATGATGTATATAAGTGTGTTCGGGTCAAATCATGCAACTGAATTTTAAAGCAGTTATCTTCCACCGATTAAGATGCAGTTTTGCATACACGTTTAGTTTGGATGACAATGCAATATGGCGGACGGCCCAAGATGGCGGGTTAGTAATTTTTTGTACAGTGCCAAGATAAGGGTATTAAATGAAAGGGTTTGCAGAAAAATCCAAAAAAAAATTGATTGACTTGTTTAAAAAAAGATTTTTTAATCAATAATTTATTTGTAAACGTTGTTGAAGTTGGATATCTATTAATGTATAAATAGTGACAATGTTTTTCATTATTGATAAATAAGTTGGTTATTTATTGTAAGCACAAATATAGACTGAGGTTTGCATCTACTCACTCTATCTACTCGTACGTTCTCGTACGTATTTGAATATTTAAGTTTCCTTGTAGTGGTGTCCAAGTGGTGTAAATGTCGTGGTGGCCCAGTGGCTAAAATCTTGCCTCCCATGCTTGAGGTCGTGGGTTCAAATCCGGGCAAGTACCAATGCGACTTTTTCAAATTCATAAGTACTTTCTAAGTTCATCTTGGACGTCACAAGCACCGGTGAAGGAAAACATCGTGAGGAATCCTGCACTTATATAGTTAATGTAAGTCTGAAATAGCGAAGTCAGAGGCCTGTGGGGTTCCCAGAAGAGTCATTAACTCTGACACAAGAGGTGGCCACATCCTCCCACGAAAAGAAGAAGAGTTTTCTTATCAAAACGAACCGACGCTATGGTATTTTTTCTTGTGGGAAAGTACACACTTGATGGTAATGTTTTTATAACTTAATGTAGAACTTTGATACATTGTTAGCTTCTATATTTTCAATAAAAACATAAAATTCGGATACAGTTCAACTTCTTAGAAGAATAACAACATGTCTAAAACAATTACAGACACCAGCATATCTATTTGACGTCAAACATGACTTCATTTCTTACACCCCTCGTCAATATCATGTTCATATAAAACATTAACATTCTCTCCCTTAGAAAATACCCTTTGTCCGTCCATATTAGGGCGAGTCAGCACTCCATAGACAATAAAGCCAGTCTACACGCACTGAAACAAAATATTGTCGTTCACGGGGACGCTGTTCAGTATTCGACAAACACTCGATTCCCCGCGTTTGGGCTAAGCGGATATTTCCCGGGATTAGTCCCGGGATCCCGGATCGAACAGATTTTTAATACCGCCCGACGTTTTGATAGAATTTATGTTATTGGAAACGATTTTTCAAAACTTTAAAGTAGTTTTGAATCGTTTATGTCGAAGATTTGTACACGTAGAAGTTTAGTAGTATCATTTATTTTATGAATCGGTATTATAATGTGAAGAAAATTCTTTGTATTCAAATGAAGGTCAACAGAATTGACGATAAATAAACATGAGAATTAAAGCGGCAATTTGGCAGATCTCATCAGAATATTTTATTTGCACGTATTTCAGAACGCTTTGTACTTTAATTAAGCTGAAATTTTATATATATATGTGCAAATATAAAGTACTCTCTATGATGAATGGATATTTTTATCTGTATATATTAATATCATATCATCATAATTATGTTTATATTATCTGTACATGGAATATCATCTTTTATCTATTTCAAAACACAAATAGCTTTTCTACCCCGTCCGTTTTTTAATTTAATCTGAACATACCCACTTCTGCGCAAGGTTTTGCCTTCTCCAGCCTATCTCCCGTAAATTCCTCTAAGTCTGTCAGATACCCACAAATAATGTTACAATTAAGTACAGTGGGATCGCACAGATCCCGGGCTATCCGCAAACACGGAACATCACTAGCACAGCCTATAATTTGTAGGGTCATTGAGGCTAGGAGCTGACTGGCGCTGTTTGGCTACATCACAGCCCTAGATTCCCCGGCTTATTTGACTAGCTTGATTTATGTAGCTATTCGTTTGCTAAGCGAGCGCTAGATTGGTTTCTATTAGCGATAGTGTTTGAGCTCAGTCCGTATAGAATTGATTCGCTCAGCGTTTGTGTTTGGGGGCTGAAATTTTAAAGGATCGGTGATATTGTTGTGTTAGAATCTTGTATTGGACTTGAATAACATAACGGCACGCCTGTAATCCACGAAGGCTTAGGCAGAAGTAACCTGAGGCATTTTAAAAGTTCATAGAACTTATGTTCTGTGCTTATCTTCTCTAAGTAATTGTGATCTACTTAACACCTTAACTGCCAGGTGACCGACAAACAGTACATTTTTAATTGTGTCTCATTGTCCGGAAATTAAGGTGTTAATAACATTTTAAAATTAATTCTCTGTCAGACAACGTATACAGCTCGGCTTAAACTGATGGGTCTAGAAATACAAAATTTTCAAATTCAAATTCATTTATTTGCCAGAATGTAGGTTTACAAAGTATGATCTTTAATCTATGACGGTCCCTTTACATTCTACCATTAAATATGGTGTGCAAATATTTAATATTTGCCCACCATATTTTTTCGACATAGGTTTCTCTTTCATAACGAAGGTGAGAACTTAATATAGAATTCTTAAATAAAATTCATTTTTTTTGCAATGGGAAACCGCATCGAGCTAATGATTGTTATTCTAAATGGGAATAAGTATGGATTAAACTCACAATGCAAAGTTGTGCCTATCTAAACAAAAACCTGCTCTAAACTTCTACCTTAAAACATCAACTTAAGACAAACATTTAAACACTTGAAACATCTAATCAAAAACCAATCAGTCTCCTCAACACATTACTCGAGTTTCTCTAATTGTGGTCTCACGTTCCATTTCGAAGGGATACTGATATATTTAGCTTGGGACAGAGGTCTCGTCCGTCGCCGCAATTCATGGCAATCTGATTGCGATGCCGGGTCCCCATAAATTTGTTCTACTGCGTCCTAATAGGTGAGGGTTTGGACTGGAGATTGCCAATGCTGATAGGGTGCTTTTTGGAGTGGTTTTCATCAATACGCGACTTTTTGTGTAGTTTTTTTGTATGGTGTTGATATTAATGGGCGGTATTCTCATTGGTTTGTTTATTCGCATTACGTTCTGATTTCGTATTTCATGGTTTACGTGTAATTTTTTTGCATAATATTTAAAATTGTTGAGTTATCATCTTCAGCCTTTTAATGTTGCCACTGCTGGGACACAGGCCTCCTCTCTGTGAGAGGGAATGGGCCGTGTGTGGCCCAGTGGGTTGGTGAATGTCACATGTCTTCGTCTTCGTCCACGAAATTGTTGAGCACTTAATTACATTCACAATCAACTGACTACGGCCCGATTTTTATTATAAATAATCAATAGTTTGATAATTTTTAACTCAGGTAGAAAAATGGCGGTTTGACAGCTTTTGTATAGAAATTATGTCAAACGACCATTTTTATTCTTGATTTAAAAGTAATGAGACTATTGAAAAACCGGCGCTTAATATACTAATTTAAAGAACCACGATTAAGTGTAATTAGTGCAAAATCTATCAACTTACACTTTCAAAAAATTGTTTTTGCTTATTCATGATACTCGTATACTAAATATGTCTCTGTATTTGTCGTTAATTTTAAGTTATTTGAAAAACCTCAAACAAAAGAGATAGTATTCCAGATACGAGTATTTTAGATTTTTTCTGAAATAAAGATTTACTATTGTTATTTGCAGAAATAGTTTGCGAGAACATTATATTTTTATTTATTATTGTTAAGATTACTTTACCAACACTTACAACCCATTTTATACAAACACAAAACAACCACACAGTAAAATCCAGACTGCTATTCCAACGCCAAAACCTAGCGGAACTTTCAATAAAACCTAATTCAATTCTAGCCTATTGAAATTCGTGGCACGCGTTACACTTAACCCGTTGCAATTAAATTGTGAGGTGGCTTCGCTAATTGATTCGAGATACTGCGCCTGGGGTACTTTTGCACCCCTTCTCGCAAGACCGGGGTGCTTGTGTACTCCGTCTTGCAAGACTGGGGCACTTTTGTATCCCCAGCAAAAATGCGAGGAGTTAATTCTGAGTTTCAAAAAGAAGGATTTATTAAGAAAGGAAATTAGATTGGAGTTAAGCAGATTATAGGGACAAATATTATGAAATTAGATAATATCGTAGGCAGATTGATTTGTAGGTCCACGTTGTGATAAAAAAAAAACTTAAATAATTTATAGAGTTTGTAAATAAGTTGGTATATCGTTTAGTAGCTTCGTTTGAAGGAAGAAATGACTTTAATAAATATTTTTGATAACATAATACTTTTAGTAATAATGATTATTGAAAAACCGGTAAGTCGTCAAGATATTCGTTTTAAATAATACCCTTAAACATTTTATATCAACACTTAAAAAAGAATTAAATGCCGAAGTATGTTTCTCATTTTCTCAAATTCCCTTCACTTAGAAATGTCATCTTCCTCTATCAAGAAAATAGCGTAACTAAGCAGACCATGAGCTGAAGTCTATAAAAATAATGTTGCTATAATAAAGACATATCATAAAAGTACCACTACACTATTACAGGATTAATAAAAGTGGTAAATGATTCATAAATGTGTATGTTAACATTTGTCTACTTCAGGGCCTAATAAACTTTTATTATAACAGTATAAAAACAATAAAACACTTTGAGATGTTGGTATTTATTTATTTATTTATTATTAGGCTTTTCAACACAGAGTACACTGTTACTTTATAAATTTGTACATTTGAAACTTAAGTCTAAGTGCCTCATCACTTAAAGAAAAGCACAGCATGCACTAAATTATGCGGAGATAAATACAGAATTTATCAATAAAAACTATTAAAAGATAAATTGATTGCAGAAAATTAAACTAAGTAACATAGATTAATTTAAATTAGAACAAATTAGAATAATTCAAATTAAATTAGAATAAATTAAATTAAATTAGAATAGATTAAATTAAATTAAATTAGTATACATTTTAATATACATTTTAATGTATGTATGTATGTATATAATTAGCTTTTTTTGCTAAATTACGTGCTTTTATTTAAGTTTCCCTGTTAATAGTGAGTGTGCAGTTCACACAATCAGGAGATTGACGATGGTTTGAACGACAAAACACGGTTAGCTTTTTGTAAAAGTTTTATTTTTAATTGAAAATTTTATTTTCTACCTACAGTTGGAAATGAAATAACTTTTGTAGCGCGCTTGCAATGTGATTGAAAAATCAGTTACTACAATTTATTGATGGGATGTCTGGTTTGTTTCCGTAGGGCGGTTAGCAAGCCGAATGATATTTATCAATACTGAAATGTGCCAAGTTTCAAATATTACGTTATTATATACTAATCATGCTATCAATTTGGCCGATACGGTTTTGTTCCATTTAATAATCTTCTGTCTTTTTTTAAATTTGATATAAGATTTTCACGTGCCTCCTGCCCATCCCAATTTCCCATTTTAGAGGCACTCTTTTCACATACTTTTGAAAAGTTATATTTCCCCCACCTATAAAACACCGCCACTACACAGCTAAACTATCTCTTTTTAAAATTACTCAAAAATTTGTACAGCAGTTTAACCAAGAAATCTCAACAAACATACAGACTGAGACAATTTAACCGTTACCAAATTACGAGTATTATAAGTGCAATCCTCCTTTTTTTAACCTATTGTTTGCAATATCCAATATACCAATTCTCTGCCATATATCACCGTTCAGCAACATACAGCCATCGGATCGGTATTTAGCAATGCATCTGGAGATATATGCCGACATCTGTATGCATCGCACGGCCGCCTTCTAATTAATATCGCCCGAACTTGAGTGCTGAAACTGTTCAAAATAATTGTTGAAAGGTTTAGTTCAACAATTGTAAGCAATTTCTGAAATAAATATTTCTTTTTTGGAATAGGTGAGTTTAAGACAGTTTTTTGATTACTTTATGACATTTATCAACTCAACATTTATCAATTCTGGTTCACTCCCTCTTACAGAGAGAAAATCTATGAACCCAGAATTGGGAATGTTATTGGGGTTGATAAAGCATGCTTAAATTTAATAGTCTTAAATCAATAAGCTTAGAGAGACAAACATTATGAAAAGTGGTATTTTTTTTTAAGAAAGCTCTTTCTGGTAAACAAACTTTTGTTTTTTTCACACAAATAATATGGTAGACCGTTCATAATAATATTATCACCACTTAGGAACATATAGCCATCGGATTAGTATTTAGCAAAGCATCTCAAGATATATGCTGTATGCAATGCTCGGCCACTTTCTAACTGATATCGCCCGAGCTTGAGCCGCTAAACCGATTTTTTAGTCGACAATTACAATTTGTTGAATTTGCTTATTTTTTTAGGTGAATTGGAGAGATTAAGTGTCTTTTAGTAATCAAGACCAATGAGCGGTAAATAATATCTGTGAGCCTTTTTTTCAGGGAAAAGAATATAAATATTCTCAGGACCACTTTCTGGAAAAAAAATTGCAAACAGTAACAAATCGGTTAAATGGATTTTCAATAGCCTTTGCATTACTTGACTTGCGTTTATTTTGTGACGCGTTGACAAATGTATTTTTACGAACCGGGGGTTGGCCAAATTTAATGAGAGTAACTAATTTCAAATATCAACATTCATCCACGCATAGTTCAACATCTTCATATTCTCATGTTGGTGCCCTCATACTAAATAATTTCAAAAGAATATAAACTAGTCTGTAAAACAAGCGTTCAACATTGAAATTCATAAATCCCTCAGAAGTTAAAACTTCTAAGTAAACATTAAAATAGAACAATTTGTCTTCCCTTGACGTCACTACAACAAAAACTGAACGGTAAAAAGTAGAATTACATTTTTCATAATTAAATCGGAATCGGAACTGAGAAGTTGAGTAATTATACCTTGAATAGTGACTGCTCAGCTAATGGGCTTTCTTTGACTAATGATTATAGTCTTTTAATACAGGTACTGTAATAATTGGAAAGTTAATTTTACCTTTCGAGTTGAGCAGTCGTTATTTCCTATAAAAAAGTTAAGACGTATTGTTTCTTTATTTTTAAAGTATTAAATAGTTCGTGGCTCATTAATAACAGTAGCATGGGTCGATCTTCAAGGTTAAGCAATGCTTGCCGAGATTGGTGCGTCGATGGGAAACTATTTTTTAGGGTTCCCTATCCGAAGGGTCCAAATGGAAACCTGTTGCTGACACTCACGTGTCCTTCCGTCTGTTCGTCGTCTGTCACACGGTTTTACAGCCAAATGGTTAAAGCTACAGTCTTCAAATTTTCATACTATAAGCATCTTGCTGACCCAAAGCATACAAATTGAAAAATATTTATGACATTTTTTTATTATTTATTATTTAATTTAATAAGCAGTTCGGGTCCGTACAGATAAAGGGAGGGGCTGAAATTCGTTGTTTAGAACTCGTTGAGTAGATAAATACTGTATTTTTTGTTTTCAAAAATATTGGAAAACAAAGAAATGAGAAGCCACCATAGTCAGCGTATTTTACAAAATTTTGTTCCGAATAATTTTTTAAATACCCATTGACCTATGAACTTGAAAATCGATGATAATGTTTATTATTACGTATATTTTACTAACAAATACCAATAATATACATCAGATTTTTCTTTGAAATTCCCTCATATTTTCTGTTACAACCAACTTAATTTTGCGATTTGGTACGGAACCCTAAATGTACGATGTCCGACATGCACTTGGCCGGTTTATTTATGAAATAGCAAGATTCTTGCGTGCCGCAAGAGCAAGCTAAGTTGTTGGTCCCGGCTGTCTTTTGTAGATCTATGAAAGTCGTTACGGATAGTCAAGAGCTAGAAAATCTGACACCAGTTTTGCAAAGAGTATCGTGTTACCCAGTTACTGGGTTGTGGCGGTCAGTAGGCAGTCGCTGCAGTTAACTGCATCCGGTTAGACTGGAAACCAAGCCCAGCATTGTTGGGCAAAGGCTTCGATTGATGTATTATTTCTTAATTTTTAAAACTTTGAATGTACTATTCTAGCCTTGTATTTTTTGTACGTTATTTTTACGCGTTGTTGGCTTGTGGCTACGCTGCTACGAACATGCTACGACGTAGGCATTTCGTAGACTTGTGCTACAATCGTTTTTAAACGTTCAAAAGAATTATTATTTTCTCATGGTATATTAGTTGTACAAACAAAATGGTAAAACAAATAAAATGTTCGTAGTCAAAATAATATTAATAAATTAATTAATCATTTGTCATATTTTAACTATTTCTATTTTATGTGAACTATTCTTGAAACTTGTACAACAAATTTACTTTTTTTTTTGCTCGCTTCTGATAATAAAAAGTAGTATGGCTGTAAGTGATAGTATAACTGTCTGAACAAAGAGTTTTCGTAATAAGATAGCCCTTAGTGCGAAATTTTTAACGTCCTCGATCGTTAACGTGAAGGTTCTCTGATCGCTATTTGTATACAAAACTGGGGTTGCCCCTCTCTGACACTAGACTGTTATTTTAATGAAACTTACGAGCTAGTAGGTAGTTCTACCAAGTGTGTACCTGCCCTTATTTCATTTGATAAATTACATTAGTGGATGACGCGGCCGTAACGCCGTGTTTATTTTAAAAGTAGATTTTGAGGACATCTATGATATTAAGGTTATGTGTTAGAAAGAACATACGAGTGTGTATGTAGTAGGAAGGTGGGTTAAGTATATGTTTCGGGAACAAAATTAGACAGCCTTTTCTAAAGTAGTGATACAAATATTTAGTTCAATGAAAGTTACGCCAACTTTGCTTTCTTGGTTTTTTATTTGGCATAAACTGAAGAACCCGTTTTATGATCACCGAACAGATGCTATTTAATAAATAAATTTACTTTAATTTATCTCAAAGATATAGAATAAGTCTTTAGCGTTTCATTTCTATGTTCTCTATTTAAAGATTCCAAAAAAGTGCTATTTATGTAAATAAAGCGTAAAAATCGTATTTGTTCAGGTCATAATTATTTACAATTTTATAACGAATTGTTATTGGCGAATATTATTAGCTTGATATTTCTAATAAATTATACATTACAATCTCCATCAAATGGCTGTAGTTTCAATCCAAACTGTTACGTTGTCACCATATTAGAAACGCAGCGACTGCATCTAAACCCAATCCCAAAACTACACACATCAAACGCAAAAAGTCATAAAAGCTAGTTAACTTCAGTTAACTTATTCACTTGCAGTCTGACGTCATAATTAAGTTATAACATATTACAGTAACGACGTACTTTTATTGCTAAGTAATTGCTTAAGCACGTGCTTACTGTGAATTATGACCGATGACTTCGCTCCACAGTCTATGGGGGAATGTGGTGGGATATCATGGTGTACTGGGGTAATTTTATCACCCCCTATATACAGGTTAATAAAGGTGGATGGGACAATTTCTAAATAGCTTTCAACTGCTAGTTTTGTTGAATATGGAAAAGGTGAAGTGTGTTTTCGAAAGGTGTTATTATGAAGTGCATGTGTGTGGTTCGAATATGCTTGACTTGGTTAATAAGGGCAATGATGGATCGGGTCTTCTGGAAAATGTAAATGAAAGATGGCGAGAGAATTATTTTGTATGATAAGGTACACCTACGTAAAAACTTATTTTTGTATCTTACTAATATTATGTTATATAATTATAAATATCATAAATGCGAAAGTTTGGACGGATGGATTTATGTTTGTTACTCAATCATAGCAGAACGGCTGAAGGGATTTGGTTAAATTTGAAATCAAGATAGAGTATAGTCTGAAGTAGCACATAGGCTACTTTTTAATCCTAGTATAATGTTCCCTTGGGATAATTTTTGCCTTTCACGCGGGCGAAGCCGCTGGCAGAAGCTAATCTCTCAATAAAATCAATAATAGCAAGCCAGTGGTTTTTCTCAGAATTATTACGATAAGCTTGCTCTGTGGCTTCACTTCCTTGGCCTATTCTACTAGAACTGTACATTTTGCTGAAATCAAAAGTAACCTTATAATACTCAAAAATAATGTAGCTTCCTACTAGTGAATAAGTTGTCTTAGTGTGACTAGTACTTTAAATAATTACCTAGAACAAACATAATCAATGGCTCTGTGAGCTGTATACCTCGCGAGCCTGCATTTTTGATTTTTCGCCAAACTGAATCGATAAAAATTATCCATACAGTTATCGAACCTGCTCACAAAATTTCACGAGATTCGTTTGAGAAATGCGACCTGTGGAGGAGAACAGATGGGTTTACGAAAGAATTTTTGCCGAAACTGATACGGAGACATATCGCTCGCGCTTCGCGCTCGCTCGGGCAACAAATAACTTTACCTCTTATTAATATAAGTTTTAGTGTAGATGAACCTTCAAAAATATGAACAGTTTGTAAATATATACATTACGAGTATAATAAATAGTAACATGCAACAATTCCATGTTCCTATAAGTACTAAGGCCGTATAAAGCTTTCCAATTTCTTCCACTCGAAAATGCCTCACAAGAAAAACGAAAACACGAATGCTCAAAGCAAAACATAAAAAATGAAAATGATCTAAGTGAACCGGAAAAGAAACACAAGAAACACTGAAAAGGCTTCAAACAAGAAAATTGGCTGTAACGTTGCATCGCGAGTTCCATAATCGTCGAACGGGTTTCTTTAGAAAAAGAACAAGTTCTAATGAACTTTTCAAATCGGGCTTTTTCCGGTTGAGATTCTTTTTTCAAACGGCTGACTGATAGTTTTGTTTTTTTTTTTATTTGTCTAGGATACCAGTCTTTTGGTTTGGTAAAAAGGCCGTGTTGTTGGTTGGTAGAAGTAATTGTTATTGAAGTGTATAATTGTAAGTCAGAAGGTCAGAAATGCTATGTACTATTTGATTAATATATTTCTAAAAATAGTTTTTACCGTGGCTTATTCTGCGTAGCCTTATACTTGTACCACCGGGACCGTACAATTATTCTTTTCGGGATAAAAACCAAGCCTAATCAGCAATAATTTATCTTTCAATCATTGAATAAATTTCTGTTACCGGATCAAAATTTCTCGATATTACCTATTCTAACCAAAAAACTAATTTACCCGTCTGTTCATATAATTCTTGAGCTGATAAAATTGGGCTTTTTGACGATCCTTGTATACCGTACAACTTTTTCAAATTAGTTCAGGAGGATGCCTTAAATGATTGTTGGCACAAAATGTCTTTCTATTTTTTTACTGCACTCTATTTGCCGTATATGTAGTCCTTTTGTTATCAAATATATTTTTATCAAGCATCTATCAATACAATATTCTGCCATTCACATCCCCACAAACATAAATTATTTAATCTCAATCAAAACACTGTTCTACATATAAAATGACTTTATTACCACTATCACAATTGGCTATCAGCAGAAATATTCGCGCTATGCGTGTGGCCACATTGCATGACGTTAGAATGCAATTAATGTTCAATATTTTTGTTTAGTTTGTAGTGTCAGGCGAGCGGTGCCGATTCCAGTTCGACCCACTTTTTTTTTTCTTTTAGTGTTAGGTACAAGTTTTTGTTGGTAGATTTAATTAAATGGGACTTTTTAGTAATTATTTTGACTGGTTGTTTTTTTTTAAATAGTGTCAAACATTTCTAAAATTTAATTTAATTGGGTTATATAAGTTTTCGACGAACTTGTTTAGGATTTAGGAAGCTACAAACGCACTGATATTAAAGTTATGATTGTCAGTTTACTGACCATAGACTTGAATGAGGTTATTAAACAAACTAAGCACGGTCACGTAAAATTTCAGACATAAATGGGAACCAAATGCACTAATATTAAAGTTATGATTGTCAGTTTCACTTACCATAGACTTGATTGAGGTTAGTAAACAAATTAAGCACGGTCACGTAAAATGACAGACATAAATGGGTACCAAAGTGAAACTATGACAGTTGTTATCAGGGGCCCGAGGCCCCGGCTATCAGATTGTTGAAAGTCCAAAATGACTAGGATTGACCACATAACATTTCGTATGCACATGTCATTTAAACTTTTTGACAATCGTTATGGCTGGTAGTAGGTCCCTATAGTCTAAACTCTGAGGAGTAAGCGTAAATTATAGTGCCTACTTTATAGATACCCGGACCCAGGCAGGCGCTTGATTTCATCACCACTGCTCTAAAAAAACGGTGAAGGAAAACATCGTGACGAAACCGGTATGTCCTAGAACCAACAAATCGAAGACATATGACATCCAACAACTCGCACTGGGTCCGCGTGGTGGATAATAAGGCCCATTCCCTCTCTCACAGAGAGGAGGCCTGTGTCCCAGCAGTGGGCACATGAAAAGGATGATGATGACTTTGTAGATAAAGCTAAATTTAATCTACTTTGAATGAATCCTTTAATTACATTAAAATTGCACCACCCGCAGAATAATCTGGCCGAGCTGCATTTCGTGAGTCAACCGCATAATTCCTAACCTTCCAATTGAATTATTCATTTAATATTCCACAACTTAAGACTTCATAGTTAACCGGTGGTAATTTCAGCCGTTTTATTTAAATTATCTGAAAATTAATCGACGAAAATGAGTCAGGAATTATTCGTAAAGCGATGATTTATCGAAGTGTTCGGATTGTGGCGCCATCATGCAATATGAATGCAGATTGGCGTTGCGTTTTATCGTAGTTCCATGATTTTTGTGTATTTTATAGCCTCATTAGTGTTGTGCAGTTTTGATCGGCATCCGATTTAGTTTTGTGCTTCGTTCGTTTTAGGTCGTGTTGGTAGTCACGCTTTTAAATCGTGCTGTAGTGAGTGAGCACTGTATTGAGTTCCGTTGACGTGATAGAGGTGAAATGGTGTTGCGGTAAAATAAAGTAGTTGAATATACTTTCGTTATTGTGTAATCGTATTCTTGTGTTAATTACACATTAACATGTTACGCTTTCTGCCCGCGGTTTCGCTCCGGTGGTCCTTTTTTTTTTTTGGGTGGTAAATCATCCAATGACTTCTCCCGCTCTGGGCGAAGCGGAAGGGCGTGTCAGACTTTTACTGACTAAAACCCACCCGTGTTCCTTCAGTTGCTTGTGCCTGGGCCGCGGTAACTCTCTTTCAAATTTATCCGCGACCCAGACAAGCATCGTCCCTAGCGGACACCGCTGCGGTGGTCCTGGACCCATTATTTTTTCGGAATAAAAGATAGCCTATTTTATTTGACTTTTACTCGACTTGGAAATAGTTTGGCTTTCTATCGGTGAAATAGTGTTAGTAATCAGATCAGTAGTTTCAGAGTTTCACCCTTACAATCATATCAACATACAATTTTGACTCTTTGTTATATTGGTTAAGATTACCTCTTCATCACCCAAAGTTAAGATGTATTTCGTCATTCACAGCCACAAGTCTTATTAAAATTTATGAGCACCAGCTAACTAGAAAATGTCGTGGTGGCCCAGTGGCTAAGACTCGTCTCTCGTGCTTGAGTTCGTGGGTTGAAATCCGGGCAAGTACTCGTACCAATGTGACTTTTTCAAATTCATATGTACTTTCTAAGTTTATCTTGGATATCACAAGCGGTGAAGGAAAACATCGTGAGGAAATCAACAAGTCAGAGGCCTGTGGGGTTCCCAGTGGCGGCTTATTTAACTCTGACACTAGAGGTGACCACATCCTCACACGAAAAGAAGAAGGAGAAGAAGTACCAACCTGAACTATAAGATTTTTTATAAACATAGTACAACTATGAATAGTCTTTTAATAAACATAAAACAACCATAAAGCCACACATTCCTCTTTAAAATCACCAAACACACTAATTGAACTACCAAAACAAAACACAATCGCCAATCAAAATTTAATTACCATTGTTGCATAAAACATCAACAATTCCAATATATACGGAACAAAAAACAAAGCTTAATTTGAAAGCGGATTCAGAACCAGAAGAAGTCAAAAGCTCGTGAAGGGTTAGCGAAAAATTATTTGGAAAATCACGGCTCACGGGCGCTCTTGACAAATCGCTTGCGTCTGACCCAGGGCTGTCCGGAGCGTGTCCTGTGTACGGACGATGTTGTCCTGTATACGGGACATGAAATTCTTATGCGATATTGATTGGATGGGGCATTTGTAATCTTGTGTGCGTTGGTGTAAGTGATGGGACTGATTTTTTTGTGTGAAGTTGTGTTATTTCTTATGGAAATCTGGCTTTGCATGTATAAAATATTTATGTGTTATATTTATGTGTGTACAATCAAGGGATAAAAGTGCAGTCTTACTCGCTAGTTTTTAACCGACTTACCAAAAAGGAGGAGGCTCTATGTTCGACTTCTCGTATGTTTCTTTTTTTTTTTGTATATGTTCACCAATATCTCTGTCAATTGTGAACCGATTTTGAAAATTATTTTTTTGGTTTGAAAGAGTATGTTTCGAAATTAGTCCCATTTTAATTTGGTAAAAATCTGATGAAGAACTCCTAAGATATACGACAGTTAACTCTTCAATAAATAACGGCAAATCTCTCGGGTTTTCTGCAATCGCATGTCTGCTTATTGATTATACCATTTCATAACATAACACCACGCTAGTACGCTCTTAAGGTGTACGCAGATCTCTCATTTCACCGATTATGTTCAATTTTCATGATATTCGGGTTATCTATTCTGGCGTTAAGGTAACTTACTAAACAACTTGCCTATTAGGTTGGTATAACTAAAAAGAGAAAAATAAAAAAACCTTTAAAAAAAATACTACCGACTTCCAAATAAGAAAACTACAAAGTGAAAAATAACTTTATTTTTGAAAGTCGGTGTCCATAGCGCAAAAAAATGGTACCTACGAAAGACACCGACTTCCAAAAATAAAGTTTTTTTTCACTTTGTAGTTTTCATATTTGGAAGTCGGTAGTATTATTTTTTTAAAGGTTTTTTATTGTAGAATAAGTTTAATTATCCGCAACTGATTTAATATTTTGTATAGAAATTAAACTATAGATTATACCTACTAACCGTCAAGCGCTGAAATTCTCCTGAAAAAAAATTGTCACTGTTGTTTTGGTAGAGTGTCACTTTTGACCCTTAACTGTACAAAAAAAAAACATGTGAACACTACTGTCCCGCTCCCCACAACCCTACTACTCCCAGAGCCGACTATTTGTCTGGTTTACGTTGGTTAAAAACCGGCGGTCCCGTAATTCCGGGCCCATGTCCCGTATAAATAAATTCCACTGTCTTATCCTCGATTAATTAACTTGTGTTATGTGCCACACTTTACCACACTTTATTATTCATATTTTTATTTAAAATTTCCGCTGATACAGCGTTAACAAACAAGAAATTAGTAATGGCGTAACTTTTGAGCGTAAAATCTGGCCTTTTTGGTGACTCCTTGTTTATCGTTACGATGGGCTTTGTTGAGTAAGGTCGTAGAAAATGGCGCCGTTATAATTAATGTTTGTGGCTATTTTTGCTTATGTTGGTTTTTTTCCGCAATTTGCTTTGTAAATTTTCAGCTCAACAATTTAGCGATCATAATTTAAAAGATTCTTTTTATTCCGAATTCTAAAAAAACACACAAAAATCAAAACATTGTTTGTCTAATCCAAAAAAGATAAGCAAAAATACGCAAATTTTATTCAAACGAGCGACCTCCAATCTAACTTTTAACATCCGATATCCCTATTGACGGATAACCGAAACGAAATCGCGAAAAAAAATCGCAACTAACATAGATCGCCCGGATTTATGCGTTCAATAGCGATTTATTAGTCGGCGTACTCATGAATTTGACACGGAGCGTGTTTTTGTCGCAGAAATAACGTACGGCAGTGACGTCATACGAAATACGGCCTCGCGCTTCCATCGCCGATTTTTATTGCTTTAAATAAATAAAATTGCATCAATGAAATCTGTTTTCACCGTTATGGATGGCTCGGGTTAGGTACCGACGATGTTTATGTACTTTTTTTTGTACGCGATTTGTATGTGTTGAAATTTTTCGCGATCGATAGGTTAGGTTAGTTAATGGTTTAATCAAAACACTAGGTTTTGGCTGTAGTTAATAAAAAAAACTCGCGTTTATGTATCCTCCGACTGCACACCATGATGTGGTCGACGGTGAAGCACGCTTGCCTAGAAGTAACCTATTCATTCGTAGGTGTTTGTTTTGCTCTTACATTGGATATTTAGTAGTAACCTAAACTTTTTTTTTTTTGTTTTGTATATCATCCAATGACTTCTCCCGCTCTGGGTGAAGCGGAAGGGCGTGTCAGACTTTTACTGACTAAAACCCACCCGTTTTCCTTCAGTTGCTTGTGCCAGGGCCGCGGTAACTCTTTTTCAAATTTATCCGCGACCCAGTAGTAACCTACCCTGGTTAGTTAGTTTGACAGGGTATCAGACTCTTGGTTGCGTTTTAGCTGACTTGTTAACCCCATCATACGTGTATTGTGCAAAGATATTTCTCTTATGCATAACATTTTCAAATGGTGTGGAAATCAGAATCACTGTTTTTTTCTACAGTTATGATTATTTAGTCGGAAAAAATTACGGCTGATAAAGTGGCGATAGACTTATCGATGTAAGTTACTGATGTGGATAGTTCAAGTCATCTTTGCGCGCGCTTTGTGTGAGTAAGCATGTGTGGGTAATTGTTTGCAAAAATTCATATGCCAATTTGCACTGCCAAGTCACTGCTACACAAATTAAAGCTGTGTATTTACAAGCGTACGCACTGCGCACGCACACATTGCGCCGCATGCAGAGGTGAGTTGAACTATCTATACCTATGAACTTGACACTTGTTTCAACGACGGAAAATTCTCATATAGGCATGAGAGCAGTAGTACATCGTGGTAGGCACATGATAATAGTACTTTATGCAATGGTTATTTAATAGGGGTTATTAAAACACGAGCGTGGGTTTAAATAATAATAACACACGAGTGTTTTAATACCTAATTATATGCCGTTGCATACACTATTTTATCTTCACTCATACAGTTGAAATAAAACAAAAGTGAAAACGGAAAAAATATGTGGTAGGGGGGGCAATTTAGATTCTCATCGCGCATGACTGCGCAGCGCGCGCCTCCATAGACAATGACACTACTTTTCTACATTAAGTCAATAAGTTCATAATTGTCAATAAATTAAAAAGTGTGCTATAAAATTAAAAATAAGTTATTTTATTATGCAGTTGTTTGAAAATCGAAGAAAAATGTTGCACTGTAATGGTTTTTTTTATTATACCTATCCACGAATATAAAGTACGTATTTATGAAAATATTTTTTTAATTCATATATGGAATATTACACTCACAACGAGTGTAGATAAAATAATATTATCTCATCGTTATGTGTTATATATTCTCAGACCAACTTCTTCACGATAACTTCGGATAAGTCAAGATACGTACATAAAATCACGCTTCTTTTTTTCGGGGATAGGCAGAAACTTCAAAACCCCTCCTACTGCAATCCTGCACACTCTTTATGCTTAGTATAGATACGTATCGCTAGTTTAACCATACTCAATAAAGTCATAATAATTCAGTGTCTCAATGTAAAAATGTCAATCTTTGATATGCGTCCCAGCTGTAAGGAATTTGAGTTATCCTACCCCCGTCAGCTTTCTAATACTGTTTTATATATTCATTTAATATTTTACGGGTGAACCCAAGGCTGTAAAATATAAAGTTTAGCTCGCACGTGGTTACAATGTTATGTCGTATGGTTGGGACGATTTGACAATTTGAACTTTGGAACAAGCGGTAAAAGTTGATATTTTCATAATCATCACATGCTTGGCGAATGGAATGACTATCGTAGTACTAACGTAGTCAACTATGGTGTTAGTAGGAAGACAAAGCAAAGGACGCTGTTGTTTATCATCTTAGTTGTCTTTTACAGCGCACAATCACACCGTCACCATTACGGGATATTTGTGTTGACAGAATTAGAATTGTAAATTTTCCTGCAATGGTTACTACACAATGGTTTTTTTACACACTGACTGTTTATCCAGATAATGTCACAATGTTTTCTATAATCCAAACCACCTTTATTTTAACATTAAAAATATACACGGACTAACGATTTTGAAGATTTGATCCTGTAAGTAAACTGAAACTTACAAAATATGCCCTAGAAATCAGTTCAAAAATAATCTTGTTATTTTTTGTTATCCTGTTATTGTCTTCTCATTTTCCATCGTCACTCAACTCTATAAATATATCCACTCAATGCGAGCTCCAATAAGAAAATCTCCTTATAACATCCTCCTTTCAAGCATCAAATAAGGAAATAACGCCGAAACAAAACACATTCTTCAGTTTTCCCGTTTTTGTCAAATGTGGGTGTCACCTTACCAATAACGGGCAATAATTCGCTTATACCTTTGGCCTGACGAGGGCGTTTTACGGCTAGCTAATAAATCTTCGGGGGAACGGATACCATTGCTAAAGTCATTCAAATTGTTATGGGTATAGTAATTTGAATGACTATAGCAATGGTGGGAATGCCTTAGGAGCGTGAAGTTCAAGGGTAAAGATTAATGATTGTGGTACTTGAATCTTATGCAAATGTTAAAATATAGATGGGAACTTTAATACTGAGCGTATTTAAAACGCCATTGAGCGGAATAAGGGCTCCAAAGTGTTTGCAAAAGATCAGGCTATTGGGCAGAGCCAGAACACCAAATCGGGGCTTCTGAGGGAGATCGCGAGGTTCTATGGACAGTTGTTCAGTCAGTAAACCCGTTTGCGAATCTAACAAACAACCCAAGAGCTAGATTGACCCGACACTATACGGAAGAAATCCCGGCAGTCAGCCTGGGATGGATGGATAGGATGGCTCTGAAACAACTTAAGAACAACAAGGGTGATGACGGAATTACGGCCGAACTGCTGGAGGTGGGTAGAAAACCGGTACTGAAAGCTTTTCAGAAGCTGTTTGATTCCGTCATACTCGAAGGGAAAACGCCTCAGGCATGGTGCAGGGGTGTGGTGGTACTCTTCTTCAAGAAGGGTGACAATGCCCGGTTGAAGAATTATCTCACTTCTTAGCAATGTCTACAAGTTGTTTTCAAAGATCATCACGAATCTTCTCGCGCGCAGCTTTGACGATTTTCAGTCTCCCGAACAAGCCGGTTTCCGAAAAGGCTTTAGCACCTTAGACCACATCATAAGCTGCGGCAGGTTATACAGAAGACCGAAGAGTATAACTTGTCTCTTTGCTTAGCGTTTGTGAACTACGAGAATGCCTTCGATTCGATCGAGACTTGGGTTGTACTGCAGTCTCTCCAACGGTGCCAAATGATGATGTTGAAATAGGAACTAATTGGGCACAAAACCAGACCCAGGGCCGGCGCTGCTAAATTGAGAAAAACATATTCATTATCATCATCTCCAATTTAACCGAAATAAACCTACTTTTGAACATAAGCCTCTTTAAAGCGAAGACGCATCGACCGGTCTTGTTTCTCGCATCCAGCGGATTTCCAATAATACTCTTAGTTCGTTAATCTGTTGTTTATCCTCTTAATAAAATCATCCTTTCGTTATAATAACATAAGCCTTGCGTGAGCTGTGTATGGTTTTCAATATTATTGTGACACTTAAAAGACACGTAGAACAACTAGGTGTCTCTCAGTAAAATTGATATTATGTTTGTCTTTATAGAAGTACTTTTAAACGATTGTCTTCATCATTCCTGTGAGACAACAGTATTTAACATCTTTAGATGATCTATCTTATACGTATATCTTGACCCTTAATCTCGCCTATTGGCAAGCAATGAATTAGGTCTATAACAAAACGTGCAAGCACAGAAGATGCCTGTTCACTCTTTCTTTGAACAGGCAGGTAGGTATACAGGCGCTGTCCTGAATATCTGAAGGCGAATCATGTTGTTTAATGAATCAACCGAAATAATCCCCTTAAAGCAAAACATGACGTTTCTAACGTTACGTGTGTAACCACCCTTCTATATAAGATACTATATTACTTAACGTTACAACTCGCATAACTACAAGTCACAAGTTTGGCAGTAACCCTTCTGCTAAAGGCGTAACGATCACTTGTAACACCCCCATCTTGAAGATTAACAATTTATGGCAACTACAATTTGCCAATTAGTTCTGAAATGATTAATTGTCAGAATTCAAGAGTTAAATTGCTATTAGGAAGTTGTATTGTTCAATTATAGTTATTAGTACAGATTGTAAATGTGGTTTTGATAAGGAATGACTAAATTGATAGACTTGGTTGATTGAAAGACTTTCGTCGATTGTCCAAGTACGAATACTTAAGATGTTTGGACATATCATCCGAAATGAAAGCTCATTGGAGCAATTAGTGGTACAATAAATAATAAAAGGCCAATGAACGATGTCCCAGCCGATCATCAACATGAAGGACAGACTTCATTTAATCGTATTCGTAGTGTTCCTTTACCAAATATGTACAGAGTGCCACGAATAGAGACATATAGAAAAATCTCGTAAAAGCCGCAAGAAGGCTGGTAGGTCCAGACGATTCATAACTATGACTACGACTACTTCACCAAGAGTGTACAACTAAGAAGAATCTAAAATATTACGTTACGACGAAACGCATTGGCTTGTTTTATATGTATAGCCCTTGGAACATACCAAGGATTAATAAAACAAGCCGATGCGGTTGATGAGATTAATTTGGTTTACGTTATTTATTGGAATGAAAGCGTCAGTGATCTATATATTAATCTTGTTCTGCTGGTTTAGAATTTAACAGAAAAGGTTTAAGACAGAATATGAAGGTTGATTACTGAAATCATTCGTAAGGCACTTAAGGACCTGCCACCGCTTTAGTGTCGCAAAACGGTTATTTTCTAAAGCATACTCCTTAGCAACGGCTAGGTTGAGAAAAATATATGTTTATTATTGATTCATGTGCATTATTTTTGAAACAAGGTTTTTGCGTGTAATTAATAGTTTTGCTTTAAAAAAATAATTAACAACACGATTTACATGGCCAAAGAAAAGATGGATGGACTGTGTGAGGAGTGATATGAAAGAAAAGGGAGTCAGTGATAGCGTGACGGGGACAGGATGGTATGGAAGAAGAAAACGTGTTGCGCCGACACCAAGTAACATGGGACAAGGGCAGGAAGAAGAAGAAGATATTTTTTCGCAACTTTTCGATACTCGTCCAAAACGACTTGGATGTTTAAAAATGTTTTTACACAGAACAATTTATGGCTGTAATTTCTTGTTAACTGAAATAGCATATGTAAATCAAATAAAACTTTGCAATCAAAACTGTTCAAAATGAGGTTCAATATTGATATTTTGGCATCGAGCGGGCGCACGGCCAGTACTGCGTTTACATTGGGGCGTTTATATCACCTTAATGAAATCATTCGTAGAAGAAAATGATTGAATAAAATATGGTTACAAAAACTGTGTAATTAATGGATGCATTGAATAACAACGCGGAGCTTCAACTCAAATGTTGCCTCACCTCTTGTCGTACTTTCTGAGCAACAACACCTGCACTTCGAATAACTTTTACGTTGTAAAGGTTAATGCTGTCGATGTGACTTAATTCTGGTCGAAACTCATTTAATTTAGAATCTAGAAGACAGCCTTCTATACCAAATTCTGCTTTCCTTTTCAACCCATAATTAAATATGTGTGTTTCCTTCTTTCCAGGCCAAAAAGCGGCTCAATGCTGCTGTACAGCCGTAAGAAGGTCCGATACCGACGCGATGGCTATTGCTGGAAGAAGAGAAAAGACGGGAAGACCACGAGAGAAGACCACATGAAGCTCAAGGTGCAGGGGACGGAGGTTAGTTGGTTTATGTTCTATTAAGCTAGGTGTTTTTGGTTATGCTAGTTGTGACTGTATATGTGGTATGCTTAAGAAGCTGAAAAGATCTTAAGTGTGTTCGCTGTCGGACTGAAAATGGGCGAAGATGCAACGTCGTTATTTGAAATAGCCTTGTTCACTCCAATATCATCTGATACTATTATGAATTTTGTTAAAATTACGTACTTTTGAATTTTGTTATGAATTTTGTTAAAATCACGTACATCTGAACTCTGAAGGAAATATCATGATATTTCAAAATCGCGTTCAATAAAGTATATTCGATTCTATTTTATCGTCTTAGCTATGAGTTTAGAATACCATTTAAAACCAATTGACCATTTTTTCTACAATTGAATAATTTTTCACAAATGCGTGACCCTTCTGCCATCAAAATCAACCCATTCCTCATTTGCCAAAAAAATCTCTAGCAAAAAGGCTATTAATAAACATTTGTCGGATATGAAGCCTTGAGGTCATGAAAAAGATAGACAGTATGAGCGATGGCTCTAAGGAAAATTAAAGAAAGCCAAATTGCGGTGCAAAACCTAGCGGTATTTGGAAACTAGATTCTGAAGGCTTTTTAGTCTAGTCTAGGTTTTGGAGCGTCGCTTTTTGAAAAGTAGGTTAATAAAAGTGTTTTTAAATGGAGGGAATGGTTGCCTTTTTGAGTGGAAGAGGGGTAAAGAATGTGGGTAGGCGAGCATTAAAGTTCTCTTTTTTAATATCTTTGTTGTTAATATTTTTGAGAGTTCCTTATTTATATAGCATTGTAAATAAAGTCTCATAAATAGTCCGATATAATCTATACTAATATTATAAAGCTGAAGAGTTTGTTTGTTTGAACGCGCTAATCTCAAGAACTACTGGTTGGAATTGATTTTTTTTGTGTTGGATATTCTATTTATCGAGGAAGGTTATAGGCTATATAACATTACGCTACAACCAATAGGAGCGGATCATAAATGAAAAATGTTGCAAAAACGGGAAAAAATATTCCTTTTTGAGAGCTTCCGTTGCGTGCGCTGCGTAAGCGGTTAAAGTTACGCAACAATCGTGTATGTAGTGTAGGTAAGGTAGAGTAGGTAGGCTTAATGGGTAGATAGGTAGCCATTTTCTTTTTTTCTTTATCAAAAACTGAAGTCGTAAGATACCTAAATAAAATTAATCATTAAAAATATTTTTTTAAACCGGCTTTTTTCGTATTTTTCTCAGCAACTTCTTTCATTTGATACCCATATCATGACAGTGCATAAAAAATAACTAATCCGCCATCTTGGGCCGTCCGCCATATTGGATTTAGAATGACGTCACTTAGCTAACCATGCATTGTCATCCAAACTAAAGGTGTTTGCAAAATTTCATCTAAATCGGTGGAGGATAACTGGTTTAAAATTCAGTTGCAAGATTTGACCCGAACACATTCACATACATACATTGCAAGTTAAATAAAAGCTTGTAAAAAGATGACACGTGTCATCAAAATAGCTTTATTAGTTGGAGGAAATGAATCAAAGAGATAATGAATACTCACTTTTCCTATTATTTCAGAGCACGCAGAGCAAGTGTCTTATTTTCAATAACATCATTTATGAACACGCGTTTTCGTTCCACTTAATATTCATTTATTCACATAAAGACATTGGACATAAGTGGGTCACTGTTTACCTCCATGAAACTCTTACATGTATCACAAATGGCCCCCGGGGCGCATCTTAACCATACAGTGTTGATTATTTCGATTATTCCCGGGAAAAACATTTCTTTGTGTACCGGAATTGGATAAAGGAAAGTTTTAAAAGGTATAACAGTTTTATCTAAAACAATATGTTGCTACTGGGACATTTTTGTTTCGGCGCTTTTTTAATTCTATTATTGTTTTAAGTAATAATGTCTTTTTTCTAGAGTCTTTGCATGTTTAAAGTCGAAGATTATTCCACCGCAACCTACAACCGACATTAAAGTATTCTACGTCATAAGGCATTGGTTTACCTGTTCTAAAATTCGTAATACCTATTCAGCCGCTTTTGATTGATTAACAGATATTCAAACGTCTGAAAATACAGACTTTCACATGTTAGGCATCCCACCTATACGCACTAAGCGTTTTGGGAATACTTTTATTATGTGGAGGAGGAAGTGGAACGGTGCTGGTTTGGTGGAGTGGTCGTGTGGAGTGGAATTCCCGGCCGGAGTGTATGTTTCCCGACAGCTACAATCTACATCGAACACATTTCTACATTTTCGCTTACCATCAGATAAGTAAGTGGTCAAGCGCGATAATATGTACAATAAAAAAAAAGTTGGATATTAGTAGGATTAATAATATTATGCTAGCAAATATAGAGTCCACGATAAATCATATTATCAATCTAATCAGCCATTTAGCATGTACAAACAATGGAAATGTAGATCTTCATTAATGGCAGAGTAATTGAATAATCCTATATAAATAGGCTCGTCATCAGTGGAGCATAGCTTGTGGAACAATGGTGGTATGAATACTGAAGGAAGGCTAAATAATGTAAACCTCTTTGATATTAAAACATGATAAAAAAATAAGGAAGATTGAGATTTTTGTTAACCAGTAGGTGGTCTGAGCAACCAATGTACACACAGATCTTATTGATGACTAGCTTCTACCGGCGGCTTCGCCCGCGTGAAAGTCGAATATTATCCCAAGGAAACACATTCTCGGGCTATGTGCTATTCCAGGCTATAATCTATCTCTGTGCCAAATTTCATCCAGATCCGTCCAGCCACATATAACCAATAAAAATAAGTGCATGCAGAATTACAATAAAGGAAATGCTTCAAACATGTTTGTCACATACTACGGCGTGCAAATTTTGAATTAATTAATGCAATAAAAATAATAAATGAAATCAATCTAAAAGCAATTATCACAAAGGTCAATAAAACAAAGTATATCAGTGAAAATTTATTCTTAATTCTTTATTGTACACCAAAAACAATATTACATACAGTGTGATAATAAAGCACATGTACAAAGGCGAGCTTAACTAAAAAATATGTCAAAATATTAAGCAAATTTCATTATCATCTTCCTGCCCTTGTCCCATGTTAGGTACTTGAGGTCGGCGCAACACGTTTTCTTCTTCCATACCGTCCTGTCCCCTGTCACGGTATCACTGACCCTCTCTTTCATATCAAGCAAAAATGTCAAATAACAATAATTCAATTAATTTTATCAGTATTTAGTTCCTTTATAGTTTAGGCTCTTCTCATTTACTTCAACTAAAGAAGTTTTCCAGGGCACTTAACATTGTGTCCCGTGCTACCCATAAGAGTTAACCGGCTGGAACAGGCTAATGTCTGTAATGAGGCACTGTTAGTCTATGAGGCGTAGACTCTTCTACTATGTGATGTTGTCGTTTTTAGCCTACTGTGTTGTTACGGAGGGTAATGCTTTTAAGTAAGGTTGTTAAGGCGTTTATATTCCTTAATGCTTAAACAGTACTGGTCCGGCTTAGAGCCAAAATATTAACGTTAGAGTTAGACCTCATTTTGAACAAAAAATATTTTTTGATTTACATAAGCTATATAGGTTAAGAAGAAATTCTAACCAGCAATTTTTCTGTGTAAAAACATTTTTAAACATCTAATTCCTTTTGGAGGATTAGGCAAAAGTAGCAAAAAATAATGTGTTGTTGATTATTTTTTTAAAGCAAAAGTTACTCGAAACAAATCATGTTTACAAAATGATGTACATGAATCATCAAATACCTATTTTTTTCAAACATTTAAACTTAGCTATCATAAGGAGTAGCATATATATTAGGGCATTGTTTACCATCAAAGAGTATTATCATTCAGAAATTTTGCTCATTATTATTCCCCTTTCTCAATGATCGTTCTTAGAGGAAATATAAATTGTCTGGCACATATTATATTTTTCTTCCTTTCATTCTGTTAACAGAGAAAAGCCAGCCTATCCGTTTTTTATCGGTTACATTTCAGCGAGTGTGCGACGGAAATGCACAATTTGATTCCGCCTAGGCTTTTCCATCATCGGATTCCAAGACGCATGGCCATGTGCCATCGGTACATGGTGGAGATTCCACCCATACGCACAAAGCGTTTTGCTAATACTTTCATTGTGCGCACAGCTAAGGAGTGCAATTCCCTAGGTCTTTGTTCCCTGATAGCTACAACTTCTGGGTCTTTGAGTCAAGAGTGAATAGTTTATAGGTAATAGTGAATAGGTTACTTTTAGGCAAGCTTACTTCTCAGAAGTCCATATTGTCGCTTACTATCAGGCGAGATAGTGGAGAAACGCGAGCCTATCGATTATATGAAAAAAAGCTTTGTTGTTCTATCAATAGTAGCCTGTATTAGCAAAGAATGATCCCGCTCATGTTGGCCGATTTCTAAAGATCACATTGCAATCGTACCTATTTATGATGTGACATTATTTTTTAAAACGAATGGCAAAGCAGAAACTCGAAGTAACTCTGTCTGTTTGTTACCTTTTCACGCTTAAACCGCTTAACCGATTTATATGAAATTGGATATGAAAATAGGTTGAGACCCTGGGTCGGACATACGATAGTTTTTATCCCGGAAATCATCCTTAAGGGGGTGGAAGTTTGTATGGTGAACTAATAATTTCTCAAGTAAGGTTTCCCACTCTCTTACAATATTATGGTGCGATATAAATAGACTATTCGAAGTACTAATGCTAAGCAGACGAAGTCGCGGGCAACAGTTAGTAATCTATATTTTTATAAAATAAATCTTTATTCTTTGCTTCATAATTTTACATGACTGGATTGTAAAGATTGATAACAGCTCAGATTTTTTACAAACCTAACAGAAGTAGGTTAACTACTAATGAAATGTAAGCAAACTACCAATTTTCCGGCTGTCTGGAAAAATGTGAAACACGAATATTTTCCCAGCAATTACGTACTCACTTTCACCGAAAAACCTGAATGTTATACAACGCTAGTTTTTTTTGCGTTTTGTACAGAAACCTTGGAAGGTGAAAAATGATTATTGTTAAGTAATTAGAGTCGGTTTCGTTTCGTGATTCGGCCCCAATCGGTTTTCGACTGAACAACTTTTGTTGGATTTTGTTTTCGTGTAAGTGTGAGTAGTTTTCAATTAAGGTTATGAAGTTGTTTTTTGATTTTCTTTTAGGGTGGTTTATTTTAAGGTGAAAGCATTATTGATTATATTTAATGCCTGAATTAATATTATGTTTATGGTTATTTGATTTGATAAGGCTCGTAATTTCAAGCGTTGCTTTTGTTGGAAAATTATTAGTTACAACAGAACGGTTCTTTTCAATTTGACACATCATGCTACCAGTATGGATTCAGGTTTTGGTCACGAAATTATTTGCTGCAGCATCTTTTAATATGGATTTTATTATTCGCAATATAATGAAGCATTATATTGCAAATAATAAGTCATAAAAAAAATATCCACATCATCTACCACCTAACCAAACACGGATCACCAACCGCAACAACGAGCTATAACCAAACGGAAGTGCCATCCATCATCCATAACTTCCATCCACAAATTCCGTGCACCATCGAGTCGTCATCCGACCTCTGATGAATAAGGCAATGGTTTCGTTGCAATTAAACGGACAACAATGCCAACATTGCACGGACGCTAATTGCTTTCGATAAATGTGGTGGAAGCCCGCTATGTGGATGTTGATTTTTTTAATTTTGGTATGATAGTGGGCCTGTGATTTTGTGGAATTGATTGGGTTGTGAGAAAAATTACGTGATAATTGTTTCTAGGTTATCCCAAATGCTGGGTAAAAGCATCTTTCTCTTTCTTTTTGTATGTTTCCTTTTTTTAATTTCGTTTTCCGATATCTCCATCAATTGTGGACCGATTTTGAAAATTCTTTTTTTGTATGAAAGAATATGTTTTGAAATTGGTCCCATTTTAATTTGGTGAAGATTTGATGAAGAACTTCGAAGATATACAACAGAACTCTTCAGTAAATAACAGGAAATCTCTCGGGATTGCTGCAATCGCATGTCTGTTTATTGTTCATACCATTTCATAACATACCATCACGCCAGTACGCTCTTGAGGGGTACGCAGATCTCTCATTTCACCCTTTATGTTCAAGTTTCATGATATTCGGCTAATCTATTCTGGCGTTAAGGTAACTTACTAAACAACTTGCGTATTAGGTAGGTACAACTAAAAAGTGACAAATAAAAACTTTTTTACAAAAAAATACTACTGACTTCCAAATAAGAAAACTAAAAAGTGAAAAATAACTTTATTTTTGGAAGTCGGTATCCATAACGCAAAAAAATGGTACCTACGAAAGACACCGACTTCCAAAAATATAAGTATATTTTTTAGAATAAAGAAAAACATGACGATATGAATTCGCCGCATGTAACCTCTAGTTTGGATCTTATGACTGTGTGAGCAAGAGAAGTTCACGAGACTGAGTTATGGGCCAAATATTTGAACTTATTAATCTTCTTTTATATTTGCTATTGAAAAGCTGACAATATCGCGCTAATACGCGATGAACAGTGCAGTAACTTATACTTACTCCTTTTCTGTGAAGACGACGACAGTCGACAACGACCGTGAGGGAACAAAACGCGCACTCGTTTCACACCCGCGCGACCCAAAATTAAAAAGTTTTTTGTACTTTTCGTATTATTCTATGACTTTAAAACATACCTCAGATCAAAATGTAGATAATTAAATTTTCGTTGAGATGATAACAATTTTATTTTAAAAATACGCCTCGCAGTTTTGTTGCGATTGTCGTGTTTTTGTCCGTGTTGGACATAACTTTACAAATTATACGAATAAAACACAAAATTTTCTTAGATCAGATTATTAAGAAAATGGTCTTATGTAGCATAATTATTTTTTTTTGCAAAAAATTTGCAACTAGCAGTTTAGACGTTATTCTCATTTTAAAATCAGCTACTGATGTGTCTCTCCGCCTGAAAGAGGCGTTTTAAAATTCTGGACCCTGTCGGCCGCAGCAACATTCTAGATACAGTCAGTGTCTTGGAGAGAGGAATTGCGCTTAATATTTTCCATAATAATATTTCAGTTGCATTTCCAATGTTTTTATTTGGTTTAATGTACATACTACATATTAGTATGTACTCCACCAATAATAATAATAAACCGATACCGGTGGACTACTATTTTTGTATTCTTAAATGTTAATTTAATTTTTATAGAATAATATTTAAAATATAAAAATATGTAAATAAAATAAATAAATGGAATAATAATGTAATATGTTTTCCTACTACTGGAGTGACATACTATAAGCTGGTATTATGTTATCCCATAAGTCTAATTCTTAAAATAAGATATTTCACTTCAACCCTGACAAGACGAAACACGTTCCTTTTCCGTTTATTACCTCTCCACTTTCATTTGTTTCCAAGTCTGAAAACTTCTCGTAAAGTTGCTGTAACATGCCAAAAGCTCCTAACATAGTGTGGCGGGTGACTTATCTAGTTTAGCGTTACAGCATAATCTTCAAAGACTAAACTCCGTCGTGCTCAGGTACACCCAGTACTGGGCTAGTGCTTTTTGCCCATAAACTAGTGACAGTCTTGCGTGCCTGCTTTTTGTGTGGTCCAAGTTGAAAGAGGGAGGGATTTGTGGATGAGTTTGATGGGTAATTGAAATTTTAATAGAAAATAATAAAACTTTAATCAAGTGTCAAGACTCAAACATGGTTAATGGTCGTTAAAAGATTAGAAGTGAAGAAAGTCGACTAGACATCAAACCTAAACTGGTATTCCTTAGGGTTGGTGTGTAGTCCACTTTTTGAAGAGGGTAAATTAGGCGCAGTGTGTAAAGTTTTAATTTTTGTAAAAACCAGTAGCATGAAAATTTTCTTTCACTGGAAGTTACCAGCAAAAGTGAATGTTAATTAATGTACACAGTGAAAGCGAAATTATAAATCCGAAGAAGCAAAGGAGATTTGACATTCTTATTGGATTTATGATTCTCTCTTTATTATTTTAAAACATTAGTTACTTAGTAAAATTTATATTTAAATAATGTAGCCTGTTGTAGCATGGAAAACAAAAACATCAGCTGAGGTTTGCATGTTTTCCATTGCAAAATGAAATGCCTTCGCAATGTGTTTAAAAATTTTAAGCAAACTTTAAAACACTACCACAAAAATTAAAAACACAACCAACCTTAATTATTTCGTCACAAACTCGACACAACTCTCAAACTTCACCAAGAAAGCATTTTAACAAGGTAAGTTGACAAGGCCGCTATTCTCTAATGACTTGTGCCACCACCCGTTGGCACGTATCCAAGATGGCTAAGGCTACAAAACACTACGCCACGGCCCAAGATATCATTGCAGGAATAAGTCCAGTTTAGCTGTGAATTAGTGTTTATTGGCTTTTAAAAGCGTTCGCCGAAGTTTATATGCAAATGAGTGGGCCTATGGTTTAATAGGCGAATGCTTTCCGTGACCTGATTTTGCAGATATTTTTTTTAGATATTGATAAAA
Source organism: Orthosia gracilis (assembly GCA_947562075.1). NCBI lineage: Eukaryota > Metazoa > Arthropoda > Insecta > Lepidoptera > Noctuidae > Orthosia > Orthosia gracilis. Next base: position 22,675,457 of record OX387275.1, read on the forward strand.
GTGTTGGGAATGAGTCTCTCTTCTAATTAGTAGTTTACATTGATGAAGGTCATGCCTGCCTTGAAAAGCTTTGAAGGAGTCACTGATGAGTTGCTTCCAGGCCACTGTGTCTTCGGCTCTTCTCAGGACCGTGGTCATCGTTCTGCTCTGCCAACCAGCGAATAGGTAATTCTACCAAAGTGACTTAGGACTCGTTGATAGCATATCGTTAATCAGACGCATGTAAGTGAAAGAGTTATGCATACTTATAAATAAAGTTGAATGGAAAGGTAGAGGGTTGTCAAAGAAAAGATTGATGCTTTGAGTAAGGAATGGTATAAAAGAAAGGGAGTCAGTGATAGCGTGACGGTTGAGAGAACGGAATGCCAGAAGAAAAAGTGTTGCTCCAACCTTAAGTGACATGAAACTAGTGCAGGAAGTTGATTAGAATGTAAATTACTGATATAATTAGGAGCATTTCTCATTGAAGTTCTTTTGTCTTGGACCATTATTATTATAACGAGTCTTTATTTGGGCTACTAATCATATTTGTCTGGTGAAGGTGTTGAAAGTTATATGAACTGGAAACTCTTTTTTACACACAACATAAAAATCACAAAAATAAATCACAAATGTTTCAAACCAATCAGTATATCCGAACGAAAAATGTATCGACTATTTATTTTTATTAAATAAAAAATGATCTGCCACACTTCGATGCAGTGAATTAAAATACAAAAAAGTGAATGAATTAAAAATATTGTATTGAATAAAATAAAATCCGGTCCGTTGTATAACGCCTTTTTTTTTTTTTTTTTTTTTTGTTTTTTTTTTTTTTTTTGTCGACGGGGAATATCATCTTATGACAAATCCCGCTCTTGGGTGGAGCGGGAGATAGTGTCAGACTTGTACTGACTAAAAACCCCGCGCCGTTCCTTCTAGCCTTCATACCGGGGCTCTAGCTTCCTTTCGGATAACCCCGAACCCCGGTAGGCTTCGACCCAGCTGGGCCCCTCTCTTTGCTGACAACTCCTTGAGGCGCGCGGGAACAGTGCGCGCCGTCGACGCCTTGGCTCGGTCCGGGTAGTTACCGGACGATCGGACAGCGAGCTACCCATGACTCACTGTCCACGAGCCCGCGTCTACGGTGGCTGGATATCGGGTTGTATAACGCCTCGACCATTTCCCCGTGTTCCATTCTGGTTCGTTAACTGATATAGATGATGATTCGGGCTGTATGGGCTATTTTCTTTAGAAAACCCGACCTGTTTTCGGTTACAAAATTGTATTGTGGGCTATTTTTGTTAACCTTTCACCCTCTTCTATAGAAAAGGTTTTTCAATCTTAATTGTTTTCCTTCTGTATTATTGTTTTGTGATTGGATTTGGTTTTAGTATTGATCAAATCATGAATGTGATTTGTTAGGACGCTCATTGTTTTCACGAATTGGTTATTGTGTTTGTGGTTAGCATTTTTATTGATATAAATTATTCTCTTCATACTCGACAGGCCAAAGAACACCGTCATTTCGGTTGTATCCGATATCGTTGTAGATTTATTGTTATTATTCGTTTCTACTTTTCATTTACAATGAAATTGTCTTTAAACAACCCCACATAGAGCATCAATTACCTATAATACCCTCTAATTCAACAAAGCGGTGACGTTTTGTCAGCATTGTTATTGAAACAAAGCAGTTGAGTCGATTATTTGAACGGGCCTTAAGATGTCAGCTCTGAAGCCAAGCGTTCGCAATCCACGTCAAACGAGGCGAGTGTTGCCATAAATTCTTTTTTGCTGTATTTAAATTTACGTAAGGTTGTGAAAAGTACTTGAATTTTGTGTCACGATTAATTAGCTTATAGTATTATTTTAACTAACTTGAACACAACGTTTTTGACAACGTCGCGTGAAAAATGGACGACATTTAAATTTGAAAAAGTAAACACTTAAAACCGAAATTAACATACCAAATATTAACGATTAGATGTGAAAGCATTAATATACTAGATTAACAAGGCGAACTCCTTTGCATAATATCGAATTAACTATCAAAATTTATTTATTGCACCAAACTTTATACTGCTACTTAAAGCTTTGTTAGCTTTAAAATACGGTTTAAAGTTGTGTGTTTTAAATGCAAAAGTAAAGTTGTAAGGCCGCATGCAACGCGCCGTTTTACGTATTGTTTATTCGACCACAAGGCCGGGGACAGACATGCAAAACGGCCCATCTGGCCTGGACTGGCCTTTGTATATAGGCCAATATTTCCTGCTACACTTGTGCGCACGAGACTTTATATATAAAGGGAGTATTTTTGTAGAGGGTAAATGCGTGGGACAAAGAATGCGGTAGTGGGTTTTATGTAGATGATTTTTCGGGTTTTTAAATTTAAAAGATCTGGGTAGGTTTCTTTGTTTTCCCTGAAAGTGTAGTGGTTTGGTGAGCTGCTTTAAAACTTTAAGCTTGCTTCAATGTCTTAATGGCTTATCCTTCTTTAAGATAAATCTTCATTAACCCAAAGTATGCCAATTGAAACCGAAATTACCTTCAATTTTCTCCTGCATTCAATAATCAGTTCAGATCACATCAACCAAAAACAGCCTTGCATTCAATCACCAAAAAATATCTCTTATTTTCAAAAGATCCTTTTTATCCAGCTTTACGAGCTCATAAAAGCGATGTTCTATATAAAAACAAATCAATCGCTCCAGTGTCCGGCTCGCGTTTGTTTTGGTGGTGCAAGTCGTGATATACCTAACCTACTGGCGCTCAGCCAGCCCACCTTACAATTACGAGTGGTCTTGCATTCTCGGCTTCTTGCTGTAAAATTTTGATCATACCTATTATGGGTAATAGTTTGAATGTAGAGGCGTTTCAGTGAATTGGATTTTTATGTTGATTCTGAATGGGGGATGGAAATGACAGCCGTTTGTTCCGTGTTTTAGTTACGAAGAGGTGTTTAATGTATGTAGGTAATGGAGGCATTAAGTTTGCACTGCTGAACTTTTGGTCAGCGGTGATTGTTTGTCTATTTTAGCCCGTATCACTTTCAGTTTTCTACCGGGTTATTTTAGACCCTCAAAAACTACCATCTGTACGAAGCTTTACCCGTTTATGCCATCAGAATTGTATGCCACGCTCTGCTACAGCGGAAGTGGAGTACCTACACAAGCACAAATTACATACATAAACAAAATAATTCATAATACGGCCACTATTCGCGAAAGCAAAATGTGTGAATGCATATAGTTCTAAGCACAAACGCTGTAAGCCGTAGTACAATGAAATAAGGCTATGTAGAACACTTCATCTATTCGTAAATTAGACCGAACAAAAAAACTAATTAGTTCTAAAAGCAGCTTTATGTTAATCCTATTTGACGGGCGAAGTCACATGAATATGTTGAACTTTTTTAATTCGTCCAATCTACGGATGCGTTCATCCGAAAATGCACTTGGATAAACTGAATCGTACCGAACCCGTCGATTGGTCCAAAACTGGATTTCGCCGGTTCAAGCCAGACGGTTCTAGATCCGTCTAGTTTTCACCAGTAAAATTTTAAGGAGGGATTTGTCATGATTTATTTTATTTCAAGTTTGGAGTTTACGGTTTAGGAGTTATATTAAATTTTGTACAAGCAAGCGGAAGTATTGATTGGAATACATATTTCAGAAGCTCTAATCGATTGAAATGTATTTTTTTGCGTTGGCTGTTCGTAAAACGTCAGATGTTTTTACACTTCCAGCGTAACTTATTTAAACTTTTTACTGACTATAAAATTTTATTAGAGCATCCGTTTTCTTTTTCAAATCCGTCTGTAATGAAATGTTAGAATTCTGAATCAAAGCGAACGAGTGAAGTATCCGGTTCCATTATATTACTCTTACTGTAGTAGACAGGCCACGGAGAGCTGGTTTGGACTGGATTCGAAATTAGAACTGGCATTTTCGGGTAACCGTTTTCAACAGAAATAGAGATAAAAATGTTAAGATGAGACGAGAAATAATGACATATGTCGAGGTTAATAAAACAGAATCACTGTCTGTTTTTATTTGTTTCTTTCCTTACTTCTCTTAATCATGCAAGGAATTTTTATATAGCTTTCACTAATAAAATGATTAACGAGGAAGGTTTGTGTATATAATTTATCCCGTGCTGAGCCATGGCGGTTCGATAATTGAAAACAGTTTATTTGGAAGTATACACATTTTTATTTAAACACGAATCGATCCCGACACCATTTTGTAACAGCAAAATTTTACAACCCACTTGACAAAAATTCCCAACACGTTTTTTTTGTACCAACATCAGCACGAAAATTCCTCAGCAAGTTGTCATAAAAAATACAAGAAGGCTAACACAATAAAATATACCTTCACAAACTTCAAACAATAGATATTTATGTCCCGACGTTTGTCTGAAGATTTAGATTAGGTATACCTTCGATATGGCTGGATTCGGCGGCGGTCGTAAAAGTCTAATTCACTCACGAGCAGTCTTCGTGCGGATATTAAGTGTTGGTGCAAGATATGAGCGACAGCGGGTGAAGAAAATTGAGGGGCATTCAATATTTAATAGTTGTTGCCTGAAGCTGGTGAACCGTTATCACAGCTGTTTACTGCAGGATTCTGTTATATCATTTAATATCATGTTGTTCCGTTATTTAAATTTTATTTTCGGATGGATATTTGGTTTTTGGATGTGGGCATAGATATTTTCTTTTCTCAAGCATGCTTGGAAATTTAAGCATTATTTTGACAACCTTTTTCGAGATAAATCGAAATTTCTGTACAGGCCAAATACATGCGAGCAGTGGCTGGCAAAAGTTGTATGAAAATCCATATCTGTCGTGGTTTAGTGGCCAATTAAATTACATAGTAAACTCATATCTGTCGTGTAATTTAAAAATGGAACAATCTTTTACTCCGAAACATGGCAACCAAGGAGGTAACTTATCAAAGGTTTTATTTAAATTTCGAACTGGCTTGCAAATAAAAAGCTGATAGTTGAAAAAAAAAACAAAAGAACTCTTTAAGGCGGGCAAATAATTGTTGTTCGTTTGTTCGTCATTGATTTTCATAAGTAATTGTATTTGACAAAATGAGTTCTAGGTACTGTTTAAATTTCCGCGCATTATTTGAGAAAAGTACTATACAAGTCTTGGCCACAACTAGGCATTGATGGACTTACGTATGTGTACCTCAGCTTCGTTTCGGCCCACATTTACATTTTCGTCCATCAATGCCTGTTTTGCTGGTCGCTGCAGTAATGTACTATAACTGTTGTGTGTCTTCTTTGGTGATAAGTTATTGCATTGCCATGTCGCAGATCTCTTAGATGTCTATAAAGTTAGCGCTTTTCAGCAAAAGCTAAGAGTTTGTGTCTGAAAAACTTGATTAATTGTTTTTTAAAAGATATTATTTTGTTTGACCTATTTTGTGTCTACATTTTAATGCTTTATTTTGTTTGAGCCCAATAAGTAGTGTATTATTTACTCCACAAAAAATCGCTAGTCGCCCATCTCTGGTACGGTCTTCTCCCCGAGTCCGGATATCCCCTCCGAAAAACCCACTACAGAGCCGGTTATTGGCTCGAATGGTCTCGCAAAAATACGATTCGCCAATATGGGCAGCGATTTAGATCTGGATGTCCATTCGTAGGCCGCGACCCGGATATTTGATTGAGGCCACATCGGGGCCGAGTGGCCGATGATGAATTGGTGATGACAATGATACCTACCTAATTGTGGCGTAAGTCGGGAGTGGTTTTTGGTAAATGGTTGAGATATTCAAGGTTAGAGGTTTTTTATGTTATGTGGTTTGAGAAAAGATTTTCTGAGCGACTATCGGCTTTCAATTAGAGGGAAAGGTTAATGAGAAATCCAAAACACAGGATGGATGATAAAGCTATTTATCTAGCTTTATTCAGTAGAATGTTTTCGCAACAGTTATTTTCCTTTGTCTTAAAGTCAAACAACTATACCGCTGTCTCAGAGAAAATCCTCTCTCTTATCTTAAGGAAACACATTAAGGTCACTTGAGAGCACTAAGTTACTTAATGGAGCCTGTTAAAGTAAGCACTTATAAAAGACTTATACGTAAAACTTTGGTAGGTACTCTAAGTTTTTCTCAACCAGAAATCTGCAAAAGCATTTTCTCAGCCACATTTAATTTATGATTTCTTACATCATAAATGTTGCTAAAAATTCCACATTAAGCAGTAAATATAAGCTGGAATATTATGAAAATCCGGCTAGGGATTCGTTTTTATATGCCGTAAATAAAAATGGTAGCAACAAGCACAGGCGTTAGTACAACGACGGCAAGTGATCGCAACGCCACGCGAGTCACCACGTACGCCGCGCAAGGAATGCTGAATAATACATTTTGCACAACTGTGACCGTTGAGTGGGGCTATCTAAGGGTTATGTTATAAGCGGTAGCGAGAGCGGGTTTATTGCTGTTCACTTACTGATGATTTGTAGGGTAAAGTAATAAATATAAATGGGAGTAGAACCATAAGTTTTTATTGGTAAAAAGAATATACTTAACTGAAGAATTTAATATTTCATCTTTATCGTTTTTTTATTGAACAACCTTACATATATTTAGTATTTCCCAGTGGATTTTAACTATAATATAAAAAAACTGCTATAATTTTGCTTGAGATTACTTTATCAAATCCTATTGATCCTGAACATTTGACTACATATATAAACAGTGGTAAGTTTAACGAAACTTCCTATGAAAAGTTCACGATACGAAGATAAGTGAAAACGATTGCCAACCCGCTGCCGCCCATGCCTTCTACTCCCCATGTGCACAGAGAGGCTTTCCTAGTAAACGAAGTTAGTTCAGGTGCCAATTCTAGGTCGAGCTTGGTTAGGCTTGTTTTACTACGTCGTGCGATGCTTTTTCAGAGATCACTAACGAAATTTCGAAATATGAGACCGAAGCTAACAAAGTTTATTGCAAGGAGTCTATGGAGATACGAAATTATAGGACTTGTAGAATAATTCAATTTCTATAACTTCAAAGAACGAATTCAATTTAGAAAAACACTTTATGCAGAAAAAGCGAAAATTTAAAAAGTTTAATGAAAATTGTACAAAAACTTAAATCAAATTTAAGAACAGATATCAAATGGAAAAACTGATGATAATGAAAGTACTCATAGAGAATATTGAATAAGGAAATGCGCTTCTGAAAAAATCTTCCGTAAAATTTATAAAGAAAAACATGCAGACTTTTTTATTATTGATAATGGGGTGCTTAAGGCTCAAGACACACATTTTCTGGAACATTATGGATATCATTATGGGGGTAATTTTCTTCGACGCTGATCTAAGGGGTTTTAAAGAAAAACAGAGTAAATTAGCTGTTTATGGTGTCTTGTAAACCGTAAAAGTTAACCAAATGTAAAAATGGGAATGGACTTGCAGTTAAGTAAGAGTAAAATAACAAACAACATTGTGGTTGTACTTATTAGTTTAGAACATGTTTTTATTTTCTAAAGTTCTTTCGATTTTAATTTTATGTACGTCATAAGATATCCGGGTTTTTTTTTACCGACGATGGACTTTTATTAATTACATTTTTCTTTTGTTCACAGTGTATCTACGGATGCTACGTACACTCTGCAATCTTACCAACATTCCATCGGAGATGTTACTGGCTTTTACAGGTAAGGATCATTACTAACTTTTTATGCACTTCTTCATCTTCTTTCTTGTTTATAGTAACGACTTTTGCGACAAGAGAATTATCAGTTCCAATCGTAGTAGCTCTAGAATCAGTACCAATAAATGATTTTAAACTTAAATCACCTCACCCAGTAAGTTCGATTACCATCTTCTTTATTTCTCATATCATGTTCTTTTTGGTCTTCAATCGCTATATCTTCAGCAATTAAATCAATCATGTTTGCTCCGAAATCGTTACCAAGTACCAATTCTAAAGTTACATCGTCTCAACCATTACGATTGCCAATTGTTTCGGTGATTGCTGCATGACGGTACTAGTTGACGTAATAAGTAGATTCTGCTACCCATCCTCCTGATACGATCTCTCAATCGTCACTCACGACACTCCTGGGAATAATTGGGATAGAGCAATTGTAGCTGAAACCATATGTGGTTAATTAAAGGTACACACGTGTAAAGACTTAATTACTGGAACTATTAGAGTTCAGATGAAGATTCTAAGTGAAAATACAATTGAAGAGGACGATGAAGTAATCTTATAAGTAAACGAATACAAAAAGTCAAATAGACAAATAGATTTCTTTCTATACATTTCCTACCAAGTTTCACCTCCTAGTCGGATATAAACTTATATACGGTAATCCCTCGTTGCTGAAAACATTTTTCAGACTTCGGAATGCATCTACCGCCTTCTGAAATATGAGATTTTGAAATGCGCTTCTTTGATATCCCTTGCTATTGATGAAACCGCGAATTGGAGGCACCGTTTTCAATATTTGTGAAATATTTTTAGCGGCAGCAATATTAATGGGTTCTCTTCAGATGATTATTGATGTGGCTAGCTTGAGGTATTGAAGTTTCAAATTGTAAAAGTTAGTTTCTTATGATTTGAATTTTATACAACATATCAGTTGGTATTTGACGAAAGCAATTGTTTAAGATTGATATAAGCTGTAAACAATCAACAGAATTTAATGTCTCTGGACTCAATTCGGTGAATAAAAAAGTTAAGTTTTCATAATGTTAAAGGAAACCTTGTATAATTACAATTACCTACTTATTCTTTTTATACGAAAACATTGAAGCCCTAGGTTATAATTAGTACAAATGATATTTTAATAAGATTTTTTTTGACAAAAAATGTTAACTACAGCTCGTAGGCTTCTTTTTCATTTAAAAATACTAGATCAAAGACAAAGTAATAGGAATTCGACCTCCTGAAAATATTGTTATAGTTAAAAAATAGATTGCGTGTTTTAAGAAATTGTGGTATAATTATGTGATGATGGAAATATGATCGCCAGTAAAGAATATGATCATGTAATTTTCGATAAGCTAATTATCGTAGCGCAAAATCTGTAGCAAATGGTGCCAAGAGGTGATTATAATATTACATTGTAGTGTTTTTGAACCTGCTTGTATAATTATTAACAATATTATTAACAATACCAGATTTTCGAATTCGATTAAATGATGCATAACGACAAATCAACGAAGGAAGCGATTAACAGCATTTCCACTGTAATATGTGCATATATTAAAACGTGTGCTAACTGTAAGCGCTGCCTATACGTTTATGTTACTAACTTCTAACTTCTAGAGTACCTCGACACAATGCGATCCAAACGCTATACGTGCATTGCTGTATAGCGTTTGGATACGTACGTACTCGTAACTTCAGCAATACCAAAACAACTTGCGGCACCATTTATAGTCTATTGTTCACTTTAATGTTCTATACTTCAGCTCCCAATGGATGTATAGTAACAATTTCAAATAATTTATCAGTTTTCATATTGAATTGTAAGTGAAAACTTTTCTATAATTCATTTTTGCTTGTTGCTGGAACCGAAATATCTACCGGTGAAGTTGTTATGTAACCAGTAGTTACACTCAGCAATACTGTTCAAACTGTCGATTTCAATCATATAGAGCACAAAGTTTTAAAAGCACTCAAAATTTTGCAAGATCGTGAAGACGTCACAATCAGTCTTTCTAACTGACGACTATTGCCCAAATTGTGCTTGTGTTTTCAAACATGGGGTTGAGTTTCGAATAAAATATTTGTTTTATTCATTCTGTAACTGACAGGACTAATAATTGTGGGTTTTTTTATTGTCAATAGTCTTGCGCTTGACCACTATCTCACCTGATGGTAAGCGATGATGTGGTCGACGGTGAAGCACGCTTGCCTAGAAGTAACCTATTCACTCTTGACTTAAAGACCCCTAGATTGTAGCTATCGGGAAACAGACTCCGGCAGGGAATTCCACTCCTTAGCTGTACGCATAATAAAAGTGTCCCCAAAACATTTTGTGCGTATGGGTGGGATGTCCACCATGTACCGATGACGCATCACCGTGCGTCTGGTTGTCCGATGATGGAACGGGCTGGGCGGAATTAAATCATGCAATTCCAACGCACACTCCCCGAAATGTAACCGATAAAAAACCGACAAGCTGGCAACTCGGCGACGTTGTTCAAAGCTCTGGCTCAGCTTTGATTTGACCAGTGCCTCATTGCCGATAAGTCTCTTGGCCCGCTTTTCGATCGACTCTAGTGCATCAAGCTGGTATTTGGCAGAACCGTCCCAGAGTCCGCTTGCTGACGCTACACTCTTTCGGCCTAAATGATGATGATGATTTTGTAGCTTTGTAACCATAAATAGCTAGTGACAATAGTTCCAGAGAGGAGAAGCTCGTGGCAAAGTAATATCAATCGCAAGGTCGATCTTCAAGGTTAACAAACGGTTTCCGAGATTGGCCCGATGATGGGTGATAGCAATACCGAGAGACCTCTGTGCCTTGGAAAGCACATTAAGCGGTTGGTTCCTGCTGTCATTTGGATATGTTTAACCACTGTTACGGTAGTTACAAGCCATACAATCTGAAACCAGCCTTGCAAAGATATATTGTGTTAGCCATTTACTTTGTTCTGGGGGAAAGTTGGCTATGAGTTCCATGTAAAAAACTGGTACTCAGTTTAACCTGGTTAAACTTAAATTCTACCCCACCCTACAAAGGTGCGAAAAGCCTAGATAGATTAATTATTTTTATTTATTTATTATTCTTAGATTACTTACAAGACTTGTTGGCTTACAAGTAGTATGTCCAGGTAGGCGCTTTACTTTGTGTAAATTATTTAATCACTACTGCTCCCAAAACGGAGAAGGAAAATATCCTGAAAAAACCAGCACATCCTAGAACCAAATTCGAAGACTTGTGACATCCACCAACCCGCATGGTAGATTATGGTCCAATCCCTCTCACAGAGAAGGAGGCCTGTGAGCCAGCGGTGGGAACATTAAGAGTGTGATGATTTTGATGATTCTTAGATTAGATTGAGTACCAATGGTTCCATTTTGTGTCCTGATGGTGATACGAGTCACTTCTTCTTCTTAGTGGTAACGCTCTTAACAGAGCGGTTGTGGTCGTCATGGTGTATTGGTAGTATATGCGGCAGATGTATCGATCGTATCGAGACGGTTCGAGGCGGCGGCATGAGATCCTTCACGGGCAACGATGTGGGGGCGTTCTTTCACTGGGCATCGCACTTTCTCTTCTTCCATTGTTGTGATTGCCGGGCATCGAGGGTCGAACCACGCGGAATACGCATACACACATGACGGCACACTGCACAGGACTCGGGCGCCGCTTGACCTCACAGCGCTCCGGCCGGCGCGCGTCTAAATAACGCGCCCGGACGACGCGCAGCATGCTCGCTCGTGCACGACGTCACGAAGGCTCTCAAAATAAGGTTATACAATAAACAGCGCCAAGCGAGTGCGGTGTGGAAGCGAGACAAAACATGGAGTGTGCCTGTGTTTTTGCGGGTATTAGTTTTATGTTTTTGATAAGAATTTAAGATACTCCCTCTTAGTTTTGGTCACATCATAATTTTGGGTGGTTTATTTTTATCATATTGTATTTATATCTTACTGTATTTATTTTATGTTCTTTGTATCTATTTTTACATACACAACAAATTTGGTTTCCGTACGTCACTTCCTAGGCGACCACTGAAAATCAGCGCCGTGCTGTGGATCCCCCACGGCACAGCATTATGCTGAGTGGAAGCCTTTTTGCCACAATCACGACATGCATCTGCCTGGCATCTTCTTCACCCTATTTCTTTTCTGTTTTATTCAAAATGTAGGTAGTAAATGGTATTATTATTTTATTTATTTCTCATCTTTACTAACTTACTTTAAGTACTACTAATACTACGGTTAAGGGTTTAGCATAAGCATATATTTATATTGTATGTCGTTTTGTGACAATTAAATACTTTTTCTTTCTTTCTTTTCTTTCTTCTTTCTTATGTAATGCGTCTCACAATGTCACGAGTCACTTAGTGATGGACATATAAAACAGTAATTGTAATAGCTTAATAAATGGTTTTAATAACCATTCTCTAAACTTTTCTAACTCGTACAACTGTTCATTAGCATTATATATGCAGTGCAAACAGTACATACATCAGGATTGGACTAGTGGTTGGCACCAAATGAAAATTTAATATTTGATCATCTTAATTCCATTACGCGATCCTATATAGTGAATATTCAGAGAGTATCGTTAGAAACGTTCTCCGGTGTTAATTGTTTTAAATTAATTCTATTGTACTGTGATTATACGAATAAATTCTTGGACTTCTTTTTGACTTTTCTAATACTTATTTTTTCCAACTACGGATTAGTTATCTATTTTGCCATCTCAAAATTTTATATGGTCTATGTCTCAAATCAATTCTCCCTCTCAATTTATTCTACCTTGACAAGCACAAAAAATGCCTCAACATTAACTTTTCAAATATCAGCAACTCAAACCATTACACTATCCACTTTCGAATCATTAACGTAATCTATAAAGGCCTCAGACAAAGCCTCGGCGCCTCTCAAATTAATTGCCGGCTCTTTGTCTACCGTTCCAAGGTAGGTGACAAGTTCTAATGAAGGAACCGGACAGAGCTGAACTAATCCTCGTATAGACGATTACAAATTGACATTTTGTAAAATGCCATCAAACCTGTAGTGGAAAATGTCGGTGGTAATTGAATTTCTGATTGGCTGTATAGTGCAATGTTTGTTTGGAGTAACAGGTGTCAATTTCTATTGACGTTTGGGTGCACGGGTCTAGTTTCAGTTGGAATTCGATGTGAGACTATATTATAGGGTTAAATTGCTGGAGTTTATTTAGGTAGTAAAATATGTTCTCGAAATTGTTGTGGTCATTTTGGTTGATTATTCATTGTTATAATTTGATGAGTAATTGTATCGTGGGTAGAATTTAGAACAAATCGACAAAAAAAAAATGCTGTCTCCTTATTAACTATTATTAGTATTTAATTACGATCAGTCAAATATATGTGTTCAAAAAGATAAGGAACTATCGTTGGTCACCATAGTTACATTTTGTGTTTTGTAGATTTAGGTAACATTGTATTTTCGAGACTATTCGCTGTTTCCCTTCACCATACTTACAATTGATTATACATTTTGACGTCATTAAATAGTTCTAATTCCTTCGTCTTCATTTCTAAAATCCAAATAGCTTTCGAATCCAAATCACAATAGGATGTTATTATTTCAATATAGGTTAACTACAGAAAAAAAAACACAAAGTTAGGTATAGCTATAATTCTCGTAAATATGGTTCAATTAGACAAAGTTTATATTTACTTTGACAATTATCTTTATCTATGAGGAGTCAATCTGAGGCCTTCTGAGGGATGGTAGCTCTAACAAGGGAATTAAGTAAAGATTGTAATAGGCTATTAAGGGACAGCAGGATGGATTGGGACTCTTAGCTTGCGGTCTCTTTATGGCAATCTTGAGATGGTGGTAATTGGTTTGTGATTTTGAGCAATAATGGTGTTGACTGCTGTGAATCTATGCATCTAGTAGTGTGAAAGTCAGAATCCTACAAAGCGTAATTCAAATTTCGGTTTGAAATCGCGTGAAATCTTATATTCTTTTTTTCTCGAGAAGACACGGATATTAAATTTTTTCACAGTATATCATAAGTTTATAATCTAAACAAGATTTATTATCTTTGTGATAATTCGGTGACATCTATAAATAAGTTTTCTCTACCGTCATGTGTGATCTGCTTTAAATTTCCTTTGAGTTCTGTACTCTTACCATATCATTACTGACCAAAAACAATATCCATTTATTTCAATACCACGTATTGAAAAAAATTTTTAGCTTGCAATGTTTCCTGGGTAATAAAATTATAATTCTATTAAGTACGTCAGTGAGATTATTTTTGCTTTATCAAATAAATGAAAATTGACAAAGATAAGGCGTATCAAAGTTCAAAAGTGGGGGCTTGTGACGTCACTTTGTCAGTATAAAGCGTAATAAAGCGTAGCACACCGTGACGTCACACGATATTTCAACGCGCTGTATCGTCGAACTTTTTGTTTACGTGGCAAAAGAAAAATACGTGTCCAATATTTTTTGGTTAATTAATTGACGGACTAAATAGATATTTTTGTCAACTCCCCTATTACATTAACCCCTAGACAAACAATACTAAATTCAAATTCTATTGCTTTTTAAAGCATTACTGTTTCCTCTGTGCGTTGTAAAACTTTATCCCCTATGGCGATTATATCTAAATAGTTTTCAAAATGTGCGTTTTCCAACTGTTTATTATATTTTCTAGTGTGTATTGCATTAAGCAGTACATTATCCTTTTATTTTCTGTCGCCAGCCCGACCGTTAGATCGTGCTAAGCTCATAGAACTGCAACTAACTTTCGACTTCAGGGTATAGAAAAACTAGGGTTGTCTACTTCAATATTTGGAATATTTTCCTTCTCTTGTTTTTCTTCTTCTTGTAGCCTCGCTTTGTTTCGTATTGGTATTGTAAAATGAAACGGTACCAAAACTTTACGAAGGTGTGGTGCCATGGGTTCCAATAAATAGGCTTATCTAACCATATCATTATGGCTGATTTAATCACGGGTATTTCGTGCATGTCTGTTTAAACGCCAAAGTTTTGTGGTTTTGTACTGCTAAAATACATAGATACATACTTGAATCTGATTTATTTACCGTTTTTGTAAATGCTCCTCATGTTAATGTTGCGAGTCATTATTACGAGTTTAACTTAAGTAAATAGGAGCTATACCTTGTATTTTGCTGGGAATATTTTGCAAAAGAGGCAGAAGAACATAAATATAGCTGATGGTTTTACTGTCAACTGCTAGCATAGTCACATAAATAAAGAGAAGTGATAAATAAATTATGTAACATTTCCAGTTATGTATGCTTTATTCCCACCAGGCCAATCAAACAAAACCTCTCACCGGAACCACAACACCACAAATAATGATGTACAAATAACAATCAGAATTTCACCCAACCGAAAATTTATGACTTCAACATAAAACGATACACTGAAGCATTGTTACAACAAATCCACTTTTAACGGGGTGTTAATGAAAAACCACAACAATAATAAAGTGCGCACGTGTGGAGTGGCAACCCTACGGCGGCGGCCATTACATAAATAATGACGCCATGTTTATTGCCGCCATTTTGAAGACAAATGGTTAGTTATTACGGCGCACTCGGTTTTACATTCGCTAGCCGGGTTGGCAAAATTAAAATATTGTGTATTACTTATTTTTATACCAACTTTAACTGCGCTGGAGTCGATTTACTGGCAGTTTCGGATGTTGCTCTTTGTTTATGCCCTACTGAGTGCAGTACGTTGTTTTTCGAAAATAAATAGATTTTTTTTTCATCCTCGTTAGGCTGTCTTTGTAACGTGTTTTATACGCCGTTGTAAATTTTCTCATATCACTTAACGTTTACAAATGCGTTTAGGTTTATGGGCCTTTTGTAATTTATTTGTTTGTAACTTACTTGAGTAATAGTGCAGCTTGTATCGTTAAATGGTGTTGTTATCCGGTTTAGAATAAAGGTATGCTGAGCTGTCTCTGCTTGCAATAATTTACTGCTGCTCTTGATAAGTTTTAGCACCGATAAAGCTATCGTTTTCTTTATTCTTATCATTAACGGCTGACATTAATCCTGGGATATATCATTTTGAGAGTCCTAAAACGACCTTTTGAAAATACAAAATTAAAACAATAGGTTAGTCAAGAAGACGATGAAAAACAATATAAGACTTGGTTGTTTTTGTATACCTGCAATATTACCAACGCATAGGTGAATTTGGCTGTACTTTACTTACTATAAATACATACAAAAAATTTCAAATGGTTTTAATTGCAGAAGTTAATGAAGCGATTTACATTGATTACTAAATACTATCATCATGCACGTAGATAACATTTAGATTCAAATGTTATAGCATAATTATTTTATGCTGCGTCTATTGGCATTATTTTATCTTTTGCTGAGTAATAAAACTGAACCCATTCCAACCCCATTCCCATTTCCCACGGTTGATGTGTTCGGTACAAAAAATAATATCGCTCTGAAATATTAATTGATGATACATACAATCGTGAATGTCGTAGTATGTATGTTAAATTCAACGAACGTTATTTTTATATTACCCTGTGGACTAACATTTTGATAGAAACAACTACAAAAATTTTAACCGAATCCAAATTCTTTTTAACCGATGAAAAAAAGGAGGAGGTTCTCAATTTTACAAATATTATACATATGTGATTTCTATGTATATAATATATTTATATTGTTTTATGTATGACCACTAATTACTATTTATAGAGTGGTTCGATTTCAAAAAACATTTTTTCTTGGCAAGAGTATACCTCGAAATTGGTCTCCCATTTAAATTTGAAAAATAAAGTCCACCCACCCCTAAGGAAAGAAAAAAAAGGAATTGATTGATATTTTTCGAATGAATTTGCAATTGTGAACCGATTAGGTTGAATTAAGCAAACTGAAAAGCGAAATATATAAGCATTTTTTCGTCAATTAATTTTCTTGTTTATAAAGTTTTATTTTACAATATTGAATTTAAATAGCCTCTTTAAAACATTTCACCCTTCAACTTTGTTAATGTTAAAAGTCAAAATTTAATACTTTAAAATTATTTATAAATGCATACTGTCGTATTTATTTCTCTTTGTATTGAAATTCCAGAACCCTGACATAGTGCTGGTTCACTACCTGAATGTGCCATACCCTGATGACAACAAATTGGCGACGGTGGCGCCGAGCCTCGCGCTGTGGGCAGACAAGAAAGAGTGGACGAAAGACGAGCTTGTCTGCCAGTTGAAGCCAATGTGTGAGTATGCGATGAGCTTAGCACATTTAGGAGAAGAAGAAAAATACAGATTTAGAAAAGAACTTGGCCGATTAATGTGCCTTGAGGTACCCATTTGTGCGATTTCTTTAAAGATAACACCGCAACGTATTATTTGTCTTTTAAATAGAATTTGCGATGCAATTTTATCGTCATATTGTTTTAAGCAAATGATACCTAGATGCTCTAGCATCTTTGCTATATCAATTTATTCATCAAACAATAGTTCAAATGTTTATGAAAACAAAAGCTTAACTTTGTGCATAAAAATGTAACATTCCACGAATGTTAATTTGCGAACTATAATTTCATCGAAGTAAAACATAGTTCATTTAGCGCCATCCAAATGGACACCTTATGAATAAAATTATAAGATTCGTAAATGAAAAAGATGCCAGAACCTTCATCTTAGCTGTGGATCAACATAAATTTGAATAACTCCAAAGATAAGAATGTAATCAAAGGTTTTTGGCACGAAAAATTTCAGAAGTATGAAATATGAAGTCAGTCTTGATTTTTGGGGAATAAAAAGAAATGTTTGGAATTCTCGTGGAAATTAAACCAATTTTATGGATTCGTAAAGTTTTAGTGTATCCATAAAACACAAAAATCGATATAATTCCTTATATTGTTTTTATTTTTTTCAAAACTCTGTACTAAAAAACGTATTCTTTTACTTAAAACTTTTAAGAAAAGTTAAAGTAATTTTAGACAGCATCATTTTTAAATTTCATCTTCCCCTTCAGCTACCAATCAAACCAGCATTACTGAGTAACACTTCAAGCGTCAATTAACAACTTTTTGGAACAAAAATCACAAAAATTGACATTCTAACAGAATTCGAGAATTTAAAACAGTGGAACCAAATTGAAACGATGAAAGTTTCTGTTCCGTTGTTGAATATTTATGAAACGGTGGCAAATATCAATTATGCAACGTGGTTATTAATCCTATCTGATCGGAATAACAATGCTGTTGTTAATATTTAGGGACACTCTGTTATTGATTTTGGATGGAAAATTAATATTACAAGCGTTATAATGGAATTATTTTAGTTATCATTTGCGATGGAAATTGGGTTAATGGGTTGTTTTTTAACATGTATTGCAGTGGGTGCGCATCTTGCATTTTTGCGTAGAATTAGCATGAACTTCAAATTAATATAAGGGTTTGTCGATTTGGCTCGCGTTGGCTTTATTTTCCACTAACTACTTATTTATCTTTCGATCATGGCTAAATAATAACAGCTGCAAGGATCGATCTTCAAGGTTAAACAACGTTTGCCGAGATCGGTCCATGGATTGGTGACCATCTATAACAGGCTGAGATGGGGCACGTTAATCTGTTGGTACCAGCTGCCATTTGTAGAGTTTTAACAGTCGTTGCGGGTACTCAGAAGCCAGAAAATTTGAAATCAGTCTTACCAAAGGGTATTGTGCTATCTACCTAGTTACTTGGTCATGGAGGTCCGATAAGCAGTCGCATCATTTAAATACTTGTATTAAACTGCATCCTGCATCACTGTTATACTGGAGGCCGACCACAACGTAGTGGACAAAGGCTAGGCAGATTGATACTATACTTATCTATTGCCATGTTGAGTAATTATGGGATTATAATGTTTGTAGTGTTTCCTGTTTCAGTCTTCAACGAGGATGATTCGGACCACAACAATGACTTGGAACTGTCGGTGAGTAAAAACCATAAAAGCTGAGTTTAGTAACATAAATTACTATAATTAAAAATCAGGGCAAAATGTTTCAGAACTCGGAGACCGTGGAAATGATCGTCACTCAACTCATGGACAAGCAGAGATCAGCGAGAGCCGCAGCGTTGCAGAGGCAGCTGGAGTGCGGCTGTCCTGATTCTACCTGCAACGACTCAAGAAACTGTGCGCATCCGATGCGCAGGGTGCAAGCTGCAAAACCACCACCTTCTGATCACCAAGTATCTTCAACCACCGGCCCCTCTCCGAGACCAATGTCATCTCACCCACCTCGGCAGTACACCAGAGATACACACAGAGCAGCGCAACAATCAGCATCACCATTACTTCTATCCTTAGGACAAATCCAAGGCGGTGGTGGTCTTCTAATACTAAACGGAACGAGCAACGGAACCCAGCAAAATTCATCCTTAGTATCGCCGCTGTCGGTGACGTCTTTTGTTTGTGAAGAACCCCGAGATAGCAGCAGGTACAGGCAACAGTACAAACCCACTTTTGTTTTAAAAAGAGAAATGCCAGACAGTCAGCCAGCAAGTGTACAAAATACAGAAATGAAATTAGAAATTGAGCCTAAAGAGGAGAAAATAGATGTTGATGTCTTTGAAAGGAAGATTAAAGTGGAGCCCAGGAGTAGTAGAAACCAGGTGATTGCAAGTGCGCCTGCGACTCCATCAAGATATCCAGATTTAGTAGAAAGATTAGAAAGTAAAGTTTTGACCGATAACTGTGATGATACTTTAGTGCTGCTCGGTACTGACAGCAATTTAGGTTCTAGTGGGTTCTTTGACGAGACTCTTGAGTTGTCGCATGAAGATATTCAGAAGACGTTGTCGGCTAACATGCCTACTTGTGAATTAGACAGGAATGGTGTGAGGCATACTGACACGGCTAATGTGATGGTGTCCGGGATAGATACGATGGACTTTATAGACAGTTGTGAAGTGGTAGCGTCACCTGTTACGGGAGTGGATGATAATGTGTTTGTGAATCTAGACGCTTTTGATATGCTAGGAGATTTTCCTGAATTGGAAGTGCTGGATCCCAGTTCGATTTCAACAAATCCTGTGGTGAGTCGAAACGCATTTGGTAAGATACTATACATCCATATACTTACAGTCTATTCTTCCACTCGACTCAACTTCTTTCAATCAAATTGAAAATTATAGTTTGTTATTTGTTGTTACATCCTCAACTAGATAGTATATTCCATTGTTATGACTACAGAGTCGATTGAAGTGGAGAAATCCTCCTTCAATAAGATGAGTTTATATTATAGACGTTATAATATTTCTTTACTTTAAAATATTTACTGCCTTTTTTTGCTCTCTTTTATCATCATCATCAACCTTATAATTTTATCACTGCTGGGACAAAGGCATATTTTCTGTGAGAGAGGTAATGGGTCTTAATCCACCACGTGGGCCCAGTGCGGGTTGGCGGATGTCACATGTCTTCGAATTTTTGGTTCTAAAACATACCGGTTTCCTAACGATGTTTTCCTTCACCGTTTTAAGAGCAGTGGTGATGGCATAATTTACACAAAGTAAAGCGCCTGCCTGGGTTCGAGCTCACGACGTACGACACGTAAGTCAGGGCCGTTACCAGTGCACCGCCACTGCTCTTTCACTCATGTAATTTAACAAATAGATACCATATTACAATGTAAAAAAAAACTCAACAAAGATTTGTTAGACAGTATTGTTTACCTTATTATGTACACGGTTTTGGGTTCTCATGTTGTTTACCATCACCTTGGTCATACCTAAGTTTTTGTTATTTTCACTTATTATTTCAACAAAAACTGGGTAAATTGACAGATTAAATCAACATTAAAGCAGTCCTTTTTCCTCAATTTTCAGACGGTATGCGACAAGTCCCCACCAGCACCAGCAGCAGACAGTAATGAGAAAATGCAGACAGAGAGTAGTAGTGAGGGAACTTTGAACATCACGGACTATTCTCCTGAATGGGCCTATCCCGAAGGTGGAGCGAAGGTGCTGGTGGCAGGACCTTGGACTGAAACGTCTGATCAGTACACTGTACTGTTTGATAACTTCCCTGTGCCGTCAATATTAGTGCAGAATGGGCTGTTGAGGTGTTATTGCCCAGGTTAGTAAAGAATTTGTCTATCTATTTTAAACTTCCATATAACCCCTTTTTTGGATTTTCCGCAGTCGGGTCAATAAAAAGAAATGCCTACACATATTGTTATAATGGTACTGAGATATCTTCAAAATGATTTCGATTGAATCCTAAGTAGCAAAAATCGAGGTGCCTTTTCGACCCAGACCCAGATCGGAGTTGGATATAATGAAATGCTAAATAATTATAAAATTATAAGTTTAACCGACCATTACGTATCTTTAATTTCTCATGAAATTTTACTCTTCATTTCAGCTCACGAGGCAGGTCTAGCAGCATTGCAGGTAGCTCGAGCTGGTCGTGTGGTGTCAGACACAGTAGTGTTCGAGTACAAGCCAGGGCCTGCACCCACGCCGTCATCACCCGCGTCGGCACCGCTGCCGTCGCTGGATTTGAGGAGGTTTTCGCTGCTACAGCGCTTACAGCGATTACAAGGTCGCTTGCAAATGAAGATTGAACCTGCTGATGATAATAGTCAGGTAAAAAAACTACATAACTTTTTTTAAGCTGCCTTCTTTCCTTATACTGCTAACAGATTTTTAAGTCTTAATATAATTTTGTTAAAGAAACTGAATTGTTCACTAGAATGGTTAATTTTTCATCACTGTGAAATCACACATTTTAATTTCATGCTACATAATTTATCTAGTAGTAGACACGCTTCGATCGACAATCTATTCAACACGTAATAATGTTTCGTCTTGCGAAAACACCCCGGTTCAAACAGTAAAACGCCCATAACTTTAGAACATCTGCACCGATCTTCATCAAACATAGCTAAGAACACTCTCGATAATATGACCTTTCAAAACGAACATACGACACAGTACACTCGTCAAACTTATAACACCCCTCTTATTCCGTTTGGGGTTGAAAACCAGTAGTGAGATAATTTGAGATTAGAATGAATAATTTGAGAGACTAAATCAGATTTTGTTTGTTCAAAGAGAGTTTGTGAGAGACATCTTCATTCTTTCGTTCCATGTTTAATTTTGTCCTTCTCAATTTCAGATTGAAGACGTTCAGCTCTACTCCAACCCAAAATTTGAAGAACGTCTGGTTTCATTCTGCCGGACCCTGATCAACCGGTCTACTGGCAATGCTGAAGGCTTCACCACTGAACCCAATGAAGATGGCTCCACTATCCTCCACTTGGCTGCTGCGTTAGGGTACACCAAGTTAACCACTGTGTTGTTGAGGTGGAGTCAAGATGACACCAGTTTAGCGTTGGAGAAAGAAGTCAATTTGGGTGCGAGGGATAGCGATAATTGTACGCCTTTGGTAAGTTTAAGTACAGTCATATTTTTTTGTTCCTTACTATGTATTTTCAACTTCGATCTTGCGCTGAATGGCAATTAGTCAAAATAAGGATAATACCATACATGCTTTTGGTCTGTTTGAGGCATATATGCTCAATATATTATGGATATATAAGGTATTATTTACCATTAGGGGTTGAATTAAAATAGCAAGAATGATCTTAGAAGAAAGCATTTGTGACTATTTAAGTTTGGGTAACTGTGTCGCAAAAATAAAGAAAATACAACATCCATGCATGAAAGACACATTACCCCCGGGTAATATTCGGTTTCGGGCTTTATAATATTAAAAACACTGTCTTCATAAAACCATTGGAAGACAATGTTACATCTACCAATCAGTACTGGACCCACGTGATAGTTTACAGAATAGAATAGAATTTACTTTTTCCACTACCTTGTCTATTATATAACACATTGCCTAAGAAATTCGTTTCGAACTACGACCATTTAGACACAAGATTACAAAAAAAAACAAAAAAAAAAAATTGCATAATAACAGTTACGAAATGACTTTTGTTGGAGTGGAGTTTTGATATTATTATGTAACTACAACGTAATTTTTTTTCTTAACTGAATAGGCTACTGTGGGTAAACGCATTCTGCCGCTTTTTCCATCGCCCCATCCGGCAGAATGATACTGAAACTGTAATCTCTCAAAAAAGCGCGCGTTGATTGTGTGTATATAGTCTGTGGTTTTTAGTCTGAACGTTTCTAATTAATTGTTGCTGGGACTTATTTGCATTTAATTAAGTAAACGCATCAGGTAGTGGAAAAAGAATCGTTCGCGTCTCGCATAAAAAGTCTTTATTTTAACAATCTCGACTTTTTATGCTCGATTCGAAATGTGCTATTATTGTACACCAAAAAAGTTACACATCTTTTTCACAACCAACTCCTTCTCACAAAGAGGAGACGGTAAAAAAAATGTAACAAAGTCATTTTATCTTTCCAGATGGTAGCAAGCGCAGCTGGTCACATAGAGACTGCAGTAGTCCTGGCTCGCTGGAGCGCTGGCACAAGGCGCGAGGCGGGCGCCCGGGGAGCTGCGACGGCCGCAAGACGTGCAGGACACACACATCTTGCTGCACTACTGGATAGGTTACATCCCCCAGCTAAAAAAGATGGAGTGTTTTTGAGGCCGCACAGGTGAGGATCCTGAAGTTATTGTTGTTTGTTTGGAGTGTGGTGTTGGTTTGTTCAGTATCATCATTAGCCTGAGTGCATATATAGCGTTTATGGAGCTGTGGTTGGGCTTAAATTGTTGCAATTTTAGTTAAAAAGAAAAGTACTGTTTTTGTTTGTGGAAAAAACCATAGTTTATTACTTTTAGAGCAAAAAGTGAAAATTTTCCCAAAATATCGAATATTTTCGCGTGGTGTGCAGGATACACACGTTTTTCGAAGTTAAAAATTTGGATTAACACTGCGCTAACTGGCCCAAACAACATACTATAAATCTAGAACTACCTACATCAAACTTTGCAATTTTATCCTTTTTTAATGTCGATTTCTACTGGGATAAATTGCACTATTCTCGAATACCTTGGTGCGTTCGGACTAAAATTTGTTATAAATCGCACCCTTCAAAATTACCATATATTGTACTAACTTCTGGCCGCGGCTGCGCCCGCTAGGAAAGTGTTTTATCGTCCCAAGGCAACATACTACTGCGATAAAAACTATCCTATTTCCTTCCCAGGGTCTTAAAATTTTTTCTATACCAAAGCAGAATGCGACAAATTGGTCCAAGTGACCAACACCAATGCGATTTATATTTTCTGAAAGACCTTTTTATATAAACTCCATTTCATGGTATGGCAGTTGAGGTCAATTATTGAATCCCAGTTTTGAAATATAGAGATAAACATACGCATACAGTTTCCGATGAATTAAGACTTACCGCTTAACCAACAGAAATGAAAGTTTCACCATTTGAAAGGGCAAACCTAATACTTGAAAAAGCAGTCGTGCCACTTTCACCTTTGAAACAGACAAGCGGAGTGAACACTCAACTTGTCGTGGCAGGGGGTGCCAATCATCCACAGCCCCCATCCAGAATATCTGGGTTTTACATTGGATAGGTCCCTAGACTACAGGATCAACTGCGAGAATGTTAAAATGAAAGAGCACACTAGGAACAACCTACTGCACCGCCAAACATTCACCAGATAGGGGGCGACACCCCAAATCCTGCGAACAACTGCATTGGCCATTTGCTCCTCCGCTGGTGAATATGTATGTACAGTATGGAGACGCTCCACCCAACCTAGTGGATTCAGCTCTTAATGAGACGGATGTCCACTGGCTGTCTCAAATTGACACCGGTACGAATTTGTATCCACTAATCGGCATATCCAGAAATTTGCAGGACTATGGCGAGTTACATAGAAAGGTCGAAAGCTGCCTACGCCTCGGAGTCTTAAAAACCGAAAAAGTTTACTGGCATGCGTGGGCCCATCCCATGGTAACACTAACTAGAAGAGATGTGACCTTTGGCATGAGAAGCTCATGCCTCTTAACCATTTCATTGGGCCTTCGGAAAGCCTTCCGCCTGGGCACGCGTTGCCAACGGTGGCATGGAAATCTCTAAACGGACTCCACTTGCAGGTCGGTCGCAGAAAAGACAACCTCCATAGATGGGGGTTCTCGAATGGTTCTGATGTCTAGTGTCTGTGCGGCGCCTCTCCGCAGAGCATGGCCCACAGTTCGTCCTGTACTGCATGCCCTGTAACCTGTACATGTGAGAAACTTATGGCTGCGTTGCCGAGGGGTATTCCCGTGACTAATATTAGAAAATTGTATTTGCCATCGACACGCTAAAGGAAGAAGACTAGATTTCAGTATACAATAGAAATTTTTCAATACGTGTAAGAAAGTTTTGATTTCGGTTTCGGCTGAAAACACAGTTTCGATTGGGAACTAAACTACTAATTTCAAATCTGTTGGTTGGTTAGACCAGATTCCATAGAATATTGCCCATTCTCCATTCACCTAAATTGGGTCAGCGGTTTAGGCGTGAAAAGACAGAATTACTTTCGCATTTATACTCGTAATATAAGTATGGGTTAAATACCCGGGATCCAAATCTTGATCTTTCTCAACCATTTTATTACCTCCTTTATCTAAAATTCTATCAGTTTTTACTAACCCGTCACTCTGACCTCAAAGATGTGCATTTTTTTTAAGTTAAGGCTTAATCGTTATGTTTCTTCATTCCAGCTTATCCCAAAAGAGTCGTGCCGGCAGTTTGGAGAGTAACTTGGTGAAGAGGCCGTCGATAGACTCTGGAATCAACATGGCCGATGCCTTCAGATCCAGCTCCGCTATTGACAAATCAGAGAGCAGTTCCTCTGCTAGGTAACACTCCACTCCCGTTTATTATGAATGCTGTTTATTTATTTTTGCATGATTGTGACTTTAGTTCATTATATTGTTCAATCATTGTGAAAAATGCGAAGATCCTACTCCTATACAAACAAGATTAGTATAATGATGAAATATTTTTTTTACTTGTGCTATCGTATTCAAAGGATCAAAAGAGGATATTGTCAATTTTAATTCGCCAAAATCCTGACATTTTCAGATGGGAACGAAGCATGTCGCTACCTTTAGATTCTGATAACTCTGAAGACAGTCTTGGCGATTCGAAGATCGGCAGACGTATGGACCTGGCCCTCTGTAAGTCTTTGAACCACTTCGCCTCATTCATAGTCGATTCGTTTTTCATTTGCTGGTTATTTTATATCGGCACGGCTGCTGATGAATTTGAATGTCCTAACCTTGGTTTTGGGTTTCGGTCTATGTTTTCTTTAAATGGTGACGGTTCGTTCGGCGATATATAACTGGTCAAACATGTGAGTTCTACACTGCGATATTGTGACAGTTATTAATCTTTTGAAGCATTTTAGCCGTTGAGATGAACAAGAAACGTGAAATGAACGTTCTTTTCTAATATATATGCTATCACAAGATTTCATATAGCATTCTGTAGATGATTTAAATATAATTATAGCGAATAATTTAAAATTTTAAAGCTGGTTCACTGAAAACAAGAAACCAATTAGCAAAACAAATAGCTTCAGACATTTAGTTCGTAGCTTCCCTTCCTTCTTTTCAGATAAACGACAAAAGCATAACTTTAGAGACCACGTCCATTTTCAAAACATTTGATTTCGTTCATAAAAGTGATTTGAACGTGAAGACGTCAGTAGGCTCACGTCGTTTGACCGGTAAGGCTCCGTAGCGGCTTAGCGGATTGTTGAGCGCGGTGGTTCCGCAGGCGAGACGGCGCCGCGCCGCGCGACCAGCCCGCTCATAGACGTGGAGACCGTGTCCGACCACGACGACGCGCCGCCGCCCGCGGGGACGTCCAGCACAGGTCAGTCACCCGACGCAGAGAAACGGTATAGACCACGGTACCTAACAGAAAAGATTCGCTAAACCAGAATCTGAAAATTGAAAATTATGGAAAAATTCAAATTTAATAATTATTTTATATACATAACTGGACAATATACTAAAGTCATAAAAGGAAGAGTTTGTGCTTTCGGTTATTTTCTGATTTTATATTCCAAATCAATCAAAATCACGATTATGATTTACCGAATTGGCTTCAAATTATATTTCTTCAAATATTTACTTTAAATATTTTTATCTATCCTGTCTTCCTATTGGCATTTTTTTACTATCCGTAAACGTTCTATACCATTTCGAGTCGCAGCATCGTTAACTCCGCTCGTCCTATCTGTCGATGTTGTGTATGTAGTAGTTGCATTGCCTCCCTCTTCTTCTAACAAAAGTTGTCTATATATCTTTGTTTCCCTCTTTGTCGCCAGTCTGTAGCCCTTGTTCACTGTATGTCGGTAGACCACTTGTAGTTTCTTCTATACTTTGTGTTCCAATATGAGCGGAGTTTCCCTTGAGTGTTTGTTGTCTGTAGTATCCTTAAACGAAACCGAGTTTTATGATTAGAATGGACTAATTAAACAATCAATGAAAACTTGCAATAAAGGAAGAATCTCCTTGATTGCATTTAAAAAAAGATCATACTAAAGTTCGGTTTAGTTTACTCGATGTTGTCCCTCGATGTCGCTTTCAGTGGTTCGTATCGGTCTATCCACAATCACTGTATCACAACCAAATTGTTTGGCTTTTACTTCCAATTTCAGTACACAAGACTACGTTGTTCAGTCAGTACACTTGTTTTCAAGAAAACGTGACAATTTTAACACTGCATGAACGCTAAACGCTTGCATGAGTATTTAGAGGCTTTTTATGTATAGATGATTTACTGTTTGCCATTGTTCAAGGTAAGTTCTTTGGCAGCAGTTTTATCGTGCACCGTTTTTTCATCACACTTTTATTTTTTATCCCTTATATTTTTATTCATTTTCGTGAACCCACAACCTCATTTAGATATTAAGTTTCTAATATTAAAAAAATCCGTAGGTACACAAATAGCTTAAAAATCATATTTAGGCTCGGGTTACTACCAAATGTTTGTACCTAAATGGAAATTTTGTTTTTTCAGTCTTCTACTCGTACCATGATTTTTTATGGTTTTTAATGTTCTAATTTTGAACTGGACAAATTTAGGAACCCCAATTAATGATCTTGTATCACTCACACGATTGAGTTATATGGATGACTTTGTTATACTTGAATGTCATCTGGTTTTCCTAATGTAATTTAATCACAAGCTGTTAATACGAACACTATTCAGTAAAATCAGTTTTTTTTTATGTTCATTAGTTCCTGTGTCAATACTATTTTATGCTACAATCGTGTCATCGTGATGTTACTTACAAAACGCGCTATGAAATTTGTTCTAACTAAAGATGATAATTTTAATGAAGTATCAATCTTGCTTGAAGCTAAGCGTTTTGATAGTAATACCACATCTAACCATATTATTATATTTGATGTCAGCTATTTAACTGTGTGTGTAGACTTATGACAAACTTCTGTTAACTGTTTAGTAACACAACTACAACTTTATACGACAGATCATGATAATAAACAAATAATATTCGAAGTAAATGATGTAAAAATATATTCAGTTTCACGGGTTCCCTCTATCTGGCAGAATTTTGATGCTCCGAAATTTATTTGGCATAACACACTTGGCATAATCATCTTTAAACAAATATTTTTAAGGCATAAATAATATTAAATACTAGTGGACGCTTCACGGTTTCATTCACGTAGTTTCCGGTCCCGTGGGAATACAGGGATAAAAAGTAGCTAATGTTACCCGGGGATAGTGTAGCTTCCCAACGGTGAAAGAATTTTTGAAATTGGTCCAGTCGTTCTTAAGTTTATTCGTTACATACAAAAATACAAACATACAAATCTTTCCTCTTGATAATATTAGTATACAGGGTGTTTGGAAGGGAGCTGTACATACGCCTAGGGTAGAAACTAGGGATAGTCTGCTACCTACCCCCGCCCATTATATTGACCTTGGCCTCAAGGTTTTTTTTTAATTTATTATTATTTTTTATTTGACTTTTTTATGATTTTTTGACTAAAACTACCTGTAGCTCAAAATCTATCCATGGGACCGGTCGGCTAATGGTCTTGTTTTAATCGTTAGAGTCTTAGGGTCCTGCAAAAAATTATTTTACACCAGAAAATTGTGGAGAAGAAAAGTTATGGGGCCTGAAGTACCGTAGTAAGGTAAAGAAATAATTTTAAGGGCAACTTTCTATGGGGTTTAAAAAAAAACTAACAGGGTTGGAGTTCTTCTGATTTTTTTAAAACATCCTCAGTCCATGCCCTTTCTAACGATATGCTAAAAGTGTAATTATCACTTTTAGTTTTAAAGTTATTAATTAATTTCCGCAACTAGGGCACTTCAAGCAAAAATTTCAACTAATGAAAATTAAATGTGTTCGATCGTAAAAGGATGGCAAATGAAACAAAAAATTTGGTAATGACTAATGTCATTAAATGACAAATTTTAATTAATTACTAATTTTAATTAATTACAAATTTTGTTCAAATTGATGACCATTGACCTGTAAACATGCTCGGCACCTCTTCCTCATCTCCACGGTCACAAGACCAAGTCCAAGTTTGACAAGGAAGGAATTGTAAATTACCACAATCTCCATCACTGGGCACCCAGAGATCAAAACCTGAGAGTCAAGAGGCACAGAGGTTTTCAACGAAGGTTCTCCGTGAACGTATGGGCAGGCGTCATCGGTAATCGGTTGATAGGGCCGCACTTTTTGCCAGACAACCTAAACGGGCAAAACTACTTAGATTTCCTCGAAAACGATTTGCCTGATTTAGCGGAAGAAGTGTTTGACGAAGATCGGCCCATAGTCTTCCAGCACGACGGCTGTCCTGCTCATTGGAGCCTAGCAGTGAGGGAGCTTCTGGACAACTGCTTTCCTAATTCTTGGATTGGTCGGGGTGGGCCAATTCCCTGGCCCCCAAGGTCGCCTGACCTTACCCCACTCGACTTCTACGTCTGGGGAAGGGCGAAAGAGTTGGTGTACGCAGAAGAAGTACCAACAAGGGAGGTTCTAATTAACAGGATCCACGCCGCATTCGATACAATGCGCGAGGAACTGCTGCTTAGAACGGTGACCGTGGAGATGAGGAAGAGGTGCCGAGCATGTTTACAGGTCAATGGTCATCAATTTGAACAAAATTTGTAATTAATTAAAATTAGTAATTAATTAAAATTTGTAATTTAATGACATTAGTCATTACCAAATTTTTTGTTTCATTTGCCATCCTTTTACGATCGAACACATTTAATTTTCATTAGTTGAAATTTTTGCTTGAAGTGCCCTAGTTGCGGAAATTAATTAATAACTTTAAAACTAAAAGTGATAATTACACTTTTAGCATATCGTTAGAAAGGGCATGGACTGAGGATGTTTTAAAAAAATCAGAAGAACTCCAACCCTGTTAGTTTTTTTTTAAACCCCATAGAAAGTTGCCCTTAAAATTATTTCTTTACCTTACTACGGTACTTCAGGCCCCATAACTTTTCTTCTCCACAATTTTCTGGTGTAAAATAATTTTTTGCAGGACCCTAAGACTCTAACGATTAAAACAAGACCATTAGCCGACCGGTCCCATGGATAGATTTTGAGCTACAGGTAGTTTTAGTCAAAAAATCATAAAAAAGTCAAATAAAAAATAATAATAAATTAAAAAAAAACCTTGAGGCCAAGGTCAATATAATGGGCGGGGGTAGGTAGCAGACTATCCCTAGTTTCTACCCTAGGCGTATGTACAGCTCCCTTCCAAACACCCTGTAGATATAGATAATTATTGTTTGGCCGAATGTTTGTATGTCCTAATTTACAATGGCATACTTTTAAGTTGGCAGAATTTTATTTAGCATAATTTCACTTGGCATATTATGAAAATGGCAGTAATATTTGGTGTAATTTTATGGCACAATATTATTTGATCTTCTAAAATCTATTTGATCTATTGTAAATGAACACTTTAAAAAAAAAAAATGTTTTTTTTGTTTAATCTTTATGTTAATTATTGCGTCTATATTAGTTGATTTAAAAATAAATTATAATTGAACTACATTCAAGGTAACATGATAATTAAGTTTAAACATACTCAATTCATATTTGGTACACAAAAATAATATTTGATACTCTTTTTTATTTATTACGTAACGGTTGGGCAATTTGATAATTATGGTCAATGAATGAGTCCAAGAGCGAACGAAGCGAGCTCGGGAGCTTAGCTCACCCCGACACGGATAGGTCAGGTTTGAAGGAGATGACGGGAGCGAGCGAGCAAAGCGAGCGAATCAGTTCCCGTCATATTCTTCATGTTAGGTTACTTTAGACCCTGCAGACAAAAATAGGAGCTACTTCCACTTTGTTGCTTAAATACTAATCGGTCTAACCTATTCTTTATTAAAACCAATGTCAACATTCAAATTGTTTTAAAAAACACATCATTTATTACCAGGCCCAATAAGTGATGGGCATTATTCATCAAGCCCGATTAATTTAATTATTTCAATGGTGTTTATCATAATGCCTAGGTACTTGTATTGATGAAAACACAAAATATGGATAAAAATATATTGGGCTATGGGGTTGATATGTATAGTGATACAAATTTATTATTATGGTAAAAAATACAAAATTATTCAAACTATGAACTTTCTGTAATTATCGTTTTTTTTTTTTAGATGAGTATTTCAATTAATATGGATATGAAATGTGTGCCAAAAGACGATTCTAACTGCGAACTTTCTTCGATATGATGGTTCTGCCTTTTAATGACTATCAATATGAAATTTATGCCTAAAGATAATTCTGACTTAGAAAATTATGAGTTTTGAAAGAGTGTATCTGTTCATGGCCCTGATATAAGTTATGTATGTATGTTATTTGTATTTAGGATACGATGGGACTGACATACGCATTGCGATAAATGTCCCTAAATAAAAAAGAATAATAAAAAAAAAAAGAGTGTATGCCAAACGATTTTCTGTGAAATGAAGTCTATGCATAATAACAGATATTGTTATGCATAATAATAATATGACATAAAAGGTGGACCCGAGTTTCTCATCTACCCTGAAGAAACCTATTATGACGTCTTGAAGACATATTTCTAGTGTGAGCGAGAGACGGAGCTATACTAGACGTAGTATGACACCATTCCTTTTTCACAATGGCATAATGATGACATTAAGATGTCACAGTAAGGCAATGAAGTGACAAAGTTTTTATACTTCAAATTTGATACTCGTACACCATGTCATGATTTGTATTTAAAGTTAAACGACCAGTTCAGTGATAATCATTTACTACACGATGAAAATAACTGTGCACTTGAATACGCCTATTTCACTTTGGCGTTCGATTCTCGCTATTGGCGCACGAGGCGAAAGCGAGGCAACGCGCGGTGAGGCGGAAGTGGGGTTGTTTGACATACGATGTGCACAGTTATTTCGACTTTGTAGTAATCGTATTTGACTTAAAAACTCTAACAAAGCATGATAAATGTGTGTCAATGATTCGTTTGAAGACAGTTGATATTTCAGCAATAATGTTAAAAATAATTGAGTTATTATAAGGTTTCACTTCATACAATCTTTTCAGGGGAGCAGGATGACCGCGTGTTCACGCTGGCGGAGCAAATAATAGCCGCCATGCCAGAGAGAATAAAGGTACGGCAATGCGACCAAATTTGTATTATATTACATTAATAAATCAATTAATGTTCCTTAAGTATGTACTTGTACATACTATTGAAATAAAAAAAATTACAACCAATGGATAGAATCAAATACACACTGTTGAATGTAGTAAGTCTCGTATGTAACTGTTTGCAATTCTAAAACGTTTGAAAAATGGAATTAGTATCTATCTACGAGTATATAAAAGCTTGCAGTTTTTGTCCCCATATTTTTTCTTTATTAAATATTTATAATATTTTCCTTGCAGAACGAAAGCTCATCTCTGCTATCGGGTTGCGGGCTAGACAGCGGAAGCGGAGGCGGCGAAGACACACTGATGGTACCACTACTCGACGAAACTAGCACCTTTAACAGTGACTTTACTTTTGAGTTCTGCGACAATACTTACAGGTAAACCTTCCATCGGTTTTAGGGCCCGTATTATGAAGTACTAAAGCGATAACTGTTACGTTGCTGAAAAGAGACTGTGCTTTTCCTGCTACATCTTTATCTCTTTCTACATGACATAATACGGTCCCTAGGTGTGGTGTGTGTATCTTGATGTTGTATTGTGATCCATTTATACCTTGTATCAATCCTACTATCCTCTCTATCTATTTTGGTTTTTCCTTCTTTGTTCCTCTGGACGACGTCTGCAGCAACATCAGCTTCCAGTTCGGCTACAACTATTATAGGTTTGGGGTTTATTGTATTTAAAGCACATTTATTCGTATATTGTTTTTTTAATTTATTTGAACTTTTGCCTTGGTAATTACTCAATTTTTGTTCATTATTGTTGCGGTTTTACTCAAGTACTTATTTCAGGTTTGCTTGACTAAAGTTTCATTCACAACTTCACCGCGAGATTAAATTGTATTCGATTAAACTTCTGTTTGCCTTCTTAACTAAGATAAGGTTAGTTTAGAAGTCAAATAGAGCTTATAGATGTTCTAAATAAGTAATAAATGTTTGAGTAAAACCGTCAACAAAAATAATCGAATTCTTTATTTAATTGACACACTTCTTTGAATTGTTTTTTATAAGCTTACTTGAATTTATAAATAAAAAAGTTTTTCATCGACATCAGCCTTTAGCGATCCATGTCAATCACATGCCATTTAAATATATCTACGGCTATCCTCACCCAGCTGCTACCAAAAGTACTTTGATGTATTGTTTTTACAGTAAAATTCTTTGTTATTCAGGTACTGTGGCGGGTCCACTCCTTGCTCATCAGGATCAGTATCGCCTGGCTCAGCAGCATTGTCCCCGCCACCACCGTCACCAAGGTCTGCATTGTCGCACCCTCCATTGTGTACAACCCCATCGGCAACGCTCCAAGAGTTTCTCAATGCTACTACGCACTTCTCTAATCTTACGCTGAATGGTGAGTAGATTAAGTCTGGAGTGAGAAGCAAGAACATACTTAACCTAAACTACTAAAAGAGTAACAAATAGATGAACTAGTATAAAATATTTCAAAAGCTTGAGGACTTGAAATAACTTATTATCTAAGCATATTCGATCAAATAGCTGATTTAATGGTAAAACTGGCAATAATAATCATAGTCTTTATGAGGACTGTGGAATAACTACTGCATCTTTAGGATCAAGAAACTGCGAAAAGTAATATTATTATATGGCAACAGATGACGCATCGAGGTCTGGCAACGTATGACAAGTCAGTAGGAGTGTCAAAAATATGAACCGAACTTATAAAGTTTTAAATTACTCGTAACTCCTTATTTGCCAGAAAATATTTCATAACGTTCACATTTTTCTTAGACCGCGAACAACGGGAACTATACTCCGCGGCGATCACTATCCAGAAGGCTTACCGTCAATACCGCGGTAGACAGCTGCAACGTAGGGCTGCGGCCGCCGCCATCACCATACAGAACTGCTACAGGAGATACAAACAGGTACGTATGTCTAAAGGTAAAGGAAACCGGCACGTTCTAGAAATAAAAAAAGAAGATATACAACGCTCATCAACCATCGCTGGTAAATAACGGCTCGCTCTTTGATATGAAGAGGTGCCGTGATTACTAGCTGAAAATATTATAGCCTGATTTATTTAACAATTTATGCACACACACATATTATATAGTTAAGAAGAAGGAACTGACCGTTTAAAGAAAAGGTACAAAGGTGATGCTTATTCCTATAGAAATCTCTTCCAGAATACCTGCGAAAGGAGAGATAAAAAAGAGGAGCTGGAGGGGCTGGTAATGTGGGATAGCTAAACACTGTATCAAGTTTAAAGAAAATAATGCACATTTGAGGACAGCTAATGCATGACAAGTTGTCCAAACATTAGTATCTAAAAGCTAATTTATCAAACAGGGCTCTGAAAACCTAGTTGTTCCAAGAACCGTTCTAATCAAAATTTCGTCTGTATCGAGGGTTTTCTACAAGAAACAATTCTTTCCCTCCGCTATCTTTGAAATAAGGAGAAAATTTCACCACATTTTTGATTAATTTTATGCTAACTTTTCTCATTCCAAATGAATTACCAACTGAACATTTATAACTTTTGTTTTTGTGTGCACAGTTTGCGTACTGGAAACAAATGCATGCGGCTGCGACGGTTATTCAACGCAGCTACCGTGCTATGCGAGCACGCAGGATGGCAACCACACCTATCAAGTAAGAATTGAATACTAATAATAAACTAGCTTCTGCCAGTGGCTTCGCCTTCGTGAAAATTATCCCAATAAAATATACTCCCGGGATAAAGAATTAACCTACGTCTTTCTCTAAGGTCCAATTCATAAAAATAAAAAATCATACTATATTGCCAAAATTCATCAAAATTGGTTCAGTGGTTTATGTGTGAAATTTAACAGACAGGCAGACTAAGTTATTTTTTGCATTTATAATGGATTTGGATGTAATCTTAGATTGAAAGATATAGAGAAATAAAAAAGATGTAAAGACGCAATGGAAGCCAAGATTATGATGTAAATGGTTGAATTGACCATTACAACGGAATTATCCCAAACACCTTGACCGGAATCCATAGAGTGTAGACTTTATAGGTGATAAATGTGACTTTATTGACAAAAATGCCATCGTCTTCAACATGGATAAACAAGATCTAAATCCACATTCATTTGAACAGGAGGACATACTCACAAAGGCGTCAGAATCAAGCGGCGAGGAAGATCCAGCAGTTCATGAGGCAGTCCAAGATCAAGTAAGTGGTAGCTTGAATTCTAGCAGTGGGTAACGACAATTTCAGACAAACACTGGCAATACTCGAGTCAGTCTTGAACTAACATAACAATACTGGATGTATTGCAACTTGGAATATATTTTTTAAATATGTGGCATACTTTAGAATTTTTTAAATCACACGACATCGATCAAAGTACAATTAAGTAAACTTCACCACTAGACCTAAAGGTCAGGCTAGAAATAAAATGTACTATGTATTATGTTCAGCGTTGTCAGGGTTATTACAATAAAAATCCAGCGATTTTCTATTTTACTCTTTCTACGTCTTGGATTGTCTCTTTCGTTGATGAGCATTTTGTTGATCCTCATTTTTCTATCTAGCAATGTTACCTCAGCATTTTTAATGATTTTATTAGCTTTGGCTTTGCCCGCTTGAAAAGTGTTTTATTATTCCAAGGGATTATCATATCAATTTTATCAGGTTAAAAAAAACATATATGCTATTCCAGGCTATATTCTATCTCTGTGCAAAAATTAATCCAGATCCAGTCAGCCGTTCTGGCGTGGTCGAGTAAATAAAATAATATTAGTAGGGAGTAGAATGGATTTAGTTCCATACATACGGAAGTTTAAAAAAACGCATATAGTGGTATATGCGTTTTATATAGTGGTATACCGGTACTCGTTTATATAAGTACCCATGTGTATCTAGAGAACTTTTTTAGGAAAGTAAATCCTTAATTTTAGTATGCTATTTTAAGAAAGAGGCTTGGCCTATGTAGTATGGAGTGACCTTCACCGATCTGCATAATTAATGAAAAGAATTTTATATCAAAGGGCATCTAAGTATAGAAACCATACCAATGGCGTAAAAATGCGAAATATAGTCACGGGAATGTCGAAAAATATATAAAATTATCGTATATGTCGCATCAAGGCTGGCCGATAGATGCAAACCATCGGGAAGTCAGGATGTATTCCCTTAGGTTAAGACATCGTGTATGGGCAGGTCGGTGGGTACAGTCGTGCAAATGAAATAACATAAATTATTCGATACACTGGGTTTATTTAAACAGTTCACAGTTACAATCTTGCTCACTAATATTACTGATCGATACTGATCCTACAACGTCTTAGCTCTAGGGCGGTCAGTACTCAACTCTTATATTCTGTGTCCCCACCACACAGGTCGTTAGAGAAAGCGCGCCACAGCGTAGTTGTTCTTGATTTGCCGACAGGTGGCGTGCTCGTGATTTGTTTTGACGTCCGTACTATTGACTAAACCCGACATATACATAATGAGTTTTTTATGGGATTTTTGAAAACTCAAGACCACATCATTCTCCTTAGTTTAAAACTATTTTCGTTAATATCCGCCACTCTACGTTAAACGGGTCAGGTATGTCCAATGATATGTCAAAAAATATAACGCGAGTGGGTTGTCTGAAAAAACCCTGTCAAGAATATTATATATTGCTAGCTGACCCCCGCGGCTTCGCTCCCGTCAACTGGCTATCTATCTACCTACCCTTCAAACAAGCAAACAAACAAACTCTTCAGCTTTATAATATTAGTATAGATGTTGATAAAACTCCTTCGCAAATAAACAAATTTGATTACCATAAAAAAAAAGTTACATTGAGTCAATCTTAAAGATAGATATATGGTGTCGGCGACATTTTTTGAGAACTTTTGAAGAGGAACAATCCCATTGTAGTACATGATATTTGCGTAACATAAACCGTTTACGCAGCGCATGCAACGGAAAATCTCAAAAAAAAAAACATTTATGCTCCGCTACTATTGGTCGTAGCGTGATGTTATATAGCCTATAACCTTTCTCGATAAATGGACTATCCAACACAAAACGATTTTTTCAATTCCAACTAGTAGTTCCTGAGATTAGCGCGTTCAAACAAACTCTTCAGCTTTATAATATTAGTATAGATAAATGCGAAAGTAACTCTGTCTGTCTGTCTGTTAACTTTTAGTTTTATCCCGAAAATTATCCTTAAGGGCGTGGAAAGGCGGTTGGAAGTTTGTATCTTGAATTAATTTCTCAAGTAAGGCGGCCCACACCTACAATATTATTGCGCGATATAAAAAAATAGGCTATTTGAAGTAATAATGCTACGCAGACGAAGTCGCGGGCAACAGCTAGTTTGATATAAAATAAACTTTTATCTATTAAAAAGGTGGGTGACAATCACATCTTACTTAGATCCTCTACCAGTTCCCAAATTTGCTTTGAAGGATCAAATTAAATACCAACATTCATACATTAAAGTGTATGGAGAATTGAATCGATTTTATTGAAATAATTGTAAGGTGTTTGAAACATCGTCGATATATTTGAACGTCCATGCATTTTTTATTCCGTTGTGATCTAATTTCATGTGAATTCAATTTTAATTAAAGTCTCATTTAAGTATTGGTAGTCGAAAATTGTATTTTTTTCAGAATAGACGTTGAAAAATAGTGGTAAAGTGGGTTCAGAAAAAGCCGAAATTAAATCAAGCTTCAGGTGTTTTCTGTCAGAATGTGTGAATTAATTAAACATCCGACAAAAATGTAATGAAGATCAAGATGAAGACCGATTCATTGAATACAACACTTATTAAAATATAAATAGATAACAATTATTTGAAGTGGTCAAAGAAACACAATGGTTTTTAGTTATAATAGAAGATATAAATAAATGCGCTGAGTGTAGCCGAATGCTAATAATACGGAAATGGTAGCTACTTCAGAATTTTCTAGGCCTTAGGCACCTTCAACGATACGAGCAATAAAGCTTGTTCATTTTATTCGTTTTATCTTGTTTACTTGTAAGTTTTATCTTGAACTGCAATCAGTCAATGCTTAATTAAGTTGTGAAGATTAATATTATATAAGCACACAGTATAGAGATATGCATAAATTGGTTCAGATACAATGAGGTCTTTTACTTTCTTGTGCAATCCAATCCAAATGCAAATGTGTAGTTCCTCCGCATATTTACGTAACTTGAATTTCGCTAAACGCAGAAAACCATATACCTTTCTCTTAAAACTGATGTTTTCAATCCGAATGAATTAACCCGATTAAATTGACCTGAGATAAGAGCAGCAAAACAAATCAGAAGCAATATTTGTTTCCGGATATAGTTGAATAATGTTTAAAGTCAAAATAAATGTTTTAAAAGAAAATAATATTAGCTTTAATTTAAAATTGAGCATTCAATTTCTAATTTTTGATATCCAAATATATATCTGTTTTTACGAACGGCAGACATCGTTTCGAAAGAACAGCTTTTGAGCTTCAAACTTCCTCAAGGTTTTAATAAGAAAGTTAGAGTTGGTTTTGGTTGGGTGTTATTTATTTAGACATTGATGGAGTTATTACTCACGTTGTTGGAAATTGGAAAGCTGAGAATGTAAATGCAATGGTAGTATGAGTATAACAAAGGTTGGATTTTTACAGTTTTACCATTTATAGCTTAAGTTTTTATCAAAAGTTAAACCCAACTGATGGAAGTATAAAGGAATAAAATCAGTCGGAATCAGTCGTTTTATATAGCTTTATAAAACAAACGTTTCCTTCCTTTGAAATAAACCAAACAAAGCGAATATTCATCAAATATTTTGAACAATTAAGACCTTTATTCGTTACTTTCATCGCAGTCAATGCTAAATTAATTTCGACTATTGGTTCGTTCCCGATCCCTCCCGAGTAATCTAAGCCAGAATCAGTTTGTACTTTATAAATGAAACATTTTAGCTTTTCTCGAGACTTCAGTATCTGTGGCGGATAGATAAATCAAGCGTACCCAAGTTTGTTTCTTGTCTTCGATAAGAGAATCTTTAGAGCATGATTTTGTTAAACTTTCAGACTTGTTGTTTTATTAAATTATAAAGGAGGGTTCTTGTTCAAGCTTGTTTATTCGAGTTTCGTGAATATTTAGAGCTTAGCCTGTGTAGATGGAACCGTTTATTTAGAATCTGATAGACTTTAATATTATTCTGTTTTGGTCTGGTACCTTGAGTAATACACAGTTACCGTCATGTTATTCTGGTTTGTTATTATTGACTGGATTTGGAACTTCAAGCGGTAAATCAGCATGGTTACTATTTTTGTCTTCGACACAATAATTTTATATATTTTCTTGCCTGCAATCGAATTTTATTAAAAACATCCAAAACTATTTTCACGCTGCACAGCACTTGGGAGGAATTTACTACCAACGTAAGTTCTCGTAGTGAAATACAACATTTGTTTGGTCCTTTTTGGATTGTATAGTCTTGAGAGTAAAATTGGAATATATCTGTGAATGCTAGAATTTTTTCATTATTGTTGTGTTCGGTGTTGATATCCATAAATATACCATCTTTCTAATTTATTTCTCCGTTTGTGTGACAGGTTGCAGAACGCACGAGCCGAAAGCGTGAGGGGGGCCCGGCGATCGCCGGATGTCCGCCAAAGCTCGCTGCCGCGCATCACCAGTACACCACCCACGCCTAATAGGTAAAAATCTTCATCATCATAATTACCATCATCATCAACAGGATAATCGACAGATCCAATTTCATCTTTAATGGGACTCAAATATCGGGAGCGTGTGGCACTAAATTAACTTAATTAATTCCCACTTACAAAGAGGAGGCCTGTGTTCCAGCAGTGGTAAATTAAAAGGCTTATGATGATGAATTAATCACCAAACTGATTTGTATTTTTGATCGTTGTAGACAATTTATAGATTATTTTGCATCATTACTATCGAATTCAATTTTAACATGTAACTTAAACCTAAAAACTGAAAGATACTAATGTTGTTTTTCATTTCCTAGGATCGTTGATTACCTTGCTCCTGAATCGCCAATGAACGTGGATGAAGACCTTCTACTGGAGCTTCTGTTTAAAATCTGACAACGGCAGTTATTCAACGGACACTATCCATTCCCAAAACTATGTTCATTTCCATTTTCTCCTCAATCGGAGGTTTTCCTTTATCCTTAATTTACAAGTCGAAATCTTCTGTTGGAGTATGTTGTGATTCTTTTACATCGAGTATTTCAAATTACGCGTTTACACCAATTGCCTTTCACATTATCAAATTTATACTGTCTGATATATAACTTAGCTAATTTCACAAAACAGGTTTTTTATCGGAGTTGTGAACTTACACAAGCCTTGTCTATTTGAAATGTTTTAATAATTATTTTGTGTATCGTATTTTACTGTAGACGATACGAAAAGTTTTGACTATCACGTTTCGCCGTTTTGATTTCCTTTTCTGAAGTAAAACACCATCGATATGATTCGATACCGTTTCAGTTTATTGGTATGATTGAACGGATTAAAAGAAGCGAAATTGTTGTATTCGTTTTTCTAAAGCTAATCTCCGCAGTTCCATCTGCGTATAATAATAAACGGATTATAGCAACGCGTGTGAATCTAGGAAGTAATTATATTTTCCTTAGAAATGACTTGTTCAGAGTTTAGATTTCGAATTATTCTTTATTTTAAACTCTTCAGGTCATAGACAGGGTTATATTTAGTATAAATTTTATCGTATTTGTATTATATTTTCATAATGTATTTTTGAGATATTTGTTTAGAACATTTATTGGAATCATATTTTTGAAAACTCTAAATTGGATGTAAAGTAATTAAACCTAGATCATCAAACGTATTGGCTGAAAACGAAT
The DNA here is from genome assembly GCA_947562075.1 of Orthosia gracilis. Taxonomy (NCBI): domain Eukaryota; kingdom Metazoa; phylum Arthropoda; class Insecta; order Lepidoptera; family Noctuidae; genus Orthosia; species Orthosia gracilis. The sequence continues at coordinate 22,716,633 of OX387275.1, forward strand.
CGTAAGACTTGAGGCAAAATTTTTGAAAATTCATAATGTATCTACAAAAATGATTGCGTATCGTTTGGCTTTTGCGATTCACGTCAATTGCAAACGATTTGAAAATGAATTTTAATGTGAAACATTGAGTTGGTTATTTGCTTCGAACGTTAGATCCGAGTCAAAACTTGAATTCTATTCTATGAATGATTTCAGCAATGGAGTTTAAAATATGTAGGTTAAGTACAAATTCAAATTATTAAAAAGCCACTGTTCTTATAAAGTAGATGCACTTAGCGTATAATACAATAAACCCGACGAGCTGTGAGTATTTTGAGATTTTATCGTATTTAAGAGAAACAAAAGTTATTATGCAGTTAGTTTCAGTCGAAAGTTTACAATAGGTTTCATTCCAGCCTAAATAGTTTTAATTCTTTTAATCTACGCAGTGAAGATGAAGCCTTAGATATCATCGAACATATACGACCTTTGGGACTCCCTTTAGATTAGATCTAATCTTATGAGAGACCTTCGACCGTGTTATCAATAGTTTGTTTTCTATTCGTTCTTCGTCTTCTTCTTTCGCCACGATATGGTTAAGTTCGTATTCCTCCCCCCTAGTTCCTATATCAATAAGTGCGGATCCTTTACTACGACTATCTACATCTACTCTTAGTTCATTAGATAGTGAACTTTTGTTTTAGATCCTCATTATGCTAACGCCATACTTAACTAGCGTTCATGAAGAAATAAGGTTGTGCACCACTTAAATATAGAAAATAAAAACCTAAATATTCCCTTTTTCTGAATTCTCTGATATTTTAACGTAGTAAACATAGTAAAGTTTTATAGAATAAGAAATAATAGAATAATCATAGCTTAACCATAAGAAGACGTGCTACAGTCGAGATATTTTCGATTCGTATTTTTATAAAGCAAAAGTTTCGAACGAATAAGGACGCTTTGCTTGAGCAGGGCCCTGGTACCTTGAGTTGTCAAACATTCTTCTACTATCTCTTTTGACTTTCTTTCTTTCATTCAGTTTTCTGATATTTTTAGTAGATTTTGACTTAGTTTGTCTTCCAATCTACTCTTTCTGTAACTTTTTATTCAATAAATCGTACATTCCGATATATTCCTGTTTATTTAGATTTTGAGAGGCCCAGAGTTGAAAAAGTAGGTAAAAAAGGTTGGTTGATTCGCAGCGAATGTTTAAATTTTTCTCCATTCAATGTCGAGCGGTGTTTTGTTGAGAATGAACTAGCCTTTTTTCGATTAGAGGAAAAATAAACACGCGACGAGGATTGAGAAAAACCGTCCAGTTGTGGCGGCTTTTGCGGCCTCCGGTAGCGAACGGCAAAAGTCGCAAATATCGCGGGTTTGCTAACACTTGGCGTGGTGGCACGGCGCGAGACTCGCGCGGAGCGGCCGGGGGCGCACTAATACAACACGTATATTTCATATTTTTGGATCGCTAATTTTAAGATGTTATATTTATATATGTATATGTAGTAATGGCGGGTACGACACCAGTATTTCGAGATGTATTGCGCCAAAAGTTTTGATGTATTAATTTTCCATAAAAGTTATTCTATCATTTCTGTCTTAATTTTCGAACAAATAGTTCGTTTAGCTAGTGGTCATGCGTATACTTATATTTATAGATAGCGTGCACGATTGCTTCTGGAGCGCTGATAAAGTTGTTAAAATGCGAAACGATGGAAATATGAAAAAAAAAACAAAATAAAAAAATATTTTTCAAAAACGCAAAACCTCGGAAAGCAATAATATTTTTGTGGTGGAATAAACTCCGATTTGTAAAGAAAGAGTATTTTAATATCCACGCGATCGTCACAATACAGTTGAAATATAGACGCTTCTTAGTGCCACCGATAACTGTGTCCTTTTTAATATCTTATCTTATTTTAGTAATATGTATAAATTACTTGAAAAATGCCAAAAACTTACCTAAAAAAGATGAATCATTTTTTTGGCTTTTTATAAAATAAATGTCAATTACATAAAATAGTAAAAAAAAAAAAAAATTTTGTAAAAAAAGATTATAAAACAAACTCTTAACATACTTTACAATGTTATTTCTTTTATTTTTACAAAATAACGAAAGCAATAAAACTTTTTGAGGATAATAAAAGCGACACACTTACGGCGAGGCTTAGTCACTGACCACAGCTAAAAGATAGTGCACTAGAAGTAGATATAGTTAGATAAATTACTATTATATGAAATAATAAATAAAACTTGAAATCTATACATAGAATTTAAAACTAAAAGTTTATCTAATACTTTTATTATTATATTATAAGAAGCTTGTTCACACATTTTAACTTCATATTTAGTAAGTATTCCTAAGACTAAAAGATAGAAATTGTTAATAACTGGTACTGGAATGAGATATTAGTGAGATTACGATTGGATTTTTTTTTTGTTTTAGGTTGGGCCGTAAATAGTTGAGCTTTATGAATTTATTATACTGTAGGCACGTTTCTTTCGACGAAAATGTGATAAAAAGATTGCAAAAAGGCATTGGTTTTTAGCGTCTATGATTTAATGTAGTACATACGTCTGTTGTTTATGCGATGTTTGGTAGTGAATTTGTTCGCGGTAGCTTGCGTATACTTTTGTAGAGGCGCATTAATTTAGTTTTAGTCATTGTATCTTTTTTTATTAAAAAATATTTTAATTTTAAAAGATTCACAAATTGTTCATAATGAATGGCTAAAACTAATGTTGATCACCTCTGTGTAAAAATGATGATTTTTTTATCAAAATGAGCCTGCCTAAAGTATATTGCATATCACTTAGATACTTACTTAATTATAACTTTGACGTTTTCGACACTCGCGTACGATATTCGTTGTATTTTTTTATAAAATGCTAGATCACTAGAAATTCATTTTAATAATAATATTTATAGCTGCTAAAATCATTTTAGTAGGATTGTAATTATATTTTGAAATGCATTTAAGTCATGTTTGGGCATTTTTTAGGTTAATATTTTAGTCAAATATTACCAAAAGATAAACATTTTTAGGGTCCTTTATAATAATAATTACTTACATACATAATACAATAGTGATACAGCAGTAATGAACTATCTGCCACATTTTTTTAAGTTACCTGAGCCCTATTCATTTTTATTGTAGAAAGAAATTTATACAAATGTAATTTTATTTCATTTTTTTTTTCAAAAGTCATTACAATCCTATATTTTATAGCTAGCTACTAGTATTATTGCTTGATAAACTAATTTATATAAATAAAGAGCGTTTGATAGCGAATTTTATGATGTTATTTAATTTTTTAATTAATATAATTATTTATATGCAATCTTAAGCGTTGTATGTAAGTTTTTCTTTAATTTAAATATTAGCAAAAGTAAGAAATTGTTACGTACTGCCAGTTTCAAGGTTACTAAGACACCAAAATATGGAGAGATGAATGAATGAGGACTGTCCAGGTGAACAGCTAAGAATCTCTTTTTATAGGTCATCTTTCGTAAAAAAAATGTTGTATGAATTATAATTGAATTAAATAATTATGTGAATTGTATTTTTAACATCTATTTTAATAGGTAATGTAAAACTTGAAAATGAGTTGTAAATAATTTATAAAAAATAAAATGTCGTATTTCTCACAATATTATTTTTATTCGTCAGTGATTTTTTGTTAAATTTTAATTTTGTAGGTATTTTGTGTGAACTGTAAATAAACAATATTGTTCCTAAGTATTTATAATCGTAATTACTCATGTACTTATTTCTTATGAATGTATTCAATATGTAATAATGATTTTATGAATGAGCATTGATTTCAAAGTTTATTTTCAATTATATTTTTAAGAATTTATGTATAACTAATATAAGTTAACATTTTCAAAAAATGTTATTGTTTAAAGAAGGTTTATAATTTTAGAAAAGATTTCAAAATGTTATCAGATAAGGTTACCTGTTTAATTTATTTAAAAATGATTATTTTTAGTTTTCGTAATATTTATTTAAGTGCTTATATGATACTAATTTTTTATCGGTTTGTATAATATTCTGAGATGACGGACACGAGAGTGCATGAACACGATCTGTTGGATAAGTGTACTTTGAACAAAAAATAATCTTCCTTTGTAATTATTATAATCTATAAACACTACAAAATTGTGATTCGAAGCAATTTAAAATATTACTGCTGATTATAAATTTGTGTTTTATTTCAACAAACACTATAGAAAATATATTCTACCGTACTACATGATGTGATTTAATGGGTGATGACAGATATTTACCACGACAAACAAACCAAATAATTGTACAACAGAGCCAAGAAATAAATAGACTAGAATATAAATCGTTATACATCTCACAAATTGATTTTAAGAGTCACGACAAAATGTATAATGTGGGTACATTGATAATGTATGTATAGTGTGGGTACATTGATATAAATTACATTGATATCAAATTGATTACGTACGCAGAGACGGATCCTCGGCCTTGGGGTTTTGCAGACCAAGTAATTATTTAGTGGATAATCAACAACGCAATGAACAAAACAAAACAAACAAACCGTTCTGTCACGTCAGTGTTATTCAAACCAGTATAACCTGGCCTCTTAATATATCGAAACTCTTTGATAGCAGAATAGATTGCTGCAGGCTTTCCTGGATATATCTAGCCGCTATAATCTTAATTGAATCAATTGAAATTTATGTCTGATAATTAACCACAAATAAAAATAATCGGATCTCAGTATAACAGTAATATTGATATACCAGTTCATTCGATTATGAAAGATTAACATGGCGATTTCAATATTAGGTACACGTCTTGTTCAGGGGAAGGCAGCAACTACAGAATACAACATACAGACAGATTCAAACAGACATCGATAGCTATTTATACTTACTTTTTATTTTAATTTATGTAAAAAGTTTAAGTGGCAAAAGTCTTCAGTTAAAATCCTTATATTTATTGCAAGGCTAAGCGTCTAAAATGAAAAGTCGGCTTATGTTTCGTAACTACATAATCGTAGATGTATTAACATCAAGTATTTTAGGCTTAAAGCTGCTGCTGAAATATGAGCCAAGATTTCTTCTTACCACTTCCAACTGTTATAATACTGCTTCATTTAATACATTTCTGAGTCATCCACATCATTTCAGCCGAAAGACGTCCACTGCTGAACATAGGCCTTTCCCAAGCGTCGCCATATTGATCGGTCCCGTGCATCTTGCATCCAGCGGAGTCCCGCAACCCTCACCCATCTGTCCACCTAATGGGAGGTTTTCCAACGCATCGTCTCCCGGTTGGCGGTCGCCACTCCAGAACTTTTCGGCCCAATCGACCATCCGTTCTGCGAGCAATGTACCTGCCCACTGCCACTTAAGTTTCGCAATTCTTCGCGCTATATCGGAAACTATGGACCTACTGCGGATATTCTTATACACATATAATTTCTGAGTTGCTCAAGTAAGCCCAAAACACTGCCCACGGTAACTAGAATATACTTACTAAAACTTTTTAACAAAAATATTATTGGAAAAACAAAAAAAAACCTCAAGTGCTAAAAAATAATTAAATGAAAAGAAAAAACTAAGTAGTATATTGTGTCTAGCCTATTATTTTACTTTTGACACATGCGCGTCTATGAAATTTCATAATTAGTAACAGGCAAATAAAATGCAATACTACATCGACGCTTACAGTAGTGAAGCGACGTGGTTTTTCGCTCCGTTATTCCAATTAACTTAATTTAAAATTAACGCAGCAGTAAATATCGCATTGCAAATTGAATATTTGTTACAAAATAATAATACAAATGTAAATAAGACTTGCAATTAAGATTCACCCTTCCAACCTAGGTTAAATTTTGAAAAACGTAATATTGGATATTTAAATATAGAAAAACAGCAAATATAATTCTTACGATTTTATTATGATGAATCGTTGGATTCTTTTCCATACAAACTGGCATCTTCAATTGAATAAAATCATATGTTATCGTAGGTATATTAAATCGATTAAAATTTCTTCATTAATAAAGCCGATTGTTGTAAAAAAACGAATCGGTACCGCATTAGTGCATCACTAAATCATAAATTTATGAACTGTCAAAAGTAAAAAAACAGGCTGGACGGAGTATAGGCTTATTTTATACATTAAATACTATGAGGTGCTGCCAGCGGTAACAGACTAAGTTTTGGTAAGGTTTTCAATAATTTTTGTTTTTCCCATGCATCCTTATCTTTTTTTTTTCATGAGGTAATGCTCATTCATACTGCACTACCACGGGGAGATAGCGCGGTTATGTGGGACTCTAACCCACTAAAACTCCACGGTGTCCTCCTGTGCCGATTATGGCGGGATCTCGGGAACTCGTAAGCATACATCCGTGAACCCGCCGCGGCTGTCCGTCGCCGGACCCTCCTTCGGGGAGTAACTCCCGTCACCAGCGTACCTGAACACGTTGCACGCCGTGACGACCCCAGGGACCAAAACGGCACATGGGTGCCAGACGTCATCGTGTATGGCACCCTTGGTCCCCCTATAACTGGTCAGGACAGTGGTCCCGCCACCTACCACTTTTCGGCCGCAAGGGATAGGGAGAGCGGCCAACGCTATACCGACACTCTTCCTCCCCTGCGGCCCACCGCGTCCGCCATCAGACGGTGGCGACCCCTTGCAGGCCGCGGGGGGTAGGGCAAGCGGCGCACCTTTATTCCGGCACTCCTCTCCCGCCGCGGCCTCCAACCCTCAGCCGCGATGCCTACCATACCACATCGCGGCCCGTCTCAGTTGCGATGGCGCCCATACGGCACCGCAACCTACTTATTGGCAGCTGTGTCGTCGGCTTGTCGGCAAAAGCTCTGACTAACGGGACCAATTTTAAAACAAATACATACAATTGGTGGCTTTATAGCATTCTGCCGTAATCTCTTCCAGGCAAACTGGAATGTACAGAGATGCCTTTACACGAAATGGGCTTGCACTTGGCGAATATACATGTATATACTGCTAAATAGTAAAGCACCAAATAAACTCTGAAATTACCAAAATTTACCAAAAATTTAATTAGATTATATTTTATTGTTACATCGTAGTCTAGCGATTACTCCATTGTTTGACGATGTACGTTCGAAATAAAAATGATATCAATTTGTCTCATCATCATCTAGCCCTGTATGGAAACAAAAAGTAAAAATATAAAATATTTGAAAGTTATGAGCGTCGAAAGTTCCATAGGAAATAAATACCATAAGAAGAAGGAATATTGCAAAATAGCCTCCATACAGGGATAGATTAGTAATTCAACAATGCAAATAATTTTATTTTGTAAATATACATTTAGTCGTTTCTTCATGATATCTAGACTCCCAACTTAAACAAACCTTTGTCTGTTTAAAAAATTTCGCGCGCTCGTTTTCGTCCTAAATCATCAGTCATTTCGATACAAATTTGCAAAAGTGCTAATTCGTACGCGAACTAGCTTCTTACTGCTCATCACAATATCTATCTCTTTCGCACGTGTTGTCGGATTAGGTAGCATGCATTTTAACCTTGCACACAAAATAGTTCGTGCCGTCGACTAGGGGAACCTTAAGATTTACAATCAACAGGTAATACATTTCTCAACGTAATGCGCATCGAGTAAAATATTAGAGCGTTTTAGCATTTGTACCAGGGGTGGCGCTAGTTGTAGGTTGTTTGTTTTAAAACGACCTACAACTAGCGCCAGCCCCGGTACTCTTGCAATGCTCGCTTTCAACTGTCTTTTTTTCTTGTCTAAGCATCGCTGCGTTTATATTTAGGTAGTTTTAATTTTATTATTTTTATTCGATATCATCAAATTAATAATTATGTATATACAGTATAAATAAACAGTAATGAACATATCGCAAGAACTCTGAGGATCATAATAGATAAGAAAATTCGTCGTCAGGAGAAACGTCTGCGCAGACGTTATTCCAGTGATTTGAATTCTGAAGGTCGGTAATTTATACTTATAATATTTCGTTATGATCACAAATAATTAATCCATGTTATCAGTGTTATTACTGCTGTATGCTATTATTAGCATTTCTAAGAAAATGTTTTTGTTTTTAGAAATACCCACTTTCGTGCCGATTATCAGAGAGTATATGTTTTAAATTAACGATAATATTTACAATATGTTACGTGGTAATCAGGAACAATTATATACCCATCCAATCAATATTAGTGATAACAACAGTTCTAAGATTTTTTTTCCGTTTTTTTATTTTTTTCAAATACCCACTTTCATTCCGATTATTAGCGACTATTTCATCATTTTCATTATTCGAAACTTATTACTTTACATTAATCGGGATAAAAAGTTTGTATAAATTAAAAATGATTTTCTATCCATCAGGTAGATTAATTAAAAATATTGGACACGTATTTTATTTTGTAATTAACGTAAACAAACAATGATGATAATTATAGTGCGTTGAAATTTCGATTTGTTTTAATACAGTTTTTACTTAAAAGTGACAAACTCCTAACCTCTTGCTAATAAACACAGAATGAAGTTATACCAAGTATAAACCTATGAAAATGTATGGTTATTCCTTTGTTATTCCTGGTATAACTTTATTCCGTGTTTTTAGTAAGAGGGCTAAGCTTTGATACACTTTGTAAATTTTTATTAAATTGATAAAGCACAAAATATGAGTCCAACATTGTCAGTTAGTTCCGCTATGCTCTAGTTCCGATATGCTTGACTCCAAAAATACCTACCAAAAAGTTCCGCTATGCACGAAATCACATTCGCGGGTAGTGATGAAGAAAAGTGTTACAGTATAGTATTTTATTTAACCATTTAAAAAGTAAATTAAGAAAACCTAGCATGTAAATTCCGTTATTTTCGCAAAAAAATGTTAATAAACGTTCCGTTTCATCATACTAACGCAGAGTCGCCTCGCCACCACTCAACACGTCGCGTCATTTATTTTAAAAAGAAAATGTCCATCCATTCCATAGAACTGTGAAAAACGAAACCTTTTTCCGTAAAAGAAAAACTTAACCTAAAAATATTTCGAAATAAGATTCTATATTTTTTGTTTAATTTCAACATTTCTCGGCTTGCTGCTCAATTCAATTGAATTTAAACACTTTTCTTTCCAACTGTATCTTCCATTGTTTACGTTGCATCGAAGAATTTCGTGCAGAGCGGGACTATTTAGTAGGTATTTTTCGAGTCGAGCATAGCGGGTCGAGAGCATAGCGGGACTAACCGAATATTTTTTGATATTCTAACTGTCGGACTAAATTCCATTTTTATATTTTTACCCAGGAATCATCCCTATTCATCGCCTTTGGATTCATCATGTTTGTCCTTATCAATGCTACGATTCTGCGAAACCACATTTGATCCCTACGTTAGACAAAAACGACAAATACTTCTTGCCATCGTCTCACCTACTAGTTGGAATCTTACCATGATGTGCCAACTTGCCGTTGCAATATCGTAAGTGTTTCTACTATATTTTATGTTCCACTAACTGCTTCCAAAGGTTCCACCCGCGTGATTGACGAAATTATCTTAATATACCTGGATAAAAACTATACTTACTGTGTCCCACACCCGTTAAGTTTACATTTAACAAACATACCTTATATTAGTAGGATTATTAGTCTCTCTTAAGATCATCGTTACTGTTAAAGTGAAACTTCACATTACTGAAACTGACCTTAGGGCCTAGACAATGTTTTCGAAAGCTCCAAATGTAAGAGATGTACAACTGATTTTAACCGACTTACCAAAAAGGAGAAAGTTCTATGTTCGATTTTAGGTATATTTTTTTTTTTAATGAATGTTCACCGATATCACCGTCAATTGTGGACCGATTTTTTAAATTCTTATTTTGTTTGAAAGAGTATGTTCCAAGAGTAGGTCCCATTTCAATTTGGTGAAGATCTGATGAAGAACCTCGGAGATAACCAACAGAACTCTTCAATAAATAACGATAAATCTCTCGGGATTACGGCAATCGCATGCCTGTTTATTGTTTATATCATTTCATAGCATAACATCACGCCAGTTCGCTCTTTAGGGGGTACGCAGATCTCTCATTTCACCGGTTATGTACTTGTTTCATGATATTCGGGTAATCTATTCTGGCATTATAGGTACCTTACTAAACAACTTATTAGACAGGAACAACTAAAAAGTGAAAAATAAAAAATACTACCGACTTCCAAATAAAAAAACTACAAAGTGAAAAAAAACTACAAAGTGAAAAAAACTTTATTTTTGGAAGTCTGTGTCCATAACGCAATAAATTGGTACCTATGAAAGACACCGGCTTCCGAAAATATAGTTATTTTTCACTTTGTATTTTTTTTATTTGAAGTCGGTCGTATTTTTTTGTTTGGAATGAAAAGACTACACTACACGCAGAACCCGATAAAACCTTATGAGGTTTGGTAACATTGACTCCGGCAACACGAGAAAGAGGAGGTCAATTCGCTGGCCCCGGGCAATATAGCGGTAAGGAGGCTCCTTTTTTTGAAGTCTGCTAAAAAGATCGTAACCGGCGAATACCGCTATATTGCCCGGGGCCGGCGAATTGTTTCCACTAGGAATCAGGACACCTCTTCAACCATACGTAATTATTAGATACCACTAACCTTCCAAATTCAATTCTTAGGATAACAATTAAGTAATGACTGAATACTTTCTTTCACAATCATTGCCTCACTTAAGTCTTTTGTCTACACCAGCGTCATCTCCTCGTTTAAGTTTCACCGTTTCTACATCTTGCCAGTGTTTACCATGTTTTTTGTTATCGATAGTATGAACCTTATTTATTTTCTTTGTCTAACTATGACTTTTTTTTCAGGTACATCAATGGCTGAAACAGCACGATATATAATTCCTGGAATCTTCAGATATACTGACACCTGTAGATTAAAAAAAAAGTCGTAATTGGTATTGGAAGTGATCCAACATTTTACAACTCGCAGAATCCGCTAAAGGAGCTGCAAGCACATGAGATACAGAAACATCGTGTCGAGATACGCGTTGGAAAATTCATCCCTTGTAAACATCCACGGCATTAACGTGTACGTCTTTATTTATAATTTAATTCATTTTCAATAAACGTTTAAGTTATTAGTAATTTATTGTTTTTTTTAACAAATACCAACCAGCCTCCAAAAAGGTTTTTGTTATAAATCAAAACCACACAATAACTTTGATAAAAAAAAATAAGAAAAGTACTTTTTATGTAATTTAATTCTATTCTACAACACAAAACTATGGAGATTAGGTTTTAGTTGCTCCATATAAAGGAGAAAGAATAACAGACATACATACACACACACGTGGTATCCAACACTTTACAGATTCTATTTTGGATATTTATTGAATGAAAGAAGAATGAAAGAAGTCAGCATTAAATTGGGCCAAGTTTTCACTAACATTAAATGTTTAAATGTTTCTGATTTATGCGGAAATATGTTATGTAGCCCCCATTGGTTGCGAGTGCTTCTTCTGGGTATGGGGTCCTGGGTTTAATGCAAGTCTTATTACTCATTGGGTTTTCTATCTAGTATTTCTCAGGTTGTTAGTAATACATTCATCACTTCACTTCTGCCTAACCCTTCGCGGACTACATACGTGATGTTATTTTCTTTTTTTTTTCTTTTTTAAAACGTTGCCCCACACTAGGAATTTCTTCCTGTATCGTGGGTGCGTTTACAAACATTTAGACTCACATACACAAGACACCCAGATCCGGAACAGTTATCTGTAGGCTATACAAATATTTGTTCCGTGCGGGAATCGAACCCGCGACACGCAGTGCAGCAGCCGATCGCTCAACCACTACGCCAACCGTGTCGTCAAAATATGATGTTAGGTAGTGATTTTGAAGTAACGTAATTACTCCGCAATGCTGCAAGATTCGATTCGTTTTTTTTTATCGATTGAGAATTTATATTACTACAATGGCAGACATACATATTTTAGAAATAAGTTTACTTATTATTAGAACAGATATAAGCATCCTCTTTTTAACCGACTTTCCAAAAAGGCGGAGGTTCTATGTTCGACTTCGAGTTTGTTATTTTTTTTTGTGTTTGTTCACCGATATCTCCGCCAATTGTGGACCGATTTAATTTTTTTTTTGTTTGAGTATGTTTCGAAATTGGTCCCATTTTAATTTGATGAAGATCTGATGAAGAACTTCGGAGATATACAGCAGAACTCTTCAATAAATGAAGGCAAATCTCTCGGGATTGCAGCAATCGCATGTCTGTTTATTGTTTATACCATTTCATAAAATAACATCACGCCAGTACGCTCTAAAGGGGTACACAGATGTGTACAGTTCACCTTGGTACACTCTCTTTTCACCCGTTATGATCAAGTTTCATGGTATTCGGGTAATCTATTCTGGCATTATAAGAACCTCACTAAAGGCAAGTTGCTTAATAGGTACAACTAAAAAGTGAAAATAAAAAACCTTTTTCCAAAAAAAATACTACCGACTTCCAACTAAAAACACTACAAAGTGAAAAATAACTTTCTTTTTCGAAGTCAGTGCCCATAACGAACAAATGGATACCTACCAAAGACACCGACTTCGAAAAAGAAAGTTATTTTTCACTTTGTAGTGTTTTTTGTAGGAAGTCGGTAGTATTTTTTTTTTTGTAAAAAAGTTTTTTTATAGTATGTGTGGTTGTTTGCTCGGATAACGACTGCCACATCATTGCCACAGCCACAAGCGCACGCACAAAGGGCGCCGCGCGCACAGGTAATTATTGATCCGGGATACATTGCCGACTTGTCCCTAATACGACTAGTAGATCTATGACCTGTAGACCACGCGAGTCGCGAGAAAAATCCATATAATTATCGAACCTGGTCACTTCAATCAATTCATTTTTGAGAAAAAAAAAATCACGAGAGTCGTTTGACAAATGTGATATTCACCAGACATTCGAATATACGAAAGCATTTTTATCCTTACTGAAACGATGACACTTCGCTCGCGCTTCGTGCTCGCTCGGTCAATTACTGTCCCTCTAGAGTTTAGCCTCTTGGATCAAGATAAAGTAGGTATGGATGAAAAGGTGCCTAGAAGCTCTAGATAAGTGATAATCGATCTACGAAAACGACGCGATAGCGATATATGATTATCAAGCGCTATAGAAATGTCAACAGATCAATCCCGTACATTTTGGTATTTCGATAATCGCCGTCGCTGATAGATTGATAATATCTAGAATCCCTGATGGCTGGTGGAATCGATTCTAATCCATGAGATTTGACCACAGACATATATCTAAATAGATAACGCAAGTTCCTCCATCTGTATGAAAACCAAGCTTGCCACTTTTACACAAACAATTAAAAACAAATGAAAGAAAAAAATACAACTTTTTTTATACATTCTTTACAGCTTAATATTGCATAAAAAGGCATTTTTCTAGATTTCGGTGGATATCCGTTGCCGATAATGCTAAATGAAAAACTCAGACAACGATTACTTGTCGTAACTTTAGTCCGTTTTTTGGCCCGCGAAGTACATACAATCGCGTCATCTAGTTAGATTTATGTCTGTGGATTTTACCTTTATTTTTCACTATATATATAACTAGCGGACGCCTCGCAGTTTCACCCGCGTAGTTCCCGTTCCCGTGGGAATACAGGGAAAAAAGTAGCCTATGTTATCCGGGGATAGTGTAGCTTCCCAACGGTGAAAGAATTTTTGGAATCGGTCCAGTAGTTTTTAAGTTTATTCGTTACATACAAAAATACAAATCTTTCCTCTTTATAATATTAGTATAGATATAGAAGTATAGATTATATTATATACTAGCTTCTGCCAGCGGCTTCGCCCGCGTTAATGTCGAAAATTATCCCAAAAGAACATATTCCCGGAATAAAAACTATCCTATGTGCTATTCCAGACTATAATCTATCTCTGTGCCATATTTCATCTAGATCCGTCCAGCCGTTTGAGCGTCAAGAAGTGACAAACATACAAACACCCCCACACACAACACACTCACAAACTTTCGCCTATATCATATTATCACATCGCCCCTCGCACTGCTCCCCCGCTTTAAGGTCTCAGCACACATATGGGATCGGAAAGGGATCGTAACCGTAACGCCTTTCGCCTCGCTGTCAACCAGGCGTCAACCTACCGTATGCACGTAACGAAAGCGTATCAGCAGCGCCTGTACGCCAACTCGGCTACGGCTAGGCGACACCGCGCTTACGCCTCGCCGCCCCCTGGCTGACCTGGTTGGCACCAGATCAGTTTGAATCCAAACGTTAAGTGTAGCGCACGGTTATGTCTTGGTTTACAATACGTGAGTTGGCTATCATAGCCATAGCACTTGATGAAGAGGAAAAAGAAAATAGCAAGAAAAAAAGAAAAAGATATTGGGTACACAGTATGAATAAAGCAAGAAGTACTGAAGGGGAATTTCGGACTATAAAAAAACATTTGATGGATGATGAAGAGAAATTTTATATTTATTTTCATATGCCGAAATATCTCTTTTATAACATATTGCAGTCTATAGATGAATGTATAAGGAAGAAGAATACAACATTCAGAGAAACAATATCGCCCGAAGAAAAACTAGCTGTAACGTTAAGGTGAGAAATTGCATTTGTTTTTGGAATTTTTAATCTGGTCTACATAAATATTTGTACTATAATTTTAATGTTTGTATTATCTCTATTGTTCTTTTTTTAAGTGTACAAAAAAAATACTCGGTTCCGAAACTACAAGATAGATTAATTTTTATCCTCTGTCGATAAAAAATATTTCTTTTGGAACGCAACCCTCATTTGCGATCAGGTGTGCACAGGGGATGTACGTTTTATGTCTGGTGTATGTGTGTATATATTTTGTGTGATTGCGTAAGGTATTTTAGTAAATGCAACTTTTTTGTAGTTTAGGTAAAAAAAAAATACCCATAAATCACATATTTTTTTATTATACAAAACTATATTATTAAATCCAAAAATTATGGCAATTAAACAAAAATAGCGCCACAACAAAAATACAATCATTGTATAAATTAAAGATTGTTTGAAGTATCAAGATCGTCAGCATTTGACGAGCCATTTTCTTCTAAGTTTGAAATATTAAAATCATGAATGTTTGAAGCGCCAGATGTTGATTGTATCTCGTGGCTAATGTTATTTAGAGTGGTATAACCTCGAGGCATGTCATCTTCTCTTTGGGGAATGTAAGGGTTGCGATAACTATAATAGCTTTGTTTCTCTGCGATTTCTTTTAACTCCATTTCCGAAACTGCGTTATATATTTTACTTGTCATAACAGCTTGGTTATATTCTGAAATTTTTTTATACCGTTGCCGCAATGCTCTTAAAAAATGTATCTATCTCATCTTCTTTTTTGGTTTCGTTGTGATTTAATAAATATTTCACTAAAGTTTGTGACGCTGAATTTTTTTCAATATTAAGATTTTTTTTTTTGAAATTTTGGATGCAACTGAAGATGCAGAAGACTCAGGACGCGGCGAAAGTGGAGTAGTTTCCGCTTGTAAGTTTTCTGGAGACTGAATTATGTTTATTGAGTTCTGTGAATCATCATTACCCAAGAAACTGCTAACATCTGAACCGTCATCATCATCAACCGAAGAGATCGTATTTCTTTCTTTGTAATGAGGTACTAAAAAACTCATTTCATCTTCAAAGGTCCACTTTTTCGTCGTCGGGGCTGCCTGACCACTTTTAGTTTTACGCTTCTTCATAGCTCGTCGGTGAGACTCTCTAAGATTTAACCAAGTTTTCTTGCACTCAGATTCTGAAATAAAATAAATCATGGTTAACTATATCAAGCGCATGTAGTTACACATGTATGTGTGAAAGGGAGTACGTACACACACATTCACATAAACATATACACGTATTATAAAACGTATATTAAATATACATTTATTATTGCAGGTACTTCATAACTGGATCTACATTTACTAATTTATCATCGAGCTTCCGTTTAGGAGAATCAACTATTCGTTTGATAGTAATAGATGTGTGCAATGCAATAATAAATAAATTAATGCCAATTCATATACCTCAACCAACTACAGCCACATGGCAAGGAATCGAAGAAGGATTTAAAAATAAATGGAACTTTCCGAATTGCATAGGCGCCATTGACGGCAAACATGTAAATATAATTGCACCTCCCAATAGTGGATCGTTGTTTTTTAACTATAAAAAAACATTTTCTATTGTTTTGTTAGCTATAGTTGATCCTGAATACAGATTCATAGCGGTTGATGTAGGAGCCTATGGAAAAAACAGCGATGGCGGAATCTATTCATCATCTACATTTGGAAAGGCACTTGAAAGAAACACATTCAATATTCCATGTGACAAACCATTACCAGGAACTAATCATGCAATGCCACATGTATTTGTGGGAGACGAGGCATTTCCATTGAAGACATATTTATTAAGACCATATCCTCGCTCAAATACACGGAGACTATCAGATCCTGAACGGCAATATAATTACCGCTTATCACGAGCTAGAAGGGTTGTTGAAAACACTTTTGGAATTTTATATCAAAAATTTGCGATTTACAACAAAAATATTAAATTGCATCCAAAGTTTGTAGATAAAGTGGTATTAACAACTTGCATTTTACACAATATGATGAGGACATATAACATTGAGATGAATTTACAGGAACCGAACAGAACAGAACAGGAAATTACAGTTGAATTCGGCGAAGACCGATTGTTAAGTCAATTACCAAGTATTAGTGGTGCCCATATGGCTACCGCTTTTAATGTACGTGAAAAGTTCAAAACATATTTTCAAACTTCTACCGGACGAGTTCCATGGCAGTAGCTTTTAGCTTTAAATATTAATGTTAATTCTTAATGGATATTCCAGTTAAATTTTTCATTATAATTATATTAATCACAACTGTTTTATTTCCCATACATACCTACATACGCGAAAAACATTAAATAAATAATTAAATAGGAGTAGGTACTTACCAGATTGCTTTAAAGTAATACTTATTTGTTTCCAAGCCTCGTCCTTTTTTATAGTATTGCTGTATTTAGCATCACTTAAGTCATATAAATATGGATATTTTCTCACTTCTTCAATAAGTTTCTCCCTTTGCATCGTTATTTTGTGTTTGAATCGAACTTAAAATTTTAAATAAAACATACGCGCAACACGAATGAAATACTCCTTGCGAATGGCGGCGTCTTTAGCAGGCAAGTCGCGGGAGGGGAAAGGGGAAAGGGTGGACGAAGAGATGTGAGCTCGGGTACGGAGAGACGTAAGCGCGGGGACGGAGAAACGTAAGCGCGGGGACGATGAGCCGTAAGCGCGGGAATTCAAGTTCGGAGCCTGTTCCGAGGCGAGGCGATTACGTTATTATTCCGATTAGTGTGCGATGCAGTAGGGAGTTTAATACAAACCATTCTGAACGGCTCGAGGCGATACGGTGACGATCCCTTTCCGATCCCATATGTGTGCTGAGACCTTTATCCGCCGCGCGTATTTATGTCGCTCGAGCTCCATTCAAGTCAATCTTATCGTGATAACTTTTAAACTATGCGTTCAAATTACTTAGTGTAAAATACAAAGTTTATCTACATTAAATATTTAAAGCGACAAATTTGTCGATCTTGATAAAAGTTTGTTAAATATTCTAAAATGTGCATTGTAAAAAAGTATCAAATTTAATTGTATTTAAAATTCACTATTTTGGTCATAGTGGCTTCCACATAAAAGGTAGACATATGCTGTTGCGGACTTTTATTTAGAACTATTTAAGACAAACAATCCTACGGTACATTATATTGGTGTATCTCCAACCATTTAGGCAGCGCACGCAAAGATAGCTCCCAGAGGGCAGAATTTTTGCCAACTTACTTGATATTTATTATATACTAGCACTTCGCCCGCGACTTCGTTCGCGTGATCCGTGTTTTATCCCTTCTTAGTGCTCCCCTGACATTATAAAAAGAAGCCCTGTGCAGTAAAATTCATCAAAAATCTTTACAGGGGGTGTTAAAGATTTAATAATATCGTCTTTACTATTTACTTAGGTTAGTATTTATGCCAAGTTTCAAATATATAAGCCCAAAAAAATTTGCACCTTCTCACCTCATTAGTGGTAGAATTGCCAAAAAACAATAAATACATGAATTCTTTTTATCAACCAAAAACGTAATTCTTTAATTTCACGTGTCACACTTTAAAGCGTAGAAGTTTCACACAAAGTTTTTTTATTAACCAAGAGCGTAAAACAACAATTTCAGCTGGTTTACCTTCCAAACCGAAGAAATTTCACATAAAAGTTTCAACCCCTATTTTATCCCCTTAGGGGTAGAATTTTCAAAACCCAATAAATACATGAATTCTTTTTAACAACCAAGAGCGTAAATCAAAAATTTCATGTGTCCTATTTACAAACTATAAAAATGTCTTACAAACTTGAAACCTTTTTTTACCCCTTTAGAGGTAGAATTTCCAAAAACCAATAAATGCACGAATTATAAAGGTATTGAAGCAGTCTTGAATATGAAGTAATTTATTTTGATAAGGATTAGATATATATTAGAATAGATGGATATTAGTATAGATTATATTAGTACTAGTAAGTAATAGTAGTAGTATTTATATAATTATATTAGTAACAAATTACAAAAAATCATTATAAATTGTAGCCTATGTGTTATTCTGATGTATAACCTATACTACTGTAAAGTTTCATCCAAATCCATTTAGTATTTTTTGCGTGAAAGAGTAACAAACAAACATCCATCCTCACAAACTTTCGCATTTATAATATTAAGTAGGATTATAGTTTAGATAACATAATTGATTCTAATGTGTAAATTTTTGAGAAATTAATGGCGGTGCTAACACTTTAAGTACCTACTGCAACTAAAAGTCACCTCGCTGTCCTTTCTTCTGTGAGTATTTCTGTCCAATATCAAAAATCGGTAGCGATTGGCAAGTTGACAAAATTGCCAAGTGCAATCGAAATATATATCGAAATATGTATGTATTTTTAACTAAAAGTTTTCTGCCCCAAAATTTTTCATGTATTCTAACATTTATTTATGTAGACAAGAAAAAACCAGCCAAGTGTGAGTCTGACTCGCACACAGAGGGTTCCGTATGAACAACTTCATTCACCTAAATAAATAGGTAACATTACTAACGTTCATAAACAGTGAAAGCACCGAATATTGCTCTAACGAAGGGACAAAATGAACTTTGGTTTTCGAAAACTGTTCAACATCAATATACCTTTTTTTTTACTTTTCCAAGTACATTTTCTTAGTTGGTCGACTAATAGTCGTCAACTTGTAAAGCCTGCTTAGGTGTGATAGTTATCCTTTTAATTTCGTTATATAGGCTACAGAAGTGATTTATTTCATTTATCCAAAAGCAAGCATTTAGCTGGCAGAGGACACTTGAATCTAACAAGCATTTGCCATTTAAAACTTAATTTTACGCAAACGAATCCCTGAATCGAATAATGGTTTTCACAGACCCGTAATATTTTTGAATGGCCTATCCAACGATATCCCACAGAATCGGCAAGACGAGAAATAAAAAACATACCCACTTTACGAATACAGAAGGTAGCTATAAATATTTACTTCATGGCTTTTTTACCACTTTTTCGGCGTGATCAATATGTATATCCATACCAAATTATAGCTTTCCAGTACTAAGAGGATATGAGCTAAGCTGCGGACGGACGGATGGACGGACGGTCGGACAGACGGAAATAGCGAAACTTGGGTTCCTTGTTGACAACGGAACCCTAAATAACTACTCAAAAGTACAAATATCTTCGAAAAATTCGATTCTACCAGCAATCAAGGCACCTCGTTAACTATACGTAATTATTAGGGAACATGACTATCGTTATTCCGTTTGAATTTCTGAAAAAAGAACCTCGTCTTTGGGAAGAAGATTAAGATTACAAAGCTTCCAGAGAAATTGTACGTTCTATGATAGTGGTGACGACATTGCGGAACGTGGTGTAGCATTGATTGAAGAATTTAATAAACTAATTACCACAGGCGAAGAACAAAAACAATTCCTTTTTTTGGTTGTGAAAAATTTCAGGCAAAAGTACCCTGATACATAGAAATATACTTCATTAGCAAAGTTAGTTTTTTTTTTATCCTAATTGTTATATAATTTGTGTAAACTTGTCTTTTTTAACACTTAAAGAATTTTCAAAAATACTTTTGTTTTATTTTTCATTCGCTGGTAGCGAACCCTAAATAATACTGTAATAAAAAAACTTTTTTACAAAAAAAATACTACCGACTTCCAAATAAGAAAACTACAAAGTGAAAAATAACTTTATTTTTGGAAGTCGGTGTCTTTCGTAGGTATCATTTTTTTGCGTTACGGACACCGACTTCCAAAAATAAAGTTATTTTTCACTTTGTAGTTTTCTTATTTGGAAGTCGGTAGTATTTTTTTGTAAAAAAGTTTCTTTATTTTTCACTTCTTAGTTGTACCTACCAAAAAGGCAAGTTGTTTAGTAAGTTACCTTAACGCCAGAATAGATTAGCCGAATATCATGAAACTAGAACATAAAGGGTGAAATGAGACATCTGCGTACCTCTCAAGAGCGTACTGGCATGATGTTATGTTATGAAATGGTATAAATAATAAACAGACATGCGATTGCAGCAATCCCGAGAGATTTCCCGTTATTTATTGAAGAGTTCTGTCATATATCTTCGAAGTTCTTCATCAGATCTTCACCAAATTAAAATGGGACCAATTCCGAAACATACTCTTTCATACAAAAAAAAGAATTTTCAAAATCGGTACACAATTGACGGAGATATCGGTGAACATACATAAAAAAAAAGAAAAATACATACATGAAGTCGAACATAGAATCTCCTCCTTTTTGGTAAGTCGGTTAAAAATGAAATAAAAATTACATATATGTTTTTCGCGCCTTAGAACATAATGAAAAGGTGACATGCATCAAAATAAAAAAATTGCCCAATTAAGAAGCACCCTCTCTGTCTGTTGATCACCGTCTGGGAGAGATTTAGCGTATTTTTTATAGTCTTTGCCCCAGTCTATTCTTTTGTCGATTTCTTATCAATGCTATAAACCTTATTTGTTCTCTCTAACACACTACTTCTGTTTCCAGGTGAATCGAACCACCACACCGACAACTGCGAATTCTCCGAATTTTGTCTATGGAACGAAAAGTCTGCAATATACGTAGAACCACATACACCCACATGAGGCATATAAATATTGTCACCAGATACGTAAGAAAGTGGTCGTCAAATGCAATTGTTCTTGTCATCAGCGGCGTTAATAATAATAACATATTATAAACTGTTTTTAATTGGACAATATTTTTTAATGGCTGTATGTATTTATGATATAAATCATTCCCTAATGATATCTTTGTTTACAAACATTAATTAAAAGTTTTTTATGCAATATTATTCTATTCTCGTCCAAATTAAGGAGAAAGAATTACACAAATACACAAAGAACATCCGCGGCACACAACACTTAACCGCTTCGATGTCGGATTATTGAATAACTGCTTTGTTAGAATAATATATAAATTCGACCAAGTTTTTCACGGAATTATTAATTTTATTAATGTTTTTATTTCTGTGGAAACAACTGTGATGAGAATCCTGTCTTTAGTATTTTCATCTTAAATTGTGATGTTGCAAAATGACGTATTTAGCGATATCTACTAGAATATCAGGAAGCAACTTTATTGCTCCAGAGTTACACAGAGATTCTAGATCGGGTTATGCATAATTATATTTCAAAGTTATGTATCCATACAAAATTAACTAACAAAGCGATTTCAATTCCCACAATTTTAAAGTTAAACAATAACTTATAATTAGAAATATAATAAAGTCATAGACTAGAGATGACAGTGATTAGCGAATTCTATTTTTGTCTGTGGTTAGATCTTTCTCGAGGGTCGATAGGAGATAGCAAGTATTTTTTTACTCTGCTACCGACTGCCGCCTGTTGCTGCTGCTGCTGTCTGTCTGTCTGTATTTTTTCTTTCTTTCATCTCTAGTCTATGACATTATTACATTTCTAATTATAAATTATTGCTTATCTATAAAATTGTGGGAATTTAAATCCCTCTGTTAATTAATTTTGTATGGTTAAATAACATTAAAATATAATTATGCATAACCCGATCTAGAAACAAAACTATCTCTGTGTAACTCTAGAGCACTAAAGTTGCTTCCAGATATTCCAGTAGATGTCGCTTAAGACGTCATTTTGCAAATTCACAATTGATAGTAAGATCCCTTCAAAACATCTAGCCTCGATTCTTTGAGAATATTAAACTAAATATAGAAGTGATTTTCAGAGCCAGTGGTGTATGCAGACGTAATGAGATTCGATGTTAATTCCAAAGACATACCCAATTAAATGTTATATTTTATGGAACCTAGAATTTAACCTTAGAATAGGTTTAATAAAAGTCAGCCTTCCTCAGTGGTGTCATGGAAAGTTATAAGTTTATAAAGTCGATTCAATAATCTTAAGTGACCTGAAGTCAGATAGGTTCACCCTAGCAAAAGGCAATTTTTCCATTCGAGATGTGCGAAGAAGTGGAGCTAATCTATGAATTAATTTGTCTTTTTACACCATAGCTAATTATGAAATTGGAGAGGGTTAGCTATATGAAGATCCTCTTGCTCGCGGCGTGTTCCTCATTACTGAGAGTCGTGATTCCCCCGGCAAGAGATCAACTTTTTTTTGATTTTTCTCCATCTGTGTTCATCCTTGCCGTCGTGCAGATTGGGGTTCAGCGTTGCACGTATTTTCTCAGACCGTCTAAACCGGGCTGCGAAACCTCGGCCTCTCGCGTTCGACCTTGCCAGTGAACATCAGCTGCTCGAGGTTATGACAATCCTTTTAGGCAATGGTACCAAAGCACTCCAGGATTCTTCGCAGGCAGGTAGCCTGGTCTTAATATGTAATTGTCGAAGGATAGATTTGTTTGTGTGGAATGCAGTCTTCGGCATTTGAAGCGTCCTTTGCCAATGACACATCTCGAAAGCGTCAATGCGAGCACGATCAGCACAGTCCACGTTTTGGGGCCGTTACTAAAGTTGGAGAACACACAAGCAGAATCACACCAGCTTCATCTTTGTCTTCCGAGATATGTTACGGTCTCTCCAGATTGGCTGTATTTGGGCAATTGCACTTTTGAGATTACCGATTCGTCGCCTGATTTCTTCCTGAGTTTTCCCTGTGTTTCTGATGATGGCGCCCTGGTAAATAAACACATCTACCTTTGCGAGGGTCAGGGCATCTGTGATATATAGAGAGTTTGTGCGGACTACCACCGTAATTTTGCGCCAGATGTTTAAAATTTGTTGTGTGAAACCGGTCTGCTCCTATAATAATAATAAATAAATAAATAATAAATAAAATTTTATTATCAAAAAGCCAAATACAATTTTTCCATCTCAATCAAACATAAAAATTTAACGCCATTATTATGATGTACAACACTATGCATTATTGTATGGTATTTGCTAGTCGAAGTAGTAGCAAATTATGTTATTGATTATTTGTAAGAAAGTCTCACTAACATGTGTTATGAGGTCTAGAGTTCTGCAGTTGTCACACCTGGAAGTTGATCTTTTTTGTGCAGTGGCAGGATAATTGATTGTGCCCAGTCTCCGATCTATTCACTCGTATACTGTCACATAGTATATGTATTACGCTTGCTCCTGTTGTTTCCATTGCCTTTATGATCTCGGATGTTAATTGATCCGGCCCAGGCGCTTTCCTGTCTTTGAGCGCAACAATCGTAGTTGTGACTTCAAATAGCAGTTTATGAAGGTACGCTTAAGTAAAAAAAACTACTGTGAGTGATTACTAATCTACTGAATACTAATCTACTAATGTATTGAAAACGCCTCGGCGTAACATGCCTTCTTTTCCAAACATGATTAAGTATTCTTTATTGCGCCGTCTTTAAACAGAGAATTTAGAGACAAGGGCAGGTGATTGATTATATAAGCATGAATAAAAATCTAAAGTTCTTGCATCAAGTACCGCTTCTGCCTACCCTTTGCTCCATACACCAGGTCAATATAATAATGGAGTAATGAGAGTAACTCTTCTTTCGTCTTCATGACTTTCTAAAATGCTTTTAGATTACCAGGCGTCTCACGGTATATGCCAAAGATCCTTTAATTATATAATTTCGTGAGAACGAAAAACGTATACGTACGTAACGAAATATATATAAAACGGGACATTTTGGTTAAGAATTCTTTATGAAAAATATTAAGAAAAACCATAAAGTAATGACACTTTTTACTTAATTATAGGTACTGTAATATATATTTATGTTGCAGCAATACAAAGTTTATCTACAATAAAAACGTCGCAAGACCGTGTATTATTTTTGGATCTTACTTCTCTATTATCATCACCCACAGTCCGACTGTACTTACAACTTCTTCTTCTTCTCGAGTCGATGGAAAACTCTTTTTATATTTTGGGCCCAACAGGTGGCCACATCGATTTATCGATTCATCGTGCCAATCACAACGTACCTGAGTAGTCTTATCCAGGGTCTACCATCGATAGCAAACGTTATTTGTCGTCTACTCGTTAAGATATTTCATTCCATTGATATATAATACATTACTGAATATTAAATATATCTGATGCTGTAAATACTGTTAAACATGATTAAGAAGAAGACAATCCAAGAGAGTAAAATCATTTCGTAGACTGGCGTAATACAGGTCAAGGCATTCTTCATTAACTAATTACTTCTTGATAATCTAGTTACGTAATAAAATTCTAAATCAGTTTTTTGGGTCAGAAATTTTGTCTTAACTTTAAGTGCCCTGTAATCCTATTAAAGATAAGAATACTTGGAAACATGTTGGTCCTCCTCCATAGGACAATCTTTAGTGTGGACGAAATCAAACTGGTTGATTTCTAAATTCATAATTATTACATTGCTGTGTTTGCTCACACACTGTTCCTGTACTGTATTAGGTCATTCAACTTTGTTTGCAACATTTGAAAGTGTGAGGACCATGTTCCTATTAATGAAATGAATAAATTTACCTGTTAGTGTTTATAAAATTTCATATACGTTGTATAGTAGTGTTATACTAGGTGAACGGTGAAGAAAAACATCGTGAGGCAACCGGCATGTCCTAGAACCAAAAATTCGAAGACATGTAACGTCCACCAACCCGCACTGGGCCCACGTGGTGGGTTAAAGCCCATTACCTCTCTCACAGAGAGGACGCCTGTGTCCCAGCGGTGGGAACATAATAAGGCTGATGATGATGATACTAGGTGCATCGTCCTCACGTAAATAAATTAGTGTATGTGTGTAAATATTGTACAACACTTTTTTTTTAAGAATAAGGATACAGTTTATTGTAAATTCTTCTCCATAACAATCTAACTTTGCGAATGAACAGTAGAATCAATTATTATTATTTTTTTAATTAAAAATTTCGGCTTTCGAAAGAGCCGTTTACTGGCCTAATTGAAATAAACAATTTTGACTTTGACTTGATTTGTATGGTTTTTTTTTGTGGTATCCTATATGATTTTGTTATTTGGTTTATAATAAAATATTTCATAAATAAATAAACCACTATATTTTTTGCTTCAAAATAATAATTTTATGAGTCTAGTTTTTTTTTTAATCCTAATTATAAAAAAAAAAAATATATTTATATAAAAGTCGATTGCTGTTCGGTGGTCTCGCTAAAATTCAAAATCGGCTTGGCCGGCTTGATATTTTTTTTTGTTTGTTTCTTCTCTCTAAGTTCAGTTGGTTATCTAGTTTGCAATAAAAACAATAGGTAACTTAAAAAAATATTTTATTTGTACTAAATCCTATGTAGTGAGATAGATGCCGCTATATCACTCTCCCCGGTAGTTGATGCGCCGTTCGTACATCGTGTGATGCTTGCCGAGCCAGTGGAAGGTTGGTTCCGTTGTGTCAGAACTGGAACCACCATAGTTCGTGGTACGTCGAACCAGTCTGTGGTGATACCTCAGTGAGACGGGTTAACTGCTGCTATGATCCGATTGCTGGATAAAGTACAGCGCTGTGTTTTCCTCCAGTGAGTCGTATGTAGCGCAGTCCTTGATTCTCAATCAGTTCTTTTTAAATCCTATCGGCCATGGTGCCTCGTCGATGCCGCTACATGCGTAAAGTACACGCACGCCTGTTTACGAAAAACAGAATTAAACGAAGGCAATTCCTGTTTCGAGGATGTGCTGGGAACGTCCTTGGTCTCATATGTTAATTTCTGTGTGTCAAGACACGATTGCACGAAGAATTTTTCGTTCTTTGCCAGCCAGAGCTTTACCTAAAAAAGAGACATGAGGGAGATAAATAAAACAAATGTGGGACATAGATTCGTAGCATTGACAGAGACAAACTTGATAAACACAGATAGATAGATAAAGAGATGTGTAAGGATAGAAAACTATGCAAAGTTTCTACTAAACGGTGATCTTAAGATCACTTAGGAGAGAAGAAGGCTTTTGAATTGAGAACTTGAAACTAAGAACGTTTCAAACTGTACATGAATGCCAAATTATGACAGGCTGTCATGCTACAGTAGAGTTTAACAAGTTCTCAATTTGAAATTTATAGTTCGAAGATATTTGTATGGAAGATAATGAAATATTATAAATAAATAACAATAAAATAATTATGATGATAAGATATGTACAGTAAAAATTACTTACAAAATCGCAACGGCAATTCCGATGATTACAATTCATGGTAGTTGAAAATTCTTGAAAACTTTGTTTTTAGGCAAATTTTGTGTCAACGCACAAGCACTAAGATTGCGAATGAATGTAACTTTGCCGAAATTAGAGTATTTATAAAAGGATACTAATGAAAATCGACCATAATGACTACTTTAAGTAGGTATTTAGATAACTACAGAGTAATAAGTTAATGAACGATAACTTGACCTTACGAAAAGTTATTCAAGTCGACTCAACGTTTTTACTCTCTCTGATTGTCTTCTTCTGAATCATCTTTACAGAAAGAAATAGGTTTATTAATTTGTATTTTATAAATTGTCATGAAAAATCTTAACGAATAGAAGCTTTTTTTGCTATCGAAGGTAAACGTTGGATGAGATTGCTCAGGAGCGTGGAGATTGGCACAAGCTAAGAACGGCCTATGTAAGTGAAGTCGGGCTGTGGATGAAGACATTGTTGATGAATGTTTTAAAAATAATAACAGATATTTAAAATGGTAAACGGTCTTGCGACATTTTTACTGTACATTCACTTTTATCTACTGCAGCAGATACAGTCATACATTTAGCAGTAGATACAGTTGTCAAAACATACATCATCATGTTGTCTTACATTATAATAATTTGTAAGTAATCTTCATGGCAAGGTGGCATACGAATTGGGATATCCTCTAAGAATAATATATTTTTTGGTAGTGGAGTTTTAGTTTTTAAACTTACGGTTATTTAAAAAAAAATACTGTTGAAATATTATGAATTTATCCTGGTCATAAAATTGTGTGAGTAGACCCTATCAACATTATAAAAGACAATTTTAGTTATTTTCATGGACAACTCAAGCTTGGAGAAAAATTTGCTTATGGAAATTTTTTTTTCACAGAAAAGCATCTTTTACTTTCCTCGTATTTTCTACAAGCTGAATATCTATCTACCTACCACTACCTTCCCTACCTGTGTAGGTACCTACCCTACCTATCCTACCTACCCTACAAACTCTTCAGCTTTATAATATTAGTATAGATGCTGATAAAACTCCTTCTTAAATGAACAAATTTGATTACCATAAAAAAGGTTATAGTGAGTCAATCTTAAAAGATAGACATATGTTGTCGTGGACTTTTTTTAAGAACTTTTAAATAGGAACAATTCCATTAAACATAAGGTTTGTGTAACTTAAACCGTTTACGCAGCGCACGCAACGGAAGCACACAAAAAGGAATAATTTTGCCCATTATTGGAACATTTTTTATTTATGCTCCGCCCCTATTGATCGTAGGGTAATGTTATATAGCCTATAACCTTCCTTTACAAATAGATTATCCAACACAAAAATATTTTTTCAATTAAAAATAAAATCTTCCTCATAATAAAATTTCACGAATAAACCAAACACGACTTGGATACAACATTTTATTACGGAGTTCCAGTTCTTACCTTACGGCTTCATCATCAGATCAGTTCGATCGTACCATTTTCATCAGTACCATTTATTAATTTGTCAATTTGCTTTATCACAGTCGCTGATTCGAGATATCTTACACCCATAACATACTTATTGAGGAGTTCCAGTGGCCAACTGCTGTCTTTGTCATCACTTCCATTTCACTAAATTATTCATCAACCATTATTTCAGCCGAAAGACGAGCACTGCTGGACATAGGCCTCCCCATTAGGCAATATCCATTACATAGCCATCAATTATTTTCTAGCCTATATTTTGGTATATATGTATTTGTATATTATCTACTTTAGTATATTGTACGTACTATACTATATTTACTCCATACATGTATATTCACAAAGTGCAACCCCATTTGAAATAAATAAAGAAAAAGTGTTTTTCACAAAATTACATACATAATAAGTACATTCTTATGCAGCTGCTGCATGCTTGTGTTGTTTTTTCTAGGCAGTCTGTGCCCATTTCAGGTTGCCTGGAAGAGATCACGGCATGTATCGTATTTATTTAAAATACAACCAAAACTAACAACAACCAAGAAAGTAACAGCGAGAACATATAGCAACTAAGCCCCTCCTACCACACAGATGCCATAATTGAACAAAAGAACAAACAAAAAATTAATAGAAAAAATCTTCCAACCCGGTTGGTCACCGTGGAAGAACACGAGCAAAACCCTCCAATGAAGACAACGACAGAGGAAAAAAATACCCTAGATAAATATAAACTAAGGATTGCAACATACAACGTCCGGACTCTTTCATCATATGATCGCTTGCTTGAATATGAAGAGGCTATTAGAAATATAAAATACGATATCATTGGAAAATCAGAAATGAGAAGACATGGAAACAAAATAGAAGAATACGAAAAATTTATAATGTGCTACATAGGACAAACACCTGGCAAATATGGTGTCGGTTTTATAATAAAAAAGTCCCTCAAAAACCACATAATAAGCTTCAATGGAATAACAGAGCGAGTCGCAACACTAAATATAAATATAAAAGGTCAAAAGATATCCATCATACAAGCTTATGTCCCAAAAGAAGCGGCAAGCGAATATGATTTTGAAGAATTCTACACTACAATCGAGAAAGCCTTGTGTATATG
Organism: Orthosia gracilis; assembly: GCA_947562075.1. Classification (NCBI taxonomy): domain Eukaryota; kingdom Metazoa; phylum Arthropoda; class Insecta; order Lepidoptera; family Noctuidae; genus Orthosia; species Orthosia gracilis. The sequence continues at coordinate 22,746,016 of OX387275.1, forward strand.
TATGTTTCATTTTATCTAATTCGCGTTCCGTATTGGCCAACTTAGTCTCGTTGGCGGATGATTTTATGGCTAGCAATGAGACAATAGCCGTTATGCACTGAGTCATGTCCATAATAGTGGATTTATTTGCAAAATGAATACGGGAACCTTGGTCATTGACAAGGTCATTAATTTTGTTCAGGTACGCAGACGCCTGAGAAACCAAATCAAAATCGTCTTATATGATTATATTGCTTGCATTAATGACAGTCCGTCGACTCTGTTTCATAAATACTAATCGTACTGTGCAAGCACTATTCTATATTAAAACCAAAGTCAAAAAAATATGGTCAACGAATCAGTCTAAGAGCGAGAGAAGCGAGCTCGGGAGCTTAGGTTACTTTAGACCCTGCATACAGACATAGGAGCACCGCAGCGGGGCTCCGTCGACCCTTGCATAAATACTAATCGTACTATTCTATATTAAAAACAAAGTCAACATTAAAATAATAAAAAATAACACATATTTTTATTACAACAACTGTACTTACCATTGGCTTATTTTTTATTGTAAATCATACCATTTTGTGTTTTAAAGTTCAGGTGCAAATAAACCATTTTATTTTATATATATTATTACCCGGGCCAATAATTGATGTGCATTATTCAGAAAGCCCCGATCAATTCAACACAAAAAAATATCAATCAAAATATAAATAGACAAAAACGTAATTTAAGTAAAACGAATTATATCAAAAAGTATCAAAATATTAGATATTTAATGCTAATTTCTGTTAGTTTTGGGGCCCAATAAGTAGTCTGGAAGTTTATATATCATTACGCGTAAACAAATTTATGCTTAAACATTATTATGATTAGAGTAATTATGCTAAAAAAATATATATGCGTAAGCTGTTATACGGCAATAATATTATGCGTAAATATAATAAGGATAAACAAAAGTATGCCATGTTATAGTATGTTTACAAATTTTATGCAAATGGATAGGGCACCCTGAAAACACTACTTGTTCGGCAAATCACTTTTACATTAAATTAAAACTTCTCAAAAGGAAAACGTTTATTTGCTTCTCAAAAATTTATTACAGACAATTGTTTCCACTAGGAATCAGGGCACTTCTTCAACCATACTTAATTATTAGATACCTCTAACCTTCTTAATTTAATCCTTAGGATAACAATTAAGTAATGGCTGTCTAAACTTTAAGTACAGTCCATTAGTACCTAATGAAATACTAATTCGTTCAAAACATAGTCATTACGGTCGATTCCTCTTAATGACCTTCTATATATACTGGATTATTATCGTTTATTTGTCATTCTATTCACTGTACTCCTTTAGATACTTTCATACAATAGTTACGCAATAAACCCAAGCATTATGGATTCCAAAAGTTGTCAATGTGGTGCCTGTAAATGCCGCTGTGAATTTGTAAGTACTTTTTTTATATTACTTTTTCGCTTTTTATTCTTTTTTCCCTTTTATTTATTTGTAAGTATTTATCCCATCTGACAGTGAACGGTTACCACCCCTCATGTGCTTCTGCAATACTAATGGTATCACAGATGCTTTGCCATCTCAGAACCAGAATGGAAAATGTGCTTCTTCAAAAAGAACTTTGTGTCTTTTGATCACCTTCTGGGAGAATTTCTTGAATACTTTATTTCACAATCATTTCCTCACTTAAGTCTTTTGTCCACACCAGCGTCATCTCTTCGTTTAAATTTAACCGTATCTATGTCACCTCTGTGTTTGTTTCTATCGATGATATGAACCTTATTTCTTTTCTTTGTCTAACTATGACTTTTTTCCAGGTACATCGATGGTTGAAAGAACACGACAAATACTTCGTGCAATCTTCGGATATAGTGACACCCATAGAATTTCAAAATTTTGTAATTGGAATTGGAGGTAATCCAAAATTTTACAACTCGCAGAACCCGCTAAATGTGCTGCAAGCACACGAGATACTGAAACATCGTGTCGAGATACGCAATGGAAAATTCATTCCTTGCAAACGTCAGCAGCATTTACACAGTGGACGTCTATAATATAATTTATTTTCATTAAAAGTATAAGTTATAAATAATTTATTGTTTTCTTTAACAAACACCAACCAGCCTCCAAAAAGGTTTTTGATATAAATCAAAACCACAAATTTTTTTATTAAAAAAATCAATTAAAGTATTTTTTAAATAATTTAATTCTATTCATCAACAGAAACCTATGGCGTCTAGGTTTTAGTTGCCCCGTATAAAGGCAAAAGTATAACAACCATACATACACGCACACGTGGTACCAACACTTTACAGGTTCTATTTTGGATCATTATCAAATGACTGTTCTGGCAGCATAAAATTGTACCAAGTTTCTCATTTACATTAAATGTTTAAATTTATCATTGTTTTGGTTTTAAATGTGGATATATGTTTGGTAGCCCTCGTTGGTCCAGTGGCTGCGAGCGCTTCTGCTGGGTATGGGGTCCTGGGTCCAATTCGCGGGTCAGGTTAAGTGTCATTACTCATTGGGATTTCTATCTAGTTTTTCTCAGGTTGTTATAAATAGGCTCTATACTTAACTTCTGCCTAACCCTTGCCTACCTAACATCTAGGCTAAATTCTTCGAAAAGATTGAACTTTGTATAAAAGTGATTTGCCGAACAAGTGGTGTTTGCAGACGTAATGAGATTCGATTTTAATTCCAAAGACATATCATACGAAAGGAACAAAGAGTTAAGCCTTATCATAGGCCACATAAAAGCCAGCCTCCCTCGATGTGTGTCATAACTTTCCATCCTTTCCAGGAGCCTTATCACTTCAGCTTCGCCACTAATAGCGTTGCATCGTCTGCGTAACGGAGGTTTGTGATTATAGTGCCACCAGCAGTATTACTTCCCTCCCAGTTCTCAAAAGTTCTTCAGATAATGATGATCTCCATAAAGGTTAAATAAAATGTGGGATAGGATCGTGGCACACCTTTTTCAAACCTGAAGGGCTTGCTCGCTCGCTCGATTGCAGTTGTGACTTCAGACAGCAGTATAGGAGGACATAAGCGCTTAAGAAAAAAACCTGTGAGTGAGTACTTAAGTACTGACAACGCCTCGGCGTAACGTGCCTTCTTTTCCATACATGTAAATTCTTAATTGTGCCATCTCTAAACTAAAGAGAGAACTTGGAGATAAGGGCAGGCGGTGGATTATTTCTCTGCATTATAAGTCAGTGTTCTGAATTAATTTTATTTCCAGGAAAACTTCAAAAGTTCTTCCAACGGGTACTGCTTCTGCCCACCCTTTGCTCCATTTTGCTCTTCTTTAGTCTTCATGACTTTCTAACATGTTTTTAGATTAGCAGGCGTCTCCTCCAGATCCTTTTATTATACAACTTTGTGAGAACATATTATGGAACATTTTGGTTCAGAATCAGAATCAGAATCAGAATTAATTATTTGTAAAACATAGGTGAAGAACATATATACATTAATCATACATGTCAAGGTCTTAAATAGATAAGTGTTGCACTATGCTTTGTCATTGTTGACATACAAATATTAAAGTCAGGTTCATCAAAGTTAACAAAATTTTCTATCAATTTTATACAAATACATTAAAATAATCAATTTAATAATGTCCACTACAAGAAAGAAAAACAAAAAAACACACACAAGAAGATCATAACAAAAGAACATGCGAGAAATTATTCGTCCGTTACATTAATAAAATGAATTAATAAAATTACAGAATTTAATCAAATAGTCATCCAAACTTAAAATAGTCATCCAAGTCAACATTAATAATATAGATTTATAAAATTACATAATCTCACAATTCATCATATCATAATTTAATCAAATAGTATTATCATTAAAATAGTCATCCAAGGTATAATGACATTTCTCAACTAATAACTTGTGAAGACACTTTTTGAATTTCTTTAATGGCATACATTTTATAGCATCAGGTATTTTATTAAAAATCTTTGGTGCAACACCAAAGAAGCTCTTTTTCACTAACGCAGTATTACATTTCAACGTACATAGTTGATTTTCATATTGACTCCGAATGGGGGTCTTCTTAACTGTTGAAAATTTTGTAAAAAAATGTGGATTTGATTTTATAAATAATGCAGTTTCTAATATGTATATAGCTGGTAACGTTAATATTTTTAATTTCTTGAAGTAGGGAACGCAACTATCTGTTGACTTTAAATTAAACATGGATCTTACACACCTTCTTTGCATCCTAAATACTAGTTCCCTATTTGTTGAATGCCCCCAGAAAATAACACCATAACGGAGAATAGAGACTACAAGTCCATGATAGGCTGTTAACAGTGTCTCAGAATTAACTCTCTTAGATAATTGAAATAATAGATACGCAGATTTACTCAGTCGTTTACAAACCACTTCTAGGTGAGGTTTCCAAGTCAACTTATGGTCTACAGTTATGCCCAAGAATTTTGCACTCGTAACTTCTTCTATTTTACACTCATCGTAGGTAATGTTAAGGGGTGGATTCTCACGTCGTTGATGGAACTGTATAATTTTAGTTTTATTCAAATTGATCACAAGATTATTATTATTTAGCCAATTAATAATGTTATTTAGCGAGTTATTAATCTCATTTCGATATTCGTTTGGATCAGTGCATTCTATGATAGCCGTACTGTCATCTGCAAAAAGTACCATTTTGTTTCCCAAATTTCTTGGGAGATCATTGATAGTTAAGATAAGATAGAAGATAGTTAAGAAAAGTGGGGGCCCGAGTACAGTGCCCTGAGGCACACCATACTTCACGGATCTCGCTTCAGAGACATATGTAGTTTCTAATTTGCTTATAGGACAAATTCTGGAAATCTCAGTACATTGTGTCCTATCACTTAGGTATGATTCTAGGAGTTTATGAATGTTTCCTCGAATGCCGTAGCCGTGTAACTTTTGCAGCAAGATCTGATGATCTACGAAGTCAAAAGCTTTTGACATATCCGTGAAGATGGAGCACACAGGACTTTTTTTATCCACAGAAGTCATTATACTTGATAGCAGGTCAAATAGTGCCATATTAATATTAGTATTAAAACAGAAGTTTTTGTGAAAATCATACACAAACACTATCAAGTTATGACATACTCGTACTTACTTAAATATAGGTACTGTAATGCATATATCGTCGTTGTAGTGCGAGAAGTCACTAAGTGACATTTTTAGCCAAAATGCGTTAATGATGTCAAAGTCTTTTTAAACCCATTATCTACCTTATGAAAAGGTAAAATACCGTTATTTTTTAGTATTTTAGATAATATGAGAATGTCAGAAGTACATAACTACTTGTTAAGACAAAAAACCAGCTTACGAAAATTAACTAACGGTAATTGAGTAATTTATGTCAATTTTTCTTACAAACTATTTCTCAATTACTTGGGCTTCTCTGCTCATTAATGTTACTTAGTTACTTTTCGCATTCAATATATTCGACGAGAACCATGGTAACGTCACTTAGGTATTTCTTCCAGACGAAAGCTTTAGATGAAATGAAATTACATGTCCGTTAGAAGTCACTAACAGGTACACGCATGTAACTACGCTCGCAAGTACCCGCGCTTAGTTGTTCTATCGCGTGATTCGATCATTCGCTCGTGGTTACTGCCGCTAGAAGCACGTTTGATCATCAAAGTGTGGAACAAGCATTGCTTAATAATGAAGAAAAGTACATCCAGGTCCCACTACATACTGTCCTTACTGCCAGAAAAATCTCAAAAAAAATAATGTAAGTATAAACCTACTTTAAGATCTTTTTATTTTTTTTTATTGTGCAATTGGTAAAATTGACGTATACACTTCAGGCATAATAATTATAGTTGCTTATTTATTATTCTGTAATGTATGTATGTGTGTGTGTGTTGTATGTTTGTGTGTGTTAATTGTTCTGTCTGTATTGATTAATTGCGAAATTTGGGTGTAGGCTATCTACACCACTACTTAACCCGTCGGGGAATACAGGCATTCTGTTATGTTATGTTGTTATGCTAATTATTCTGTGTATTGGTTTCAGGAAACAGAAAAAACGTTTGGTCATCAACAAGTATCTGAAGATGAATCAGTTCATACAGAATTGGTTCATTTACAGCCAACACCGAGCCTATGCCTGAGTCAGATTGAACTGAATATTACAGAAAGAGAAGTAATGAATCTGCAACCTCCAATGCATCCATCTGACCTCGTCGATTCTGTGAAGAATGAAGTTAAAATCTCTTCATTAAAATCTACAAAGGTCGCTCCCAATAATGATGATTTTTCGCCTAATTTCCGAGAAGAACAGCGATTGATGCCTTCAGCGATAACTCTATGCGTTTCTAAAGATGCTCAGCAGTTATTATCACCATCTGATCAAACACCGAAGCAATACGTAGATTTGGGTTGCGTGCAGTTCAATGCGAATTCACAATTTTCGAGGAATTTGGCAGGATGTTCAGAGCCACCTTCAGTCTTGCCAGAGTATTACGATTTGGATACGCAAGGACCAAGATCTGCATGCTTGCCATTGAGAAACTCACCGGGATTAGACTTTGCCAACCCATCTATTACATCCGATGATTTTCATTTTTACCACCCACGACCACCAAGTTCGATTTTAGAAGAACCTTCCAGCACTGACGATCGCACCTATGTATCATCTAAAACATCATGGGTACCAGACTCTGACGAAGACTGTACCCCTAGAAAGATTTCACGCAAAGGGTCTTGTAGGATTCTGGATTCAGATTCCACAATAGTTAGTTTTACAGGTATAAATGAATCGATAAACTTTTAAACTTACGATTTGTACTCATAGTTAATAATTATAATTGAAACGGGTCTAAATCACGTTCTGATTATAAATTTTAATAAATATCGTGGTCACAGGTTGACTGACACGGTCGGTGTGATTCGACAGAAACGTTGAACAATTCAAGGAATTTATTAAACCTTATAAATAGTTCGCGATTTAGATCAGTTACAATTACTTATCATTAGGAACTATTAAATATAGTTTGTTTTGTATACTGAGTTTTTTATTTTTATTTTAATGTGCTGTGTTTTCTTGTATTAAATAACAGATTTTTACTTTGATATTATGATTTTTCATTCTTATCCACCTATGAGCAATAGTCACTAATTGCTTACTATCTGAAAAAAGCTGCACCAAGAATTAATTAAATAACACAAAAAGTTAATCAACTAACCCAAATTAAATTTTTTGAGTATGCTAGAATTACCTAACTTTCTTTTTATTATATTTCTCAGTAACGGTAAAAATATATAAATAATTTATTGAATATTAGAGTGCAGGGTAAAAATATCAATATTTTGTTCATAAAAAGCATTTTTGTACCTATACACGTTTAAGTGGTAAACCGATTAAAAGAACCAAAAATCTTTAAAACGCGATTATCTCGAAACCAGTTTTTTGCACTTAATGATTTCTCGCACTACAACGACGATATTATTTATGTTGTAGCAATAAAAAGTTTATCTACAGTAAAAATGTCGCAAGTTCTGTACTTATTATTATGTTTGGATCTTATGTCACCGTTATCTCCTTATTCTCAAGTCGATGGATAAAAAATAAGTTCAAAAACTAAAACACTACTACTGAAAAATCACGCTCTAAAAAGTAAGAAACAAAAAAATATTCTCATCTGAAACAGTTATGTACAAACTGTTCGATAAGTATCGGGTATTTAATAAACAACTGACATGTAATATTTCTTTTATAATATTTCATACATATTCATAGTGGTGTTAAGAGGATAGCCGTGGTCGTATATCTCCTACCGTAACAAAACAACACATTATGCAAACTAGCATATGATCACTATTTTGTACATAACAATAAAACCTTCCTTTTGCTTCGTAGTTATCGGGTAAAAATAATATGAACTGTAAAATTAACTTTGTGATCGCATATATTCCATGTCTATTCATATAGGATTACAAAGTTACTAAATGTATTTGGTATATTTAGGAAACGGGACTGCAATTGCGGGATTGTTAATTTTTCCTTGCTTTATAGGCTAAACACTATACTTATGTGTTCATAATTTGAAGCTTGTGAGCCTACTAAAAGTATCTTAGAATTTTGATGAATGATGAGTGAGTCAGCGAGTGACAAAATTAAAGAATTTGGACCTGCAATACTTCTTAAACTTCACCTTCAAATTAAATGTTATTTTTGGATATGCCTTTTTATACTATGTTTTCTTAATCACTTAAAATTTAGGCTTTTAACATTATCCACAACGAAGTTATAGGAGGATCTAAAATGTCCCGAATGTCTTCGAGAAAAGGATGGTACGGCTGTGCCTTTGTTTGCTCGACTTGTTGGGATAATTGCTGTGTCCTCAGATAAAATGTGATTTAGAAGAAGACAATCCGAGAGAGTAAAATCATTTCGTCGACTGGCGTAATAAAGGACAAGAAATTCTTCATTAACTAATTACTTCTTGATAATCCAGATTGGTAATAGAATCCTTTTTAATTGGTTTCTAGGGGCAACAATGATATAATGGCTGTCTTTACTTTAAATGTGCTGTAATTATCTAAATAGGTACTTAAATATTACATAGTACTCATAATTATCATCATGGGCGATTCTTGTTAATGACTTTTTATAAATACTATAGTTTTGGCAAAGTTTTAATCATTCGCAAACTCAGTGCTTAATTAGACACAAGTTTCTGCAACCAAGACAAATATAAAAATACCATGAATAATTATTGTAATCATCACCATTGCCGCTGCGATTTCGTAAGTAATTTTTAATAAGTAACTAGATTCTATTTTTCGTACACATTATTGTGAATTATGAATTTCAAATTGAGAACTTGTATAACAGTAATTTAGCATGAAACCTGTCGTAATTTGACTTGCAAGTAGAGTTAAATACGTTCTTAGTATCAAGTTCTCAATTCAAATAGAGATAAAAAGATCACCGTTCATGAAAAACGTTACATTACTTTTCTGTCTTTACACATCCATTTGATAGATGGATGAATAAAGATAAAAGATATTTAAATTCCTTCTATAATTCGACATCTGAATTCATCGTTATGTCAATGCTACGATTTTACGAAACAAATTTATTTGATTTCTCTAACGTGTCTCTTTTTCAGGTAAAGCTCTGGCTCAACAAGAACGAAAAGTACTTCGTGCAATCGTCTACCGAACCGCAGAAATCCATCACATCTACGCGCTTTAAGCGCTGTATTATGAAACTATACTATATTATGATATGTATCCAGAAACCGGAGCATAGCAGCAAATACTCTGACTCACTTGGGTACTACCGCAGGCCGTCGTGACACACCGGGACTAGGTGGGTTCCGGTTCTGACCCACTAGTACCAAAATTGCACTGGCCTGGCAGCATCATATGATGTACGGCAGAAACATCAACGATCGTCGACCGGACTCCGGAGGGGAGTAATATAACGGCTACGTCAATTCATTTAAAATAAAAGTTTTTTTAATTGTGTAACATAGTGTTTTTATTAAGAGTATTTTAATAAATACGATTCTGAAAAAAATAATCAATAATAATATAAAACATTTTCATTGTTCATATAATATACTTTATTTCACATCAAGATTATAAATAATATATACAAAAAAACCTTACAATTGGCAGCCTTAACTGCGATACATGCCGTGATTTCTTCCAGGCAAACTGAAATGGACAGAGGCTGCCTAGACAAAGCAGCACAAGCATGCAGCAGCTGCATAAGCATGTACTTGTCGTTTTGTGACAATAAAACGCCTTTTCTTTCTTTCTTTCAAATGGGGTCGCACTTGGTGAATATACATGTATGGAGTACATACAGTATAGTACGTACAATATACTAAAGTAGATCCCCTTGGAACCAACCTGTCACTGGCCTGGCAACGATCACACGATGTGAATGACACAGTATATGTAACAACATGGACTTGGGAGAATGGATCTGTTCTTAGAGATATTGTTAGTGTTTTGAAAACAAATATTAATTGAATTTCTACACAAATTTTAACATTATGGTTGCTATTTTTTTTGCTGCTTTTTTGTAATGATGATACTCATATTTTCTAATATGATTCTTTTCGAAAGAACTTTTTTTACTTTTATTATGATTTCTCAATATATGACTCAATTGAGCGTGATATGTTCAAAAGTTAAGAATAATATGAAAAGGTAACAAGAGTTATTCAATTATTTAAATTTTAAATCGTAACATTCCTTTTGTGAAAATCATCACTAGACCGATGAGGGTCTACCTAACATCTTTTTACAAAAATCAAACCAATAATAAAATTAATAATTTCAAAATAAATTGTCCAATTTCTAAATTATGCTGGCAGAGTAGTCATTCGATAATGACCCGATATCGAAACCGTAAATTGTTATGTGTCTCGCGTGTGTGTATATGTGTGTGAGTATCAATTATTCTTTCTCCTTAGTTTGGAGCAACTAAAACCTGGTCTCCTTAACTTTGAGATGTAGAATAGAATATTACTGTAAAAATCGTTTAAGTTTATTCTTTGAATTTTTGATTTTATGTGGTAATGATGTATATCGACCTTTTTATTGGTATTTGTATAAAAAAAACAATAAATCTCACATGAAAAAAGTTTATTTAACAAATAAATAAATTTAAACATTAAATGGTATTATTATTTACCCCGCTGATGACAACAACAATTACAATTGTAGACTTCTTTCACGCGTTGCCGGAGTAAATAATTCCACGCCTCGTGTGCGTGTATTGGGTTCTGCGTGTATTGCAGAAATCTCGTCCCATAGACGAATTTCGGAGACCTCGTTGTGGTGGTTCGATTTACCTGGAAACAGGAGTCATGATTTAGAGAGATAAATAATAGTAGATTATGACACATCATCATAATAATTTCAGCCTAAAGACGTGCTGCACTGCTGGACATAGGCCTCCCACAAGCGTCGCCACATTTACCGGTCCCGTGCGTCTCGCAACCAGCTGATCCCCGTAACCTTCACCAGGTCAGCAGTCCACCTGGTGGGAGGCCTTCCAACGCAAGGTCTTCTGGTTCGCAGTCGCCACTCCAGAACCCATCTGCCCATTGGCCATCCGTTCTGCGAGCAATGTGCCCTGCCCACTGCCACTTCAGTTTGGACTATATCGGTAACCCTGGTTCTTTTACGGATCTCTACATTTCTGATTCGATCACGCAAGGAGACGCCGAGCATATCCCTCTCCATTGCCCTTTGAGTGACTGTAAGCATACGACATCACTGGCAACACACAATGGTCATAGACTTTCGCTTAGGTTTCTACTCTAGAATCCTTCGCTTCGCTCTGTCATCTCGCCCTCGATACATTATTTTGGTTCCGTGTGTCACAACCTGCTATAATAGCATTGATGGGAACTAAAATAATGAACACAGAGATGACATAGAGACTCATTGTCTTTAAATAAAAACATTAAAAATTACTTATCGAGTCACGATGGGATGTGGAATTCATGATGAGGCGTAACAGTTGATAAACAAAGTATCCAATGAAGTGCAGTCTGTCTGGCGTTTTCTGAAGAGAATAACAAAATATTCGACGATACCCTAGTATTTATAAAAAGTCATTAAGAGGAATCGACCATAATGACTAAGTTGAAATAATTAGAATTAAATTAGGTACTTTTGTAACTACAGGGTACTTAAAGTTATGACAGCCATTCTTCACAGGAACCGAATTTAGAAGGATAATATTACCTTATAATTACGTATGGTTGAAGAGGTGCATTGATTGCTGATAGAATCGATTTTTCTAAGATATTTTGTGTAGTTTGTTCTTACGTACTTATTTTTATTTTAAATACACGGGCATTTTTGAACCAGAATTTTTTTAACTTTCATAGGATAATTTTCGACTTTCACGCGGGCGAAACTGCTGGCAGAAGCTAATATTTTATAGTAACAATTCTACAAAATAATTCAGTTCCGTTTCAAAACACAATAACAAAACTAACAACTTTGGTTCCTGTTATCTTAAGAGCTGGTAATAATTGATTCAGAATGCATCTCACACTCGTTCCTAATACGAGTAGTGGCTCTGTGACCTCGCGTGTCTGTCGTTTTTAATTTTCAGATGATACAGTTTTCGTAAATTTTCTGGTTTTAAGATATATAATTTTATAAACACGACTAAAAGTTTTCTGGTCCAAAAATGTCCATGTAGGTATTTAAAAAAAAAAATAAGTAGGTAACAACAAACTACACAAAAATACCTTAGAAAAATCGGTTAAATATCAATCCATGCAACTCTTCAATCAAACATAATTATTAGGTAATATTATCCTTCTAAATTCGGTTCCTGTGAAGAATGGCTGTCAAAGTCAAAGTCAAATATATTTATTCAACTGGGCCAAAAAGCGGCACTTTTGAACGTCAAAATTATAAGTAACAAACCATAAAATAAAAATTGATTCTACCGTGCATTCGGAAAAGTAGCTTGTTATGGAGAAGAATGCACAAGAAACTCCATACTTACTCTTTTAAAAAAAAGTGTTTTACAATATTTACATAAGTACGTACATTAATAAATTCATGTATGTGAGGACTATGCACCCAGAATAGCACTATACACTATACTACGTACAGGTATAAAGTATTAAAAGCATTAACAGGTAAATTTATTAATGTGATAAATAGGAACATGGTTCTCACATACTTACAAATATTGCAAACATAGGTAAAATACCTAATTCAACACCAACGGAACAGTGTGTGTCAAATTCTAAAAAAAAAAAAAAGCTATAACTATGAATAGGAATATAAATTAACAAATTTGATTTTGTCCACGCTAAAGATTGCCCTATGGAGCAGGACCAGCATGTTTCCAAGCATTCTTATCTTGAATATAATCATGTAATTTGTAATATGCTTGTTTACAAAGTGTGCTTTTAACTAAAGTTTTAAATTTACCTTCATTTAGTTTTAATATATCACAAGGTATTTTGTTATAGAATTTAACACAGTACCCCATGAAAGATGAGTTTACTTTAGCTAGTCTATAAGACGGTTGATCTAACCTATCTTTATTTCTCGTATTACTTTTGTGTCTATCACTGACTTTACTAAAGAGATGTATATTTTTCCTTACATACATAATATTTTCAGAAATGTATTGGCAAGAAACTGTCATAGTTCCCTAAGAGATTCTCGATGACTTAACTTATATATTGCTCTGACAGCTCTCTTTTGCAATATAAATATGGATTCAATGTCATCCGCTCGACCCACAGTAAAATACCGTATGACATAATGCTGTGAAAGTAACTAAAATAGACCAAACGCGCGGTTTCTACATCCGTTAACTGTCTTATCTTTCTAACAGCATAAGCGGCTGAGCTTAGCCGACCCGCAAGAGATGTTATATGAGGACCACATTGCAGTTTGTCGTCTAGAGTGATTCCCAGGAAAACTGTTTGATTTACAAAGTCCAGCTTTTCACCATTAAATATGATGTCGCATTCGGTACTTCTAACATTCGGTGTGTGATGGTCATTCGGAATGTGAATCTAATACATTTGTTTTTTTTTTCATTTAGTACCAAATTGTTTGCTGTGAACCAATTTTGGACCTGAAGAATAGAGTTATTCACATCAAAAAGATTTTGTGACCGATCTATTTTAAATATCAAAGATGTGTCATCAACAAACAACACCATCTTCGGTTGATATTGCAGTAATTGGGGTAAATCGTTAATATAAACTAAAAAGAGGAATGGACCCAATATCGAGCCTTGAGGAACACCCATTGTCATTTCAGACCCTAGTGAGTTTACGCCATTTACCTGAACTTTAACTTGTCTGGCTTTTAAATATGATCTAAGTAACTCAAGGGCTGTATGTCTAATTCCGTAGTGCTCGAGCTTAACGCAATCGAACGCCTTCGAGAGGTCGCAAAAGATTCCAATGGCGTACTGTGCTTCCTCCCAGGCGTTAAAGATGTTCTTTATTAGGGTGACACCGGCGTCAGTTGTGCAACGGCCTTTGGTAAAACCGAATTGTTGATCATAAAAGATGGAATGTTTGTTAAAATGACGCAGCAATTGGTTGAGCATTAACTTTTCGAAGATCTTACTGAGAACCGGCAAAATTGACACTGGCCTATAATTGTTGGCTTCTTTGCTATCCCCGGATTTAAACAATGGAACCACTTTACTGTGTTTCATGAGGTCCGGCAAAATTCCTTGATCGATACTGGTGTTAAATATGAAAGCTAAATAGGGTGCAATAGTTTCAATGATTGGTTTACACACTTTTATAGATAGTCCCCAAAGATCTTCTGTTGATTTAATTTTTAGATCTTTAAAAGCTTTTAAAATAGCCTGGGGGTTTGTATGTTGAAACTTGAACTCCGAAGGGCACGCATTTACGTTATTTCTAAGTAAGGCAGCAGAGAGTGCGGGTGAGGAGTTTAAAGCCGCTGTAGTTTTAAGAGGAATATTAACAAAAAAGTTTTCAAATTCCTGAGCTACCTGGGCTACCTATATATCTGAGTAAATGGGGACATGTGCAGTCGCTAAATTAAATTCAGTATTACGCAGTTTTTTCCTACCTGTTTCATTATTTATTATTTTCCAAGTAGTTTTTATTTTATCGTCTGCTGTTTTTATTTTATTGCTAATATACAGCGCTTTAGCTATTTTGCTTGTAATCTTAAAGGTTTTTGAATATTTCGCAACATATTTATCAAAACTAGTATTATTCATATGTTGCTTTAGGCCATAAAGTTCATATAGCTTTTCCCTGCTTTTACGAATGCCTGGAGTCGCCCAATCGCTAAATAGGAACTTGGTGTAAATACTTTTCGCTTTCAGTGGAAAAGTGTCATTAAATTGCGTGTTGAGTACTTTAAAAAACTCGACATAGAAATCATTTGGGTCATCTATATTTATAAAGTTTTGAACACATAATTTAATAGTCAAGGTTTTATTAAATTTTTCTAAATTTTTACATGTAATTGGTCTAAATTTTATTTGCATTTTTTGCAAAGGTATGTAGGTTCTTAACGTTATTGTTTGTCCACTGTGATCAGATGTTAATTTATTTACAATTTCTTTATTTAGGAAATCACAATTACAAAAAATGTTATCTATGCATTTTGCAGAAGAAGCTGTCACTCTAGTTGGCTCCATAAAAACATTTGCTAGATTAAACGATTTAAAAAGACCCAATAACCTGATACTGTTAGAGTTATTTTCTAATAGGTTAATATTAAAATCGCCACATATGATAATTGATTTACTACTAGTACTAACTTTTTTCAACACATCTTCCATTATAGAGTCAAACACAGATAGATTCTGGTAACTTGGAGGTCTGTAGACACATAATACAACATGCTTATCAAGCTCAACACAGGACAATTCAATGGTGTGTTCAACAGACAGTCTAACAATGTCTTTTCTTTCTTTAGATTTAATAGGATTTTTTATAAGTATTAATGATCCGCCATGTATCATACGTTTCCTGCTGAAATGGCTAACTACACAATAATTTTCATAATTAATGGACCTTACTTGGTGATCTTTTAACCAATGTTCTGTTAGACAAATAATATCAAATTTGGTTTTTTCTAGAAACAGTTCAATTTCTAATAATTTGGAAGAGCAACCTTGAATGTTCTGATTAAATAATTTTAAAGAGTATTGCTCTCCCCTCAGCTTAGTACCACTAAATGGATTGCCAGAAGATACCTTTATACTATTTACTGATAATAACTGATTATTTGCAGGGGTAACTTCTATTGTCTTATGGACTAGTTTAAACTGCTAGTTGAACTAGGCAACACAGGGTCGTCAATCAATATAAAATTTGATAGATTTACTATCACTTCATTAATAGAATATGCTATCAACATAGCAATCTTATGTCTACATCTAGTCGACAGAGAGAAAGCTCTCTGCGTTACTTGTAGTCCACTAATAAATCTATTAGTGTCAAAAAACAATAATTTGTCACTATGACAAGTCAACATTTGTAAAATGTTATTTAAATTAAAAATCCGCTTGTTCTCATCTTCTGAGAAGCTATCCGAGTAAGGAAAAGCACAAACCATGAGCTTTCCTACATTTAACCCTAACAAGGTGTCAACACCAGCCATTATGTCCTTTTTGGTAATTCCAGTACTATTTCCCAATAGCAAAACCATTGTAGAAGAATCTATATTTGAATTTACAATTGTATTGATAATTTGCTTAAAACTTATATTATGGTAACAATGATTTGTAAACTTATATTATGGTAACAATGATTTGTAAATGTCATAACTTTAAGTACCCTGTAGTTACAAAAGTACCTAATTTAATTCTAATTATTTCAACTTAGTCATTATGGTCGATTCCTCTTAATGACTCTTTATAAATACTAGGGTATCGTCGAATATTTTTTTATTCTCTTCAGAAAACGCCATACAGACTGCACTTCGTTGGATACTTTGCATATCAACTGTTACGCCTCATCATGAATTCTACATCTCATCGTGACTCGGTAAGTAATTTTTAAAATTTTTATTAAAAGACAATGAGTCTCTATGTCATCTCTGTGTTTATTATGTTAGTTCCTATCAATGCTATTATAGTAGGTTGTGACACAAGGAACCAAAATAATGTATTGAGGGCGAGACGACAGAGCGAAGCGAAGGATTCTAGAGTAGAAACCTAAGCGAAAGTCTATGACCATTGTGTGTTGCCAGTGATTTCGTATGCTTACAGTCACTCAAAGGGCAATGGAGAGGGATATGCTCGGCGTCTCCTTGCGTAATCGAATCAGAAATGTAGAGATCCGTACGAGAATCATGGTTACCGACATAGCCCGAAGAGTTGCCAAACTAAAGTGGCAGTGGGCAGGGCATATTGCTCGCAGAACGGATGGCCAATGGGCAGATAGGTTTTGGAGTGGCGACCGCGAACCAGAAGACCTTGCGTTGGAAGGCCTCCCACCAGGTGGACAGCTGACCTGGTGAAGATTACGGGGATCAACTGGTTGCGAGACGCACGGGACCGGTAAATGTGGCGACGCTTGGGGGAGGCCTATGTCCAGCAGTGCAGCACTTCTTTAGGCTGAAATTATTATGATGATGTGTCATAATCTACTATTATTTATCTCTCTAAATCATGACTCCTGTTTCCAGGTAAATCGAACCACCACAACGAGGTCTCCGAAATTCGTCTATGGGACGAGATTTCTGCAATACACGCAGAACCCGATACACGCACATGAGGCGTGGCAGTATTTACTCCGGCAACGCGTGAAAGAAGTCTACAATTGTAATTGTTGTTGTCATCAGCGGGGAAAATAATAATACCATTTAATGTTTAAATGTATTTTTTTTTTAAATAAACTATTTTTATGTGAGATCAATTGTTTGTTTTATACAAATACCAATAAAAAGGTGGATATAGATCATTACCATTTAAAATCTCAAATTCAAAGAATAAATTTAAACGATTTTTACAGTAATATTCTATTCTACATTTCAAAATTAAGCAGACCAGGTTTTAGTTGCTCCAAACTAAGGAGAAAGAATAATTGACACACATACACGCGAGACACATAACAATTTACGGTTTCGATGTCGGGTCATTATCGAATGACTACTCTGTCAGCATAATTTAGAAATTGGATAAATTATTTCGATTATTAATTTTATTATTGTTTTGATTTTTGTGGAAAGATCATCGGTCTTGTGGTTGCAAGCACTTCTGCTGGTTATGGGGTCCTGAGGGTCTAAACGAGTGTATCGTCAGTGTAATGTCGAAGTCAGCGAAGGTGATGATTGAAATGCCACAAAAATGTAAGGGATTTGATCACATCCCATTTTGATAGCGTTTGACATTCATTTGTGACATTTTTCGAGGGAACATTTTATTTATTTCATTAATTATTATAACACCTTTAAAGGAACATCCAAGGCAATGTTATAACATACATATAAAACATTAAAATACAATAAATCACTTGTTACCATAAGACATTCCAATACATTAATCATTATTTAAATGGTCAGACCTTTTTCAATTAGATTTGCGCTACTTTGACGAATCTCGGCAGGTTTTGGCAAAATATATCTTCCGATAACGTTACAGCATTTATCAAACCTATGACTCGCGTCATAGGGGTAAACTTAAGTGTGTTAGTTCTAGCCAACGGTACGTTTAACAGAGCAGGGTGGCGGCGCGCGCCCACGCACCCGTCCGGCGCGCACAGCCGCAGTACCTCCAGCACGTCTGGGTGGTGCAACAAACCTAGCAGTACGCTAGCCACATACTTGACCAGCGCAACATCTCTTCTAAATGCCAGTCTAGTATATCCAACCATGCCCAGGACGAAAAGACTCGGGTACATGAGGGGATAAAAAGGGCAAACCCCATATTCTTATTATGTTTTGTATATGACTCGAATTCAGCGTGAAATATTCAAAAGTTAAGAAGAATATAAAAAGGTAACAAGAGTTATTCAATTATTTAAATTTTAAATCGTAACATTCCGTTTTTCAAATCAGCTCTATTTGTTAAGGTGTGATGTTATCATAAATACATAAAAAATCAGGTTTTTATTAGCACATAATAAACCAAAACTCAAATGCATCTACTCTCGAGGACAGTTTGTGGTGAATCCTCAGCTGATGCTGCGCGCTCGCAGACGCATGATGTTGATGCACCTACTCCATCGCGTCGACGAGATTTCGCCGGACTTGGACTCGAACCCTCGCGCCGCCTATTTTACGCAAGCTTAGTGTGGAATGTCGCACAGCGGCAACGAGAGTCGCAACACAATAAATAAAGGGTTTCTTTTTGTTATAAGTTATTATTCCAATATTTTTTTGAGGACGCATATCGATCATAAAAAATATTTAAGAATATATTATGGAAATTGAAACTGAAGAATTTTTTTCAATTTTATATTTATTTTTCACTTTTAAATTTTATTCCTATAAAGTATGCACTTTTTTAGACAAAATTATCAAAGATGTTAAATGAATTGAAAATTAATGAATGATTTGAAATGAAACACTATTTAATTAGTTAATAAATTGTATTATTTTTAATTATAGAATTGATAATTTACTTAACACAATTAGGGCGAATTGCACCAAACTTTTATATCTACTATGAATTTTCTATCCGTGCAATAAAATTGACGTTTGACAGTTTTTATATGGGAAATCTGTCAAAAAGTCAATTTTTTTTCGTAGGTTAAGACTGATTTACGTACTGGGTAGTTATAAAAGTTTGGTAAAATAATGAAATCGGCCCTTAATCATAATACATACTAAAATAAATAATTTATACTTACACACCATCATCCTGAACAGTCTATCAAAAAAAGCACGGTGATAGTGGTTGGAAAATGTCACAAATGAATGTCAAACGCTATCAAAATGTGATGTGATCAAATCCCTTACATTTTTGTAGCATTTCAATCATCACCTTCGCTGTCTTCGACATTACACTGACGATACACTCGTTTAGACCCTCAGGACCCCATAACCAGCAGAAGTGCTTGCAACCACAAGACCGATGAGGGTCTATCTAACATCTTTCCACAAAAATCAAAACAATAATAAAATTAATAATCTAAATAACTTATCCAATTTCTAAATTATGCTAACAGAGTAGTCATTCGATAATGACCCGACATCGAAACCGTAAATTGTTATGCGTCTCGCGTGTATGTGTGTCAATTATTCTTTCTCCTTAGTTTGGAGCAACTAAAACCTGGTCTGCTTAATTTTGAAATGTAGAATAGAATATTACTGTAAAAATCGTTTAAGTTTATTCTTTGAATTTATGATTTTATATGGTAATGATCTATATCAACCTTTTTATTGGTATTTGTATAAAAAAACAATAAATTTCACATAAAAATAGTTTATTTAAAAATAAATAAATTTAAACATTAAATGGTATTATTATTTACCCCGCTGATGACAACAACAATTACAATTGTAGACTTCTTTCACGCGTTGCCGGAGTAAATACTTCCACGCCTCATGTGCGTGTATCGGGTTCTGCGTGTATTGCAGAAATCTCGTCCCATAGACGAATTTCGGAGACCTCGTTGTGGTGGTTCGATTTACCTGGAAACAGGAGTCATGATTTAGAGAGACAAAATAATAATAGATTATGACACATCATCATAATAATTTCAGCCGAAAGACGTGCTGCACTGCTGGACATAAGCCTCCCACAAGCGTCGCCACATTTACCGGTCCCGTGCGTCTCGCAACCAGCTGATCCCCGCAACCTTTACCAGGTCATCTGTCCACCTGGTGGGAGGCCTTCCAACGCAAGGTCCTCTGGTTCGCGGTCGCCACTCCAGAACCTATCTGCCCATTGGCCATCCGTTCTGCGAACAATGTGCTCTGCCCACTGCCACTTCAGTTTGGACTATATCGGTAACCCTGGTTCTTTTACGGATCTCTACATTTCTGATTCGATCACGCAAGGAGACGCCGAGCATATCCCTCTCCATTGCCCTTTGAGTGACTGTAAGCATACGACATCACTGGCAACACACAATGGTCATAGACTTTCGCTTAGGTTTCTACTCTAGAATCCTTCGCTTCGCTCTGTCGTCTCGCCCTCGATTCATTATTGTGGTTCCGTGTGTCACAACCTGCTATAATAGCATTGATGGGAACTAACATACATGACATAGAGATGACATAGAGACTCATTGTCTTTAAATAAAAAACATTAAAAATTACTTACCGAGTCACGATGGGATGTGGAATTCATGATGAGGCGTAACAGTTGATAAACAAAGTATCCAACGAAGTGCAGTCTATCTGGCGTTTTCTGAAGAGAATAACAAAATATTCGACGATACCCTAGTATTTATAAAAAGTCATTAAGAGGAATCGACCATAATGACTAATTAGAAATAATTATAATTAAATTAGGTACTTTTGTAACTACAGGGTACTTAAAGTTATGACAGCCATTCTTCACAGGAACCGAATTTAGAAGGATAATATTACCTAATAATTACGTATGGTTGAAGAGGTGGACAATTTTTGACTTTCACGCGGGCGAAACTACTGCCAGAAGCTTATATTTTATAGTAACAATTATACAAAATTATTCAGTTCCGTTTCAAAACACAATAACAAAATAACAAAACCAACAACTTTGGTTACTGTTACCTTAAGAGCTGGTAATAATTGATTCAGAATGCATCTCACACTCGTTCCTAATACGAGTAGTGGCTCTGTGACCTCGCGTGTCTGTCGTATTTAATTTTCAGGCGATACAGTTTTCGTAAATTTTTCTATTAATTTTCTGATTTTTTTTCTGATTTTAATATATATAATTTTATAAACAAGATTAAAAGTTTTCTGGTCCAAAAATGTATATGTATTTAAAAAAAAATAACTAGGTAAGAACAAACTACACAAAATATCTTAGAAAAATCGATTCTATCAGCAATCAATGCACCTCTTCAACCATACGTAATTATTAGGTAATATTATCCTTCTACATTCGGTTCCTGTGAAGAATGGCTGTCATAACTTTAAGTACCCTGTAGTTACAAAAGTACCTAATTTAATTCTAATTATTTCAACTTAGTCATTATGGTCGATTCCTCTTAATGACTTTTTATAAATACTAGGGTATCGTCGAATATTTTGTTATTCTCTTCAGAAAACGCCAGACAGACTGCACTTCATTGGATACTTTGCATATCAACTGTTACGCCTCATCATGAATTCTACATCCTATCGTGACTCGGTAAGTAATTTTTAATATTTAAAGATAATAAGTCCCTATGTCATCTCTGTGTTTATTATGTTAGTTCCTATCAACGCTATTATAGTAGGTTGTGACACAAGGAACCAAAATAATGTATTGAGGGCGAGACGACAGAGCGAAGCGAAGGATTCTAGAGTAGAAACCTAAGCGAAAGTCTATGACCATTGTGTGTTGCCAGTGATGTCGTATGCTTACAGTCACTCAAAGGGCAATGGAGAGGGATATGCTCGGCGTCTCCTTGCGTGATCGAATCAGAAATGTAGAGATCCGTAAAAGAACCAGGGTTACCGATATAGTCCAAACTGAAGTGGCAGTGGGCAGGGCATATTGCTCGCAGAACGGATGGCCAATGGGCAGATGGGTTTTGGAGTGGCGACCGCAAACCAGACGACCTTGCGTTGGAAGGCCTCCCACCAGGTGGACTGCTGACCTGGTGAAGGTTACGGGGATCAGCTGGTTGCGAGACGCACGGGACCGGTAAATGTGGCGACGCTTGTGGGAGGTCTATGTCCAGCAGTGCAGCACGTCTTTAGGCTGAAATTATTATGACGATGTGTCATAATCTACTATTATTTTATCTCTCTAAATAATGACTCCTGTTTCCAGGTAAATCGAACCACCACAACGAGGTCTCCGAAATTCGTCTATGGGATGAGATTTCTGCAATACACGCAGAACCCGATACACGCACATGAGGCGTGGAAGTATTTACTCCGGCAACGCGTGAAAGAAGTCTACAATTGTAATTGTTGTTGTCATCAGCGGGGTAAATAATAATACCATTTAATGTTTAAATTTATTTATTTTTAAATAAACTTTTTTCTTGTGAGTTTTATTGTTTTTTTTTTATACAAATATCAATGAAAAGGTCGATATAGATCATTACCATATATAATCATAAATTCAAAGAATAAACTTAAAAGATTTTTACAGTAATATTCTATTTTACATCTCAAAATTAAGGAGACCAGGTTTTAGTTGCTCCAAACTAAGGAGAAAGAATAATTGATACTCACACACAATACACACACGCGAGGCACATAACAATTTACGGTTTCGATATCGGGTCATTATCGAATGACTACTCTGCCAGCATAATTTAGAAATTGGACAATTTATTTTGAAATTATTAATTTTATTATTGTTTTTATTTTTGTGAAAAGATGTTAGGTAGACCCTCATCGGTCTAGTGGTTGCAAGCACTTCTGCTGGTTATGGGGTCCTGAGGGTCTAAACGAGTGTATCGTCAGTGTAATGTCGAAGTCAGCGAAGGTGATGATTGAAATGTTACAAAAATGTAAGGGATTTGATCACATCACATTTTGATGATAAAAAATGATAGCGTTTGACATTCGTCAAACGCTATCATGTTTCCAATATTTGACATTTTTCCAACCACTATCGCCGTGCTTTTTTTTGATAGACTGATCAGGCTGGTGTGTGTAAGTATAAAGAAGAAGAAGAAGAAGCCTCCTTGTCGGAACCAGTGCGGTACTGCGCTGGCAGGGCCCAACATGCTGCTGCGCCCAGCAATCCCGACGACGCTGCTGTATGTGTCCAGACTGCACCACTCCACGAAGGTTGAGGACGTCGTGGAGTATATGCGCGTCAAGGTCAACTGGACTTTGAGGGTCGAGAGATTGGAGCCGCGTCATAACACGAACTTTAAGTCGTTCGTGGTGCGTGTTCCGACGCATGGACTCGAAATCTTCCTCAAGGAAGAGTTTTGGCCGAAGGGTGTTGTGTACCGCCGGTTTCGTGGCCAGCTACGTGGCACCAGTCAGCGAAACACGACGCCGACACTTCGTGTGTATTAGTTTTAGATAATTATGTTATTTAAATTTATAGTATTTTTAAGTTTTTTTATGTAAATATAGTATTGTATATATTGATATGGGCCTTGATGCCTGAAATAAATGGATAAATAAATAAATAAAATAAATAAATTATTTATTTTAGTATGTTTTATGATTAAGCGCCGTTTTCATTATTTTACCAAACTTTTATAACTACCTAGTAGGTACTCGTATAATCAGTCATGACCTGCGAGAAAAAATTAACATTATGACAGTTTTCCCATATAAAACTGTCAAACGTCAATTTTATTGCACGGATAGAAAATTTATAGTAGATATTAAAGTTTGGTGCAATTCACCCTTATTGTGTTAAGTAAATTATCAATTCTATAATTAAAAACAATACAAATTATTAACTAATAAAAAATTGTTCATTTCAAATCATTAATTAATTTTCAATTCATTTGACATCTTTGATAATTTTGTCTAAAAAAGTGCACACATTAGAGGAATAAAATTAAAAAGTAAAAATAAATATAAAATTGAAAAGAAAAATTCAGTTTTCATTTCCATAAAAATATAATAGAGCATTAAATAGTTTTCTTAAATCGGTCTGGATCTGTTGTCAGCAGAAGGTCTAAGCAATTGGCCGTGTAAGAATCAACATGCAGTACCCTCGAGCCCCCTGGACCAGTTGGGTAAGCTTTAGCGCAAGCGAAAGCTTACGCATCTCCCGTCCAGCATGGTCAATGCATTGGTATGGGAAGAGTCACTCCTGATGGTGGGCATTAAAGTCCCTCAGTAACACTAATTAGGCGGAAGGATACCGCTGCTGTGCCGTATCAGTGATGACTCCTGATCGTTGCTGTGCGAACGGTAGACACAGGCGTAGATAATTTTATCTAGACCTGTGTCCACCAGAGCCCACAGCGTTGTGAGTCCTCAAGATTACGGAGAAGCCGATAGCAAGTGTCGTCACGGGCGAACATACACACAACCGCGTGCGGAAAATTGTGCTCCATGGTAAACCTCCAGGGTTTAAGATAAATACGACACGCCTGACGGACTCGCTATCTGCGTCTCCATAAGGAAAAACAGCGCTAGTTTCTCAGTTTCCAGGTGGTAGTGAACTGCAGAGAGATTTGAGTGCAGACCTCTAATGTAATGTAAGTAAAAACTCCTACCTTTTCGTTAGTGTAGGTTTTCTAGGCGTCCGATCATGGTGAAATACTTATTGTTAGGGTTCCGTAGCCAACAAGGAACTCTTATAGTTTCACTATGTCCGTCTGTCCGTCCGCAGCTTAGCTCAGACACTCTTAGTACTACAATGCTATAATTTAGCATGGATACACATGTTGGGTTAAGTCAATAGTACTGACGTCAAAACAAATCACAAGCACGCCCCTGGCGACAAATCAAGAACAAATACGCATTGGCGCACTTTTTCGAACCACTTGCGCGGTGGGGACAGCAGAATAAAGCAGTTGAGTACCGCCTTCGAGCTAAGACGTTGTAGAATCACTCTCAATACATAATATTAGTAAGAAGGATTGTAACGGTGAGTTGTGACTATTTGAATAAACCCAGTGTATCGAATAATTTGTGTGATTTCATTTTCACGATTATATCCTCCTACCTCGATGTCTTAACTTAAAGAAATACATCCTAACTTCCCGATGGTTTGCATCTATCGGCCACCCTTGATGTGACATACATATTACTCATTCCGACAAAGTTGAAAAATAAAATTAGGAAAAAAAAAATTAAGGTCCAGTAGATGATGGGATTTTGCTCGTCTATCCTATAGTGTGGGGTAACACCCTGAGGAAACACTCTAGCCTCTATCAAAAATTAGAAGGCGAGTCGCCGCTTACATACTTTGTGCCTCTACTGTCTACGGATCGGGATTCCCGAGTGGCTGTAGAAGGGAGTGGCCTCAGTGTATCCCGAGTCGAGATACTCTGATAGCCCTTTAAAAATATTACGGGTCTGTTATAATTGTTTTTCGATTCAGGGATCCGTTTAGAATAATTGAACTATAAATTGCTAATTTTCTGTACAGTCAAGTATCCCTCCCCCCTGCTAGCTAGCAACCATTTAGCTTTCGGATATGTGAAAAAAATCATGGCAGTAGTATACTATATAACGAAATTAAAAGGAAAACTATCACAGTTAAGTAGGCTTTACAACTTTACGAGTAATAGTCGACCAACTTATAAAATGAACTTGGAAAAGTAAAAATGTTGTACAAATGTCATTGAAAAATTACTAATATAACGTTGTTAGTTTTGTAAAATAGATAGTAAATATAAGTTTATGAAACATGTAAAAATGTACAATAATTAAATCGTAGCAGTGTTAATAATAATGATTTCTAAATTAATAATGTTAACGCATTGGAGTGGGTGGAATCGTTGCCAGTACCGGTCCCTACGGCGCATGCGCGCGGGAGATTCTATTTTGTTGTGTTAGTGCAGTAAGTATTGCTATTTACCATGTTTTGTAATCTAAAGTCAAACTAGAATCGATTGCCAAGTAAATTCCGTTACCTGACCATAGATGGTTTTCTCAGTGGTCACAATTATAGACTTAATTGCGCTTGTCGTAAGGTTGACATTCGCGTCATAGCCATTTACCAAGGCCCCATCAGTGCAGTATAACACATTGCATTTTTAATTAAATTATCGATATCGATACTCGATTTGTTAATTTGAAGAAAAAAAACGTTTTCGTACGTAATTTTGTTTCGCTCAACCCTTGCATACCTAATATTTGGGGATTTTAACGAAGACTATCTCCGAAATGGCAGTAATGCAGTATTCAAATTATTACGTGACGCTGATTATCAATCTTTTTTACAGACGCTTGCCTCTACACGCGGTGGTACTCAAATATTTAGATAATATTTTTTCTAAGTTCACTTGTGAAGTTGTATTTTATAACTCCTTCTTCAGTTACCATCGTCCTATGTGGGTCCGTTTTTAGTCGTGAGCCGCTGAAACTACTTCAATGTTCATGTAACAACACAAAGCCCTCTTCTTAGTTCGCATTATTGTGCAACTACGGAACCCTATTACTGCGCACGGCCCAATACGCACTTGGCCGTTTTTTATACTTTATTTTGAAGATAGGAACCGTGACCATACACGAAGAAACTAAAGGAGATATTTAGATATTATGTTTTCTTTGAAACTCGAAAATCGCGTTTTCATTGAATGAGGATCCAAAAAGCGTCGGTAATAATCCGGCCTGGGTAAGGCCGGCTATAAATTGCGGTAGCCGGTTAAAATCACATGAAACCCGGGTGTTTTGTACATACCGGTCTCAACCGGCATTATTTTCAATGCTTGGTTGCGGACTTACAGGGTTTCTTTTCCTTTAAATTTCTTTACATGTAATGTTTCTTTTTTGAAAAAATGAGTGAGTTTTCTGGCTTTGAAGAAGGAAGGGAGGTAATTATTTGTTCTTGTTTGCAAAAAGTGATTTGGGAGCGATATTTCTGCAAACGATAGATATAGGTTCTATAAACAGGTTTTAAGGCAATATCATCATTGCAGCCGAAAGTCGTCCACTGCTGAAAATAGGCTTCCCCCAAGCGTCGCCCCAGCGACCCGTCTTCTTGTAAGAATTTCTGGTTCATGAGCCTATTTGTATAATTAAATAATTTATTTCAAATTTATTTAGGGTCAAAGGTAGCAAAAATAGGATTATTGGATATTTTGGCCAAACGGTTAGTGTTACGTTAACTCAGACTAAAATTGTAGATCAGGTAGGTCGGTATTGTAGGTCGGTGGGATGTACTATAATGGACATTTTACTTTTCTCTAAGATTTACCATTTCTCAGAAAGAGCCATTCGAAAGTTAGCTGGAGCTGCATTCTCCATAAAATGCACACGTTTCCTCGCCACCTATATGGTAGTGTACGACGCGTTTTTAAACTAACCGTTTGGCCAAAAAATCCAAAAATCCAATTTTACAACATTAAATATATTTTTTGCACACACGGGATCAATGGGGACTTTCAAGGTTTCATTCGATTTCGGTGGCTTTTCGGTGCCAATATTGCTAAATGAAAAGCTCAAAGTACGAACATTGATCGTAATTTGACTCCGTTTTTTGACACGCGAAGTACATACAATCGCGTCATCTAGTTAGATTTATATCTGTGGTCTACATCTATTCCGTCCGCGCCACTCTGTCGTTCTCAAGGCCCATCTTTGATCTGTAAGTCTCGTTACATGGCCTCCCCATTTCCATTTGAATTATTGTGCATAGCTCAAGACATTTGTTGATTTGATTATCGCCCTTATTTAATAAATTTTACGCATTCATTCCTCGTTGGTAGGTATTAATTTTATTTTTCGCTTTGACGGTATATTTCAAACCAGCTTATAACCAGTTCTAAATATAGCTGGTAATTTCAAACGGAATAAATATATAATTATATTAATTTGAATCTTCAGCAAATAGAGGGAGTTTAATGATCCGTCTACCTGTTCTAATAGTCAATTATTTTGATTACCTCTTGGCCTTTCATTTGAAAGCGGTGTAATTTAGCAAATCTACTTTTCCACTAACAGTTGTGTATAAATAGAACTATCGGTGTTTTAGCCTTTGAGAATGTTCAGTCATTAGAAATACTTAGAAACAGTAACTATTTTCGTAATATAATCGTCCTCTTAAGTACTTTACTCCAGATTTCTGAGGCATTTGAAGTTGAGTCTAGCCATCTGAAATTTTTCAGGAGCAGGCCAATGTCTGGCTTTATGTTTAGTACATAGAGATGATGCTCTCTCCCTATTAAATGGGTTTCAAAAAAGCATGACTGGCAAAATATTAATAATAATATGTTTATTTATAAATTTACAATTTCAATACAATTCAGTTCAATCTCAACTTCAACAATTGTCACTATCTGGGTTAACAAAACGAAGATGTATGACTAAAAAAGTTAAGTGTATTTGAAGATATGTGGGATGCACTATTTTATTAGAAAGGTAGGTATTATTAATTGCAGTATTTTCCGAAGGGTTTAGACAAAGATGTACCTCTGGTTAACCTTACGGGGAATCGAGGCGTGATGTTAGACTCGGGCTATTATAACTCTGCAGAACTCTTAATTGGTACTCCCAAAAAGTTTTATATGTTGTTGCTTTTACATCTGTCACTTTCGTGGTACTTGAAATTTCAGATTGCTTAGGCTGTAGATACATTGATTTTCACAAATCTAATTAGAAAAATGGTTAAACCTATTAGAAGTGGATTGTGGGACTTAATTTATTACATGTTTTGTAAATTCCATGATGTGATGGAACAGCACGATGTTATTCTTAGCCAAAAACGATAATGTTTACAAGATATCACAACGTCGACGTGTGTTCGGTTTTAGACCAACCTTTTTTAAGAAAATATTTGCTGGCGGCTTATGAGCCTAAGAATGTGTATGTAAAGTATTTGTGGGTGGAAATCGTTCGTTCCTACTATCTCCAAGAAGGCAATTGAACACCAATTACCTCGTCTCAACTCCCGGGTCAGCAGAAGACCTGCAGCGTGCACGGCACTTCACAGATAGGCAGTCGAGACGTACTCTGGGTTCAAAGGTCTTGAAGATCGCACACCACACGGTAGTGAGTCCACAAACACTACAGATGCTAAAACGTTTAGCTTGAGACACGATCACAACAAGAGAGGAAGAAGCGTTCATCCAGCACGTACTGCACGCCACGGATATATAGAAACGTGACGTAGGTCGAGGGCGAGTTTAGTGATGAT
The DNA here is from genome assembly GCA_947562075.1 of Orthosia gracilis. NCBI lineage: Eukaryota > Metazoa > Arthropoda > Insecta > Lepidoptera > Noctuidae > Orthosia > Orthosia gracilis. The sequence continues at coordinate 22,775,384 of OX387275.1, forward strand.
CTACCAACTACCCTCAATTCGATAGTAAGAATCGAACATACCCCCAACCGAAATCAATATTATTGATTTCCATAAATGAATGATAAGTGTGGAATATGTTACAAAAATAAAGTTACTTAAACATAAATAAACTTATGAGTATACATGCAGAGTGTGTTCTAAATGTAAAGTGTACACGGTACAGAAAAAAACGAAAAGAAAACTTAAACAAACTATCTATATAATATTGTGGAGGTAATTAATTTGCATAGGGTAATGGACAAACTTTATTTGTAGGTCTTTGGATTAATCCATTTTTAGTTCGCTGAGTTAAAACGCGATTTACTTTGTAGACACCACTATGCACCTTCTCAATCCGGGCTGAATTCCATTGGAGAGGCTTAGTTAAATGTGACTTCAGTAAAACTAAATCTCTAACCATTAAGTTAGGCGGAGTTGAAAACCACTTCGCTCTCTGCTGAAGAGTTTGAAGATAGTCATCTGACCAACGTCTCCAAAAGGACTGTGAAGCTTTCTGAACGACTTGCCAACGTGACAACCTATTTTTAGGAAGGTCCTCAAAGTCATATTCTGGCACAGCTAATAAACTCTGACCTATAAGAAAATGAACTGCGGTCAACACTTCGAACTCGTTTGGATTATCCGACAAAGGACACAAAGGCCGTGAATTTAAAACGGCTTCAATCCTACAGAAAATTGTGCTTAATTCTTCAAACATAAGTGATCTGTCACCTACTGCACGATAGAGGTGATGTTTAGCAGATTTTATTCCTGCTTCCCAGAGTCCGCCCATGCTCGCAGCGTTAGGAGGGTTCTTACGCCATTCTACATGACGTGACGTTAATCCGTTAGAAATTTGATCAGCACCAGTTATACTACTCCAGAAGTTCGCAACTTCTTTTAAATGTTTAGCTGCTGCAACAAAATTGGTGCCGCAATCAGAATATAAACAACTGCAAAGTCCGCGGCGAGCTACAAAGCGGTCGAATGCCGCCAAAAAACAATCGCAGCTTAAATCTGTAAGAACTTCTAAGTGCACAGCCTTCTTTGAAAAGCACACGAATAAGCATCAATATGACTTATGGACCTTTGCATTGCGTCTCAAACTCTCTTTCACAAAGAAAGGGCCATTGAAGTCACAACCAACGTGGTCGAAGACTTTACCAGGCTTTAATCTAGGTGCGGGTAACGGACCCATTGCAGGCTGAATTGAAATAGGTCGACATCGAAAACAATTCTTGCATTTTGACAGAACTGATCAAATCATTCTACGAGCATTAATGATCCAATAATTTTTACACAGTATGCCTTGTAAGGTACGATGCCCAACATGTAAATATAACTTGTGGTAATATTCAATAATTAAATTAGTCGTGTGACATTTAGGTAAAAGCACAGGGTGTTTAGTGTTATAAGGTAGATCGGAATGCACGAGTCTACCCCCCACCCTGAGGAAATTGTAAGAATCTACAAAGGGTGAAAGTTTACGAAGGGAAGCAATGTTTTTATTATTTTTGTCTTTTAGCAACGATTCGATTTCATCATGAAAATGATTTAATTGTATCACTCGACTTATTGTATCGCGAGCTTTCTTTTGCTCTGAAGTACTGAGAGGCCCATATGTCCTAGCAGGTGCCTTAGACTTGAGGTTATTCATATACCTGTGCCAACAGGCCATAAGACGTTGCAATTTATTATAAGATGAAATTTTATTAAATGTTTATTCTAGGCTATTTTTAAATGATATGTTTTGATCGTCACACGTAGTTAAAACGAACGTATCACAATTAGTTTTAGTATCAGGAATAATAAATCCTTCCTTTACATAAAATGGTTTCATCAGCCATTGTTGTTGGCTTTCATAAAGCCATGTTGGACCGTGAACCCAATCCGTAGCATCTTTTACGAAGCAAGCTGGCATTACTCCGCGCGAGCAAACATCGGCAGCGTTATTTTCGCTGTTCACGTGAAATCAACAATTTGGTGGCACCACGGCAATTACTTGACTAACACGGTTAGCAACAAACGTTTTTAACTTATGAGGTGGCGTTTGCAGCCATGCTAAAACGTTGTTTGAATCACCTAACGCAATAATAGAAACCTTAAAATCGTTTAAGTTTTGTACGACAAAACTAACTAGCTTTGATAATAGAACCGCAGCCTCGAGCTCAAGCCTAGGTATTGACAAAATTGGATTTAGAGGCGCGACCTTAGATTTACTCATCAGTAACTAAATTTTCACGTGACCCTCCTTATCTTCACTACGTAAGTAGATACAAGCTGCATAGCCACGCGATGACGCATCGCAGAATCCTATTATCTGCACTTGATTGAAGTGAGATATTAAAACATGACGCTCAATTCACGATTTACCTAAAACTGGCAGTTCGGCAATAAACTTATTCCACTGGGTGGTCAGCTCAGATGGCAACTGATCATCCCAGCCAAGGCCGAGTTTCCAAAGATCTTGCATTATGCACTTTGCGACAAAAGTACATGGTGCGATAAAACCTACTGGTTCAAATATACTCGCGAGTAGTTTTAAAACAGAACGCTTAGTTTGTTTTGCGTCAGATAAATTAAAATTAAAAGAGAATGAGTCACACGAAGGTAACCATGTCAATCCTAAAACCTTGAGAGATGACGATAACGTATCGTCTTGAAAGTTGATGGTAGAAACCTGATCTGATTGCATTCTTGTTAGCAACTCAGGACAGTTACTAGCCCACTTTCTTAAATCAAATCCACCACTCTTAAGTAAGGAAATTAAATCGTCTTGCAACGTGCAAGCTTCTGCCAGGGTCTGGCAAGACCATAGGACATCGTCAACGTAAAAGCCCTTGGCCAGTACGTAGGCCGCCTTGGGGTATACGAAACGGGGCACTATGAAAAAAAGACAGAAAAATTTCACCCAAAAACAACGCCTAATCAAGCCTTCGGGATCCGGTGGGATGTGGGAGTATTAGGGTGGGGAAACACCGGGGGACGACCTTAAGGTCAATGACCTTGACCCCATGGTCAAGGTCAAATTAAAAAAGACGCAGACACGGGCACGCTTTGAGGTCATTGACCTTGACGCCAAGTTCAGAGACCTTGACCCCAAGGTCAAGGTCAAATTAAAAAAGACGCAGACACGGGGTACGCTCTAGATCAGTGACCTTGATTCCAAGGTCAAGGTCAAATTAAAAAAGACGCAGACACGGTACGGTCGCGGTCAGTAGCCTTGACGCCCAGGTCAGTGTTGTTGACCCCAAGGTCAAATTAGCAAAGACGCAGACACGGGGTACGCTCGTGGTCAGTGACCTTGACCTCAAGGTCAGATTCATAGGCTTGGTTGGGCGTCGTTTTTGGGTGTAATTTTTGGGTGAGTCTTTTTCATTGCTTTTTCCTCAAAATTTTCTAAGTCCCAGACGCCTTCACAATGAGAGTTAAATTTTGACTCCTAGCTCAGCGGTCATTGACCTCACAAAAAAAAATCCCGGGAAAAAGTTGTTTCTTTTGATGTCCTCCATACGATAAAACCATAAAAAGTAAGTATTATTATGTTTGAAAAATTCATCAAAATTTTTGTTTTTTCTTCAGTGCCCCGTTACGTACACTCCAACCCGCCTTGGATCTTGGCTCCGCATCACCATGCAGCATGCTTTGATCTAGCTCATCAGAGGCTAACTGGTGCAACGTACGCACAGCTACAAAAGGTGCACTACGAAGACCGTAAGTATTCCGCGTTAACTCATAAATAGAAAACAAACCGGGTCCATAGGGTTATCTCGCCAGAGTATTATGCTGGTACTTCCTATCAGCAGGATCTATGATCACGCCTCGGTACATTTTTGACACGTCAGCAGTAAAACAGACATCGTAAAGTCTAAAATTTAATATTATGTTTAAAATATCTTGATGTAGCTTTCTACCGGTCAAATGTGTATCATTGAGCGAAATACCAGAGTTTGTTTTGGAGGATCCATCAAACACTACACGCAAGGGCGTCGTAGTACTAGACGGACGCAACACACAATGGTGTGGGACAAAAAAATATTTGCTGGCGGCTTATGAGCCTAAGAATGTGTATGTAAAGTATTTGTGGGTGGAAATCGTTCGTTCCCACTATCTCCAAGAAGGCAATTGAACACCACTTACCTCGTCTCAACTCCCAGGTCAGCAGAAGACCTGCAGCGTGCACGGCACTTCACAGATAGGCAGTCTAGTTCTGCTTTCAAAGGTCTTGAAGATCGCACACCACACGGTAGTGAGTCCACAAACACTACAGATGCTAAAACGTTTAGCTTGAGACACGATCACAACAAGAGAGGAAGAAACGTTCATCCAGCTCAGGGCTCTAATTCGTACTGCACGCCACGGATATATAGAACCGCGACGTAGGTCGAGGGCGAGTTTAGTGATGATTTACCAACTACAGATACCGGCACGGTTCTTGAGCGCTCGGCGGCAGAGTGGGGATCGCTTTGCGCATCGTACACTTATGACAAATAAAACGCACACCCGTTTATTATTTATTTTTTCTAAGTTACGGTCTACGTAATTTCTTACTTATAAGATTAAATCATGATTTATTAAATTGAGAAATGGAAATTGAGATCAAAAAAAAAGGTAACTAACAAAAGTATTTCTAATTTAAAATTATAACTTAGTTCTTATAGTTCGTCAAAAATTACTAAAAAATCTACAACGTACCTACATACTTTTTTTTGTTAACATTTTTGACCTCTAATTTCATTTGTTCATTTAATGAAATGAAAAACAATATAGTTTGTAAGTATAGTAGTATAGTTAGTAATGAAAAATAATAGTTTTGCTATAATTACAAACTGACATTATTTTTTTTCCTGCTATATTTTCGATAAATATCACCTTTTATTATTATAACAAAGGTCTAATTAATAAAAAAATCACATAACATATTTGAGTTCTAACTTACCAGATAATTTAAAATGATGCAGTTTAAAAATTTGTAGCAATTAAATTGGCCGGAATTGTACTCGTCGTCGTGAGGTACGTGCAAGAAGAGTAAAGAACGAATCACGACTGACGGCTATGACGCGATACGCTACGGGCCAATCACTGCACTTTCCCCGCCCCCGCGCCTCACTTCATACCACCAGAGGGACCCAATAATTCACTTTTGCGCACGTGAAGCTCAGCGCTCAAGAACCGTGCCGATGATTGTACCCTCAATTCGATTATAAGAATCGAACAACGTGTATATCGAGCTAATGATTTTAATATTTTGCCTTTTGATTTTTGCATAATAGATTATTTAACTAAGAACATTATTTTGATACTCATACGCCTGTTCATGTTGTTTATAAGAAGATCTTGTAAAATTACCACTATATGAAGCAAAAAACAAACTTTGTGATTTTGAAGTAATCACCACTGAAAAAACGGTCACTCACAGTGATTAAACTGTATGAAATCCACTACGTACTAAAGTGACTATTCTTTACCAGGAAAGAATCAGATGTAAAAAAAATAACCTAGCAAAAGTAATATTTGTAATTGATAAACTTAAAAACTACATAACGTGTTGTATTTATTTACATAGGTACAAGTATATACAGTGTATAAAATACTTAATTAAATATTGACTACAAATATATACACTTAAACCAAAAAATACTCACTAACTAAACCTCAAAAAATATACTAAACTAAAATATGGCGTCGAAAAACTCCTCCACATCGTTGTCCACTGGTAATGTACCCAAAAGACTGGCAGCATTGCCACGTTGTATGGCAATGCTTATTCTCTGACCAAGGTAAAAGCCAGCCCTTGGGTCACGCGAAGTGTCAACTAGGCGTTTGGATAGATCGTTAAACAACGCATGAGCACTCGGACCCCACGGACCAAGAGTTTCAACCCCAAACGGCTCGAAAATATAACTACCGATGAGGTTATTATATTTCCGCCGCTTGAGGTTCTCTGCAGCCGCAGCGGCAGCGCCAGCACAGCACGACGAGCTAGGAAGATGGGATGGCGCAAGAGTATCGACACAAGTAGCGTCCCACACTAAAGGCCTACCCATCTTCCATGGAAACAAAGACATCCCGTCCGATCTTTTGCCATCGTCACGTGCCAGGCCATGGGGTTCCAATACAGCCGGAACGCCGACGGTGACGAGAGCACGTGGGATGATGTCGTTTAAATTTCCGTGACGCGCTATGCGACCGGCACTTCGGCTGCATGAAAGACCGTGGTGACCGAGGCTGTTGACAACTTCGCCACAGTGACAACGATGAGGAGTACAACAGGGAGCGCCAAGACGTAGGGAAGCAGCGAGGCGGAAAGTAGTGTCGTCAAACAAGGTGCCTATGTTCGACGACGGTAGCGCGTGAAGCCAGAGGCCCGATTCCCACTCACCCACAGCCAGCAGGCGAGCGCGCTCGGCAGGAGTGGCAGAAGTGGCAATTTGGTGCTCCTGAACTGCTCTGCAGAGCGGCTCATCCCACCGTCTCTGGGATGATGGGTAGTCGGAGAGATTACAATTCGGGCAAGCGAGTCTCCAAGCATCAATAGCCTCGGTGAAGCACGGCACATCAAAATTAATCAGTATGGGTGCTAAGATATTCCTGATTAATTTCTCAGTACCGTGGACCGAGGATATAAATGCCGGTAAACTAATACTAGAAATTTTGCGGACGCCGAGGCCTCCCATACGGATGGGAAGAGTAGCTTGAGCCCAAGCTCGGTCGTCCATGGCCACATTTAAAATTAAAGTTAGAGTATGACGGATAATTTTGTCCATTTTTTCTAAAATAGGAGGGTGCTTCCATAGATGGGAAGCACGAAGGAAATATGTCAATTTGGGGCCAAAACAACAAAAGCGAATTATGGTGATAGCCGAATGCATGTTAATTTGGAGCAATCTTTCCGAAATGTTGTTGAAATTTTGAATTTTTTCCTCAATAAAATCGGGAAAAGAATCATCGACGACTGGGGACACAAGGAGACGAAGAGAGCTTTTTTCAATAATTTTGATTTCAGGGGCTATTTTATTGAATTTTGAAAGTGTAACTTGTCTGTCGGTACTGTCAGATAAAAATAACTCACATTTAGACAAATTTAGATCCAGTCCTATAGAATGTAGTTGGTGTTTTAAAAATTGCAGGTCATCTAAAACTGTGTCTACATCGCCTCCCAGGGTTCCATCATCAAGATACCAAACGTTAAATTTTGAATTTAGCTGTCGAATAATTGGGTGAATAGCCAGACTGAAGATCACTGGCCCGAGAGGGTCACCTTGTTGACAGCCAACAGCCGATTCCAGAAGGTTGTCCCGATAAAGTAATTTAGATGGATGCCTATAACATTGCCAAAGAAAACTAAAAATTTGAGGTATTTCTTTTTTAGTTTCTACAAGCAAGGTGTTCCTATTAACCGAATTAAATGCATTTTTAATATCAACCTTTAGGATGACCTCTCCTTTGCCAGAATTTAGATAGGTCGATAATGCATGTACGGCAGCCTCACAGCCCCCTTTGGAGCCGTAACCAAGCTGCAGGGGCTGAAATTTATCCGAAACTACCTCACCATACAATTTACAGCAAATCTTGGCTGCCATATGCCGGTAAGTAGTTCCTACAGCAATGGGACGAATCCCGCCATCCCTCTTGCGCAGGGCACATAAATTGGCCCCGTACAAGATGTCGATGACGGACTCGTTTACCTTACCGGAAAGCATAAGGTTCATCAGAGCCGTAAGCTCCTTCAAGAGCAACTCACCAGCTTCCCCAGCGCCTGAACACATAAGATCTTTTAAGTGCTGAGGACTCAGGCCGTCGAGGCCGCCAGCAGAGCCACTCCGGAAGGAACACACGGCTCTAATCACCTCTCGACCGGCGACCGAAACATGGGAAACAGGGCCGGAGACCGAGCCGAGCGACAGTATTCCAAGTACATTCGTGCAGAATGGACGTTGAAGAACTTGCAATAGTAGCGGCGCTACTAATTATAAAAAGAAAGAAAAATAAAAAAAAATCAAAAGAGTATTGGGTGCATCCTTTGTTAGAAGAACGGAGGTCAAAGGGAATGTTTAAAATATTTTATGAAGACGTTAGAAAATATCCTCGTATTTTTTTTAATTATGCAAGAATGTCTGTGAGTTCGTTTGATGACTTATTGTGTCTTCTAAAACCACATATAACTGGCATAGATACAAATATGCGACCATGTATTTCTCCGGAAGAAAAACTTTTTATAACACTAAGGTAAGTGACAATTCAAATAAAATTCATTCCTAACATTTATTTTTTACGGGATTTTAACACAATTTACATTACATTCCCGGACACATCTATCGGCCAAACCTAGTGTTTAAAGTGTTGACAATCCCTAGCTAAAAATAAATGTTAAGTGGTGCAATAAGTTTTTATGCAGTTTTTTACGAAAACGATGGCCAGTAAATCAGCTTCACACCTGCAAAAACTTATTGCTCCTCCTAACATTTATTTTTAGCTGGTCTCCAGTCAAAACTTAAAACTCAAGGTGGGCCGATAGATGTGTCCGGGAGTGTGTTTAGAGTTACAGATAATGCCATCCACGAAGACGCGCGATTAAATTTAAATAGAGCATCTTTCGTGCTGTTCATAATACTCTTTCCTGATTAGTCAATTTCTATTAGTGTGCGTTTGCATTCATCGATAATTAGCGTGTATCGACAGATGTTTAACACATGCGGAAGATAGCACACATGCATTTGAACAAAGAGTGGGGCGCGTCTTCGTGGATGGCACTATCTGTAAGTCTACTCTTCGATGACATAATTTAAAAATATACGGTAAATAATTATAAAACATGTATTTTTTTAAAGTACTTAATGAAATCAATATTATAAACGAACGCACAACAAAAGGAAATATTCAAAATAGATCCAAAATGTCAGAATCTTGCGAGGTATTTGAAGTGACAGTAGAAAATCGCGACTCTGGGCGTTCACGTTCTGAAGGAGTTGAAGTTGGTAGCGTATAATAATGTTGTGCTTCAGGGCGTGATTGTTGACTTGGTGCTGTTGAACGCCCGGCCTCCGGTGTGAAGTAACCACGCTCATACTCGTACTCATTAAAATTTCGCCATATTGTGTTTGGATATATATTATTTTGAGTAGAGGATCGGAATGATTCGATTACACTGATTAATTGAATTTTGGCAGCTGACTTTTTGTGCTCCGGAATTGCCCTAAATGATGATAATAGGGACATCAGGAACATTCTGTCCTCATCTTGTTCCAAAATATCCTCCTTATTTTTGCGAGTTTCAATACACTTGTTTAATGTGGTTAACAGTTCGCTTGTGCCATCATCTGACGTTTTTTTCTTTTTTCTTCCGACTATATTTTCTCTCGAATAAGGTCCTAAAGGTTCTTGATCATTTGTCAAATGTTCTTGTTCAGCAATGTTACTCTCTGTGTTCAAATTACCAACGGTATTCTTCAAAAATAACAGCTGATTATAATAAATATAGGGAGTTTTATGGGAAGCAGCAGATTCGCTTTTAGTATTTTTTAATCTTCGTACTTCTCGCGAAAAGCAGCTTCTTATATTTTTCCATTTCTTTTGAAGTGAATGACCTATAAATATATATATATTTAAATTATTTTTTAATTCCAGATATCTTGGAAGAGGTTGTAAATTTGTAGATTTACATTACTCATACAGACTTGGGATTTCAACTATAGCTGAAATAATAAGAGAAGTTTGTCATTTTATATGGGTTGTACTAAAAGACATGTGTTTACCGCAACCGACAAAAGAAAATTGGTTAAAAATCGCAAAAGATTTTCATTTACGGGCCAATTTTCCAAATTGCATAGGTGCCGTAGATGGTAAGCATGTAAGAATTATAAAACCATACAACAGTGGATCATTGTGTTATAATTACAAACACTTCTTTTCTGTAATTTTGCTTGCTATTTGTGACTCTGACTATAAGTTCATATACATAGACGTTGGTTCCTATGGAAAGGATTGCGATTCAACTATATTTACAAATTCAACGTTTTATCAAAAGCTAATGAACAATGATTTGCAAATACCCGAACCTAAGCCCATTTCATCGACAAACCCTATACCAGTACCGTTTGTTATTGTGGGTGACGAAGCATTTGGACAAACTGACAAAATTATGCGACCGTTCGGTGGATCAAATTTAACAACAAAGAAAAAAATATTTAATTATAGGCTTTCTCGTGCACGACGCCATATTGAATGTTCATTCGGCATATTAGCAAACAAGTGGCAGATTTTTCACAGACCTATCAACGTGAATTTAGATCTAGTATCATGCATCATCAAAACATGTTGCGCTCTTCACAACTATGTCCGAGAAAGAGACGGATATAAATTTGAAGATACCCTGAGCATTTCTGGCTTTGAAGAAGTCCCAAACGGTTTCCAAAGAGCTACGCGACGTGGTGCATCATACAGAGATGTATTTGCTGATTACTTTACAACTGAGGGTCAATTATCTTGGCAGATGAGCAGTATTAATTAATAAAAAATAAATGGCATTTCTTACTTACCTGAGTTTTTTTTTCTTCGTCTGATAATTCTTCACCTCCAAATAACTCCACTATTTCTTCCCACTGTTTTTTCGTCAAATCCCGATTAGCATATTCCTCACTTTGTAAATCCCAAATAGCTTTTCGGGATTGTATTTCCGATATAAATTTATCCGTGTCAAAACTCATTGTGCGCGGCCGTCCGGTCGTTACGACAGTTGCTCGCAGTGTGAATGCTTTCATTTGAAACCGTGCTCCTATTGGTCGCCGGCGACCGGCAGTTGCCTGTGCGTCGCCACTGCGCGGCGAGTCGCCGAGTCGCCCGGGCAACCGGTGACTAGTGCGTAAACACCTATTTAAACTATACAATATTACAGTCGTCGACAACTGAGTCGCCGGCGACTAGTCGACAGTGCGTAATAGCCCTAATGGTGAGGGTATTAATATCAGGATTGGGGGGGTCGGGAAAAGAAAGACCATCCACTGGGGCAGGGTGTTTGCTCTCCAGAGCTGCAAGAGTCTCTGGAGAACAAGGCGCCACCACATCACTACTAAAAATAATCCTGGCTGCTCCGCTAATATCACCTTCCCCTCATTTCGATTCGACCAGATGGGATATACCTCTTGAAGAGGTAAACCTCTGTGTCGATAATTTTGAATCCAAATTACGGGCCGAAATGTTACAATTTTCTTTAATTTGTGACGTTAACGTCTTTTTGCTAGCTAAATTCTTTTGCACGTTTAAAATTGTATAAGGGAAGGTGAGAAGTTGTTCCCAAGCACTTTGTGAGTTCTCCCGGACAGCAAGGCGGATGCAACCTGCAAGATGTTGTGCCACTAGAGGTCTAACGCCGCGGGGAACTCGTTTTAAAACCCGAACTCAATTTTTCAATTTTGATAGTTTTTTCCAAAAAGGGTCAAATGTGGATGTAGCTGGTGTAGGAGTAGAAGGTGTAATAACAACAGGGTCTGAAGTGGGAGCATTTTGGGGCTTATGTGCCTTCCCAATATGCACGTTCAGACCCCGCTTACCTTTAAAGAAACGTGCCTGGGTGCACAGAGGACACCTCTCCAGGATGTTGAGTGATGAAGAAGGTTGACTCGCACTATTTACCACCACATCACTGCTACTACTTAACATTTATCTAATTTTATTGGAACACTTAATTAATATTTACAATTAAAATAAAAAACTAAACAATAGAGTCTGTCAAGCGAGTCGTGTCCACAACCCTTTTACTGATTTCTTATAATGGCAATACTATGATCTGTCAAACAGATTGTCACAAATTCTGTTATAACCTCGTAATAATCCGGTTTTTGTTGAGTTTTTTAATGTTATAATGCCGAAACCTATTAAAAGTAGTGTCAGGAGCTTGTTGTTTACAATGATTAATAAATATAATCATGTACAGAGTGAATCTGACGACGTGTTATCGCAAAAACGACGACTTTTGGATGAAATCGTTTCAACATCAGGTAGGTTGGCAACAACATATTGATACTTTCAGCACAATAAACTTATCTGACTTTTTTTATTTTACTGTGATGTGATCACGATTTCCATTTTGGTTTAGATCCAGACGTCGTGTTCATGACCGTGAAACTTACTGAGGCATCTGTATGTGAAAACTACTATAAAGATTGTTGTCAGTGTTGACACCTGAAAGATTTTTGAATTTGCCGCCTTTTTCATGGGACTAGACTCGCTTGACAGACTCTAAGTAAAAAAAACACTAAAAATGAGACAGAAGATGACAACTTGTGTCAAAGCGGCGCACATAGACTAATATATATAGATTGGCGGCGCAGTCGCGCTGGCGGCCTGGGGCGCCGCGAAATCCAGAAGGCATTCCGGCTGCGGCGCCCTGGAGTTGCCGAGTTGCACGCAGGCTGGCGACGCTTCGTCAGCTCCGCCCGTTTAGAACGAGCGCGCAGTGATGAGGCCTATTTTTCTGTTCCTTCACGAAGATGACGCTGACTGATAATTTATAAACAAACCAATATTGGTTTTATAGTGAACAATTAAAGTTAAGGATGTAGCAAATCCTAACTGAATTTTCACTCTCGGGAACACTTGAGTTCAATTATCATTGTTCGAAGAGTTTGATTGAATAACTGAGATGTAAAATCAGAAAAAATATAGGCTTTTTAGATCGTCATTTCATCGGTATTATATAATTGTATTAATATATTAATTTATTTTATCAGAATTTGATATTGCATGACGTCTCTGTCCCATGACGTCTCTGATTATTATTCACCTAGCAAAAACACAAAAAAAACAACTATCAAAATCACTTACTCGGTGTTACCTCCCCCAAATTTTCGGTTTCCTACATTTTGTGAATAATGCATAGTTATATAGTCGTCGTCGTCGTTGTGTGTTATACACATAATTTATCATTTGTGTTCAGTATTCCTACAGCAACAAAAAGAAAAAACTACAACATTATACACAGGCATTATTAGCGCTTCTTCCACGAAGGCAAATGTTTCACAAAGCTGTCAACCTCGTTTACGCACACAAAACTATAGGATCATTACTCATACAGGCCTATTACATAAAAAGTAAAACAATTAAAAGTATTTTGTTAAAAATGGGGTCATGCCTTACGTTTTCTGAATGTCACTTGATCCTTATTAGCGACACTATCGGATGGTGTAATAATACAGCGTATGCTTTCCTTTTTTTTCATAATCGACTGGTTCGATTCCTGACTAGGAATGTTGATTTTTCAAAATCCAATGACACAGTTATCGTTTTCATCAAAAACGGGCTCGAGACTCCTTTCAGTGTTCGGATTTGGCCATTCAAGCTCACTTGGAAAACTCAGCCTGTTTTGTAGACACGACAGAACTAAGTCTACTGTATCTGTACGGACCTTTGCATTCGTGAAGAAAGCTTAATGTTCCTCCATACTTTAAAAAAAGCCAAAGGTTGTACATTCATTGAGTATCTTAATACTACGCATCGTTCTCTCTGATTTCATGAGATTTGTGGGCTTTTTTTAAACTTCCGAAGACAAACACAGTGAACTTAACAGATTCCAAAGACCTTATCATGAGGACAACTCTGTCCAGCTTCTGGGCAAAAACCTCCCACTATTTTTTCCATTTTACACATATTAACGCCTTTTTTTCCAGTCCAGTTGAACTTTGCTTCTGCCTGACACGCCTCATGCCTGATTGGGTTAAATGTGGGTACTGAAAAAGAAACATTTTTAACATTAGGTATGTTATTTGCAAACTTGGCACTGTGCTGGCAAAGTTGAGGTTAAACGGCTTAGAGAAAGAAGTCCTATACGCTGGTTAGACCAAATCCAAACCTCTTTGAACATTAAAGCTTCAGAAGCCGTGCATATTGCTGAAAATAGGAGAAAGTGGAGAAACATTATCAAAGAGAAAGCTTTGAAACCATGGTTTGGTCACAACCATTAGAGTATCGACGCAAGAAGGAAGGGAGGGAAGGAGGCCGTTCCCTAGTGCAGAACAAAAAACAAGCCTTTCTACGCATCTGTTTCCCAATTTAGTTAGACCATTTTCGTTAGTTGCCGAAAAATTATATCATTCAAAATCTCACTGGCAAAAAAATATCTGTAATCGGATCGTAACTACACTTTAATGATAAGGATAACCACGTACTAACGATTGGGTATTCCCAAAAGGTTTTTAATCAAAGCTCTAAGCACCCTGCCAATAAAATATGTGGCCATTAAAATTTTACGTGCCCTATAAAAGGAATTATACGACCAATCTGTTTGTAGAACGGCCGGATTTTAGACTTGAGGATTATGATGTAGTTAAAGGAATTTTTAATTGTTTGTCTACCTTGAAAGAGTCTACAAATATTGATGATTATTGTTGTATTTTTCGAAAATTATTTGCTGAGAAGTGTCAGTTGTCAGCAATTGACATTTCCAGAGATTTATACTGTGTGTTGTTGAATTGAAAAATGTAAACTGTAACGTTACGTTAAGCTTCGACTAGCTTAACGTAAGCCACGTTAAAAATATGAGTGAATATAAAATTAAAAACTAAGAAAAAGAATATTTTTAAATAAAAGGGGCCGGCTTCGCACGTTGTAGGATTTACCTACGTGGTCATCAGCGAGGCAATCAGCAGGACGGACAGAAACTCTTCTATGAAGTGGAATGCTTGAGGAAGGCAGGTGAGCAGGCAATAACAGGCAGGTTACTAGGAAAACAGGTAGATAAGAAGGCTGGCAGCAAGGTAAGACGATGAGCTGGGCTGTGGCGTCTCAGGCAGACGGACTATAAGGCGGGTTCAGAACCTGCGCCTTCTGCTAGCGGGCGCCACAAAATAAATTAAGTTGAGGAATTTTAAAACAAACAGAGAAAACTAAAAGTATGATTTTCAGGTGCTAACAGTATCAATGAATACATAAAATGAGTCATGATTTGATACAATATCAAAAGATATGAAGGTGTGTTTTGTATAGTGTTTTAAAACATAAGCAGATTAAAACATGTGGGTCTGCACAGCAGAACACCACAACGGAAGGAAAAGATAAACCAGATTTTAGTTGGAGAAAATACACAGTATATTGTCGCTATTTCACGGTATCAACCACAAGTGTCACAGTGTACAAAAGTCAAAAATAAAAACGTACTCCAAACAAATTACATATCAAATTTAAATTTAGTCATATACAAAACACAAATAAGTTTGTATATCCGACTGTTATAAGGGCTAAGAAGCTTAAAAATTAAATCTGTTTGAAAACGCTAACACGCAGTTAGAGCAACTAAGCGTAGCGATCAATGCTTGTTGATGATAATCTACTCATCATATTTTTTCTGTAACGGCGCTTTCCATCTATACTTATTGCTTTTTTCTACACAACTCTCTAAATGGCTATGAAGACTGCTTCACTTACCCCGAGTTTGTGAACTCTAAATTATCGCAGAATTAATGTGATAAATTGTCAAGCACGCGTTATCTGCTGTTATTGGCTGTTGAAAATTCATTCAACCAATTAATTCTGCGATAATTTAGAGCTGAGAAACTCGGGGTTAGTGTCTCAACCCAGTGGGACGTTTTAAGAAGAAATCTTGGCTCTGATATTTCAGCAGCAGCTTTAAGCCTTAAATACTTGATGTTTTACTTAAAGTTATGAGGACAGAATATTTAAATATCTATGTAGTTACAAAAGTTAAGCCAACTTCTTATCTCAGCCACTGGGCCTCGCAATAAATATAAGGATTTTAACAGGGGACTTTTCCCGCTTAAATTATTGTAATAAGATAAGAACTTTTTAAAATAATTATACATATTAACATACAAATCTCAGTACAAGTAGCTAACGAAGTTTGTATGAATCATTTATTTATATGTTCTGTAGTTTTTGAATAAGACGAATCGCATCTGTCATTCTTTGACAGTCTGTAATAAAATGGCTATAGAACTTTAGATTCATTTTGTGTGTTAATTTGATACACAATTTATAATTATTACCAGGCACAGTTGACCGAATATTTTATGGTTTGTTCATTGCGTTGTTGATTACCTATTAAATACTTACTTGGTCTGTAAATCCCTTGGGTCGAGAGTCCCGCTCTGCGTACGGTTTTAATGTTCCCAAACTGCCCATTTGGTCTTGACTTTTAATATCTGTTTATAATCTGTATAACACTTTGTATTCTATCTATTTCTGGACTATTGTTGCACATTGCAATGCAAAGTTATTTGGTTTGTTTTCAGGGTAAATATCACTAATCAATAATGTCACACCATGTAGAAGGTTAGGATATTTTCTATGGGGTAAATAGAGTTTATTGAAATAAAACACAAAATAATATATGAACAACAGTTTTTAATTGCTATGAATCATAATTTTGTACTGTTTGTAACTAGAATATAATAATGACAAAGGAAGATTATTTTTTGACCAAATTGTCCATCATCTCAGAATATAATACTAAACGTTTAGTAATATTATCATTTAAGTACTTAAATATATATTAAGAAAACTCAAATTAATAACTTTAAAACTAAATGAAACAGGTAAGTAACCTTATTCGATATCATTTTGAATTCATTTTAAAATTATAACCCTTCTTTAAACAATAATATATTTTTTAAATGTTAACTTACTGTTAGCCACATACATACATTCTTAAAAATATGAGTGGAAAATACTTAGAAATCAATAGCTACTCATTAATGAAATAATTTTTACATATTGAATACATTCATAAGAAATAAGTTCAATATATAAAACGATTATAAATACTTAAGAACAATTTGTTTTTATTTACATTACACACAAAAAACCTACGAAAATAAAAACGAACAAAAACTCTCTGATGAATAAAAATAACATTGTGACAAATACGACAAAATGATGAAATGTTAAAAATACGAATCACATAATTATTTAATCCAGTTATAATTCATACAACATTTTAGTACGAAATGCGTGCATTTTCACGAGGCTTGTATTGAAAGGGCATCGCATGTGCTTTAAATAAAAAATATAAAATTAAGACAGAAATAAAAACCCTTAACCTCCTACACAGAGAGATATGAACCACTGAGCACGTCTCCCGCACCCACCCTGGTGCAACTCTCACACTCACATTAATTTTACATTTAGCTTCTGGCAAAGAAAAACCTCCGATCATAGACAAAAATCACTAAGCATATGTCAAACCACGTTTATCTGGTAATATAATAATAGTAACGCATAATACATACCTCAATAAACACAACAGCATCACAAAAATAAATTTAAATTAAACTAAATCACTTCGCAACTACAAAACACGTTTTATATTCTCTTTACTAAACAAAACAGCCATGATGCAAAATAGCGGCATACTTGTGATTGGCCGCTCGCATGTGACAAATGATGGCATTGACGTTTCGTTCGCGGTAAATTTTAATACAATTTTGAGAGATGTTTCAACTCTCCCATCTGGGCAAGTCTCCCGGATTTCCCGTATTTCTGGTGCACTATCGTAGCTGTGGTCAGTGACTACTAAGCCTCGCTTTTGTTATCCTCAAAAAGTTAGGTAATTTGCTTTTGTTCTTTTGTAAAAATAAAAGAAAACACATTGTAAAGTAAGTTGTGTTTGTTACATACTAACTTTTTACATGAAAAAAAATATTTTTTTACTATTTTACGTAATTGACATTTCTTTTATAAAAAAGGCAACAAAATTGATTAATAGTTTTTTTTAGAAATTTTGGCATGTTTTAAAATAATTTTAACACTTTACTAAAAACGGAAAGGATATTAAAAACGACACAGTTAACGGTGGCACTAAGAAGCGTTTATATTTCAATTGTATTGTGACAATCGCATGGATATTAAAATTGTGGGCGCAGCGGAAAAAGGCAGTAGGTAGGTACTTACGGGTGCGGGATGGAGCTTTGAATAATAATGTCCTTCGATAGTTTTAGCAGTGGAGTTTTCACTATAGTTGAATGCTGGTAAGCCACCCACAGAGTCTGTTTTTCACACACAACACTTATACTTGAGTTTTCTTTGAGAGCGGGAGAAAACGGGAGCGCACACGCGTTTCCGGAGTTGCGACTTTCTGACAACTGAAGAGCGTCATAGGAAGTAGGAAGGAGTGTGCGCGGGAGTTAAGGATTGGTCCTCGTGTATTTGATTGAATGATGTGAAATGAATGTAAGTGTTGATATTTTAATAAATTAAGTGCGTGAGTAAATATTTATAATATTAAATTTATATTTTTAATATGGCGCAGACAACTCACCCGGACTAGAAGTTTCCTCTAAACAATTTAAGAATTAAGATATTAAAAGAGAATAAGAGTAGTAGTAATATTAAAAAAAATAGTGAGTTATATTAAATTTACTGCGAAGGTAACGGACAAATCCGAACTACTGGCCTTATATATGAACCAGTCGCGGTTTTTACTTTAACTGTTCTTATAATTTTGTCCTTTCCAGGATAAACCACATCTACTATCCGTAGAGGCCAACTAAGTGGATGAGAGTGATTGTCTTTAATTACGACAATAGTACCTAACTCGATAGGTTTTGAGGGAGAGTTCCATTTTTCTCTTTCTTGCAAAGACGTAAGATATTCTTTATTCCAGCGTTGCCAAAATGAATGCGTTATTTTATTGAGTAATTGATAGCGTGATAAGCGATTATCAGCGATGTCGGTGACATCTTCAGCGGGTAAGAATTTGAGTGGAGTTATGTTTAAAAAATGAATAGGCGTTAATGCGGTAATATCGGAAGGATTCGAATTCAAGACACATAGAGGTCGGCTATTTAGCAAGTTTTCGATTTGAACAAGCACAGTACTAAATTCTTCATAAGTGAGTATTTGAGATCCTATGACTTTGTAAAGATGAGTTTTGACACAACGAACACTTATTTCGCTGAGTCCGTTAAAATGCGGACCATAAGGCGGACTATATTTAAATTGTACGCGATGCTCAGACAATAACTGTTGACTAATATAATTAATATGCGATTTGAACTGTATGAGAGAGTAAATTTCATTGAGTTTACGTTTTGCTCCAATAAAATTGGTACCTCCATCGCTATATATTAGCGAAACAGGACCTCTGCGATATATAAAGCGCTTAAAAGCGGCGAGAAATAAAAATCAGAACTAAGATCAGAAACAAGTTCAAAGTGTAATGCTTTAGTCATTAAACACACAAATAAACAAATATAAGCCTTTTGGCTTTTGATTCCACGTTTGCGAATATGAGTTATGAAAAAAGGACCAGCGTAGTCGACAGCGGTGTGAACAAATGGTTTCACGTCTGAAACACGAAAAGCGGGCAGATCACCCATTGGAGGGTAAGTATTTTTTGGATTGAGTCTAAAACACTTATTACATTTGTGAACTATTTGTCTAACTAAATTTCTAGCGGAAATTATCCAAAATTTTTGTCTTAGCATAGGTAATAAAAGAGCGGGACCTGTATGAAGATTAACGATATGATAGTAACCAATTTATGAGGTTAGTTACGCGATCTTTTTGCGGTAGTAATATTTGTGTGCTTTTGTCCGTAATCGAGTTGAGAGTGAGTTAATCATCCACCTACTCGTAAGATATTAGAAGAGTCGATAAATGGATTAAGCTTTAAGACTTTTCCATTTATTGGTTTATTTAATTTTAAGTTGACCATATCTTCCAAAAAGTGTAAATTTTGGATATATTTTATGAGATATATTTCAGCGGTATCTAAATCTGAGACTGTTATAGATCCATGAGATTTAAGACGTTTAGAAAAGCGTAGAATAAATACTATGATGCGAAGTAATTTTGAGTAACTAGAGACGCGATCAACTAATTCTTGAATAGGACGAGTAGTTTCAGGTTGAATGACCTTAGCGGATAGAGTAGTAGTTTTCCTTGCCATGATTTCCGAATTATTAGAATTTATTTCAAATGTTTTAATAGGCCATTGCCATATGGGAGATGAGAACCAATGAGGAGCGTTAAACCAAAATTCTAGTTTTGAGAGTAATTTAGGCGTTATAGGGCGAGAAACAATATCAGCGGGGTTCTCTTGTCCATTAATATGAAACCAATGTTTAGCGGGTAATTTAGAATTTATTTCCGTTATCCGATTTGCGACAAATGTGTGAAATTTATATGCGGGTGAGTGTATCCACGTTAGTGTTACGGTTGAATCAGAGAATGCGTAAATATTGTCAATTTGACAGCGTTTGCTTAGAGTATCTTTTACAGCGGTGAGAAGATTAGCTAATAAGAGTGCAGCGCATAGTTCCAGGCGAGCCAGCGGCATTTTATTGAGTGAAGCGACGCGTGATTTCGAGGTGAGTAGAGTAACAGATCCGTGATCTATATCATTAGCGCTAACCGTTAAATATACGGCTGCACCATCACTAGCGTGCGCTCACTAGCGTCTGCGAAACCGAGGAGTGTCACGTGAGTATCCGAAGTTATACCTACATGACGCGGGATTTTAATTTGTTCGAGATAAGTGAGTTCGTTGTGGAATTGATTCCACTTATTTTCAATATGCGTAGGTACTGGACTATCCCAGTCAAGTTCGTGTTTCCAACATTCTTGAACGAGTAACTTCATAAATGCTGTCACAAGAGCGATAAGACCTAACGGGTCGAAAAGACGAGCGTTTGCGGAGAGAATTGTGCGTTTTGTACATATGAGAGAAATAGCGTTAATTTTAAATTGAAAGGTGTCTTCTACAGGATTCCACTGCATACCAACAATTTTCACGTTTGTGTTAGCGTCTGTGTCGAAATTAATATTTTGCGGATTTTTATGCGAAGCGGGGATTTTATTCATTAATTGAGAACTATTTGAGACCCATTTTATAAGATTGAAACCTGCGGACTTAAACATAGCGACCATTTCGCGGTGAGTTTTCTCGGCTTTATCAACTCCATCTATTGAACATATATAATCGTCCATATACATATGATTTTCAGCCTCGTATGCGGCTAGTGGGTACTGATCTTTACTTTCAGCAGGAAGTTGGCGAATCACCCTCATAGCCAAGTATGGCGAACTTGAAACACCAAAAGAAACCCTATTGAATTCGTAAGTTTCTAGTTTACTAGCTTTATCGAACCTATATAAAATGCGCTGAAAGGCGTTATGTTTAGAGTCGAGTTATAATTGAAAATACATCTTCTCGATGTCAGCTGCTACAGCGACGGAGAACATGCGTAAATTTATGAGTAAGTCAAATATGTTACTTTGTAAATTAGGACCAATATATATATAAAATGTCATTAAGAGATTTACCTGATGAAGTTTTACAACTAGCATCAAGTACTATGCGTATTTTAGACGACTGTTTATCGGGGCGATAAACAGCGTGATGCGGAATATAATAATGCGGAATTTCAAAGGAGGGATTATCAACTTTTGACAGATATCCTTGATCTATGTAGTCTTGAATAGTGGCGTTATAATTTTTACTAATATCGGGATGCGAGTCTAATTTCTTTTCTAAATTAATGAGACGTCGGTGAGCAATAGCGTAAGAATTTCCTAATTCAGAATATGGAATTTTAAACGGTAACTGTACAGTATATCTGCCAGTACCATCACGTGATTGCGTAGCGTTAAAGATAAGGTCACAGGCCTCAACATCAGGGCTCCTGTGAACTTTATCAGGAACGTTTTCTAATTCCCAAAAACGTTGAGTGAGAGTTTCAAGTGAGTTAGATGCGGTAGCGCAGAAAAAAGATTTATTATTATAGTGTCCTTTATTAATTACATATCTTATAAATTACATTTTTAAATATTTTTATAAAATAAATTAAAACAAAAACATTTAAAAATATAAAAAATAGAGGCCCACCGGTATCGGGAACAGGGTCCAAGCTACCGGCGGTCAGGGCTCCAGAGAAAGGAACCTCCTAACAATACGAGCCGTGTCCAGCAGTACTGCTTTCTGGATCAGGCCCTTGACCCAGCCGCCTAACGAGAGCCTCCTAAGGTGTTGGTCGAGGCTCGTGGCTATTAAGCCATTGGCCGACACGACTATCGGTACAATGATCGCTGTGTCCACATCCCACATGTCGACAACCTCGCGAGCCAAGTCAAGATACTTGACTTGGCTTATTATAGTTATTATTATTTTTGAAGGATTGCGAGTATCTAAGCGGTTGTCACAATCTGCCCTACCCATGGCAATGTAACCTAGTGTAGTCTGTACAGCGACGACCGATGAACCGGGTATTGTAACCTTTCCACTTCCTAATAGGAACGGGAATAACTGCCAATTAGACAATCGATCTCGGCCGGTAAATGGAATGCATCATCAGCCATAGGTAAGTTGCGTAAGTGAATTAGTTTTGACGTATCTATAGGTAGACTAGGTAAGCCGTCGGTAATATTTTCTATTACGCGAGCATGGATAATATACGAGCAGCGTAAATCAAAGCGAGAAAATATTTTAAATTTCGTAAATCCTATAGCAGATAATTTAGATTGGCCTATACCAAGAATGGTTGAGTTATCGGGAGTAATGACTAAATTAAGGCGTTCACAACACGACTTTGTGATAAAATTACTCATTGAACCTGTATCTAAAACACGCGAACCTTATCTGCATTCTTATTTTTATAAACGTATACAGAAGCAGTAGGTAATAAAACTGTAGTACTATTACTATCGATATTACAACTAGAAGCGGTCATTGATAACGCGAGATCATTTAAATTTTGGCGCGCAAACTTATCAGTGGCGGCGGCAACCGAAGAAACGTTCGACACGATCGTGGCAGGCAGAGCGGTAGTGAGAGGAGTGGCGCGGGGCGCGGGCTGCATGTTGACACACTGATGGTTCAGCGGCGGTGCGTTAGGTTCGACTTCCGATCGCGGGGATATCGGTTTGGTTTTGAAAATATTATGAAATTTTTCTACATGTAAGAGCGTACGATGTTTGCGTTGACATGTGGAACAAGTATTTATTGATTTACAGAATTTAGTATCATGAAATCCTAGGCAATTACGATAGAAACGATGTTTATTTACTAGTTCAAATCTAGTACGCGGGTCTTGATTAACAAAAAATGAACATTTATATAGAGGATGCGAGTTAGGATCATTACATATTTTACATGAGCGTTTTTGTATTGCGGGTGAATGAGTATTTGCGAAGAATGCTCGAGTAGTTTTAGAATTTGATGTATTATTATTATAATTATTTGAGGAGCGTTGAGTCCAGAAAGGTTTTGCATTTGAGCTAGGATTACGGAGCGTTTGTATTTTACTTTGTTCTTTAAGAAATTTAGAAAGATGATCGAATGTAGGTATTTGAATATGTCTATGCGATTGCTCGAACAAGTTCACTACCTCCTTATCGAGTTTAGTAAGTGCGACGTGAGTAATAATGAAATCTGAGAGATCGTCAATATTTAAACGGCGTAAAGCGGCTTCTGCAGAGTAAAATAGTTCGAGAAATGTATCGATAGATTGATTTGGTTTATAGTTTATTATTTGTTGTACGTAAATGGAAGCTTGTACTCGAGTATCTTGGTATTTTTCTAATAGAGAATTCCAAATTATAAGATAATTATTGGCGGTAGGTGTAATACCTGAACAAACGGTTAATGCTTTGCCGGACAAAGAACTTATTATATATATATATATATATGGTATGATTATATTGTATTTATAGTTTATGATATGTATATTTTAAAGAATCCACATAACTTTCATTATTGCACCTACCACTGTTTTTCTCTCCATCACCCAAAAGTCGACTGGTAGAAAATGCCTAAGGCATTAAGTCCGCCTCTGTACTTGTGTGCATGAAGTATTAAATAAATAAATAAATATTAAATATTGAACTTTTTCGGCGTCTGAGAGATGCAGAGACGCGATCAACTAATTCTTGAATAGGACGAGTAGTTTCAGGTTGAATGACCTTAGCGGATAGAGTAGTAGTTTTCCTTGCCATGATTTCCGAATTATTAGAATTTATTTCAAATGTTTTAATAGGCCATTGCCATATGGGAGATGAGAACCAATGAGGAGCGTTAAACCAAAATTCTAGTTTTGAGAGTAATTTAGGCGTTATAGGGCGAGAAACAATATCAGCGGGGTTCTCTTGTCCATTAATATGAAACCAATGTTTAGCGGGTAATTTAGAATTTATTTCTGTTATCCGATTTGCGACAAATGTGTGAAATTTGTATGCGGGTGAGTGTATCCACGTTAGTGCTACGGTTGAGTCAGAGAATGCGTAAATTTTGTCAATTTGACAGCGTTTGCTCAGAGCAGCTTTTAAAGCGGTGAGAAGATTAGCTAATAAGAGTGCAGCGCATAGTTCCAAGCGAGCCAGCGGCATTTTATTGAGTGAAGCGACGCGTGATTTTGAGGTGAGTAGAGTAACAGATCCGTGATCTATATCATTAGCGCTAACCCTTAAATATACGGCTGCACCATAGCAGCGCTCACTAGCGTCTGCGAAACCGAGGAGTGTCACGTGAGTATCCGAAGTTATACCTACATGACGCGGGATTTTAATTTGTTCGAGATAAGTGAGTTCGTTGTGGAATTGATTCCACTTATTTTCAATATGCGCAGGTACTGGACTATCCCAGTCAAGTTCATGTTTCCAACATTCTTGAACGAGTAACTTTATAAATGCTGTCACGGGAGCGATAAGACCTAACGGGTCGAAAAGACGAGCGGTTGCGGAGAGAATTGTGCGTTTTGTGCATATGAGAGAAATAGCGTTAATTTTAAATTGAAAGGTGTCTTCTACAGGATTCCACTGCATACCTACAATTTTCACGTTTGAATTAGCGTCTGTGTCGAAATTAATATTTTGTGGATTTTTATGCGAAGCGGGGATTTTATCCATTAATTGAGAACTATTTGAGACCCATTTTATAAGATTGAAACCTCCGGACTTAAACATAGCGACCATTTCGCGGTGAGTTTTTTCGGCTTTATCAACTCCATCTAATGAAAATATATAATCGTCCATATACATAATGATTTTCAGCCTCGTATGCGGCTAGTGGGTACTGATCTTTACTTTCAGCAGCAAGTTGGCGAATCACCCTCATAGCCAAGTATGGCGAACTTGAAACACCAAAAGAAACCCTATTGAATTCGTAAGTTTCTAGTTTACTAGCGTTATCGAACCTATATAAAATGCGCTGAAAGGCGTGATGTTTAGAGTCGAGTTTTAATTGAAAATACATCTTCTCGATGTCAGCTGCAACAGCGACGGAGAACATGCGTAAATTTATGAGTTAGTCAAATATGTTACTTTGTAAATTAGGACCAATATATAAAATATCATTAAGAGATTTACCTGATGAAGTTTTACAACTAGCATCAAGTACTATGCGTATTTTAGACGACTGTTTATCGGGGCGATAAACAGCGTGATGCGGAATATAATAATGCGGAATTTCAAAGGAGGGATTATCAACTTTGGACAGATATCCTTGATCTATATAGTCTTGAATAGTGGCGTTATAATTTTTACGAATATCGGGATGCGAATCTAATTTCTTTTCTAAATTAATGAGACGTCGGTGAGCAATAGCGTTAGAATTTCCTAATTCAGAATATGGAGTTTTAAACGGTAACTGTACAGTATATCTGCCAGTACCATCACGTGATTGCGTAGCGTTAAAGATAAGGTCACAGGCCTCATCATCAGGGCTCCTGTGAACTTTATCAGGGACGTTTTCTAATTCCCAAAAGCGTTGAGTGAGAGTTTCAAGTGAGTTAGAAGCGGTAGCGCAGAAAAAAGATTTATTATTATTTGTATTATTATTTTGGAAGATAGGAGTGCGAGTATCTAAGCGGTTATCACAATCTGCCCTACCCATGGCAATGTAACCTAGTGTAGTCTGTACAGCGACGACCGATGAACCGGGTATTGTAACCTTTCCACTTCCTAAAAGGAACGGGAATAACTCGTTGCCAATTAGACAATCGATCTCGGCCGGTAAATGGAATGTATCATCAGCCATAGGCAAGTTGCGTAAGTGAATTAATTTGGACGTATCTATAGGTAGACTAGGTAAGCCGTCGGTAATATTTTCTATTACGCGAGCATGGATAATATACGAGCAGCGTGAATCAAAGCGGGAAAATATTTTAAATTTCGTAAATCCAATAGCAGATATTTTAGATTGGCCTATACCAAGAATGGTTGAGTTATCAGGAGTAATGACTAAATTAAGGCGTTCACAACACGACTTTGTGATAAAATTACTCATTGAACCTGTATCTAGAAACACGCGAACCTTATTTGGATTCTTATTTTTATAAACGTATACAGAAGCATTAGGTAATAAAACTGTAGTACTATTACTATCGATATTACAAGTAGAAACTGTCATTGATAACGCAAGATCATTTAAATTTTGGCGCGCAAACTTATCAGCGGCGGCGGCGACCGAAGAAACATTCGACACGACCGCGGCAGGCTGAGCGGTAGTGAGGGGAGCGGCGCGGGGCGCGGACTGCGTTTTGACTCACTGATAGTTCAGCGGCGGTGCGTTAGGTTCGATTTCCGATCGCGGGGACATCGCTTTGGTTTTGAAAATATTATGAAAGTTTTCTACGTGTAAGAGCGTATGATGTTTGCGTTGACATGTGGAACAAGTATTTATTGATTTACAGAATTTAGTATCATGAAATCCTAGGCAATTACGACAGAAATGATGTTTATTTACTAGTTCAAATCTAGTACGCGGGTCTTGATTAACAAAAAATGAACATTTATATAGAGGATGCGAGTTAGGATCATTACATATTTTACATGAGCGTTTTTGTATTGCGGGTGAATGAGTATTTGCGAAGAATGCACGAGTAGTTTTAGAATTTGATGTATTATTATTATAATTATTTGAGGAGCGGTGAGACAAAAAAGGTTTTGTATTTGAGCTAGGATTACGGAGCGTTTGTATTTTACTTTGTTCTTTAAGAAATTTAGAAAGATGATCGAATGTAGGTATTTGAATATGTCTATGCGATTGCTCGAACAAGTTCACTACCTCCTTATCGAGTTTAGTAAGTGCGACGTGAGTAATAATGAAATCTGGGAGATCGTCAATATTTAAACGGCGTAAAGCGGCTTCTGCAGAGTAAAATAGTTCGAGAAATGTATCGATAGATTGATTTGGTTTGTAGTTAATTATTTGTTGTACGTAAATGGAATCTTGTACTCGAGTATCTTAGTATTTTTCTAATAATGAATTCCAAATTATAAGATAATTATTGGCGGTAGGTGTAATACCTGAACAAACGGTTAATGCTTTGCCGGACAAAGAACCTATTAAATATTGAACTTTTTCGGCGTCTGAGAGATGCAGATCATCGTGGATAAGACTTTTAAAATTCTCGTAAAATGGCGACCAATTATATGGCGATCCATCAAACGAAACCAACTTAAGGGGCGGTAACTTGCGGTTCAACAAATCATATTTATGAGAATTATCTGTAGTGTTTTTAATAGAATTATTTTGTGTGAGTGTGGATGCTGTATGATTTACGTAACAATACAGTTCGTCAAAGGATTGTAAGGCGGCGTAGTTCGGTTTTGCGGATGGATCATTTTCTAATCGAGCCATAACACACGAGTCCAGAGTATTCATGAAATTTGATCGTATAATATCTACCGATTGAATGCGTGCTAGAAATTGCGATTGAAATGTTGGATCGGAAACCTTTAGGCTAAGATCGTATATATTCTGCATAATCTGGTAAAGATTCTCCATCTTAGCTTCGAGAAGAGATAGTTTTGAGTAAACCTCGTGTTCATCATCACTGGCTGTCTTCTTTTTTGGTTGTCTTGTTGACGCCATTTTGAGAATAGGTATCTAGTAATAATATAACGTGCGTGGATGCGTTAAATGTTTTTAAATGCGTGAAATAAGCGTTAAATATATATGCGGATATCAAAATATGAATAAACAAATAATTAAATATCGAAAAGAGTGTGCGTTGGATGCGATTTAGCGAGGTTGCGGATGCGGTGCGAAATGCGACAATGGCTGCCGTAATTTCGAAATAATAATTGTGTGAGGAAAGCGTTTGCAATACGCAAACGCTTTCCTCACACAATTATTATTTAGTGTGGTTAGATGAGTTATTGAGAGAGTATATTATGTTTTTTATTCAGCGAGAGGGACCAGAACTTGTGGGCGCAGCGGAAAAAGGCAGTAGGTAGGTACTTACGGGTGTGGAATTGGAGCTTTGAATAATAATGTCCTTCGATAGTTTTAGCAGTGGAGTTTTCACTATAGTTGAATGCTGGTAAGCAACCCACAGAGTCTGTTTTTCACACACAACACTTATACTTCAGTTTTCTTTGAGAGCGGGAGAAAACGGGAGCGCACACGCGTTTCCGGAGTTGCGACTTTCTGACAACTGAAGAGCGTCATAGGAAGTAGGAAGGGGTGTGCGCGGGAGTTAAGGATTGGTCCTCGTGTATTTGATTGAATGATGTGAAATGAATGTAAGTGTTGTTATTTTAATAATTTGAGTGCGTGAGTAAATATTTATAATATTTAATTTATATTTTTAATATGGCGCAGACAAAAATACTCTTTCTTTAGAAATCGGAGTTTATTTCATCACAAAAATATTATTGCTTTGAGAGGTTCTGCGTTACTGTGACTGTTTAATTAGTTTTCTTCATATTTCACGCACTAGCTAAACGAACTATTTGTTCGAAAAGCTTTTATGGCAAATGAATACTTCCAAATTTTTGGCGCAATGCATCTCGAAATACTGGTATCGTACCCGCCATTACCACATCGTATAAATATAACATCTTAATATTCGCGATCCAAAAATATTGAGTATACGCCACGCCAAGTGTTTGCAGACCCGCTACATTTGCGAATTTTGCCGTTCGCTTTCGGAGGATGCAAAAGCCGCCAGAAGTGGACGGTTTATCACAATCCTCGTCGCGTGTTTATTTTAACTCTAATCGAAAAAATGCTGGTTCATTCGCAACAAAACACCGCTAGACATTGAACGGAGAAAAAATTTAAACTTTTGCTGCGATTCAACCAAACTTTTTTACCTACTTTTTCAACTCTGGGCCACTCAAAATTGAAATAAAAATGAATATTATATGGGAATGTACGAACAGATGAATTAAAAATTACAGAAAAAGTAGGAATTTGTAAGAAAACTAAATCTAAATTTAATAAAAAAATCATAAAACAGAATGAGTAAAAATAAATTCAAAGGAGATAGTAGACGATAGTTTGACAACTCAAGGTACAAGGGTGCTCAAGCAAAGCGTCCTTATTCGTTCAAAATTTGCTTTATAAAAATACAAATAGAAAATATCTCGACTGTAGCACATTCATAAAATTGGATATAAATTAATAACATTAAACTTAAAATGAAATATCAGTTCAATTATATTTATTTATTTATGTACACAGAAAACACTTTAACAGAAAAAAAATACAGATGGAAGAGCACGAAGGTACTGCTTATAGGTTCAGTTCTAAAAATAAAATAGAATTGTAAACTTATAGTATAATTTAAAATTAGTAATCATCATCATTTCAGCCGAAAGTCGTTTCAATGATCGGTCCTGTACGTTCCGCTTCCACCGGACTCCTGCAGTCTTGACCAGGTCGTCGCTCCAGCGCTGCGTCTTCTGGTACACGGTCGCCACTCCAGAAGTTTTCTGCCCAATCGACCATCCGTTCTGCGAGCAATGTGCCCTGCACACTGCCATTGAGGTTTGTCAACTCTTCGGATGTCTTTATTTCTGATTCAATCACGCAAGGAAACTCCGAGCATAGCTCTCTCCATTGACCTTTGGGTGACTTTAAGCCTTTTGATAAGGCCCATTGTGAGCGACCACGTCTCTGCCTAGTATGTAATCACTGGCAACACACACTTTCGCCTTGAGACACTGTGGTAAGTTGGACGAGGAGATACCGCGCAACTTCCCGAACGCTGCCCAGCCGAGTCAGATTCGATGGTTCACCTCTTTCTCGAAGTTGGTCCTACCTAACCGACATAATCCTCGAGTGCACCACTTTAAGTGTAGTCTCCGACCTTGATAGTATACTACCAACATACCATGCACCCACTGGTGCATGGTATGTTGGTAGTAATGAAACACAGCCGTTGTTCCAAGGCTAGTTTATTACTGCTGGTACCCCCGCTAGCAAAAATATAGCTACAAACATATAAGTACTTATAACTTTGCACATACAGTTCATCTCCCTCTAACATTAATGAGAAAACCTCAAGTTATAACCCTCTTTGCAAATACCTTCTTGAGACGAATCCGGTTCTTCTTTGCCGATTTTGTACAATTTTGACTTCATAACCGCACATAACTTTTTTAAGTTATCTTTTTGGCCACAAATAAGACAATTGCATTTTTTTTTTAATTTTTCATAATTATTTTTTAAACCACACACTACACAACGTGATTTCTCGCCGTTATTAGATTTACGGCCAACAGCACCGGCGGTGTCAGCCGCGCGGCTTCTGCCCGAGCCAGCACCGGCATTCCGCGCGTCGCGGCTGCCACCTGCATTCGCATAAAAACACCTGCTCCAACTTAACCACGATGTCGGCGCGTGCATGCCTAGCATACGCAGCCTTCTGAGCGAAGTTTAGGGCCTGCTCAAAAGACAGGGTCGTTGAGTCACTCTCGAATAACCGATCACGCACTGGTCCCGTTCTGAAGCGTGTCCAGCTCCGAACCAAAATTGCAGTTAATGGCTAGCCCTCGCAGCCGCGCAGCCCACTCCTCGATACTCTGACCGTCGGATTTCGTCAATCTAAGATATTAGTCCAAGAAAATTAATCAAATTAGGGCAAGAATCTCGGAATGAGAGATAGTCAACTATACAGTTGACTATACAGTTGACTATCTCAGTCAACTATACAGTTGACTATCTCAGTCGAACAGATCAGTCGCGGACATCGTAGGTACGATAAGTAGGTTTTGAAACAAG
Source organism: Orthosia gracilis (assembly GCA_947562075.1). Classification (NCBI taxonomy): domain Eukaryota; kingdom Metazoa; phylum Arthropoda; class Insecta; order Lepidoptera; family Noctuidae; genus Orthosia; species Orthosia gracilis. The sequence continues at coordinate 22,806,339 of OX387275.1, forward strand.
TTTTAGGGTGTTAAAATAAAAATTTATATAAGTTTATAGCTGACAATCTCTCATTCCGAGGTGAACCCCTAATTTTCCTGGACTATATCACCGAACATGTTCTACGATCTTTGGGACTCCCTTTAGATTAGATCTAATCTGAGATCTTCGACCGTGTTACCAACACTTTGCTTTCTATTCGTTCTTCGGGTTTTTCTCTCCTCACGATATCGTTATGTTTTCCTCCTCTGCTAGTTCCTATTCCAATAAGTGCAGATCCTTTACAATGACTTTTCATCGACTACCTGCATGTACTCTTAGTTCTTTAGATATTGATCTGTTAAGATCCTCGTTATACTTAGGTCATACTAACCTAGCGATCATGAATAAATAAGGTTGTGCATCAATTAAATTTATAGAAATTAAAACCCGAAATATTTAATTTAATTTTATTTTAACGTAACAAAAATAGTAAGTTTTATAGTATAAGAAATAAAAGCAAAGTAAGGCATAATCATATCTTCAACTCTTCTTTAAATTGGACATTTATTTTAAGTTAAAGAATATTTAATGTTATTGATATTTAATTTTATTGCAATTTTATTTTGTGTTTATGAATGTATAATTTTAATATTTAATTTATTATTTTATGATGCATATAACAATTGATGATTGGTAATAAATGAGCTTTGGTTTGATTTGAACTGTGCATTTACTCAAGGTGGTACCTTGAGTAAATGCACAGTCAAAACACAACATCAATCAGTCAACAAGATTCTATGAAAATGTTTCCAGCTACACAGGCTAAGCTCTAAATATTCACGAAACTCGAATAAACAAGCCTGAACAAAAACCTTCCTTTAATTTAAGAAAACAACAAGTCTGAAAGTTTAACAAAATCATGCTCTAAAGATTCTCTTATCGAAGACAAGAAACAAACTTGGGTACGGTTGATTTATCTATCCGCCACAGATACTGAAGTTTCGAGAAAATCTAAAATGTTTCATTCATAAAATACGAACTGATTCTTGGCTTAGATTCATCGGAAGGGATTTGGAACAAGCCGGTACCCGAAATTAATTTAGCATTGATTGCGATGGAAGCATCGAATAAAGTTCTTAATTGTTCGAAATATTTGATGAATTTTCGCTTTGTTTGGTTTATTTCAAAGGCAGGATACAATTGTTTTACATAGCTATATAAAACGACTGATGCCGGGTATTATTCAGTTCCTTTATATTCTTCATCAGTCGGATTTTAACTTTTAATAAAATTGTGAATATCAATCTTTGTTATACTCATACTACCATTGCATTTGCATTCTCATTTCTCTTTCTAATTTCTAATATCGTGAGTTATAATTTCATTAATGTCTGACACAAATAACATCCAACCAAAACCAACTCTGTGTAATTTTTAACTTTCTTATTAAAACTTTGAGGAAGTTTGAAGCTAAAAACTTGTTCTCTCGAAACGATCTCTGCCATTCGTTAAAACGTATATATTAGAAATTGTATCCTCAATATTGTATTAAAGCTAATATTATTTTACATTACATTTATTTGACTATCAGCATTATTCAATGGTATTGGAATCCGGAAAAATAATATTGATTCTGATTTATTTTGATGCTCCAATCCAAGGTCGATTTAATAGGATGAACTCATTCTGTCTGAAAACATCAGTTTTAAGAGGAAGGAATATGGTTTTTTGAGTTTAGCGAAATTTAAGTTACGTAAATATGCTGGGAAACTACACATTTGCATTTAAGCCAAATGCAAATGTGTAGTTGAACTGCACGGGAAAGTTCAAGAACACCTTGAATCTGAACCAATTTACCTTTTTCGGCGGTTAAACGAAAAAAATGTCACAACAAGGTTTTTGCTTGTATGGTTAGCCAATGAACGCGATCAAAATCCCCCTTTAAGATAATAATTAAACATAAAACAACAGATATGAAGAACTGAATAAAAAATGAACCTACAAAATCCCGGGCTCTGTAAACTAAAAAGACGGACACAATTAACCGATGAATTCAGAAAAAGACGACAAAAAAGGACCATTATGTTCTAAGAATAGAAAATTAAAATAAAGAAAACTTAAAAAAACTAAACTTAACAAATAGGAGAACCTTGCCTTTTTATAAGTCCAACTTCCCCTAATTCTGGAATGTTCGTAACGAGGTTAGCAATCTACATGACAATATATTTAAGTAACATAATATTATTATTATTAAGGTTATATATGAACGCTAATGATAAGTGACTTAATAATAATAATAAACTGATTATTTTGGGTGTAGTTAGATATGCGAATCACCGTATTACATAATTAGATAAAAGGTTTGTCATTTTTTTTTTTTGTGGATGTCCCGCTAAAACTTACTGTATTGGAGACATCGTATTTTTTTATGAATAATATATTAATTGACATGAAACCTTTACTATATTCGATTAAAAAACAAAAAGGTACAACAAATAAACTATATTTTATCGAGGTAAAATCAGAAAAGATAACATAAAAACCCACGCGTTCCCGTGTCGCTGAATTATAAAGCACAGAAATAGGATTGGGATTGGGAGGCGTTCCTTTCTTAGAAATAATCTGCCATATTTTTATATTCCTCCCCATTCAAAAGGCTTTAGCCCTTCCGCTTTGGTATAATGGAGTCGGAATATTAGTTCCGGGTAAACAATTCTGGGTTTCTACTGGATACTGAAGGAATATTATTTCTGCAAATAATATTTTATTATGCGGTACACAATGTGTAGTAGCCTGACGCGCCTTTTTATTGAGTTTATGAATAGGCCTGACATTGAAGACTGTAGTTGTATTATTTTGTTTGTGTTTTTGTTTTAAGGGTTCCGTGACTCAAAAGGTAAAAAAGGAAACTTTATAAGATCACTTTCTTGTCCGAGTGTCACCACCGATTTTCTCAGGAACCCGTTCCTGGGAAAATCGGACTTCGCAAGTAGCAATTTATACCAGATACTGAAGTCTATAGTCCTCCTATTAGGTGTATAAAAATCAAGGTCCTGAGTTAACTAGATAAAAAGATATAAGCAAATTTAGATTTTTGCGAAAACTTGTACCATAATTTACCTTCAATTTAACTTTTTTTATTTTTGCTTTTTACCAAAATTGACAATTCTAGATCAACCGGAAGTACCCTATAGGTTTTGGGTCGAAAACCTATATGGTAGTTCCCGTTGACCTAGAATCATAAAAATTGGCAAAAAGTAAGGTCTTACAACAAAAATAAAGGAAAAATAAAAAAAATAAAAAAATTGAAAATTAAGGTAAATTTTGGTACTTACAAGTTTTCGCGAAAATTTAAAATTGCACATATCTATAAAACTTAGCCACCAATAAAAATGATATGAATTTTACTATGGCGATATAATTAAAAATCAACTGGGTATCTTACCGGTCATCGATGTGATTAGACTTTCGAAATGACTGTTCGTGCAATGCATTACCTATATTACAGAAATACGCAAAAAAATTCACTGATTATCAGATATTTTGATTGTTTGCGAAACACCTATATTTGCGTGGTGAAATTAGGTAAAACATGTGATATTTTGAATTGGCTTGTTTGGAAAGAAATGTATTACCAAAACCAATTATTTTGGTATTCATAAAAAGAAGAATCATTTTAGTTGACACCGAAATAGTTTTATTACTGACTTATTATTTAATCTAGAAATAATACGTGTAAAGATTTGAAAGTTGTAAACATTTGAATAGAACGGTTGGCTTAATACGTCCGTCATTTATGCCGCCGACAGAGGTCGCTGTCACTGGATGTACAACTTACAACAAAGCGGGCGCACGAACTGTTTGGACGTGCAAGTTGAATGTTTAACCAAAATGTTCTATAATATTATGTTCTTACAAAAGTTGTATAAGAAAAATAAATGGGTGATGCAAAGACTGTGATGCTTAAACCTGGCTTAAACAATAGATTTGCGTAGCGAAAACATACTAAATCTATGGCTTAAACTCGCCCTGACGGTGATCAACAGACACAGAGCTCTTTGTGAAGGAGGTTTTTGTTTTTATAGAATTGATATAGCAAAAGCACATGGGCGGTGGCAACCAATCAAAGTCTGATTGGACAGTCGACTTTTTTGCCATTAAATAATACTAAAAATTGCTTACAAAGTCACCACTGGATTTACGGGTTGGATCTGCAATCGTGCGGTCATAGTTGGGTGGTAAAAGGGGTTAAAGCTAGTAGGGCTTGGGTTCCAGATTATAACGCTACTACTCTTATTACAAGATAATGCATATTTTTCGAGATACGTATTAATGAAAAATGTTGGATAAAAAGCGAAAACGGAACGTGAAAATGGGCTATTGACAACCAAACCTGTTGCACATATTGTCTATAGTGCAAAATGACGTGAAAAATAAGCAAAAAGGAACGTAAAAAAAAAGTATGCTAAGTGTCACTGTCATTCGTTTGTTGTTCATTCCGTTTCTCCTCGAGTTGCGTGAATGTGTTTCCTGTGTTTCGTAGTGTTTTTCTTGTGGCTTTATTCGACGACTTTGGCTTATCCTCTGGACTCGAATTGTTTGCCTTCACGATTGACCTCCGCTTGTACACTGGACACCGATTTTCTACGTAATCGACTGATGTGTGTACAAAAGGCAATGTTACTATGGCAACCATGAGAATTAGAATGCAAGAGCGAGCGAAGTGAGCTCTGGACTTGGGGCACTCCGACTCGTACAGGTTAGGTTCGAAGGGGATGGCGGGGTCTAGTGAGCGAGCGGAGCGAGCGAACTAAGACCCTGACATCCCCTTCGTGTTAGGTTACTGTAAACCCTGCAGACAGAAATAGGAGCCCCGCGTAGCGGGGCTACGTCGACTATGCTTTTTAGGCGAATATAAAATGGTTTGAGGTTAGGTTACAATAATTGGTTTTTCTCAAGAACGGTGCATTACCATTACAAATGTTACCAGGAGAGAAGGGGTACCCCCGATTTTTTGACTTGACAAGCTGACAGGTTACATTATACGAAATTTCAAATTTCGATTAGCTAGAATATATTATAAGTCAAAATATCTAATGGAAAAATGAGTTAAGATTTATTAATTTTTATTTATTTATATTATTTTTTATTTATTTATTCATTAACACATAAATTTGTTTTACACACACAGTTAAGACCCAAGCTAACAAAAGTAGTCATAAATTACTAATTGTACAGTCCTAAGTAACGGGTCTGGGTAGAAGCACAAGTTAAACAGTGGACAACACACTAAGTGTAACCCTCTGGAATTCCGCCAAAGAGCAAGAAAATATGTCCAAACGCAGAGAGATGCTATTAAGAATTCTTACTGCACGAATCACTGGTGCAAACTTTAATAAATTTGTACGGGTTGCCGGGACTTTAAAAAGGTCTTGCACGGGACTTTTTCCCTAGGTCCTAACCGTAGCCTCCTGTTTGGAACGAGCAATCTCAACGATTCCAATATTGTGGATTATTCAGCATGCCACGAAAAACCATAAAAACATATCTTGCAAGAGCGAGGTTGCGCCTTACCTCCAACTTATAGTACCCAACCATTCCTATAACAAAAAGAGTTGGATACATAAGAGGGTAGAAGGGGTATAAGATGGGAACAAATTATCGGACGCGGCTGACGGACGCGACTGACAGCCGCGACTTAAAGAGTATCTGGGTAATGAATGTACATTACATTGTGCAAACTATCGGACGTAAGTCGCGGACGTGACCATGGGCGTTCGGAGGACCGATAAAGATCTGGCCCGCTGGATGTTTGTGTCAGCTGAAAACGTCCACGGACGGGGTGCACGGGGTGCGGGACGGTGCAGGACGCGTCCCAGCGTCAGAACAACTCAGACTTCGCGATATCTACACGATATCGCACGTGCGTGCGAGATTGTAAATAAAAAATGAAGAAAACTTATCGAATGTGTTCGCAGGAGATAATTGCGTCCTCACTCTCACTACTCGACATGTTTCTACTTAAACATAATCTGAAAAGTTAACCAGAAAAATCCTCTTGCCATCACTGGTTAACTATGAAGTGCCGCATTCGACCGATGCAGTGAATGCCTGTAAAGTGGCTTGCCCGAATACAGCGTTGCCCGAGACTCCTTTTCTCAGAGACAGTGGGATGAGCCGCTCTGCAGGTTGGTACGGAATAAACTTATAGATACGTCCACCAATGTGATCTGCTGAGCGTGCCCGCCTTCTGGCTGTGGGAGAATGGGAGTCAGACCTCTGGCTACAGACACTACCATCAACCAACATAGGAACTATGTTGTGTGACAACACTTTCCGGATCGCTACATGTCTGCGTTTGGGTGCTCCCACTGGAGCTTCACATCGTTGTCAATGTGGTGAAGCAGTCGACCGCCTCGGACACCATGGCCTATCCTGCAGTAGAAGCGCTGGTCGGTTAGCACGGTACGCTAGTATTAATGACATCATACGTCGGGCTCTTATCACCGCTGGGGTGCCAGCTGTTTTAGAACCCATTGGCTTGGCGCGCGACGATAGGAAGAGACCAGGCGGGATGACCATAATGCCATGGAAGGTGGGTAGGCCTTTGGTGTGGGATGCAACATTTGTCGACTCCCTTGCGCCATCCCACCTTCTTAGCACGGCGGGCTGTGCTGGGGCAGCTGCTGCTAGTGCAGAAAACCTCAAACGGCGCATATACAAAAGTAATTGGAAGTTATATATTTGAGCCGTTTGGGGTTGAAACATTAGGTCCATGGGGTCCGAGTGCTCTTCGAGTATTTCGAGATGTAAGCAAGCGATTAGTTGACTCTTCACGTGACCAGAGGGCTGGGCTTTTCCTTGGCCAGAGAATCAGCATTGCCATCTAACGTGGCAAAGCTGCCAGCGTTCTGGGCACTTTTCACGTTGACAGCGATGTGGACGAATTTTTTGACGCCCTATGACCCCTGGCCTTTTATACGTGTTCGTCGTATTTTATTTTTATTTAAGTGTATATATAGGTAGTTATTGTTAATTAAGTATTATATACTATGTAAATTTTAATTGATATAATTGAATAAAAACACACTAACATAACCTTTGTTGAATAAGCTATATAGATTATGAAATAAGCGCTCGGACGCGCCCGCAAGCCGCGACCCATAAGATATTGTACGACATTGTTGACACGTAAATGCTATGATGCAATGTCATGTTTTACTTAACAAAATTATAAGCTTACCCTCAATCTTCTTTATTATCTATTTTTGTAATATCAACGACACGGCTGACATAAATGATGTGATGGATGATTTATAAACATATCGACGAATTTCACAAAAACGTTAAGTAACTGATTGGGGCCGCGGTATTACAGCTTGATTCATGAGTGATAGGGTCCAAGTTCGATTCCTACTTCGGCCTAACGATTTTATTAAATTTTAGAATTATGTTGTGAGTTTTTAGTTTGTAAAAAAAATATGATGTTTGTGGAACATGTTTGGAAATTTAAAAATGTCAATAGGTAGGATGCGATGGATATTACATAGCGGTCGCTTGCATGAGTGCCTCTGTATTTGTATTTCTAGTAAGAATATCTTAGCAGTTTTATTGATTTCCCGAGATGGCGCGCACGTTAACTTCGTAGTACCTACCTATATCATCCTGACTAAGAAGTTAACGTGCGCGCCATCTCACTCAAACTATTGTACCGAAATCCGTACCTATTTATTTATTTATTTTTTTCTAGCTCGAAGTGGAACCTATGACTGGTACTAATAGATTCCATAAACTAAGGTTTATTACCCACAAAACTTCAACATGCATTAATGTTTCGAGAAAAGATTTTCAAAAATATTAGTGTTACCATTACACTAATATTATAACACTTTTTTGCCATTTCATGGCATAAATTTTGTGTCACTGTTTGAGCGTATTTTTGGATTTTTTGTCACATTTTTTATCGACTGATCTAAATTATTAAAATCAACAGTTCACCGACTGTTGCCACGTGAATGAAGCCAGAAAATTATACGTTTTAACGCAACGTTGTTTTCTTTTTTATAATCTCACATTAGATACGTTTCCTTTGAAACTCGAAAAATCCAGCCAAAAATTACAATTTCTTTGAAAGAGGATCAAAAAAGCGTTGGTATTAATCCGGCCCGGGTAAGGCATGAAACCCAGATGTTTGGTACATACCGTTCTTAACCGGGATTATTTACAATATTTGGTTGCGGACTTATAGGGTGTCTTTTTCTTTCATTTTCTTTATATTTTCGACAAAAGTGTGATTTTTCTGGCTTTGAAGAGCACAGGGAGTCAAATATTTGCTTTTGTTGCAAAAAGTGATTTGGGAACAATATTTCCTTAAACGTTAGATATAAGTTCTATATACTATAAACATCATCATCATTGCAGCCCAAAGTCATCCTGCTGAACAAAGGTTTCTACCAAGCGTCGCCACATCGAGCCATCTTACTTCTGTGTTGGATGGCATATAAACAGAAATTCAAATCACCGATTCATTTTTATCCATGAAGTCTATTTCATGAAGCTCTTGGTGTATTGTCTATTCTCAGAGCTGCACACAGAGCTTATTTCAAACGGAATAAATAAATAATTATGGAAATAAGTTTATTTGAATATTTAACTATCAGAAATATTTCAGTGATCTGTCTGTTTACCAGGCTATTAATTTAATTACTCTTGCCCTTTCCATTGAAAGCGTTGTAATTTAACAAAACAACTTTTCCACTTGCAGTTGGAAAACACGCTCAAACAGTATAAATAAATCTATCGATATTTTAGTCTTTGGGAATATATATATTTATATTTTTTATTTGAAAATACTTAGAAACAGTCATTTTCGTAAAATGATCGTCCTCTTAAATACTTAGTGCTATTTTGGATAAATCTAGCTTTGAAAACTTAGTTGAAATTAATGTGAAGTAAGTTTTCAAACCTAGCATCGATGGAAAATGACACTTGACTTCAATTACTTTTTGCCTGACCCGAGAATTGAACCAAGACCCCATAACCAGCAGAAGCGCTTGCAACCACTACACCAATGATGGTTTAACACCTTTAAACATAAATCAAAACAGTAACTTGCTCCAATTCAGTAATATGCTTACAGAGCAGTCATTCAATTATGAATTGACAATGAAGCCGTAGTGTTGTGTGCCGCGTGTATTGGTTATGTGTGCGTTTTATTCTTTCTCCTTAGTTTGGAGCAACTAAACCTAATCTCCCTAGTTTTTTAATGTCGAATAGAAAATCATCGAAGAAAAGCTTTTTAGTTTCATTTATAAATAATGATTTTATGTACCTAGTAATTATTTGTATTATAAATCTTGTTGGTGATTGGTGTTTGTAAAAAAAACAATCAAATTTTAACTTATCAGTTTATTAGAAATATATAAAAAATATACACGTTCCGCAGATTTTTACATTTGATGAACTCTCCATCCCGTATCTGGAAACGGCGTTTCTAAACTTCATGGGCTTGAAGCACATTCAGCGGGTTCTGCGAATTGTTGAACGTCAGACCACCTCCAATCCCAATCACGATATTTTGACAATCCACAGGTGTCAGTATTTCCGAAGATTGCACGAAGTATTTATCGTGTGGTTGCAGCCATTGATATACCTGCAAAAACAAGTCATAATTAGATAAATTAAATAAATAAGGTTCATAGCACTGTTAGGTACAAACATAGTAAATACCGACATGATGCAGATATGGAGAAAGGTAAATAAGGAGATGACCTAACACCCAAATCTTTTGTCTACATCACAAAAGGTTTGGGTGAGGCAAAGATCTTGAAAGTAACTGTGCAATAAATTTTCGCAGATGGTGATCAAAAGAAACAAAGATCTGTTTGAAGGAGCACTTAGAATATTTTTAACACTGGTTGGATGGAAAAGCATCTGCGACGCTATTGGTATTGCAGAAACACATGAGCGCCATTAGCTGGCACAGTTAGTTTTTAAGCGAAAAAAAAGGTAAAATATTCAAAATAAAAAGATTCCGATGAATTCAAAACCCAAAAGAATTACTCTGGCATTCGCTTACATGAGAAACTTACATATTCATATAGTTCAAAATATGTTAAGCGTTCTTACAGGACAAATTTAGCATAGCATAAATTTACAGTTAGATTGATAGTTAATCTTTAACACATGTTTACAATTAAGGTATCAAAAAACAAAACTCTTGTAAAACAAAATTATAAAAGCTTAGTGGGTAGATAATTACACATTATTATTGAACAGTTGACACAGGATTAGTGAAAAGGTGAATTTTATCAAGTTGAAACATTTGCCAAATTTACTTTTTTATTTTATTTACTGTGATACTTCAACCAATTTTGTGCAGTTATTTTTGCGCACACACATTCTATTAGAGAATTTTCTTAGTTTCTATTGCTGTTATAAATTTATCCCACTCCACATATTCTTTAGTTTTTTCTTTTCTTTTATTAAAAACTTTGCCCCTGTATCGTGGGTGCGTATACTAGGTCGCGAATAAATTTGAAAGAGAGTTACCGCAGCCCTGGCATAAGCAACTGAAGGAACACGGGTGGGTTTTAGTCAGTGAAAGTCTAACACTCCGGCCCTCACTCTGGCCCTCCCGCTTCACCCAGAGCGGGACTACTTGTCTGTGGAATGCTTTGCCAGATCCAATCAAACGTGCCCAATCATTGCCTGTATTCAAAAGACTTGTAAAGGATCATTACCTGTCACTGTCTTCGTCTTAGCGTGTTGATTTCAAGCAGACACTGTGATTGTGATTATCAATAGAGTCATTCATAATTTATTTTTATTGCCATTATATTTAGTATGTATGTATTTATGTATATATTATATAGCATATATATTTATCTGTGTATCTATTATAATATAGTATTTTGAAAAAAAATATTGTCACAAAATCAAAAATCAAAATCAAAATAGTTTATTTCAAATAAACCTTAAAGGTACTTTTGAATTGTCAAACAAAAAAAAATATGACTCTAGTTGCAAATTCGCAAACGTCAGTAGATCTCAATGGAGAAGAATTTGCAAGAAACTCCACGGACACTCTTTTCCATCAGTTTCAATTACAAGTTTTTGGTTACATCATTCTTGTTATGAAATAAATACATATATGTGAGAACGATGCAAAAAGACGTGCACGTAAAAGCGTCTAGAGTAACAAACAATTTCAACATAAAAATGCAACAGGCCGAGGCAGCTAAGTTATGACCAATCCCAACTGATGGCGCCCGTTCACGAACATGACGCATGGATCGGCACCACTCAGCTCAACCATTATGGAGGGAACCGAATGATCCAACACATGTGCCACCATCAGACAGAAATTAGAGAGAGCATGACACACTCAAATGCCAGGGCACACAGAAGTCAACGACACATAGGTAGATTTACAGTCGGAACATAGTACTCACACATATGCTGGGCAGTTATATAATACTAAAAGAAATTGAGTTTATACAATACAAATATATTCATACAGTCTTCAGCAGCTCCAACAATAGTTCAAAACTTTTTTGCCCATCACTAATTGTTCTTGCGCCCTAATGGCTGCGGAGCGGGACCAGCATTTAGCCAAGCATTTTTATCAGCGATGTAATCCCCCAACTTAGAATATGCTTGCCTGCATAGTGTGCGTTTTATACAAGTTTTAAATTTCGTCTCATTCAGTTCTAGAATGTGGGGAGGTATTTTATTGTAACATTTTATACAGTACCCCATAAAAGATGATGCTACTTTAGCCAGCCTGAAACCTGGTTGGATTAATTGGTCCCTATTTCTAGTAACATAATTATGTCTGTCACCGTTTTTACTGAAAAGATGTAAATTTTTTCTAACGTACATGATGTTTTCATAAATATATTGACAAGGTACCGTCATGATGTTAATGTCCTTAAACAGTTCCCTTAGAGAATCGCGCCGGCGAAGATTGTATATCGCTCTGATGGCTCGTTTTTGCAGAATAAAAATTGAATCAATGTCTGCAGCCCTTCCCCATAGTAAGATACCGTAAGACATTATACTATGAAAGTAACTAAAATAGACTAGCCTCGCGGTATCTACATCAGTAAACTGACGAATTTTTCTAACAGCATAAGCTGCCGAACTTAGCCGCCCTGCAAGTGATATTAAATGAGGACCCCATTGCAACCTTGAGTCTAGCGTGATCCCCAGGAATACCGTTTTATCGACAAATTCTAGCTTCTCCCTACCCAAGATAATGTCACAATCAGTACTTTTGACATTCGGCAAGGCAAATTTTACGCACTTAGTCTTTTTAGCATTTAAAACTAAATTATTAGCCGTGAACCAATTTTGAACCTGTCGCAAGACGTCATTTACGTCGTCAACGTTACTCGTACGTCTATTTATCTTAAAAATCAAAGAAGTGTCATCAGCAAATAATAATAATAATATATAATATAATAATATAATTGCGATAAGGCCGCCCATTGTATATGTATTAATTTTAAGTTTCATTTTATAATTGTATTTTAAGGTGTACAATAAAGCATATAATAAATAAATACACAAGACACCGGATCCGGAACAACCCTCTGTAGGCCATATAAATATTTGTTTCGTGTTCTAAAAGATCGTCTATGTGCAGACAGCGGCCAGTTAGAATTTTATTACATTGTATAGAATAGATAAATTCTTAGCTATATTATTATGCAAATTTTTTATTATTTTGATCGCTTTTCTTTCACGTTGATTTGATACTACCTCTTAGTTGTTGCTTATGCAGATGATACAGTCCTTCTGGAACATGCTGAAAATTGGGTCAGTGCCAGGACGAAATCTGAAGGCTTACGGCAAAATGTAGAAAAAACAAATTACATAAATTTTCCATTGAAACCTCCTTCGCACTAATTTACAGTTAAGGCTCACATTTGCAATGCACAATAGTAAATTATGCAACTAGTGAATAAAGGACGGTTTTAAAGCGAGGGCCATAGATGAATCACGAACAAGTGAAGGATTCTAACAACTGAATCACGACCGCAGGGAGTGATTCATGATGATTGAATCACAAGCATAGCGAGTGATTCAAGTGTTAGAATCCTGAACGACGCGAGTGATTCATGGCCCTCTATATAAATCCGTTTTATTCAAGAGTTGCATACTATATTTTATACCATGACTTCGAGAAAAAGAAGGATTTAAGCCAAAAGCACAAGGAATAATCATAAATAAATAAATGGTTTATTACCTTCAAAATTTACAGAAAATGAGAAACCTTAGGGTTTCACATTTTTTGTAAATTGAAGCTGAGCCTTTGAGTTTGAGTTACCTAAACAGCACCTGTGTTTCAGGGGCCAGTGACCATCTCCGTTAAGTTACATAATTATAATTAATTAAACATCAATGCAATTAATATTAGAATAACAATGCAAATAAGTATTCACTAAACATCCTAGATCAAAATAAAATCATTATCAAAATCCTAAATATAAACAAACTCAAAATTAAATTGACGAAGGAGTTTGAAATTCGAATATTCTTTGTTTGCACAAGAAGTTTGTATCGAGTATTTTATGCGCAAGTAGGTTGTATTGCATTGAGATGGAGGTCAAATATATATTGGTGTGTTCTAAATTCAAACACCAAAACAGTGATTAAAAGTGCTTTTTATTCACTGTTTTCAGTGAATAAAATAAGCTTTTTAGAGGGGGAATGGTATAAACGAATTATAGAGCTTGTCTTCCGCTGACAAGAGCAACCAGTGTTAGATACCTGGGTGTACTTATAGACAGTCTCGTTTCGAGGCATACCCCAGGTTAGGGTTTTGTCTGGTAGGGTTAGAAAACTAACTACCGTTATTAAAAGCCTGCGGTATGGTGCTGATGCGGATACCTAACGTGTGGTTTATTTTTACCTGACTAAGGCACAGCCAAAAGGAGGTGGACTACCGCTGTGGAAGGCGCGCGCAGCTCGGCGTGGGCTAGGTCGCCACTGCCTCCACTGAGTCCTGCCGATTGGAGTCATTAGATTAGTGCTAAACATTTTTTCTTCTCCATCCACTACTGATTTTATCTATAGGTACTGAGGTCAGTCATAAGATTTGAATAGTTTCACGTAGACAATAATGTTCCTAATTGGCCAGCAAAATATTATATGTATACTGTGTCATGTTTGTGTCAGGCATTCTCATCAATTAATGCCTCAATATATTCGCTGGCTCTCAAAATTGTTTGGTACCCAAATTGTTGCCTGATTAAAATTTTACATGTTTCATGAGCGTACCTTTTGTTATTTTTCAATCTCTGTGAAAAAAAAGGAGTTGGAGTGTGGCACCGCTTGATGCCGCGATCGCGCCCAGGTCCCCCCGGCTGCGTGTGCGCCGCTGTCTCGCGCGCTTTCGTTTCCCGCTGCATTTTGCCGCAAACTCCTGAAATCATGTCGTCTTCTTTTGGCGTTTCTGCTCACAGGATGTTACATTGTCTAGGCCCTAAGCACAATTTCAGATATGTGAAGTTTCACTTAAACAGTAAACGATGATCTTAAGAGAGACTAATAATCCTACTAATATAAGGAATGTTTATTGCTTTACGTAACGGATTCGGAACACAGTAATTATAGTTTTTATCCATATATATTAAGATAATTTCGTCAATCACGCAGGTATTATAGGATAACTGCTGCTTAGAACGGTGACCGTGGAGATGAGGAAGAGGTGCCGAGCATGTTTACAGGTCAATGGTCATCAATTTGAACAAAATTTGTAATTAATTAAAATTAGTAATTAATTAAAATTTGTAATTTAATGACATTAATCATTACCAAATTTTTTGTTTCATTTGCCATCCTTTTACGATCGAACACATTTAATTTTCATTAGTTGAAATTTTTGCTTGAAGTGCCCTAGTTGCGGAAATTAATTAATAACTTTAAAACTAAAAGTGATAATTACACTTTTAGCATATCGTTAGAAAGGGCATGGACTGAGGATGTTTTAAAAAAATCAGAAGAACTCCAACCCTGTTAGTTTTTTTTTAAACCCCATAGAAAGTTGCCCTTAAAATTATTTCTTTACCTTACTACGGTACTTCAGGCCCCATAACTTTTCTTCTCCACAATTTTCTGGTGTAAAATAATTTTTTGCAGGACCCTAAGACTCTAACGATTAAAACAAGACCATTAGCCGACCGGTCCCATGGATAGATTTTGAGCTACAGGTAGTTTTAGTCAAAAAATCATAAAAAAGTCAAATAAAAAATAATAATAAATTAAAAAAAAACCTTGAGGCCAAGGTCAATATAATGGGCGGGGGTAGGTAGCAGACTATCCCTAGTTTCTACCCTAGGCGTATGTACAGCTCCCTTCCAAACACCCTGTATAAACGCAGCGATTCGTAGACAAGAAAAAAAAAGGCAGTTGAAAGCGAGTGTTGCAAGTGTATCAAGGGTGGCGCTACTTGTAGGTTGTTATAAAACAAACAACCTACAACTAACGCCACCCCCGATACAAACGCTAAAGCTCTAAAATTTTAATCGATTTGCATTACGTCGAGAAATGTATTACCTGTTGATTGTAAATCTTGGGGATGTAACGGTGAAGTATCATCTCATATTTTAAACATACACTTTCTAATTTATGAAATTATTAGCTTCTGCCAGCGGCTTCGCCCATGTTAATGTCGAAAATTATCCCAAGGGCAATGGGGAATGGCAATAGAGAATTTTGTCTGGAGTAGTTTTCAGACTATAATCTATATCTGTGCCAAATATCATCCGGATCCGTCCAGCCGTTTAAGCGTGAAGAAGTAAAAAATATATCAACACACACTCACAAACTTTCGCCTATTAGTGTGATATTTTAGTCGATTTCTGTAGTTGTTATCTATGGTAAAACTACAGAAATCTACTGCCTTTATGTATTGTCTTTGTCTTGGTGTACAAAAAGTATCTATATAAAGATGAATGACAGTTGTAAAATGTAACATTGCAAATAATTCTGTTTCTGTTCACACCACAACGCAACCAACACAATAATGGTGACAAGCACCCACATCAGGATTATATTTGGTATAAATCCAATATCGGCAGCCATTTCCAATAATAATTGAGAACATCACAATCAAGACTGGAAATTTACAAGGGACGGCTTCAGCAATGGCTCATTGCCAACAGCATCGGCGAGGATACCGATGAATCTGGAGTGAGAAGTGAACTCAAAAAAGCATTAGTTTTGAGTAATCTGTAGAACATTGTATAATATGGTATTCTATCGGAAAGCCTCTCGTTGCGGATCGGTCACTGGCCTCCCACAAGCGGGTTTCACCAGTTGATTGAGAAGTCGCACAGATATAACAAGAGCGCAAATACCACTATTGTATAGACTAACTACTAGATGGGGTAAGAACAAAGACGAGGACTAAGCAGATACAAGAACATAACAGTACTGCGGCTTTACGTGACGTTTGTTATGGGAAAATATACAAGGGGAAAAGCGATTTTGTTGAGCACACGTCTCCAGTCACTTCCCAGTGATGATGGAAATTTTCACCTTGCTTCGCTCGAAGATTTCGATTCGAAAAGCCCACTCTCAGTGGGCCGCTAGGTTACGAGGACTTGCTTCTCACTGCGCGATTATGAATCTAGGGGATTATGGTCTTGAGAAGTTCATCTCGGGAATGTTTACCAGGGCATAAACGAGACAAACTGTTTACCAAAGTTAAGATATCAACGACATGACGCTTATATAATTATATAAATTCATTACCGTACTATCAAACATGATAAAGGAATATAAATTACATGAAAAAAAAAAATACAATTGTTTTCCTGGTGGACGGTAGCACAACATATGATCTCAAATAAGGTTGACTTCACATTGGCGATTGGAACGCATTTTTTTTTAAACGTTTTTGGATGAACGTACGATATATGCACGTATCGATGAATTTAATTCACCAAGGATTAAATTCATCGATTAAATGATGATGGTCCGAATCTGTGAAGGTTAAAATCCTAGTAGATCCTGGTGTCCTAAGTGGATCCTAGCAGATTTGTGAAAAAATTCTTTGTTTTTTTCGAAATCCTCGAACATCTAGTAATACACCTTGAATGTATTTTGTGCCTGGTTCTGGTTGCATTGTGTTTGTTTGCGGGCAAAATTGAGTATTTAGTGGTCAACTCCAGAATCACTTTTTGAAAAGATGAACAACGTAATCGTAGAACCGTTTTTCATCTTTTCAAAAAATTATCCTCGGAGTCCAATCGTAAATGACGCATCGTCTATTTTACTTTTCGAGATTGTTTTCACGACTGTTATATTGACAGTACCATAGGCCCACAACGGTTCACCAATTGCCATTTTTGTGGCATAAGCAAAAACCTTTCATGTTTTCTTTTTACTGACTAATTCATTAGAAGAAAAAAAAAACAAAAAAATTAAAGAAAGTGTTTATTGAAAGGAGCAGATTTCTGCGGTGTATGTGCAGCCTTAGCTCGCTCAGTCACACGGCGCGCACTTTCAGTCTCCTTCCTTTGCAGTTCCTTGGCTTCACTCGTATCTTTTGTCTCACTTGCCCGCTGTGTAGCTGTTACCATAACTGGTATATCCATCTCACTCTACGTAAAATCTATAGAAACTTAAACTTCGAGTTTCTCAATTTCTGTACGTACCACTTTAGTTTTCTAATGGTGACGAAATAATTTTTGATTTTTCAACCGACTTCAAAAAGGAGGAGGTTCTCAATTCGACTGTATGTTTTTCATCGTTTTTAAGTTATCCTTAATCATGCGTAGTTTCATGATACCAAAAATAAAAAGAGAAAAATAAAGAAGTACCTTTTAACAAAAAAAAATAACCGACTTCCTAAAAAACAACAAAGCGAAAAATTAATTTCTTTTCGGCAGTGGGTGTCATAAACCAAAAAAAATACCGACTTCAGAAAAGAAAGTTATGTTTCGCTTGGTATGTTTTGGAAGTAAATTTTTGTTGTGGATCTTGTATTATGATTGTTTATGATTCTGCCAGCTGTTTGGATCGTAATCAATGTTTTATTGAACTTGCCTCGTTATTTGGTTGATGGTTAGTTACTAACTATCGCACTGGTTCATCCATATCGCTCTTCGATAAATCTATTGAAAGACGAGTTTCTTGATTTTGCTAGATAAATTTGCAAGTACCCTCATTGTTCAGTAATGGGTATTGAAATAATAAAAATACCGATTTCTTCGTTGATATTCTGCTATCTTGTTTTGTGTCTAAATGACAGCTGCAGCTATTTGGAAGCTTGTATTTAACTTGCCTTGTAAGACAGTTGGTTAGTATGAATGGGTCAAATCTTGCAACCGACTTTTGAAACAGTTATCTCCAACCAGGTGAGCTGAAATTTTGCTCAAACGTTTGGTTTGGATGACAATGCACGGTTTTTAAAAAACGGTTAACTTAACTGTGCACCTCGCTGGAATACGACCCCTACTCCCGCCTACCCGGGTAGAGCCCCGCGTTTGCCACTTGCGCCAATAGCGAAAGTCGAACGCCAGAGTGTCGCCACAGCGCCAGGTGCACAGTTAAGTTGACGGTGATGTAAAAACTTTTAAATGAATTGTTTTTGTGCTGTCAACGCTGCCACTTTCGTTGATAAATTGTTGAAAGCTGTATCGACGTTAAATTTTTAATGATAAACGAATAAAATCACGGCTACCTACTTTTTGCCTGTCGAGTAGACAGAGACAAAATTTACAATGTATGTATCAATACAATTCATCCCAAAATACGAGACAGTGTACTCAACCTTGTCATTGGAGGTTTGAGAAATCTTTAATCCCACAATATTAAAAAAAAAATCTCAAAAATTGACTTGAGTTTGGTATTGTTATTATAGAAATAGGATAATATAATTTAGTTTTGGTTACAACATGGACAAGCGTGCGTTTTTACAAGCTTTGATTTAACCTGCAATGTATTTATGTATGTAAGTGTATTCGGGTCAAATCTCGCAACTGAATTTTAAAGCAGTTATCATCCACCGATTCAGATGAAATTTTGCACACACGTTTAGTTTGGATGACAATGCATGCTTAGCTAAGTGTCGTCATTCTAAATCCGAAAGTGCGGACGGCCCATGATGGCGGACTAGTTATTTTTTTGTGCACTGCCATGATATGGGTATCAAAAGAAAGGGTTTGCTGAGAAAAATACGAAAAAAATATTTTTAATTATATGTTTGAGTAATTTTTTAAAAGTGGTCATGGATTTGGATTCATTGAGGTCTCTTTGTTATTTAGTCAATATGCTGCTCAACAAGTGAGAAGTAGATTAATAACGAACTTACCATGGTAAGCAGCAAACAATACTTCGTAAGGTACCAGTGAGTGGTTATAATTTTGACTTTATTTGATTTTTATATAATATACAGGGTTACAGGAAAAGTCGACCTGGATCCGTTAAGGGCGTGTAGTACACATCGTTTCTGAATGATTTCACTATGGAACCCCCCATCCTAAACTTAACCGTTTTCGAGATTTTCGAGTTTAATTTTTTTTATGAAAATGCCCAATTTTTCGGCTATTGAAATATGAATGATAAATATGAATTTTTGGGCATTTTCATAAATAATGAAATGTACTTTGCTTGTAGTATACAAGCAAAGTACATTTCAGTATAATGGTGTGTTACTGCCATTTTTTCGCGCTTACTTAGTTGCGCTGGGAATGTTCCTTGTCGATTTCTGTGTGTGAGACAATTGCAGGAAGTACTTTTCATTCCATGTCCAGCTAGCGGTTGACATGTAAAGCAGACATCCGTTTTGAAAGATATGATGTAAAAAAAAGTAAAGATGAAAATGTGGTTCGTAGAATAGTGGCATTGATTGAGGATAATAAGGCTTTGTAAAGTTTCTAATAAACGTCGTCTTTAGAGAATGAAAGCCCCGGTTTTTGACTTCAGAACTTAAAACTTGACCGTTAATAAGCATTATCTTTGTAACGATCCTTGTTCAACGAGTATACTTCTGTAAAGAAATAGGCTATTTATGCCTACACAATTTTACTCCCCACCGGAGACCAAAGATCGACAGTTTATGAGTCGTCCGTACAGCGTGTAATGCTTGCTGGGCCAATAGAAGGTTGGTTGGTTGCAGTGTTTTGGAACCGGAAAACGGATAGTTCGCTGTGAGTCGCAACTGTCTGCGGTGATATCACAGTAAATCGGGGTAAACCTTGCTATGCTCCAGTTGCTGGATGAGCTACAGTGCTATGTTTTACGCCAGGGCGTAGATTGACCTGACCTTTTTCGTAGTGCCTTTGGGTTTCTACATGCGTGTACTTTTTTTAATTCACAAGGATGTGTATGGAAGATGAATTATACTTAGTGAAAAACTTACGAAATCGCAACTGCAGTAATGATGCAATATGCCATGTAATGGAAATATGTTGATGTGTGGGGAAAAAAAAAGATTAAACCTATATAAGGCTCATGAAAGTTAGGGAGTATTTTTTTTTTTAAAGATCTTTGCCCCACTTAAGGAATTTCTTCCTATATCGTGGGTGATTATATATTTATTTGTCGGATTGTGTAGCGTTTGGGAAGATTTTTGTTGGTAGTAATTACTGACGAAGTTCGTTGAGGTTAGATTAAACATTGTTGTCGTGAATATCAAAATAGTCACCAAGTACTACGTAGTAGATCTACCTAGTACTTTGTGACCAGAAGAATTGTTCTGCAGAAATAAGTTCTTTTTAGGTAAGGTAATGGGCAGTCATTCGTTGGTGGATGTCGTAAGTCTTAGAATTTTTGTTTATAGAACATACCGGTTTTCCGATGTGTTCCTTTACCTACCGAGAACATGGTGATAAAATAATTTACACAAAGTACCTGCCTGCCTGGGTTCGAACCAACGACCTTATACTACAATGACAACAATAGGTCGCGGGTCATAAGTTCATAACAGGTCTCAGCATTGTTCTTGTACTTTGCGTAACTGTTAACATTTCAGGACCAACGGCACTTTAAGCCGTTATTTTTTTGCAAATTTTGATGCTGAGGTAGAAAAGTATCTTTGTGCTTGCAGGCAGGTGATCACTGACTTAAACCACTTGTCGTTAAATGATTATATTTCTGTAAGTTGGTTTGTACAAAGTCAAAGTCAAATGTATTTATTTCAACTAGGCCATTCAGCGGCATTTTTGAACGTTAACAATTAAAATTTACAAGTAATAAAAATTAATTCTACCGTGCATTCGGACAAGTAGCTTGTTATGGAGAAGAACGCACAAGAAACTCCATACTCACTCTTTTTAAAAAATAAGTGTTTTACAATATTAAAGTACATACTAAATGTACGACGAAGGTCTATACACTTTGTTCAAGTGCACGATGATTGTTCTGTACACTTGAGATGATGGAAACCCAGGAATAATGAATTAAACCGCCCGTGTTAAATGTGGTAAAATCACTGATTTATTTTACATAGCAAGTGGACTAAATCGTCGCGTGTATGTAAACGCTGATGTAGCTTAACCTACTTAATATTAAGAAATGTGCGGGTTCACCGTACACTAAAGATTGCCCTATGGAGCGGGACCAGCATGTTTCCAAGCATTGTAAGGTAGCACTGTAAGGTCTATGGTAATGGTGGGCCGCTCACACTCCAGCTCGGATGCATTATCCATCATCTCATCGTACAGGATACTGGTGTTAAAGCTCTTCGCTGACTTTCAGCGAGTCGATCGCGTCGTAATGGTGTTATGATCCTTGCACAATTATGCTTCTAGTTCAGATATACGCTTCAGTACTAGGTCATGAGTGTCTGGGCACTGCTGAAAATTTGACACTAATTGACGGAGATGGTGATGCTGGTCCAGTATATCCATATGCTTGGAGTGTAATTCTGCAAGCTGTGTAAAACTTGTGTTAAACTTTCATTTGATTTCATTTAGCAATTTTCATACTGCACACTTTTGCAAGAGGTGGTCTCTATTGTCTTAATTTCTAATTTAAATTATTATCAATATCAATTTCTGATACCAAATTATTGGCTGAATTAAATAACATGTCTTGGCATTGCTGAATAGAAGCAAGTTGTTTAGCCAAATTTTTGGCTGTAATGGAAAAATAATATGATAGCGATACAGCTATCTGTCGTTTACAATACTTTGAAAGAAAGTACCTATACATGAAAAATCTATTTTTTGTAAAGTAAAAGTGATTACCAACATAATTGTTAGTGTCAATTAAATGGAATAAATTATTACTATATGTTAAATTATGTAATGTCTCATTCAAATCAGGTCTAAGATTGCTTTCTTCCTATGGCAAACTTTGGCTGTACGGGAATGTGAACATCACATTTTTTTTTAAACTAAGGTCACACAATGATCTATAATGTTAGAGTAATTCACCTATAACACACACATATAACAAAATGATACTTAAGCGTTTACAATAATTATTAAATAATTTAGTCTTAATTATAATGACTCATTTTAATTCGTAGACAGATTCTAAGATAATTTTATATTAGCTGCGATTGCCTTAAAAAAATCACATTTTGTATATTGTTTTTTTTTTAAATGTTTTCAATTCTTGCTGTTTTGTCAATTATTTTTTCTTTTTATTTGGAATAGGAACGCCGTTCAATTTTTTTTCAATTTCTGACATTGAATATTTTAACTTGATCATTAAATAATTTGATAAATGTTAGAAGCCTGATTTAGGCTTATTCACGAGAAGATTGATTCTGTTATGCCTAGCTTCAGCACAATTTTGTGTTCGTGGTATACCTTCATTTATTAGTTATCTTGTGCTCCAAAATGTTGGATCGTATTTAGGCGTTGAACTGCAAGTACCGAGTATATAATATTCACTGAACTATTCTGCTATTATTTTCCCTTCATCGGAAACAGTGTTTTCCCATTCCTCAAAATAAATTGGTAGATCATTTGCTGCCAGGTAAGAAAGAGCCAACAAACATTTTATTTCATCAGCAAAATTTACATCTTTTCCGTATAATGTCTGAAAGCCACGTTTTTGTATTTGTCTGTAGATTATTTGACCCAAGTGAAAATTACACCCCTTGATTCGAAATCCAAGATGACATAACTCGAAGTTAATATTTTCTGATTCACAAGCTTCCAACAATAATTCAATTAATAAATTATAACAGCTTTCATCCTTATTGGCACAGAGCGCAAAACCATTGGAAATGTTGTACTTTCACTTTGACAAACAGAATCATGGATTGTATAATTCTTGAATTACATTTGGTGCAATCTTTAAAGTTCCATCCATTAACCAAAGTTTTGATTGACTTAAATACGATAACTGTTTTTTATTGGTATAAATAATATAATCACTATTTTCCTGTTATGAGCTTGGTCTTTTATAATTAATTCATTTTCAAGTGCACCACATTGTAAGTCACTTGTACATAATTCAAAGTTAATATTATCGGGTTCTATTATTATATTGCTTTTTTTTTCGTCACTCTGTATATGCGTTGTTTTAAATTATTAATTGCAGGTAAATGTGGCAAACTTCTTGTGATGTCGACGCTACACAATTATTTATTATTTTAAAAGGTCTTTTTCTAACATCTATCTTGGCTTCTTCTTTAATTTTGTTTATAGTCTTAGAAATTGGTTTCCTTAATATGTCTGGTTCGTGATTGTGTTCCATCATACCTTTGTTTAACAGTGTGTGTACACCATTTTCCACTGAAGTAAGCACTCGCACATTACACTTGTATTATTTATTTTTGTACTTTTCACACATCCAGTAATATTTTTCGTTGTAGATCGATTTTTGTCGTAAGTAAAGCCATCAGAATTTAATTTTATGCCACCTTTGCTAGTCTTTAAAAGTTCACATTGCTGCAGTTTCAATAATTTATTTTTGATACGAGTACATTATAAAACAAAAACGTATTTATCCTGCTACTAAACATAACTACATAACAAGTGAACTATCTCAAAACAAGTCGGTAGAAGAAAAATACTGCCCGCTCTTATCTACGTAACGCCTGAGAGAAGTTTATAGCAAAAGCTTTGTTATACAAATTTGTTCTAAGAATATTATTATTATAAGTAAACATTATATAATTTGAATTTAGGACTTATAACTTTTATTGAAAACGTTTTTATGTCTTTTGTATATTTATGATTATAAAATTTATGACAAACGGATTTAGGATATATTATATTAAAGGATTTCAATTTTATGGCATGCGATATTATGTGATATTAAGTTCGGGTAAGTCATCATTCGGACAAATGACGATTAATACAAAAAATGTTATGGCTCTTTAAATTATGGATAAAACAGTTAGGTGACACAATAGGCAACCGTG
Source organism: Orthosia gracilis (assembly GCA_947562075.1). Classification (NCBI taxonomy): domain Eukaryota; kingdom Metazoa; phylum Arthropoda; class Insecta; order Lepidoptera; family Noctuidae; genus Orthosia; species Orthosia gracilis. Next base: position 22,830,640 of record OX387275.1, read on the forward strand.
AGAAAGACTTGAAAGGTTACCTGTGTAAAGCTTTTGATTTATAGATAACAAAAATATAGGTTATACTTAACAATCATGTTTATTTGAAATAAATAATTTTACATATAATTCAGTCTCAATGTGTGAGTCGGGTGAATGGTGCATGGAGCATGCTCTAGTGGCTGCATGAGACACAGCGCTCCAGAGTCGGATGTGGTGCAGCATTGCGTTGAGGCTCGATTAGGTTTTTCTCGTAAATCCACTTGATGCCGCTACCTGCGTGTAGTTGGATTACGAAAAACTGAATTGAAGGGTGGCAATTTGTAAGTCTTAGATGTGACTGGATCGTTCTTGCAATTACTATTGCTTGTCGGTTTCTGTGTTTGAAACGTCCGCATGAAGTACTTGTCATGCTGGTCCAGCCAGCGGTTGACCTAGAAAAGAGAAATGCTTCAGAGAGATAAAATAAATGTGGTTCATAGCATTGATATTCACAAACATGCATTCTTTATTCAGAAGGATGTGTATAGAACATAAAAAAATATACTAAAAATACTTACAAACTCACTCCGACAAGTATTAGTTGGCACATCACGATGAGTAGAATTCATGGTCGTTAAAGTAAATTCTTGAAAACGTTCTTGGTAGAAAAATTCTGTGTCTAATCAAGCACTAAGATTGCGAATGATCGAAATTTTGTCAAAACTGGGGTATAAGAAGACATTAACAAAAATCACCTAATGACCAATAGATTTTTTTTAAATGTTTTTTTAGGCTAGCGCTTGACCACTCTCTAACCTGTTGGTAAGCGATGATGTAGTCTTTAACTAATTGATGTCCCAAGACGTTAATTAAAAGGATTATAGCACAGTTCAGACTGCCAATTGACTTTTTATCTAACCAAATTCTTTACTTTTGTTACATCCTCCTAAGGATCTAGTATTCAACCAATCTACGAGCTTTATCTTTAGCCATAAAGATGTGTCATCAGCAAATAACACCATTTTCGGTTGATTTTATAATAATTGGGGCAAATTGTGAATATAAACTAAAAAAGGAGGAGTGGGATAACCCTACAAACTGTTTTGTTTTGCAATTTTTATCAGTCGTAAAAAGCAACCTTTTTAAAAACCCTACTAAGTCAAACGATGATTTCGTTCCCTAACGAATATAATTTCATTTTGATTAAATGTAATTTGTTTTCACATACTTTTGAATTTATAATATAGAATACATCATTCAAGAGTTATCTAATTACATTTTTCTCTTTTATGACACTTACTTAAAAAGATTGTCTTTATTCAACCTATTATTGGACTTTATTCTAGGTACTTATTTTTTATACAATACTTCGTCCTTTAGTAGGGTACGTCTTGGAAATTAACATCGAATCTCATTACGTCTGCAAACACCACTGGCTCGGAAAATCACTTGTACTATCGTATTTAGTTGTACTTCAATATGTTCAAAGAATCGAGCCTAGATGTTTTGATGGGAACTTACTATCAATAAGATTACAAATAACTGACTTGTTTGGTGTACAAGCCAGTTATTCTATTCCATTTTCTTCTATTCTATTGTAAATACTAATAAAAAGAGGATTCCTATAACGGTTATTACAAATGAGTAAACTTATTTCTAAAATATTTATGTATGCTTTTGCAGTGTAATTATTTTTATAAATTACCAATCGATATTCTGTAGCACTGCGGAGTAATTACGTCATCACTACCCACTACAACATTACATCTCGCCTGTTTTGTCCAAAGGGTTAGACAGAAGTGAAGTACAGAGACTTTTACCAATAACCTGAGAAATACTAGAAACTCAATGAGTTGCAACTTGCCCCGACCCGAGAATAGAACCCAAGACCTAACGAAAAAGAAGCGCTCGCAACAACTGCATCAACGAGGGCTACCTAAGTCATTCAATAATAGTCCAAAATAGAAGCTGTAGACTTTACAGCTTCTACACACACGTGGTACCCAACAGTTTACAGTGTAAAATGTTGGGTAAACGTATGTGCGTGTGTGTGTACGCCTGTTATTTTTTCTCTTTTTTTTGTGTGTGTTTGAAGCAACGAAAACTTATCTAGTTTTGTGATGTAAATTGTGAAAAGACGTGGGTTCGAGAAATAAAATAAACTTGGTTAGTAGAATTGATAAGGACAAATATGATGAAGTTTTGCGATGCAGAATATTATTAAATTAATGTAAATAAAACGCCTAAGGCCTCTTCTTCTCTTCGTGTCGATAAAATTTTGTCCGACCAGTATGTAGGACCCCTGGACCGCCCTATCATTTGCCACGTTCAGATCCTGAAAGTTGCAGGCAGCTGGTCACGAAGGGCAGACAAGCAGGCGGGGCATATCCTGCGATGTGGCCGCACACTGGCGCTGTGTTTGAGATGGGTCTATGAGACTCCATTTGGTCAGATTTTTTCTATAATGACCAACCTGTACCCGCAATACGTTTAGAGATTTCCAGATTGACATCTGCAGTTCGTGTCCAGGGGCAGATGCTCTGTCAGTTCTAGTTAGGGGGGTTTGGTTTCCGCACTTAGTCCCTTAAGTGGACCATTGTGCGTGGGCCATGGCGGCCGTTTGGTGGCCATTCCAACCAGCCCACCTCCCTCCAGAAGTCAATTAGAGCTCCTGATTTCCTCAAAACATCCGTGTAAGATCTGGGTGACCCGAGGGTTTGTGTTCTTATCTGGGTTACACCTGTGCATTCAAAGAGAACGTGCGCAACGGTTTCGTCGGCCTCCATGCACGCCCTGCACAGAGGACTGTCCGTTATGCCTATTGTGTGGAAGTGTTTGTTGAGTGAGCAGTGTCCCGTGATGGTCCCCGTCACCAGGCGCAGGCCATTCCTGTCCAGGCGTAGAAGACGCCTGGTAAGCCTCCTGTCCAAAGATGGCAGAGCTTCTTTGGATTGCCTGCAGCCCGGTGCCGAAGTCCACCAGTACTCCGCCTGTGTCTGGGTGAATTCCTGTAGCCACCTGCGTATTTGGTTGAAGGGGATGGGTACAACAGGTTCGGGTCCGTAGACCGCCGAGCTGGATCCGCGTCTCGCAAGCTCGTCAGCCGCGTCGTTGCCCAGCGATCCGCTGTGTCCCTTTATCCACTGTAGTGTTACCGTGTTCCGGCTGGATACAGTTATTTGTTCTAGTGCTTTGTGACATTCTAATATTAGTTTTGATGTAATATATTCCTTCCGTAAGGATTGGAGGACTGATGCGCTGTCGGAGAGTATCCGTATGTGGGTGTCCGTAACCCTCCTGGCTTCTAGGGCGTGGACCGCTTGTATGATGCCCACACACTCCGCCTGATAGACGGTGTTGAAACCTCCTAGCGGTCTGGTTATATTTATATTGAAATCGTGTGAGAAGACTTCGACTCCGGTACCGGAGTCAGTCTTCGATCCGTCGGTGTATACTCTCATCTCTTTCGAGCCTGAGTAGTCACATCGTTCTTCTTTGAGAATTATATTGTAGTGCCTATTAAAGTGGTGTGTCTTCGGGGCTTTGTCGCAAGGTGATGCTAAAATCGGTTTTCGCTTGATCGCATTTTCCTTTATGCGTGTGTGCTTAATTCTGGAGTCTTTATTTAGGGTGCCTGATAGGTGGAGTCTAAAAGTGGCCAGTGCTGCCTCCTCTCGTACAATAAGGTGCAGAGGTGGCAGTCCCAGCATTGCCTGTAGGGCAGCAGTGGGTGTGGTTTTCATACTGCTAGTGATTGCAACGCAAGCGAACCGTTGCAGTTTTTCGAGATCTCTTTGGGCTGTGCTGAGGTCTGTTCTGGGCCACCAGACCAACGAGCCGTATGTGATGATTGGTCGGATGACCGTAGTGTATAGCCAGTGGGTGATCATGGGGCTAATCCCCCAATTCCTGCCTAGCAGTCGCTTGCACTGCCACAGTGATATGCTGGCTTTTGTGGTGATATAGTTCGTGTGTTTTGCCCAGCTCAGTTGTTTGTCCAAGTACTCGTAGATGCCCAGGTACTTGGTTTCGGTTGAAAGGCTTAGGATTGCTCCGAAGAAACGCGGTAGTTGCATTGCCTTCGTTTTCTCTTTTTTGTGAAGAGAATTAGTTCAGTTTTTGTGGGGTTCACTGAGAGTTAATGCTCGCTGCACCATTCCTCTACTATTTTCAGGGCTTAACGCATGAGATTGCATAGTGTTTTCGTGGGTCCCGTTAATTATAATTGTTATGTCATCCGCCTAGCCAACGGTGAAATAACCTTTGTCATTCAGTGTCTTGATGAGGCTGTCAACCACCAGGTTCCACAGGAGTGGCGAAAGGACGCCCCCCTGAGGACAGCCCTTCGCGACGATGGCCCTTGTAGTATCGTTAACCGTGACTTGAACCGCTCTTAGTTTGAGCATATTGGTGATCCAGCCCCCTAGGGTCGCATCTATGCTGTGTCTGTCAAGGGCCGTGTTTATGCTGTTAAACATGGTCTTATCGAAGGCGCCGATGTCAATGAAGGCAGCCAGTGCTGAGCATTTGTGGTCCACTGCGCATTCAATTTTAGATACCACGTTGTGCAACGCAGATTCTGTTGATTTGCTCGTGGAATATGCATGCTGTTGTTAGTGCAGTGGTTTTACCCGGAGAGGCCCATCACGGATGTGCCTATCACAGAGTCTTTCGAGGGTTTTTAGTAAGAAGGATGTGAGGCTTATAGGCCTATACGCCTTGGGTTGTGTGTAATAAGTTTTCCCAGGTTGGGGTATGAAGATAACTTTCACCTCGCGCCATGCGAGAGGTATATATCTAAGCGCTATGCAGGCCCGGTAGATCTCCAACAGCCATAGTGTTAGATAATCTTCCCCCCACTGCAGCAGGGCCGGGAAGATGCTATCCAGCCCCGCAGACTTGTATGGCTGAAAGGTGATGATAGCCCATTTTATCCGGTCTACTGTTACTATAATGTGGGCTCTTGACCAGTCTTCTTCTTCTTGGAGTCCATTCCGGTTCAGCCTCCCACGTCTTGTCCTCCAGGACTTGACAGTCCGGGAAGTGAGTTTCTAGTAGGACCTTGCTGGTTTCATAGTCAGTTTGTGTATATGAGTTGTCGGGTTTTTTAAGCGCGCCGAGGGTTCGGTCCTGGTCCGTTGATAGGATCTTCCTCACCCTTGCGGCCTCATTATTTGTTTCAATGGATTCACAGAATTCCCGCCATGCTGTCCTCCTGGCTGTTCTAATCTGTTTTTTGTACACATATTGGGTCTCTTTGTATATCTCCCAGTCTTCCGGGAGTCTTGTGTTTTTTGCTCTGTTAAATTGCTTACGCAGAGTATCTCTGAGTTTACCAAGATTTGCGTTCCACCAGGGGTTCCTCTCGTTCCTGCTTTGTGGCGATCTTGATTTGCAGCATGCATGGCAAGCTTCAGTTTGGTATTTGGATAATTTTGTTACGGTATATTCTAATTGTGCTTGGTCCCTTACGGTTCCCCGTGCTAGATGTCCTGCTAAAAGTGAGGCCAGGAGGCTTTTAAACCCAGGAACATTTGTACGCCTCGGGTTTTGCCTTGGTGTGGGTTTTTAGTGTTTGTGGTTAGTGTAAAGCGGATCCTTCAGTGGTCTGAGCAAGAAGGTTCGTCCGATACGTGCCAGTTTGTGATAAGGTTTGTCGCGTTTTCTGTAGCGAGTGTTAAATCTATGATCGTTTGTCCACGGGCCGTGACCCAAGTGGGTTCTGACCCGCGGTTAACAATGTTAAGATTAGTAGAGAATAGAAAAGTGGATAGTACCTCTCCTCTGGAGTTCGGTGTGACACTGCCCCAGAGCGGGTGGTGGGCGTTCGAGTCGGTGCAGATGATCAGGTCCAAACTGGCGCGCTCACAGTGCTGCACCAGGTCAGCCAGCTCCTTTGGCGGACAATCGGTGTCCTCGCCTGGCATATATGCCGAGGCCAGTACAACGTCCGGAGCGCCACCTTCGGTTTGGAGCTTGACAGCTGTCAGGTCTCTGGAACCGAATTGAGTCAGTGGCGAAAAGGGAATTTCTTTGGGCATGTAGATGCAGGTTCTTGGCTTATCTGAGCCTTGTATGTCGAGAGTTATCTTACCTCCGATGTTGTTGAGGCCACATACTCTGTTGTTCCTGATCCACGGCTCTTGGATCAGTGCGATGGTTCGGTGCTTAATCTCCAGTGCCCTGCGTAAGCTGGCCGTGGCAGTCTGGCTATGCTGGAGGTTGGTTTGGATGATGTTGAGGGGCGTTGGTGGAGGTGGAGTGGGGTTTGGAGGAGCGGGAGGCCGTGCGGCGGGAGGCGAGGGACGCCATCGTCCTCCATTGGGCGGAGGACCTCGCCACCGCCGCCTTTGGACGCCGGACGCTGGACGCGCTCGGGCCAGTCTTGCAGGGCTGGCTCGAGCGGCCACATGGTTTCCTCTCGTTCCGTTTGGTGCAGGTGTTGTCCGGACATGGTTGTTTCGGAACGCACCTGCACCGGATCCGGAGGGAGGAAACCCCAGCGTGCCACCACTGCGGCGCGGCGGAGGACACGGCGCAGCACACCTTGGAGGTGTGCCCAGCTTGGGCTGAGCTGCGCCGTGTCCTGACCGATGTGATCGGACAGGACCTCTCACTTCCCGGCGTGGTCTACTCCATGCTGGGGAGTGAGGAGGCCTGGGCGGCGGTTGCCTCCTTTTGCGAGGTCGTGATGTCGCAAAAGGAGGCGGCGGAGCGGGCGCGGGAGGACGATCCTCTCGCGCCGCCGCACCGCAGGCGAAGAAGGGGTGGGAGAAGGCGGTTGTACGATCGTCTCCTCCCACCTCCTGGTGGTGACTAGCGGGCGACAGGCGCGGGGGCGCCTTCGCTCGCATTGCACGAGTCACCACCCTCGTCGGGCGGGAACGGCCGAGCACTCGCGGTCGTGCCCGGGCTCCTCCACTGAGGGAGGGGCGTGAAGGCCCCGCTGTAAAGGCGGGCGGTCGTCGGCGGGGGACTGGACGTAAAGGCTCTGCCAGTTTCCCAGTCCTCCTCCAATTCAAGACGATGCGGGAGTGCCGCTGGGTTATTTTAGTGGGTATACCGGATTCATTCCGGGGAGTCCCACATACCCCCCCCATTCCCCCAATGGGTGGGTATGCGTAATGCATTTTTTCCCAGCGAGATCAAAAAAAAAAAAAAAAAAAAAGGTGGAGTGGGGTTAGTCGGAGACGGATCCATCGGATAGTCCCTCCGTCTCCACCTCCCGGTGTTTGTCGAGGTCGTGTGTGTCACCCGGCGACGAGGCAAGAAGTTGGTCATTCCAGCCGGGTGATACGGGCGGTAAGGCGTCGTCATCATCGGCCATTGCCGCTCGAGCCATCTCTGCCTCAAGTTGGACAATGTCCGTGTCAGTCGTCTGTGCCGTCATCGGTTTCGGTTGTGTACTGTCGGTCTGGGTGTCGGAGGGGCGGGTCGTGGGCCAGAAGCGCACGTATATCGACCCTAGCAGGTACGATATCCGTCGCTCCCGCCCCAGGACCTTTTCAGCTTCCTCCGGTGGCAGCCCCAGGGTTAGGTAGGTCCCATAACGGTCGCCACCGATGGTAGTTGCCCTGTACAGCGACCACCTTGCGATGTCATACCAGGTGTTCTGGCGGATTAGTATACCGTGGAGCCTGGTCACATCACCTCTGTATCGAGGGACGAAGAGCGAGGCTCGGACACGGGTGGGTACGTCGATCTGTCTGAGCACCGTCAGCGTCTGGTCATTGTCGGGTAGTCTGATGTGGGGCACATTTTGGGTCAGCCAGGTCAGGGCGTCCTCGCACCATATCTGCACCGTGCCTTCCACTACCCGTGGGTATCCGCGGAAGGCCGGGAGTGGCGTCGACGGGTCCGAGTACATCAGTCTGTCCTCCAGGGCGGTCTTGATGTGTTCGGCCTCATCCCTAGTTAGCTCCCTACTGGGGTGGGGAAGGCAGATTGCTACCGCTAGCCGCGCAGGAATGTCCTTTGTGGCCCGCGCGTAGGTCCTCTGCCCCTCCTGTGCGGAGTGAACCCTCACGCGCTTGGCGTCCCCCTGGAGCGCGCTAGGTGAGGCCGTGTCGTCGGGGCGCGTCCTCTAACCCGGCCCCGTCCCACTCGGTACAGGCTTCGGGTTTGAGGTGCCTGGCAGGGCGTTGGATGCCAGCAACGCCCGGCGTGAGGCATGGGAGCGCTTGCCCCTGGTGCGTCTTGATTGGGTATGGGATTTGTCGGTGTCTTGGGGTCGGGCGGCGGCCCCGGCAGGTACTTTTGCGTGCGGAGGCTCTTCGCGCTGAGTTGCCCCTTCGTGTACCTTCCCCCGCTCGCTTGGGTCCGCGTCCGGCCGCTTTCCACGCTGGGTTTCCCCCGCACGTACTTGCAGCTGGTCGCGTGGCGCCGCGTCCGGCCGCTTGTCGCGCTGGGTTTCCCCTTCGCATGCTAGCGGCCCGTCGCGTGGCCCCGCGTCCGGCCCCTTTCCACGCTGGGTTGCCCCTGCGCGTACTCGTGGCTGGACGCGTACCCACCCTTCAGCGTCCGATCGCGCTTCGCGCTGGCTGTTGCCTTTGCGAGAACTACGCTTTCGGTCGCCTACTTCAATCTCTCGGGCTGGGATTTTTATACTGCAGCTGGGAGAGTGGCAGAGCTGCCAGGTCTGTCGTCTTTCCCCGTGTCTGTTTTGGTGTGTCGGTCTGGGTTACTATCTACGTAAGTGGAGCTGCTCCGTACAACGCTCTGTTGCCAGAGGTTCGCGGGGGGCATGCCCCGTGTAGTGGGTGTTGGCGCGTGAGTCGCAGCCGGAGTCGGGATTAAGGGCGCGTTAGTCGCAGCCAGGGTCGGGTTAATGGGCGCGTTATTCGCAGCCTGTGATTTAGGCGCTATGTCAGCAGCCGGCCGCGCAGAAAAGCGCGGCATTAGTTGGTCGACATTGCAGTTTGATGCTCCCCCCATAATACGTTGGGAGCTAACCGCCGAAGCGGTGTGGGATTCCCCGGCTTGGCCGGGACACACCTGGGTAGTTTCTTTTTCATTCTGCATGTTCATGTTGTCGGGGGGTGGGCTTTTTTGGAATCGAGGTTACCCTTCCTCTGGGAACGACGGGACGGAGGGATAGGAGGGAAGGAATTTGATGGATGTGGGGGGGGTTCCTTGGGGGTCACCCTAGGCCTGGGAGTTGCCCTAGGGATTTAAGGATCGACGGGATAAGTGCGGGTATGGAGGGATGGCTTTGTTAGGTGATGGGCACATGGGACGATGGTAAATGGGTTACCCTAAGCCTGGGATTTTGACTTTCGGGAACTTCTCTTGTCCGGGATCTCTTTGGGAGATGCCCCGACCGCGGGATCATCCACTAACAGCGGTCGGTCCCGCAGCCGGGGTTGGGCTATCCGCAACCTGCCCACCCGCTCGGTTGCATGAGAAGAAGTGCCTGGCAGTCCAGGTCGCCCCACCACGGATGTACCTATACATTCGCGTTGGGTCAATCCAGCCCTCCCCGAGGATGCTCTGTCAGAGTGATGGAGTGTGGCAGGATGTGCATTTTTCCACAGTTTACATCTCTCGTCAATTGGGGACTCCCCTATGAGACCGGTCGACAATCCGTCCGGTTGATGATGCGTCCGTACATGAGGATGCTGCCGGGCCGTGCAAGGTTGGTACAAGTGGTCAAAACCGGAACCCGCATAGTCTCGGTGAGTCACGACGGCCTGCGGTAATACCCCAGTGAGTTGGAGTAAATGCTGCTATGCTCCGGTTGCCGGATACATATCATTACACTGCATAGTTATTTAATACAGCGCTGGCAGCGCGTAGATGTGCTGGGAAGGTTTTTACGTGTGTCGGCAGACGATTGCACGAAATATTTTTTTGCTTTTCCAGCAATAGCTTGACCTGAAAGAGACATGATTCAGTCAAATAATACAAGTGTGGTTCGTAGAATCGTAGCATTGATAAGGACAAAAATTATAAAGTTTTGTGATGTGAAATAGAATTCAATTATTGTTAAAAAACGCATCAGGCCTCTGTCCAGTAGTGGACGTCTTTAAGCTGAAGTGATTTAGTATGTTATTTTGATTTGTATCAAAAACATTATTGTTAAACCTTTATTTGTTAAAAAATACAATAAATAACAAATTAACTTATAAGTTTATTGAAAATGAATTACATAAATATACACGTTCATCACGTATCTTTTCTGGAATTTGCAGGTTCTGCAAATTGTGAAACGTGGGACCACCTGTTATTCCTATCAAGAAATTTTGAAATTTCAAAGGTGTCAGTATGACAAAAGATTGCACGAAATTTGTATCGTGTTGATCTAGCCAACGATTTACCTAGAAAAAGAAAATATATAAAATAAAATAGATGGCCAAAAGACAAATACAACAATTCTTTATTTCAACTAGGCGATTAAGTAGCACTTTTGAATATCAAAAATATAAATTTAAAGTTGATAATAATTGATTCTAACGTCCATTCGGAAAAGTTGCTTGTTATGGAGAAGAACGGACAAGAAACTTCATACTAAAAAAAGTGTTTTTCAATATTTACATACATACATAACACGTACTTGAGGACGATGCACCCAGCACCACATATAAGTTTTAAGTACAAGCACTAACAGGTAAATTCCTTCACTTGATAAATGAACATGGTTCTCACATAGTTACAAATATTGCAAACCTAGGAAAATTACTTAGTTCAACAACACCGGAACAGTGTGCGAGTCAATTTCTTAAACAAAAAGAGAAAAAAAAAAAAACAAAAATAAAGCATTACTATAATTATGAACATAATACAAATTAACAACTGGTTAATTGATATGTTGATTTTGTCTACTCTAAAGATTACCCTATAGAGCAGGACCAGTATGTTTCCAAGCATTCTTATCTTGATTATAATCATCTAATTTGTATTATGCTTGTTTACAAACTGTGTTTTTAACAATATTTTAAACTTTCTTTCATTTAGTTTTAATATCTCACAAGGTATTTTGTTATAGAATTGAACACAGTACCCCATGAAAGATGTGTGTACCATAGCTTATCTAAAAGATGGGTGATCTAACTTATCTTTATTTCTAGTATTACAATTGTGTTCAACCGACAGTCTAACTATGTCTTTTCTTTCTTTAGAATTAATAAAGTTTTTGATAAGTATTAATTATCCGTCATGTAATAACAACGTATGATACGTTGTCTTCTGATATGAGTAACTAAACAATAATTTTCATAATTAATGGACTTTACTTATTCATCTTTTAACCAATGTTCTGTTAGACAAATAACATCAAACTTGGTTTTTCTAAAAATAGTTCAATTTCTAATAATTTGGGAGAGCAACCCTGAATGTTCTGATTTAATAATTTTAAAGAGTATTGCTTACCCCTCCCCTTTGTAGCACTAAAAGTATCGCCAGAAGATACCTTTTTACTATGTACTAATAATAACTGATTATTTGCAGGGGTGAATTCTGTTGTATCATGGACTAGTTTAAATCTATGTTGATAGTTGAACTAGGCAACACAGGCTGATCAATTAATATAAAATTTGATAGATCTATTATCACTTCATTTAAAGAATATGCTATCAACGTAACAATCTCACGTCTTTATTTACATGACAGAGCGAAAGCTCTGAGTTACTTTCTGTCCACTAATAAATCTACTAGTGTAAAAAAACAAAAATTTGTCATTATAGCAAGTCAACGTTTGCAAAATGTTATTTAACTTAAAAAAAAACGATTTTTCTCCTGTTCTGAGAAACTATCTGAGTATGGAAAACACATGCTATCAGCTTTCTTAAATTTTATACTAACAAGATATTAATACCGCCCACTATGTCCTTTTTGGTACTACAATGTAACAACAAAAGCAGTGTAGAATAATTCGAATAAAATAATTATAATTCGAATTTATAATTCTTTTAATCATTTGCTTGAAACTAATATTACGGTAGCACTGATTTGTAGAATTGTAGCTAAGGTAATTATTTAATATTTTTCCAAAGCCAGAACCTATTTCGTCACTAAACTTAATTGTTTTATATTCCTGTGAAATGGGTATACATTTTTTTTGAAACGCCAATATTGGAGGTGACAAGTCACCTTGCAGAGGGGTGGGTGGTGTATTGTTGGCACAGCTGCATGAAGCACTAGCCAGAGACTCATACCTCACTGCATTGTACTTCACCAAGTTCAACAATTCCCCGGCCTCAAACAAGTGCTCACACAATTGATGTTGTGAACTTTCATATTTGTCAAAAACATTCTTAAGTAGGCACTTCTTACATAATAAGTCATTTTGGAGGCACTGAGTATCTACATCATACTTTCCCTAAATTTATCTAGCTCCCTCATACATGTATTTAATCTACTTGTTATGTTAACACGGTCCTTTCTTAAAGAATTGTTTAATTTTAGGAGATTTTGTATTTTTCGACGCTGTCCGTGACCGTTTCATTTTTTTTTTATCTGAATATATTTTTTAAATTTATTGTAAATTATGACAATAGGATATTATAAATTCAGACTTACACACTGGTTCTGACTGAAAACTGCCAACGAACTCATTATATAAACTATTAATGTTTTTACACTGCTCGCTGACCTTGCAATAGGGCTTATGGGCATCACACAATTCTTGTTCAAGTTCTGAAACACGGTTCAAAGTTAGTTCATACGTGTCACTGCATTTACGAGTATATGAAGATGTGTTGTTGTTTCATAAATATTTTTCTAAGTTGGTTTTAAATTTTGTTGGTAGTAATTACTGACATTACACAGTTTACATAACCAAAGTAGGTTGAGGTTGGGTTAAAAATTGTTGTCATGAATATCAAAAAAATAGTCACCAAGTACTACGTAGTAGATCTACCTAGTACTTTGTGACCAAAAGAATTGTTCTGGAGAAATAAGATCATTTTGTTCTTTGTGAGAGGAAATGGGCCGTAATCCGTTGGTCACATGTCTTAGAACTTTTGGTTCTAGAACATATCGGTTTCTTTACGATGTTTTTTCATTTGTCAGAAACCGTGCAGCTCAACTCAGAATTTAAGGACCTCAACGATTCGACGAACAATACCAAAGAAAGGACATTTGGGTAGGCTGCTTAAATTACCTAAACTTCAAGAACATGATTAAAACTAACTGAGATAAAAAAAAAACAAATAATTGTCACATTAAAAACAGTTTGTTTGTTTAAAACAAATAAATTCAAAAATAATAATATGGTATTATTATTAACGCCGCTGATGACAAGAACAATTACTGCATTTGTCGATCTCTTTCCAACGTATCCGGAGACAATATTTCCATGTCTCAAGTGCGTGTATGGGGTTCTGCTTATATTGCAGACTTTTCATTCCATAGAGAAATTTCGGCGAATTCGCAGTTGTCGTTGTGGTGGTTCGATTCACCTGGAAACAGAAGTTGTGTGTTAGAGAGAACAAATAAGGTTTCTAGCATTGATAAGAAATCGACAAAATAATTATATGTTGCAAAGACTATAGAAATACGCTAAAACTCTCTTTGTGAAAAAAAAATCAGGAAAATTTTGACTGTGATTCTATTGATATTGCAAAAACACATCGGCGATGGAAACCACTCTACGTCAAATGGGACACTCAGCTTGAATGCATTAAAATAAAAATATGAATACTTACAAAGTTGTACTCGTATTGTCACCAGATTGAAAGTTCATGTTTCTGCGTTATTAGTGGTACGAAAAGGATCTAACGAAGCACAGTTAAACTGGCTTTTTCTGAAGAGAATGATAATTATACTCGACGATACCATACTATTTATAAAAAGTCATTAAGAGGAATCGACCATAATGACAGTGCTGAAAAATTTTTTTTGGGAGCACGGTTGGCGCAGTGGTTGAGCGATTGACTGCTGCGCTACGTGTCGCGGGTTCGATTCTCGCACGGAACAAATATTTGTATGACCTACATATAGTTGTTCCGGCTCTGGGTGTTGTGTATGTGAGTTTATATGTTTGTAAACGCACCCACGATACAGGAAGAACTTACTAGAGTGCGGCAACGATTATTTTTAAAATAATCAAATTAGAGACTTTTGTAAATACAGGCTACTTAAAGTAAAAACAGCCGTTACCTAATTGCCATCCCAAGAAGCGATGTGATAATCATATTTCCTAATAATAACGTATGGTTGAAGATGTGCATTGAATGCTGGTAGAATCGAATTTTCTGAAGATAATTCTACTTTTGACTAGTTTTTTAGGGTTCCGTAGTCAACAAGAAACTCTTATAGTTTCGCCATGTCCGTCTATCCGTCCGTCCATCCGCAGCTTAGCTCAAAAACTCTTAGTACTAGAAAGCTATAATTTGGTATGGATATACATATTTATCGCGCCGTCAAAGTGATATAAAATTAATTAAATTAAACTATGAAACAATTTTTTTTGGCTACCTCTTGTACACGTAAAGTGGGGATTTTGATTTATCGTCTATACCATGGGGGTGGGGAGTTATCCACGTTGGATAGGCTATTCAAAAATATTACGGGTGTTTGAATACATTTTTTTGTTAGAGTCAAGTGTACTTCGGTTTTTATTACCTACATAAATAAGTGTTTGAATACATGGAAAATTGACTCAATGTCTGCAGCCCTTCCCCATAGTAAGATGCCGTAAGACATTATACTATAAAAGTAACTAAAATAGACTAGCCTCGCGGTATCTAAATCATTTTCTAACAGTATAACCTGCCGAACTTAGCCGCCCTGCAAGTGATATTAAATGAGGACCCCATTGTAACCTTGAGTCTAGCGAGATCCCCAGGAAAACCGTTTCATCGACGAATTCAAGCTTCTCCCTATGTAATATAATTTCACAATCAGTACGTTTGACATTTGGCAAGGCAAATTTTACGCACTTAGTCTTTTTAGCATTTAAAACTAAATTATTAGCCGTGAACCAATTTTGAACCTGTCGCAAGACGTTATTTACGTCGTCAAAATTACTCGTACGTCTATTTATCTCAAAAATCAAAGAAGTGTCATAAGCAAATTACATCATGTTTAAATTCTTATTCAATAGATGGGGTCGTTAATGTAGACTAGAAATAAGAAAGGACCCAAAATTGAACCTTGGGGTACCATTTTCACGGTTAACCCGGACAAATTGACACCGTTTATTTGAACTAATTGCTGTCTATCATTTAAATAAGATTTAACTAAACTCAACGCTGAATGGCCTGGCCCGTAATGCTCAAGTTTCAAAAGTAATGTTTCATGATTAACGCAATTAAACGCTGCGGCATCTTGTGCCTCTTCCCACGCATCAAAGATATGTTTTAATAAGATGATACCGGCGTCGGTCGTACAAAGTCCTTTGATAAAACCACCCTGTTTATCGTGTAGGATGTTATTCGTATTAAAATGAATGAACATTTGATTTAGCATTATCTTTTCAAATATCTTGCTGAAAACCGGCAACACCAATACTGGTCTAGAATTATTCTTGTCTTTACTGTCCCCTGATTTAAAAAGTGGTATAACCTTACTATGTTTCATTAGATCCGGGAAGACTCCTTGATCCAAACATAAATTAAAAATTAAAGCTAAGTACAGTGCTATAGTCTGAATAATGGAGGTACAAACTTTGATGGACATTCCCCATAGATCTTCCGTCAGTTTGATCTTGATTTGCTTAAAAGCTTTTATTACTAATATTGGGTTTATATGTGAAAAGTTAAATTCAGTCGGGCAGGCTGAAACGTTAGCGTTTAATAAACCAGAAGCAAGCGAGAGCAAAGAATTTAAGGTTTCAGTAGTTTTAATTGGGATACTGGTAAAGAAATTTACAAATTCTTGAGCAACTTTTTTGTTATCTCTAATAAGTCCATGTGTTTCAGTTTCAAGCGTGTAATCAGTATTATTTATTTTGTTCCTATTCATTTCATTGTTTATAATTTTCCAAACTGTCCTGATTTTATTTTCTGCGGTTTTAACCTTATTGCCAATGTATAAAGCCTTAGCTTCTTTACACGTATTTCTAAAAAAATTTGAATATGTAGCAATATATTTATTATATATAAAAGTTTCAGTGTTAATATAAGGCTTAAGGGCATACAGTTTGTAAAGTCTTTCGCTACTTTTCCTGAGTCCTTTAGTCGCCTAGTCACTGAATAAAAACTTAGGGCATATAGTTTTAGTTTTCTTCTTAAAAGTTATTGGACTCTGTTTGAACTACTGAGACAACTTTTAAATATAAAATATTACCATCATTCACTGTGAGGTCTTGATCACTTAACTTACTAATTAAAGTGCTGTTAAATTTATTTAATTTACTTGATGTTATTAGTCTGGATTGAATCTGATGATATGTTGGACTCAAAAGTAATACTAATAGCCCACTATGATCCGAAGGCAGACAATTTATAATAGCTTTGTCTAAGTAGTCGCAACAACAAAAACATTATCAATACATGTAGCAGTAGTCACAGTTGCTCGAGTTGGTTCCATAAACACATGTGACAAGTTAAATGATTTGAAGAGATTTAATTATCTACTGCTATCTGAATTATTTTCTATAATATTTATATTAAAGTCACCACAGATTATGACTAGTTTATTACCAGTTGCAAGTTTTGCCAAAACATCTTCCATCACTGATTCAAATATTGAGTAGTTTCCATAATTGGGGGGTTTGTAAACGCACACTACAACATGCTTATCCAGCTCAACGCATGACAGTTCAACATTATTTTCGACTGATAGATCTACAATATATTTACGAGTTTTTGATTTAATACCATTTTTAATTAATATGAGTGAACCTCCACGTAATATAATATTTCGGTAAAAACAATTGCCCACGGTATAATTTTCATAATTATTTAGCATTGCATGATCTTTCAGCCAATGCTCAGCAAAGCAAACAATTATTTCAAACATTGTTTTTTTAAACAGTTCTATTTCCAATTGCTTCGCTGATAAACCTTGAATATTTTGATGGGATAATATCAACGAATTCCGCTTAGCCCCTTTTTTAAATTAATTAAGTGTGAGCAAGAAGGTACCTTCTTGACGGTGGATGTACTCTTAACTATTTCGTTGTTGGTACCCTCCCTTGTCCTTCAAACTAGTTCAAAACTGTAAATATTAATAGCAGAAGTGCTAACGTTATTAAACTTATTGACCACCTGTAAATTAGTATTACTACTAATATCAACTACAGTACCTACATGCCTTCAACATACAATTTATGTCTGAGTTTATAGTAAAAGATAATAGCTTCGCTATTTGACGTCTTATCCTAATAGGCAGATACACTGTATTGCCTGTCGTTTTTAATTTATCAACAAAAATGTTGATGTCAAAAAAAACTAATTTGTCGCTGTAATGGCTGACAAGGAAATGAACATGCTTGCTTATTCAGCATGTGAATATAATTATTTTGTCTACTAGACAATTTTTTCAAATATGGAAAAGCACACAATATGATTTTATTTACAATTTAACTTAATCAATTCTGTTACACACTCAGTGATGTCATCTTTTTTTTACATCCAAACTGTTACCTATAAAGACAGTTACATTGGGATCTGATTTATATACATTATTAGTTACAGATTCCATGATATGCTTGTAACATGACCCAGGCATACAATAATTCAAAGTTGAATAACTCCGATTGTTATTTAATAATTTACCTAAACTTCTTCCAATACCATCTGCAAACATAAACGAATTAAACCCATGATGACTATTATTAGTTGGAGAGGTAGCAGTCTCAGGCCGGTCTACTTGAGACACTTCCTGTGTTGTATCAGTTATGTCTTGGTCTTGGTCAAAGACACCATCCTGAGACACCCTCTCAGCCTGGGCCGGGCCCTCCGTTGCCTCAAGCTGGACAGCCTTCAGGTTTGAGACCATCTGACAATTACATTGACACATCACCAACTCATTTGCGGCCAGAATGTGTTCCTAAATTTGGAACTGGGAGCACATATTTATTGTAAAGAGAGCCCAGTTTATCCTCAAGTACCTGAATATCATTTTGTAAGCGCTGTGTGTCAATTTCATAGATTTTTAGCTGTCTTCTAATTTGATCTGGTAATTGTTTTATTTATTAAGAAGGCCAATAAGTTCTTTTCTGAGTGGAATATTTTTTAAGAAAAGTTTGTTTTGTTTGCTGTACTGGGTATAATTTTTATTAAATTTTGCATACTTTTTCAATTTATTATGACTAACTTTATACCTATTTTTCTCATTTAATAAGGAATCTTCAGCCAGGTCAATAGTAGTTATGGAATGAGGTTTACAATTTGATTTTATTAACTCACTATATAAATGGCATGTTTCCTGTACATGAGTACATGACTGTTCTTTTTGCAGATTCTGAATTTGAGAATTAGCATGAGCAAATTCATCTTCTAGGTCCCTCACTTTACCTAAAGCCTCCTCAAATAAATCACTACAATTATGGAAACCATCCGTGACTACCCGCAGTTGATCGCTTAGAATGCAGACTTCCTGAGAGATCGGTCCATTCTAGTGGTTATCGATGGCTGCTCATCGCAACAATTGAATATTAATGCCGGGGTCCCTCAGGGGTCAGTACTCTCAGCAACATTATTCTTGCTGCACATTAACGATCTGCTAAAACCTTTGGGTATGTAGACGACAGCACTGTTGCTGAGAGATACTTGTCCAACGCATGGACTGCTGGGCCGCAGATCCGGTCTTTCCGTGAGGCCATGGTGGAGCGTTTGAACATGTCCTTGCAGTCGGTCTCCGAATGGGGTGATGCAAATCTGATCAGTCAGATGCTAAAACACAGGCGTGTCTTTTTCCGCTAGAAGAGCAAATTTGAACCGGCTCTAACTTACCGAGATATAACCGTGCCTTTATCGGACTATCTTGAGTTTCTTGGCGTTACGTTGGGATCGACTCTCAATTTTGGCCCTTACGCTGAGGCAAAGGCTCAACTGGCTGCCAAAAAATTGGGGATCCTTTCAAAGGTGAGAAGGTACTTCACGCCGGAACAGCTTCTCAATTTTTATCAAGTGCAAGTTCGATCGTGCTTGGAGTACTGTTCTCACCTCTGGGATGGATCTGCCAAATACCAGCTTGACGCACTAGAGTCGATCGAAAAGCGGGCCAAGAGGCTCGTCGGTGATGAGGAACTGGTCAAGTCAAAGCCGTCGCCGAGTTGCCAGCTTGTCGATATTTATCGGTTGCATTTCGGGGAGTGTGCGATGGAATTGCACGATCTATTTCCACCTAGCCCATTTCACCATTGGACTTCCAGATGTACGACGATGCGCCATCGGTACATGGTGGAAATCCCAATCATACGCAAAAAACCTCTTGGAAACACTTTTATTATGCGTATAGCTAAGGAGTAGAATTACCTGCCGTAGTGTGTTTCCTGACAGCTACAATCTAGGAATTTTTAAGTGAAGAGTGAATAGGTTATTTCTAGGCAAGCGTGTTTCACCGTCGACCACATCATCGCTTACCAACAGGTGAGATAGTGATCAAGCGCGAGCCAATAAAATAATTAAAAAAAAAAAAAAAAAAAACTCAATCGAGATCTTGTAGCACTGCGGAGTAATTACGTTACTTCAAAATCATTACCTGATATCACATAATATTACGTCAGTATTCCGCGAAAGATTAGGTAGAAGTGAAGTACATAGCCTATAACCAACAACCTGAGAAATACTAGATAGAAAACCCAATGAGTAATGACACTTGCCCTGGCCAGGGCATTAGACCCAGGAACCCATACCCAGCAGAAACGCTCGCAAACACGGGACCAATGAGAGCTACATAACATCTTTCTGCATAAATCAAAAACATAATAAAATTAAACATTTAATTTAAGTGAGAAACTTGGTCCAATATGATGCTGACTGAACATTCTTTTGATAATGATCCAAAATAGAATCTGTAGTGTTTTTTTTTTGGCAGGAGGTAGAAATCCGTTCGGACTTACACCCAGACTGCCTCACAATACGAGCCTCTCTGGATAGTGTCGGACTCCAACCGACTATAACCACCTCCTTACATACTCATATTGCTGATGTACACTTCAGCAGTTAATACTCGTATTATGACGTTATACAATGGAACAACAGACTATATTATTATACTTTCAGTAATAACAATTTCTTTAATTAGGCTTAAATTTAAAAATTAAACTGAATCAAGCTTATATCTAAAATTAGACCATGGAACACATACAAATTTACATCTTAAATAATACAAATAATGCTGTCTACTACTAGTAATAACATAATATTATGACGCCTATAAATATTTGGTTGGGACTACCTACTATATATCAGGGAAGCGTTGAGGCATTGGCTTTTGCTGCTTTCTCTACCACCTTTTCTGCAAAAGCCAGGAAATGAACCCGGCAGTCGTCGTCACCAATCAAGTCCTCAAATGCGTCCAAGGGGCGTTCCAGCCTCTGTTCGCAATTATACCTCTCCCGTGAAAATCTGTGACAGTGAGTGATTAAGTGCTTGACGGTCTCATGGGATGTATCATCGCAGACACAGGCCGGAGTCCCAGAAAGTTTGAACCTGTGTAGGTATTCACGGAAGCCTCCATGCCCCGTGAAGAGTTGAGCCATTTTTTTTTGATGCGGTGTCGCCTGTTACCAAGCGGCACTGTAACCTACTTGTTGGCCGTTACGTCGTCGGCTTAATAGGCAAAAGCCTTGGCGAGCGGCCCCTCCTCGGTTTCCTCTTCGCTTCACCGTGGGTGAACAAGCCACGGTTACTGAGCCCCCGCGCCTCGACAGTGCGGGAACCCACTGGGGGGGAAGAGTTGAGCCCTAAGATTGTATAGTGTGCCTACTTTTTCTAGGGTTTTCGCCTGCCTCACGTCGCTGAAGAATAGCCTGATGTCTAGGTCTTGGTTCGTCTCCAGCGTATATCGCTCCTGCTCCTGTCCAGCGTAGAATCCCTAATGGTGCGCTTAGCGCAGGACAATTGGAATCTACCATATGCTAGAGCGGATTTCCTATTCAGTGCAGCGTGTTTTGCCAGTTCATCTGCTCTCTCATTGCCGGGTATGCCTACGTGAGCCTTGACCCAGAAGCGGTTAATTTGTCTACCAGATCGTTTGGCTTCGGAGATGGCGTTCTGGATCTGCAGAGAGACCGGGTTGCTTGTGCAAGTATCTGTAATGGACTCCAGCGCTAATCTGGAATCTGTACTGTTGGGGAAGGCGTGTTTATGTGTGTACGTCTGTTATTCTTTCTCATTTATACGGAGAAACCAAAAGCGAATCTTCCTGGTTTTGTATTGTAGAATAAAGTTATAGTACATTACGATATTAGTGCGTTATAACCAATACGCACGTATATCGTACGACGTTTTTTAACACATTTGCGATGAAACAGAAAAAAAAACATTTTATATTTTGTTCATTTCTAATTATTGAAACAGTGAGTGAAATTACAATTATTAAAATGATACGTAGTTGTAGTTGGTTTTTTAATTATGTTTTTATTATTATTATTACTATTCATAATGTCATTGTTTTGTGTTAGGGTAAATGTTGGAGACGACGAAACTTCTCGAAAGGCGGCAGAAGAGCATTGTAATTCGTCATTAGTTGTAAATAAAAAAAATATCCTCAGTAGAAGTAGAGGGGCGCGGCTCAGGGCAAAACTTCTTCGTTTGTGGCTCCAAATTTATTGCCTGAGTTATTTTGGCACTTATATTTGCTTTGTTTTGGATGGAATCTTCTACATAAGATTCTGCTACTGCGTTAGAACGCCATCCGGCATGCCGCTTTAAAGTCAATATATCAGCTCCCGAATCAGCAAGTAATGTAGCTGCCGTTCTTCTGAAACTTTGCCCTGTATAACAATCAGCGTCCGGCAATCCTAAAAACTTGGCGTCTTCCTTTGGCATGGCACCAAATTTATTTATGCCAATAGGTTGCGCAGTACATTTACCTTTTTGGTAATTCTGAAAGAAATGATTATTTTTTGCCTTAGTCGTACGCAGAGCTTCATATTTTTTGACCACGTCATAAAATGGGCCGTAGATAATAAAAGATCGGCGTATTTTGTTTTTAGTGTTTGGGATTTTAATTAAAAGCATTTTGCCTTGAGTTTCAATTTCATTTGTGGTAATATTGTGAAGCTCTTGTCGTCTACATGCACCATTAATACCAAATATTAACGCAACCTGAAAATAAATAAAAATGTGTAAGATAAGGTATAGGTACTTAGCTTACAGACGGTCGTTAAAAAATATGTAAAAGAGTATGTACAGTAGGTAGATCAATACATAAAATAAGGAGGCAAACTGACCTTAGTTGCCAGGTACTAGCTATCTGGAGCATCTCTTAGAAACTTTTCGACGTCATTTGATGACAGTACTCGTACCTTAGATTTTTTCTTTATAAAACCATCAGAGCGTCTCTTAAAAAATGCAATGAGATTTGAATATAAATTAATATCGCACCATTTTTCATCTTGAGGGTACTTTTCAGCATCGAATATGTTGTCCACAACGAGCGAGGCTTATATTTACTAGCTAGTTCATAAAAATACGCCAAAACTACATTTTCGGAAAATGACTTGGCATTTTTCATGTTTTTCCACTTCAAAAAATTTTCATACGTGGTTATGTATCTGTCTTTGGATATTGACGGCAGCAAGCTGTCGCATGCGGTTGGCGCTTCTGTTAGTATATCCGGTGGAGTTGAAGTAATATATGGCTCTTCTTCATTATTGAAAGTTGTCATATTTAAATTTTCACAATACAAGTACAAAGAAAAGAAAATTTGAGAAAATGGCGCGAGGATTATTTTCTGCCGTAGCTGCGTGAAAATGTTGGCAAAGACGTTAGAGCATGCAGCCAACTTTTTAAATTACCGAATAAACTGATTTTTTTTTATTTTAAATAAACTAAATCTGTGAATGCACACTGTTGCTTTCCCGCCATTTTAACAGCGCACTAGTGCTGCCTACAGACTGGCGCCGCGCGGCGATTAGTTCGAAATTTGAACAGCAACAGCGCGCGAAATGGCAAATAATACTGTTATGGAATTTGTATGGACTATAACTTAACTATTTGCTTTGGTAACACACGCGTTTTTTATGACCCGCTTTACATATTTAAAACCGGTGGAATTACATCAGCTTTACGAGCAACGGTGTTAAAAATTATTTAAAAATACTTTAATTGATTTTTTTAATCAAAATTTTTATGTGGTTTTGATTTATATTAGAAACCTTTTTGGAGGCTGGTTGGTATTTGATAAAAAAACAATAAATTACTAATAACGTCTTACGTTTATTGAAAATAAATTATATTATAAATATAGACGTCCACTGTTCACGTTAACGCTGCTGATGTTTACAAGGGATGAATTGTCCATCGCGTATCGAGACACGATGTTAATGGATCTCATGTGCTTGCAGCACGTTTAGCGGGTTCTGCGAATTGTAAAATGTTGGATCACCTCCAATCCCAATCACGAAATTTTTTAAATCTACGGGTGTTAGTATATCCGATGATTGCACGAAGTATTTATCGTGTTGTTTCCGCCATCGATGTTCCTGGAAAAAAAGTCATAGTTAGACAAAGAAAATAAATAAGGTTCATATCATCGATAGGAACAAACATGGTTTACACAGGGATGACGTAGATACGGTGAAATTTAAACGAGGAGATGACGCAGGTGTGGACAAAAGATTTAAGTGAGGCACAGATCGTGAAAGAAAGTATTCAAAAATTCTCCCAGAAGGTGATTAAAAGACACAAAGTTCTTTTTGAATGACCACATTTTCCATTCTGGTTATGGAATTTCAAAGCATCTGTGATACCTTTACTATTGTAGAAGCACATGAGCGGAGGTAACTACTCACCGTCAGATGCTGCGTGCGGGTTCGATTCCCGCACGGAACAAATATTTGTCTGACCTAGAGATAGCTGTTCTGGGTCTGGTTGTTGTGTATGTGTGGTTAGTTTGTAAACGCACCCACGATACAGGAAAAAACGCTAGTGTAAGGCAACGTTTTTCAAAAAAACTAAAACAAGAAACAAGATGAGATACTAATTTGTACGCATGGCACAGGAGATATACAGTGTGATAGTTCTTGGGGTTGTCAGGCAGTTTTCCCGGTTAAAGAAGTTCTATTCTCCAAAGTTTGGTGATCTTTAAGCTATCAAGTCACGCATTTAAAAAGCTGAGTAGCCATGATATACCAACCGAGCCTAGATTTTTAAGTTGCTCGACCGTTATATCGTCTAGTCCAGCGCGTTCCCATTCTTCAATGCCTTGATTGCCGGGATTACATCTGATAGCTTGAAGGGTGTACTGATTTCTGTTGAGGATGTTAAATTCTGTGAATTAATTTTGTGAATAGTTTCGATAATTCTATGGATTTTTTTGTCGATTTAGTTTGAATCGTCTGAAAATCATAAAGACAGACTCGCGCGCTCACAGAGCCACTAGTCGTATTAGGGACGAGTTGAAATGCATTCCGGATCAATTATTACCAGTTCTTACGATAATAGGAATAAAGGTTTTGTTAGTTTATTCTTGTGTTATGAAACGGAACTAAATAATTGTGTATACTAAATATTTTATAAAAACGGTATGATCAATGTTGATGTAGAACAAGAGTTGGTCACCTGATAGTGAGCTGAAATGCGCAAATGAAGTTGTTGCCATCGTGGAAAGAACCTAGATGATGTTGGTACAGATGCGTAGGGAAGGCACGAGAAAAGTAAGGCCTATGTCCAGCAGTTAACGTTAATGGGGCTGCAGGTGTCATTGAAAAAAATTATGAAAGAGTGAAATATCCTTACATTTTCGTATGTGTTGGTTTTCTAGGCTTCCGAACGTGATAAAATTATACTTATTTTTCCTTTTACATACTTTTTTCGAAGATAAGAACCGTGAACGTACACGTCGAAACTGAAAGAAGGCACTTAGTTACGGTTCCTTTGAAACTCAAAAAATCTCGCCAAAACGCTGTTTCTTTGAATGGGGATCCAAAAATTGTCGGTATTTTTTAGTATTTTTATCCGGCCCGGGTAAGGCCGGGTATAAATAGCGGTATACGGGTAAAATCACATGAGACCCGGATGTTTTATAAAAACAATAATTGGCACAATCTTTTTCAAACTAAGGTTGCACAATGATTTATAATATAAAAGGAGTGTAGGAGTAATTCGGCTTTGTTCACATTACCCCTATTAATAACGAATAATAATAATGTAATATCCTGGTTAAAATTGCATTTGATATTTCTTTTTCATTATGTCAAATAAAGAACAACCATCAGGCATACAGTAGTTCATTATTGAGGGTCTTAGATATTTTTCAATTCACTTGAATTTGATTTTTTATGTAAGTTCATTAAATATTGTTTTTCTGTCTAGTGACAAAATTTTTCATAGTAGTCGGGAACAAATTATATTTTACTCTGTCTTGTTGTCAGGCGCTGATAGTGCGCCACAGTTTATACTTCTGTAGCTATCATCTTTCCATTGTACTCTATGTAATTCCTAAATGGTTCCAAAATAAACGTTTATTTATTTATAACAAGTGGCCTAGATCCTTTCCAATTTCATCACAAAATAATAGTATTTCAGTATTTACACTCTGTTTAGGCAAACAGTAATTGATAATGGCAACCTGGCACTAGACTATGGTGGTATCACATGTTGTCAACGAATGGTCCGGTGTGGGTTCAACAGACGGTGGTTGACAATGTTCACATTTGTTAGTTTGTGAGTTTACCAGCTCATTCATTGCCACTATATATTCCCTCATTTGATTTTCAGAGGCTGTATATTTGATGATCATAGAAGTAAGTTTCTGCTGCAGTTGGTCAAATTCATACTACAAGTCTTGTGTCAATTTGGTATTTTCTAGTACTATCTAATTGTTTATTCAGATGCGGTTTCTCTATGAAGTTCATTTTTGGTGAAGAACCTTTGTTTTTTGACCATTTACTTAGTTTCAACAATGTATTTGTTAATGTTTATGTATTTTTTATTTTATTTTTACTAGTAACAACCCTGAATTATTTAATTGTTTTTGAATCATGGTCTGTTACATCTATTATGAAAGGGGGTTTTAATGCAGTAAACATTGATGGAGCGACAAGCAACAATTTATTGAATAGTTTTTGATTCAACGAGGCAGTGATGTTAAGATTTGTAGTCTCAAGTTGTTCAATCTGACATTGAGCCTCATGTAGCTCATGTAACTGCTGTTGTAGTTAATATTTGTAATTAAGAGCTTGTTCTGACTCATTGCTATAATGGCTGAACCCGTCAACTTTGAGCCTATCCCGGGCTGCTATGGTAACGGTGTGTTGAACATATAATTGGGCATTTCTATTTTTTTTGGTATTCCTTTCAAGGGCACCAAGGAACTCCATTTCATCTTCATCTTTTCCCTAATCAGTTGGTCACAGAGCTGCTAAGATGCCTTTAATTCGCTCAAAGCCTAACTTAATTTGGTCTATACAAGGCGAGCCCACGGGCTGCGATTCTTAATCATGACTAAATAGAAAAGAGAAGAGGTTGGAAAAGGGTAGTGGATTGAGGAACAGATGATTAGTTAAACGGTAAATGAAATTTATATCGTAAAGAAAGAATTTCTGTCACCAAACTAATCTAGGTTTAGTTTACGTTTTTAAGGTCATTATCATCAACTTTTAGCCATAGTAAAAGTGATCCAATGAATTGTAGGCAAAATTTTAGAACGCAAACAGTCCAATACCAAGTAAAATATATAATATTGTAACTAATAGTGTTATGAAAAAGCAACATTTGCTTGAGCCGTCAACTGTCAATGAATCACAATGAAATTTTTATACTTATTCTACAATAAGTGTCTAAATTTAACCCAAAAAACACTTAATTACGCTTTAAACTAGTTTTCAAATTAGAAATAGGTATTATTTAGAAGTAAATCTAATATTTAAAATTACAATTGATAGGACAAATTCAAGTCAGCTGTCATATAAATATATATAATACACACAGTGTGGTAATACAAAATATGTTAAGAAATTAAAACTAACAATGACCATAACGATTTAGCGATTTTATATGTATTAGCTGTAGTCCGGTAACTGAGATCGATTCCAACCAAGGACAATTTCGGTGTTTATCTTGTCTTCTGAGATGGTTTTACTGTTGGTGAATATTCGTACGATGGTGATCGTATTTTGTTTCGTTTGAACTGTATGAAACTCGGCAACTATCGGTCGGATCGATTCAGGCTTATCGTATTTAATATATTTGTGATAAACACATAAAAGGTTACCTGTGTAAAGCTTTTGTGTAGTATTTTATATTAGATGAATATAAATTTTGTTTTTAGATACAAAACAATAGGTTATATTTAACAATAATGTTTATTTGAAATAATTAATTTTACATCTAGTAATCCCGACTCAATACGTGAGTCGAGGTGAATGGTGCATGGAGCATGTTCCAGTGGCTGCATAAGGCGCAGCGCTCCAGGGTCGGATGTGGTGCAGCATTGCGCTGAGGCTCGATCAGGTTTTTCTCGCAAACCCACTTGATGCCGCTACTTGTGTCTAGTTGGATAACGAAAAACAGAATTGAAGGGTGGCAATTTATGAATCTTAGATGTAAACGGATCGTTCTTGCAATAACTATTGCTTGTCGGTTTCTGTGTTTGATACGTCCGCATGAAGTACCTACTTGTCATGCTGTTCCAGCCAGCGGTTGACCTAGAAAAGAATTGTGAAAAGCATGAGTCAGAGAGATAAAATAAATGTAGTTTTGCATTGATATTCACAAACATGAAGAACCCAGAGATAATGAATTGTGGAGGGAAGAATTTGTTATAGTAAGGACAGAAATTGTATGTTCAGTTTCTCAAAAATGGCTCAGAGAGACTAAACCGCGATTTTGTACGTAACCAACTACTTGAATGCCAAATTATGACAGATTGTAGCACTAAAATAGTGATTGACACTTTTTTAATTATAAATTCTTAATTCACAAGGATGTGTATAGAAGATAAAATATACTCAAAATACTTACAAACTCGCTCCGACAAGTCTTAGTTGGCACATCACGATTAGTAGAATTCATGGTCGTTAAAGTAAATTCTTGAAATCGTTCTTGATAGAAAAAAAAATGTGTCTAATCAAGCGCTAAGATTGCGAATGACCAAATTTTTGCCAAAACTAGAGTATTTATAAGAAGACATTAACAAAAATTACCACTAATGAACATAGTCATTACTACATAATATTAAGTATTCAAATGACACAAGACACTTATATTAAAATAACCATTACTTAATTGCTGTCCCAAGAAGCTAATTAAAAGGTTACAGTACAGTTCAGACTACCAATTGACTTTTTAATGTAATCAAATTCTTTACTTTTATGACATCCCCCTAAGGATCTATTATTCTTTATTATCAAAACCTGATATCCACACAGAAGTGTATTATGGAATGTACATCTGTTTTTTACGTGGTAGGTTCCAGCTACCCCCAAAAAGTTATTGACAAAGGGATACCTAAAATTACTTGGGCATCAACTGAGATATTAAGAGTGGGAAAATTTTACAAACTATTTTATTTCGCAATTTTTATCAGTCGTATAAAGCAATCTTTATAAAAACCTACTAAGTCAAGCGATGACTTCATTTCCTAAAGAATATAAATTTATTTTGATTATATGTACTTTGGTTCACATACTTGTGAATTTATACACAATTCACGAGTAATCTAATAACATCATTTTCTTAATGGAGACCTACTTAAAAATATTGCCTTTATTCAACCTATTATAGGCCTTTATTCTAGGTTCCTATTTTCTATCCAATACTTCGTCCTTTAGTTGAGTACATCCTGGGAATTAACATCGAATCTCATTACGTCTGCAAACACCACTGGCTCGGCAAATCTCTTCTATAATCGTATTAAGTTGTATTTACTTCAATATTTTCAAAGAATCGAGCCTAGATGTTTTGAAGGGACCTTAATATCAATAAGATGATAAATAACTAACTTGTTTGGTGTACAATGCAGTATATTCTATTCCATTCTCTTCTATTCTATTCTATTCTAAATACAAAAAAAGAGGATTATTATAACGATTCTTATATGGGTAAACTTATTTCAAAAATATTTATGTCTGTTTTTGTAGTATAATTATTTTTATAAATTTCCGATTGAGATCCTGTAGCACTGTGGAATACTTATGTTATCACTACCCATTATAACATCTCGCCTGTATTCTCCAAAAGGTTAGACAGATGTGAAGTATAGAGCCAATAACCTAAGAAATATTAGATGTAAACTCAATGAGTTGCAACATGCCCCGACCCGGGAATTGAACCCAGGACCTAGCAGAAGCGCTCGCAACCACTGTACCAACGAGTACCTAAAAACTTTCCACATACATCAAAACAATGATCAAATTATGCTGACAGAGCAGTCATTTGATAATGATCCAAAAAAGAAGCTGTAAACTTTATAACTTCTACACACACGTTTAAAGTGTTGTTTACGTGTGTGTGCGTGTGTGTGTACTCCTGATATTCTTCCTCCTTTGGTGTGTGTGTTTCTGGATCTCATGTGCTTGCAGCACATTTAGCAGGTTCTGCGAGTTGTAAAATGTTGGATTACCTCCAATCCCAATAAAAAAAAAATGAAAATCTTCAGGTGCCAGTATATCCGATGAATGCACGAAGTATTTATCGTTTTATTTCAGCTATAGATGTTCCTGGAACAAAAGTCTTAGACAAAGAAAATAAATAAGGTTTCTACCATCGATAGGAACAAACATGGTTAACACAGAGACGTAGACGTAGATACGGTGAAATTTGAACGAGGAGATGACGTAAGTGAGGACAAAAGACTTAAGTGAGGCAATGATCGTGAAAGAAAGTATTCAAAAAATTCTTTTCAAAGTTCTTTTTGAAGAAGCGCATTTTCCAGGTTCTGGGATAGCAAAGCATCTATGATACCATTAGTATTGCAGAAGCACTTGAGCGGTGGTAACCACTCACCGTCAGATGAGATACTAATTTGTACGAATGGCACAGGAGAGATACAAGGTGATAGTTTCTGGGGTTGTCAGGCATTTTTTCTGGTTAAAGAAGTGCTTTCTTCCAAATTTTGGGGATCTTTAAGCTATCAAGTCACGCATTTAAAAAGCTGAGTAGCCATGATATACCAACCGAGCCTAGATTTTTAAGTTGCTGGACCGTTATATCGTCTAGTCCAGCCGCGTTCTCATTCTTCAACGCCTTGATAGCCAGGATTACATCTGATAGCTTGAAGGGTTTACTGATTTCTGTTGAGGATGTTAAATTCTTGGTAGGTTTTGGTAATTTCAGCAGTTTATTTGGTGCTTTATTATTTAGCAGTATATATGTCATAGTTCAAACCCGTTTTTCGTTAGAACTCGTTTTCCATTGTTAAAACAAATTTTTACTTAAATGTCTTTGTTAAAACTAGAAATACCTAGTCGAAACTAGAATTTAACACTGATATATTTGATTTTCAGTTAAAACTAGTTGTCACTCCGAATGGTTTTTAAACAAATATATCATGAGGGAATAATTTATATTAAAGAAAACAATAATTATCACATTAAAAACAGTTTATTTTTTTAAATAAATAAATTTAAAAAATAATTATATGGTATTATTGACGCCGCTGATGACAAGAACATGCTGCATGATGTACACTTCAGCAGTTAATACTCGTATTATGACGTTATATAATGGAACAACAGACTATATTATTATACTTTCAGTAATTACAATTTCTTTAATTAGGCTTAAATTTAAAAATTAAACTGAATCAAGCTTATATCTAAAATTAGACCATGGAACACATACAAATTTACATCTTAAATAATACAAATAATGCTGTCTACTACTAGCAAAAACATAATATTATGACGCCTATAAATATTTGGTTGGGACTACCTACTGTATATCAGGGAAGTGTTGAGGCATTGGTTTTTGCTGCTTTCTCTACCACCTTTTCTGCAAAAGCCAGGAAATGAACCCGGCAGTCGTCGTCACCAATCAAGTCCTCAAATTCGTCCAAGGGGCGTTCCAACCTCTGTTCGCAATCATACTTCTCCCGTGAAAATCTGTGACAGTGAGTGATTAAGTGCTTGACGGTCTTATGGGATGTATCATCGCAGACACAGGCCGGAGTCCCAGAAAGTTTGAACCTGTGTAGGTATTCACGGAAGCCTCCATGCCCCGTGAAGAGTTGAGCCATTTTTTTTTGATGCGATGTCGCCTGTTACCAAGCGGCACCGTAACCTACTTGTTGGCCGCTACGTCGTCGGCTTAATCGGCAAAAGCCCTGACGAGCGGCCCCTCCTCGGGTTCCTCTTCGCTTCACCGTGGGTGACCAAGCCACGGTTACTGAGCCCCCCCGCCTCGTCAGTGCGGGAACCCACTGGG
The DNA here is from genome assembly GCA_947562075.1 of Orthosia gracilis. Classification (NCBI taxonomy): domain Eukaryota; kingdom Metazoa; phylum Arthropoda; class Insecta; order Lepidoptera; family Noctuidae; genus Orthosia; species Orthosia gracilis. The sequence goes on from OX387275.1 coordinate 22,862,025, forward strand.
GGGGGAAGAGTTGAGCCCTAAGATTGTATAGTGTGCCTACTTTTTCTAGGGTTTTCGCCTGCCTTACGTCGCTGAAGAATAGCCTGATGCCTAGGTCTTGGTTCGTCTCCAGCGTATATCGCTCCTGCTCCTGTCCAGCGTAGAATCCCTAATGGTGCGCTTTGCGCAGGACAGTGGGAATCTATCATATGCTAGAGCGGATTTTCTATTCAGTGCAGCGTGTTTTGCCAGTTCATCTGCTCTCTCATTGCCGAGTATGCCTACGTGAGCCTTGACCCAGAAGCGGTTAATTTGTCTACCAGATCGTTTGGCTTCGGAGATGGCGTTCTGGATCTGCAGAGAGACCGGGTTGCTTGTGCAAGTATCTGTAATGGACTCCAGCGCTAATCTGGCATCTGTATTGTTGGGTAAGACGTGTTTATGTATGTACGTCTTTTATTCTTTCTCATTTATACGGAGAAACCAAAAGCGAATCTTCCTAGTTTTGTATTATAGAATAAAGTTAAATTATTTAAAAATACTTTACTACATTTTTTGAATCAAAAATTTTTGTTGGTTTTGATTTATATTAGAAACCTTTTTGGAGGCTGGTTGGTATTTGTTAAAAAAAAACAATAAATTACTAATAACGTCTACGTTTATTGAAAATAAATTATATTATAAATATAGACGTCCACTGTACACGTTAACGCTGCTGATGTTTACAAGGGATGAATTTTCCATCGCGTATCGCGACACGATGTTTCTGGATCTCATGTGCTTGCAGCACGTTTAGCGGGTTCTGCGAATTGTAAAATGTTGGATCACCTCCAATCCCAATCACGAAATTTTTAAAATCTACAGGTGTCAGTATATCCGATGATTGCACGAAGTATTTATCGTGTTGTTTCCGCCATCGATGTTACTGGAAAAAAAGTCATAGTTAGACAAAGAAAATAAATAAGGTTCATACCATCGATAGGAACAAACATGGTTAATAGGGTGGGTCATTTATGAATGGGAAAAAAAAAAGTTTAGTTTTTAAATGGGCACAGCGACAAAACGGTGCTAAATGATGAGTGTAAACAGATTATGAAGTTTCATTGCAATCGGAATTTATCTTCTGCCTCCGGAGTCATGTGGAAATTGTCAACAAATATGGTAAAAAAGGCCTAACAGAATGGTATACAAATAACACTATATTTATAAATAAAATTCTTTAATCGATTGTAAATAAAGTTTTATTAATGAGAAAACAAATTTTACAACAATAGGACGTCCTCATGTTTTGGAATACGGTTAAAAATATAAAAGAATAATTATTAAAATTAAGGGTTATATTGTGGCGAAATCTTTTTTGCTGTCGAATTTCGGCATTGCTTTTCTCGAGTCTATCTGAGCTTTGATAAAACCTTCTGTCATTCTTTTATTACATAAGGTGGCTGATGCTTCGGTCACAGCTTTAACTGCTCTTTCTACTGCTTGTGTGTGACACGGAAGGCGTAATAAATCCAAGTCTCCTTCTCCTTTTTGTTGAATAAACAAACGGAGATTTTCTTCGGTTACAGATTTTAATAAAGGTGGCTCAGTGATATTTTCTTGCCAATTTAAAAGGTCATAATATGTTAAAGCGTTAAAGTTTATCTTTGGTAACTGAAACATACGCAATTTTTTTGGTGTTTCTGATCTAGCTTTCAAAATTCGCCGTGCAGCTAATTCACGAACGTGCGGCTGGGGATCTGTCAACATTGCAAGCAATAAGTTTTCCGGGTGTGCGAAATAGCTGTTTCGTTGAATTACTGGGTCGATAACGGCTTTTAAAGTTGTTGGTAAATATCTGGTTAGCTCGATAAGTTTAAACAGGTGTCGCGATCCATCTTTACAGCTAGAGTGAGTTTTTATAGAAAACCAAATCGGAGTGTAAACCTTGACGATATATGCTGCAAGAGTCATCAGATTTTCAGAGGCAGTCTCTACTGACACATACAGACGGAGAATCCTGTTGGCACGAGTTAGCCATCGGGCGTGGGACATTTTACCTGGCGATTTGTTAGCTAAATCGCTAGGAAATATGCCAGTTGAAATTGCTTCGACTATCCTGTATAAATATTTTTGGTCTGTACTAATATCTTTAGCGGAAAGCTCCGGTAAGTTCGCTGGAATACGTTGAAACTGAGTTAGAGGTCTTGTTTCACAGTTCTCAAGTTCTTTTCCAATTGTCCCTGAAAATGTTTGTGGCCCAGACGTACTACCATCAATGTGTTGAAAGAGATGTCTGAATGGCAGTTCATTCATATGCAACAAACAAATAATCCATTGTAAAGGTCTATCCAATCTTTTTTCTAGCATCCGTATAATACCGCCATATTTGCCAACATTTACGTTTGTCCCATCACAACCGATTGCAATCAAATGATCCATTGATACATCAGCTTTCAAGAAAAAGTTGGATATTTCTTGTTCTATACACTTTGCAGTACCTGAAGCAGGTGTAATGTAACCTAAAAACTTCGAGTCAGGTTCTTTAATCAAAGAAATATGCTCTTCAAGTATGCGTCGTCTGTACTTTTTCTTATCTTTTTCACACATAGTGAAAGTTTGATCTTTTCTCCCATCGAAGTATAATGCTGGTATTTGTGTAACAGTTTGTTGTGAAATTATATTTTCTCGAGTTTTTTTCGTTCTCGGCGAAGTTTATTTTTGTCTATTACATGAGAACTCGACGCATGTAGAACTGCTGATGCAATTGCTGCTCCTGCCCTGTCTGAGACTCCAAATCTGTCGCATGTTTTCGATAGCAAAGCATAATCAACTGCAGTGGTAGTATTACTCACCGAATCAGTACTTGAGTGCACTTGAATTTGGGTTGGTTCTCCACAATCCGACTGGAAGTGGACACATTCGGATTCAGAGGTGCTACTTAACTCTTCCGTACATATTTCAGCTACTTTTTGTCGTTTGCTCTCAGATTTTTCTCGTAACAACTTTCTTTTCAATGCTCTTGTAATTTGTTTTGTTGTGCCAACGTCTATGCCACCTATCATCATTTGCCTAACAGTTCGTTGGTCTATTATAAAGTTGTGCTCTCTTGTAGGTATTTTTTTGTTCTTAGGGCAAATACATTTAAGAAAATCTCGACACTTGCAAGCCGAAATATCAAACAAAACTTTACTTCCAAGACGAAACTCTTCCAACCTGTTTTTAGGTATTTTCGGGTGAGACTTAAGAAGGTTTTTGCATTTTAAATGATAACTTTTAACATTACCTTCATTCGTTTTGGTTCTACTGTGGGAATAGAAGATTTTGCCCATATTTGTATCAGTTTTGAAACTAAAACGGCTTCTATTTCTTTATATGTCGGCTCTTTTTTCGTTTCCCTCTCAAATTTTAACTTGTGTCGGGTCCACTCATAACACTTCATTACATCTTCGTAAGTTGGCAATAGGTTGTCTTTTAAATCACATAAATCACCAAATAAGGGACACTTCCAACTATTTCGAGTACGTTCCATTTTTCTAATGACATAAAACAAGTTACTGCACTGTATTACGCAACGCGCGACACTGATTGTTTTACCAATGAATCGCGCGTCACTTGTCTCAACTTTCCACGCCCCCCTCTCCTCCTTACTCCTTTGTCCTTGAACTCAACCAAACAATTTCGTATTTGTCATTACTAAAAAGTATTATGCATGAAATCATATATCAAAAAGATGAGTTAAATATTAGTAAAGTAACGTCAAAAATCTACTTTTTTTTTAATAGTTCGATGACAGTCCGGAGGCAGTAAAACTTAAAATAATTCAATAAAACTTTACATATGAAGTAACGATACCATTTGGCACCTTTTTAATGGTGAGCATATTTGAAAAACGAAAAAAAAAAAATTGGCCCACCCTAATGGTTAACACAGAGATGACGTAGATACGGTGAAATTTAAACGAGGAGATGACGCAGGTGTGTACAAAAGATTAAAGTGAGGCACAGATCGTGAAAGAAAGTATTCAAAAATTCTCCCAGAAGGTGATTAAAAGACACAAAGTTCTTTTTGAATGACCACATTTTCCATTCTGGTTCTGGAATTACAAAGCATCTGTGATACCATTACTATTGTAGAAGCACATGAGCGGTGGTAACCACTCACCGTCAGATGCTGCGTGCGGGTTCGATTCACGCACGGAACAAATATTTGTATGACCTAGAGATAGTTGTTCTGGGTCTGGTTGTTGTGTATGTGTGGTTATATGTTTGTAAACGCACCCACGATACAGGAAAAAATCCTAGTGTAAGGCAACGTTTTTCAAAAATACAAAAACAAGAAACAAGATGAGATACTAATTTGTACGCATGGCACAGGAGATATACAGGGTGATAGTTCTTGGGGTTGTCAGGCAGTTTTCCCGGTTAAAGAAGTTCTATTCTCCAAAGTTTGGTGATCTTTAAGCTATCAAGTCACGCATTTAAAAAGCTGAGTAGCCATGATATACCAACCGAGCCTAGATTTTTAAGTTGATCGACCGTTATATCGTCTAGTCCAGCGCGTTCCCATTCTTCAACGCCTTGATTGCCGGGATTACATCTGATAGCTTGAAGGGTGTACTGATTTCTGTTGAGGATATTAAATTCTGTGAATTAATTTTGTGAATAGTTTCGATAATTCTATGGATTTTTTTGTCGATTTAGTTTGAATCGTCTGAAATCATAAAGACAGACTCGCGCGCTCACAGAGACACTATTCGTATTAGGGACGAGTTGGAAATGCATTCCGGATCAATTATTACCAGTTCTTACGATAATAGGAACAAAGGTTTTTTTAGTTTATTCTTGCGTTATGAAACGGAACTAAATAATTTTGTATACTAAACATTTCAAAAACGGTATGATCAATTTTGATGTTTAACAAGAGTTGGTCACCTGGTGGTAAGCTGAAATGCGCAAGTGACGTTGTTGACATCGTGAAAATAACCCAGATAATGTTGGTACAGATGTGTAGGGAAGGCGCGAGAAAAGTAAGGCCTATCATGACATCTGCACCCCATGGTGCAGATGTCAATGAAAAAATTTATTAAAGAGTAAATTACCCTGACATTTTCGTAAGTGTAGGTTTTCTAGGCGTCCGAACATAATGAAATTATACTTCTTTTTCCTTTTACATACTTTTTTCGAAGATAGGAACCCTGAACGTACACGACGAAACTGAAAGAAGGCACTTAGTTACGGTTTCTTTGAAACTCGAAAAATCTCGCCAAAATGCTTTTTCTTTGAATGGGGATCCAAAAATCGGCGGTATTTTTTAGTATTTTTATCCGGTAAGGCCGGGTATAAATAGCGGTATACGGGTAAAATCACATGAGACCCGGATGTTTTATAAAAACAATAATTGGAAACAATCTTTTTCAAACTAAGGTTGCAAAATTCTCCTTTGTTCACATTACCCCTATTAATAACAAATAATAATAATGTAATATCCTGGTTAAAATTGCATTTGATATTTTTTTTCATTATTAAAATTAAAGAATAACCATCAGGCATACAGTAGTTCATTATTGAGGGTTTTTGATATTTGTTTGTCAACAAGTGGCCTAGATCCTTTCCAATTTCATCACAAAATAATACTATTTCTGTATTTACACTCTGTTTAGGCAAACAGTTAGTAATTGATAATGGCAACCTGGTACTAGACTGCGGTATGGTGGTATCACATGTGGGTTCAACAGACGGTGGTTGACAATGTTCACATTTGTTAGTTTGTGAGTTTACCAGCTCATACATTGGCACTACATATTCCCTCATTTTGTTTTCAGAAGCTGTATATTTGATGATCATAGAAGTAAGTTTCTCCTGCAGTTGGTCAAATTCATACTGCAAGTCTTCTGTGTCAATTTGGTATTTTCTAGTACTATCTAATTGTTTATTCAGATGCGGTTTCTCCATGAAGTTTTACATTTTTGGTGAAGAACCTTTGTTTTATGACCATTTACTTAGTTTTAACAATGTGTTTGTTAATATTTATGTATTTTTTATTTTATTTTTACGAGTAACCACCCTGAATGATTTACTTGTTTTTGAATCATGATCTGTTAAATCTATTATGTAAGAGGGGTTTAATGCGACAATTCATTGAATAGACTTTGATTCAACGAGGCAGTGATGTTAAGATTTGTAGTCTCAAGTTGTTCAATCTGACATTGAGCCTCATGTAGCTCATGCAGCTGCTATTGTAGTTAATATTTGTTATTAAGAGCTTGTTCATACTCATTGCTATACTGGCTGAACCCGTCAACTTTGAGCCGGTCTCGGGTTGCTATGGTAACAGTTTGTTGAATATATAATTGAGCAATTTCTGTTTCCAAATTGGTATTCCTTTCAAGGACACCAAGGGACTCCATTTCATTTTCATATTTTTCCCTTAGCAGTTGGTCACAGAGCTGCTGAGATGCCTTTAATTCGCTCAAAGCCTGACTGAGTTTGGTCTATATAAGGCTAGCCCACTCGCTGCGAGTCATAATTATAACTAAATATAAAAGAGAAGAGATTGGAAAATAGTAGTGGATTGAGCAACAGATGACAAGTTAAACGGAAAATGAAATTTAGATCGCAAAGCAAGAAGTTCTGTCACTAAACTAATCAAGGTTTTGTTTACGTTTTTAAAGTCATTATCATCAACTTGTAGCCGTAATAAAAGTGATCCAATGAATTGTAGGCAAAATATTAGAACGCAAACAGTCCAATACCAAGTAAAATATATAATATTGTAACTAATAGTGTTATGAAAAAGCAACATTTGCTTGAGCCGGTAACTGTCAATGAATCTCAATGAAATTTTTACACTTATTTTACAATAAGTGTCTAAATTTAACCCAAAAAACACTTAATTACGCTTTAAACTAGTTTACAAATTAGAAATAGGTATTATTTAGAAGGAAATCTAATATTTAAAATTAAAATTGATAAGACAAATTCAAGTCAGCTGTCATAATAAAATACACACAGTGTGGTAATACACAGTATGTTAAGAAATTAAAACTAACAATGACCATAACAATTTAGCGATTTTACATGTATTAGCTGTAGTCCGGTAAATGAGATCGATTCCATTTACCAAGTACATCAATATTTCGGTGTTTAGCTTGTCTTCTGACATGTTTATGTTGTTGGTGAATGTTCATACGATGGTGATCGTATTTTGTTTCGTTTGAACTGTGTGAAACTCGGCAACTATCGGTCGAATCGATTCAGGCTTATCGTATGTAATATATTGGTGATAAACACATGAAAGGTTACCTGTGTAAAACTTTTGTGTAGTATTTTACATGAGATATCTAAAACACAAAGTTTAAAACTTTTTTTTTTAGACATTAAACAATAGGATATATTTAACAATAATGTTTATTTGAAATAAATAATTTTACATCTAGTAATCCCGACTCAATGCGTGAGGCGAGGTGAATGGTGCATGAAGCATGCTCCAGTGGCTGCATAAAGCTCTCCAGAGTCGGATGTGGTGCAGCATTGCGTTGAGGCACGTTCAGGTTTTTCTCGCAAACCCACTTGATGCCGCTACCTGCGTGTAGTTGGATAACGAAAAACTGAATTGAAGGGTGGCAATTTATGAGTCTTAGATGCGATCGGATCGTTCTTGAAACTACTATTGCTAGTCGGTTTCTGTGTTTGATACGTCCTCATGAAGTACTTGTCATGCTGGTCCAGCCAGCGGTTGACCTGGAAATGAGACATGAGTCAGAGAGATAAAATAGATGTAGTTCATAGCATTGATTTGAAGAACAAACAGGAAGAACTCAGAGATGACGAATTGTGGAGGGAAGATTTTGTTGTAGTAATGACAGAAAAGGTATGTAAAGTTTCTCAAAAATGGCTAAGAGAGACTTATTTGCGATTTTTGTACGTAACTAACTACTTGAATGCCAAATTATAACAGATTGTCACGCTAAAGTAGTTTTTGTCATTTTTTTAATTATATGTTTTTAATTCACAAGGATGTCTATAGAAGATAAAATATACCAAAGTACTTACAAACTCGCTCCGACAAGTCTTAGTTGGCACGTCACAATGAGTAGAATTCATGGTCGTTAAAGTATATTCTTGAATTCTTTCTTGATAGAAAAGAAAAATGTGTCTAATCTAGCACTAAGATTGCGAATGACCAAAATTTTGCCAAAACTAGCTACCCCCAAAAACTTATTGACAAAGGGATGCCTAAAATTCCTTGGGCATCAACTGAGATATTAAGAGTGGGAAAATTTTACAAACTATTTTATTTTGCAATTTTTATCAGTCGTATAAAGCATGAAAACTTAGTAGGTATTTATAAAGATTGCTTGTCAAGGTATGACTTCATTTCCTAACAAACATAAATTTATTTTGATTAAATGTACTTTGTTTCACATTCTTGTGAATTTGTACACAGTTCACGAGTAATCTAATAACTTTATTTTCTTAATTGTCATCTAAAAATAAAAAATATTGCCTTTATTCAACCTATTATAAGCTTTTATTCTACGTTCCTATTTTCTATCCAATACTTCGCCCTTTAGTTGAGTACATCCTGAGAATTAACATCGAATCTCATTACGTCTGAAAATACCACTGGCTCGGCAAATTTCTTATATAATTGTATTAAGTTGTATTTACTTCAATGTTTTCAAAGAATCGAGCCTAGATGTTTTGAAGGGAACTTAATATCAATAAGATGATAAATAACTAACTTGTTTGGTGTACAATGCAGTATATTCTATTCCATTCTCTTCTATTCTATTCTAAATACAAAAAAGAGGATTATTATAAAGGTTCTTATATGGGTAAACTTATTTCAAAAATCTTTATGTCTGTTTTTGCAGTGTAATTATTTTTATAAATTCCCGATTGAGATCCTGTAGCACTGTGGAATAATTATGTTGTCACTACCCATTATAACATCTCGCCTGTACTCTCCAAAAGGTTAGACAGAAGTGAAGTACAGAGCCAATAACCTGAGAAATATTAGATGGAAACTCAATGAGTAGCAACTTGCTTGTTAATAAGGTAATGAAGAATTACTTTTCCTTTATTACGCCAGTAAACGAAATATTTTTACTCTCTCTGACTGTCTTCTTCTAACTGTCGTTTTATAATCATTGCAGAATCAAATTGGTTTAGTATTGTGTGTTTTATTAATTTTCATGAATGATCTAAATGAGTAGAACTCAAGACATTGTCGCTATCGCTTGTAGACCCTAGGTGAGACTGCACTGATACAGATTGGCACAAGCCAAGAACGGCATATATCAAACAGTAAGTTAAGTCGGGCTGTGGATAAAAAATCTATGATAGATATTACGCGATCTTGCGACACTCATATTATAGATTGATTTCCATTTGCTACTACATTAATGAGTATTGCAATAGTATTCGATACGCAGCGTTAGAAGGCCTCCCATTAAACCTTATGACCCATAGAGTTAAGGCGTATACATTCCCCAATATTAAATCGGTAATGGCCGTGCGTCCGCTCGGTGCCAGAATATCAATATTGAACCTCCTTTGGACAGTTTTGTTCGCATTTTTTTTTATTTACATATCTTTTGTTTAAAAAGAAATTCAAACCATCTATCTTTCTGTGTTAGAATATTTTTAAACATTTTAGTCATTTTGGAGGAGTATGCAAAAGAAACCAAAAAATTTTGTATTGCTAATTATTTCTTTAAAGAAAAATTATTCGTCATACGAAAAAAATATGTTTCGCAAATAATGTACATGAATCAATATATATATATATATATATATATATATATATATATGTATATATTTCAAACCTCGGCTGGAATTATGATGATGACTAGCTTCTGACAGCGGCTTCGCCCGCGTGAATGTCGAAAATTACCCCAAAGGAACATATTCGCGATTTTAAAAGTATTTGTGCTATTGCCAGACTATAATCTCTCTTTGCCAAATTTCATCTAGATCCTTCCAGCCGTTTGAGCGTGAAGAAGTAATAAACATACAAACACACACACACACATATACTCACAAACTTTCGACTTTTTAATATTAATATATAAGTGTGAAGTATGATTATCCGGTAATTTTTCGTTACGTTTTTATTCTTTTTGTGTCTTTTTCATAAAGACATTTCCTTAAACCAAAATATGCCCTTTATTCATACAAAAGTTATATTTTATAAATATCTTTGGCATATAGAGATGTCTGGTATGGCCAACTAAACGTGAAAATCTGAAACCATGTAAGAAAGTCATGAAGTCGAGTTATTGTCAAGACCCCATATGTTGACTTGGTGGATGGTGCAAGGGGTAGGCAGAAGCAAGTACTCGTAGAAGGAACGTTTTGAGTTACTCTGGAAATAAGATTAACTAAGATTCATGGGGAAGGAAAATAATCATCCCCCTGCCTTATCTCCATTAAATTTGAGTCAGCACCACAGATAATCTATATCTACACTAATATTATAAAGAGGAAAGATTTGATAGTTTGTAAAATGATTTGTAATGGATAAACTCAAAAACTACTTAACCGATTTAAAAAATTCTTTTACTTATGGAAAGCTACATTATTCCGGAGAGACATAGGTTAACCCAAAAAAGGGTACTGTGGGGAAGGCCATGGGATTGAAGCCGCGAGAAAAGCTAGTCTTCTATAGACCAGCATGTTATATAAATTAGACAACGAAGAATAGATAGAAAACATAATTGTGTTAGCAAATTGCTACAATCCTGGGGACAAACGTAATGGTCAATACTTGTCCCTAATTTGTATGAGAAAAAATGTACAAGTTAAAATCAATGGTCATTGCCATAATAATAAGAGAGTTGACACACAGTATCAGATTTTTTGGGGGTTCCTCAATACAATGGATAGTAGGGGTATACTCTTTTTAGCTTTATTTAACTTGCCTTATAGTAATTTGGTTAGTATGTGTGGTCTTTTATAGATAGTTCAACTCAACTGTGCGCGCGGCGCCATGTGTGCGTGCACTTGTACATTAAATTATGCATTTGTGTGGCGGTGACGCGGCAGTCGTCGTCCGAGCAAATAACCACTCACACATGCTTACCCACACATAGCTTTGCGCGCAAAGATGAGTTGAACTATCTATAACTGAATTTTAAAACAACCTCAATCGATTAATCTGAAATGGTACACACACGTTTGCTTTGGATGACACTGAACGTTGAGCGTGTTTCATAAATGTTTTAAATATTTATTCCTAGAACTTACGCCAAAGTCCAAAATCTATCAAGCGAAAACTTTCCCTGAACCCTTTTCAACAGAATCGGCTATTAAAATACAAACTTCATGCATATGGGTCCCTAATCTTTTGGACATAGACACGATATACCTATGGCCCAGGAAAATAAGGATTTAGATTGGCGCCCACCAAATGGATCGTTCCGTTCTGGAATCAATTTCGTTAGGAGGCGACTATTTTTGGCCGACACAGACAAGATTTTTTAGAACTGTATTGTTTAACACTAAAGAGATAAGTATTTATTTCACTTTACCTTGCTGGAAATTAATCCCATTGTTATCTTTAATGTTTTTTTTGGGACACATAGTTGGTTTCATTTGAGAAATCTTTTAGTTTTGGAATAATTGCTTTACTATTTTTATATTTGTCTCTTATAATGTACGTAAGTGACTACAGATTTTTGGGACAGGAATCGATCAAATGGAAATCATTCCATTTATTTATGATTTCATTTTATTTCTGCATAGATAGAATTTACATAGGCAGTGTGGTAGACAGCAGCGCTTACTGATTAAAATACGTTATCAGGGTTTATCTTACATTAGAATGTTAAATACTCATAAGGTCGATATCTTATTTGAGTATTTGGAGTCAAACCCTATATTAAAAACAAAGTTTGAATGGCCAGCATGTATGTATTTTTAAATTTTTATGTTCAATCACCCGACTTTCTATATTCATTCTTCCAACAGAATCAATATCATTAAAGAGGTTTTTGTTCGCGAAGCCGTCGGATGCGATAAATTTGCGGTTTGTCTCCTCTCCAACGTTATTTAGAGTAAACGCCTTAGCAGCTGGGGGATATTCGCGTGAAGGTTGATGAAGTTGACCCTATGTGGAATAGCAAGTAATCTGTGCAGGTAAGCAATTCCAACGCCTAGCCCTTTCTTATCTCTGTTGTGGCTAGTTTCCAGTCTAGCATATGACAAATTAATAATAACAATTTTAATATAACTTATTATAATTTATTTTCCTTTATTAGTGAGAAATGCATGCAGTAGTGTTTGAAGTGACCCTTAAGGCAAAGAACTGCCTGTGTAAGGACAATTTACTCTTCCAAAGTTTGTTGTTATATTAATAAATAGGTGGTACACACAATTTCAAGAATAATTATTTAAAATACAATACACATAGAATGTATGAATTGATTACCAGCAGAAATTGATACAATATTTGATACAGAAATTGATATAATATTTATATAAATACATACATTAATAAATTCATATATGTGAGGACGATGCACCCAGAATAGTACTACATACTATACTACGTACAGCTATAAAGTATTAAAAACATTAACAGGTAAATTCATTAATTTGATAAATAGGAACATGGTTCTCACATACTTACAAATATTGCAAACAGGTAAAATACCTCATTCAACAAAAACGGAACAGTGTGTGAGTCAATTTCTTAAACAAAAAAAAATACAGAAACTACGAATAGGTATATAAATTAACAAATTTGATTTCGTTTACATTAAAGGTTTCCCAACGGAGCAGGACCAGCTTGTTTCTTTTTGTTTTCTTAAAAAAAATGAACGCAATAACTATGAATAGGAATATAAAGCCTAAAAAAAACCTACAAACTATTCACTAGGAATTATCTAACTTATTGTCTAGAATCGAAAATAAATCTTACCAATGTGCATAAGCATTAGCATAATCAAGCTATATGGTACTCGCTGTTGAGACTTAGGCCTCTTTTTTGTGTGAGGAAGAAGGCCGAATCTACCGTGCAGGGCCAGTGCAAATTGGTGCACCAAATTTTGACAAAAAAACACATGTTTTTGTGATGAAGGTAGATAAGTATTTTAAAATAAATAAATAAGTGCTTGTGGCAAAATTTTTATTGACCAGTGTAATCACAAAGAATCGAAACCTCAAACATTTACGGGAATACCACAAAATTCTCGCAGTCACGATTGGAAGCTTTAAGAGAGAAAATATTGCCAAACATTTGGACCGCAAGTTGATAAAAGAAAAGCCAATAAATAAAGTTTATTGTGTGTTAAGTGCTGATTATTTTAAGAAAATGTTTAACAAACTTATCAAGATGAACTGGTAATTCCCAATGCCTTTTTTTGTTAAGAGTTATAAAAAAATAATTATTCTTGATCGTTTAGATTATACCTATCTTCATGTGATTTTTATATTAGAGCAAGAGCCCACGACGGCCAGACCTTCCTTATTTTATAAAAGTTGAAATTTTCTCTGTACATGTCTCCTATACAGGTAAGAACGACCAGCGACTATAGAGTTCGGGTTGTGGTTACCTGGGCAGGTAACAGGTAGTAAAGGTGTATAAAATAGTACTTAAAATTTGTTAGAGCATAAAGCTCAATTTTTTTATATTTTCTTCGGGATAACTTTAGAAATCTCGTCATCCATTGCCGGACACTTATGACAGTTGCTACCCCTTGCCAGACACCCCTAAACTTTGATAAATTACAATTATACTTTTGTTATAGTATAAAAGCTAAATTTTATATATGTTACTTGGGGACCTATAAAAAGATGTTACCTCAATAGCCGGACAGTTTTCATGGTTTTTACTTATTGCCAGACACATTAAAAGTCCACTGTAGGTGCGAGCGCGAGGTAACAACTCTGATGAAATATCTAGAGAAAGAGGTCCAGCATGAGCAACCACATCGAATAGATGTTATAATAATTGACGGTTTCTTCCTACTGCATACAATGAAAAATGTTCCAAAAACATTTGGAAATATTTCAAAAAAAATGTTGCAAATGGCTACTCAATTTCAAGCTTCGAGAATTGATGAGATCTCTAATCAATAATTTACTCCATCGATCAAAGATTATGAGCATTCCCAACGGTTAGAATCCGCGCAATTGGAATACTCTATAACTGGGCCCGAACAAATTCGACCAAGTGATTTCGCGAAAGAGTTGAAAAATTTAAATTTCAAAGAAGCTTTAGTTAATTTTTTTATTTCACATTGGGCTACTGAAGAAGTGGTGCCATTTATTGGCAACAAAACAATATACATCAATTTCAGAAAGTGTCATTCTTTCACTGTTGATAACTCCAATAAAGTTGTCTCAAGGATTGATGAAGAGTTGTCATGCCCAGCACACGAGGAAGCAGATACGAAGATAGTATATCATGCATGTAACATCAACTTTCCAGCAGAAATAGTAATAAGAAGTGCTGATACCGATATTGCGGCTATAATGCTTGGTAACATGCATCACCTTAAAAGTGATTCGGTTGTTTGGATGCTTACAGGCACTAGCAATAATTTAAGGTATGTGGATCTAACCAAAATACATGCAGAGTTGGGACTGTTAATTTGTCAGAGCTTACCTGGATTTCATGCCATCACAGGTTGTGATTTTAATCCTGCGCTCTTCAGAAATGGAAAATTAAAACCATACAAGATATTAAAAAAGATCCAGAGTACCAGGAAGCTTTCAAGAACTTCGGCAACAACGAATTAATTGAAAATTTAAATCATCAACAAAACATCTTTAATATTATTCAGAGATTTATATGCAATGTCTACAATGTCCCTAATGTTGATGCCGCTAGACTTCAAATATTCATCGACTCGTACACAGTCTCCGATGTAAACGAAGCTTTTGACCGAAAGAAGTTGCGAAATTTTGACGCTAGCAACCTACCACCTTGCAAAAGCGAGCTACTGCAGCAATTTCTGCGAGCAAATTATTTATGTACCATTTGAAATAATGCTCATTTGAAAAAGCCAACCACATATCAACCAGACAATAACGGCACAGTATTAAAAGATGAAAAATACCAGTTCAAATGGTTTGAAGGGGATCAACTACCGAGTTATGTTAGTGATTCGCTCAAAACTCAATCAGGTATATAATTATTATGACAAATTATGATACATAATTTTTTAATTATTCATAATTGTATAAACTTGCTTATTTTTCTTTCAGAAACTGACGAAGAAGGTGATGTTGAGGACGATCATGCCATCGACTGGAGTAGTAGTGATGAAGAAAATGAAAACATCGACGACAATGCTTAAATTAATAAACAAGTTTAAATATTTTTTTACCTGTAATCATACGTTTTATTATATTTTTATGATATTAAACTAATATTTTTTACTTTATACAACATGGCTACGAATGTAATAAAATTATTTTTTATTAGATATCTTAAAAAATAGTAATCGACTAAGCATTCGCGCTCGCACCTACAGTGGACTTTCGATGTGTCTGGCAAGATGTAAAAACCATGAAAACTGTCCGGCTATTGAGGTAACATCTTTTTATAGGTCCCCAAGTAACATATATAAAATTTAGCTTTTATACTATAACAAAAGTATAATTGTAATTTATCAAAGTTTAGGGGTGTCTGGCAAGGGGTAGCAACTGTCATAAGTGTCCGGCAATGGATGACGAGATTTCTAAAGTTATCCCGAAGAAAATATAAAAAAATTGAGCTTTATGCTCTAACAAATTTTAAGTACTATTTTATACACCTTTACTACCTGTTACCTGCCCAGGTAACCACAACCCAAACTCTATAGTCGCTGGTCGTTCTTACCTGTATAGGAGACATGTACAGAGAAAATTTCAACTTTTATAAAATAAGGAAGGTCTGGCCGTCGTGGGCTCTTGGGCTATATTGTTTTGTACGTCGCAAATACTGGGAGAGCAAGCAATCTTTTATGAAGTATAGGTGACGCGAATATTCGAGAAGATAACTCTCAGTATTTGCAAAGAGATGGCGCTACCAACTATTACTAATTCTTTCTCTCGTCAATAGATGGCGTTGCCTTATCTTATAACAAAAAAATTATGTCATTTTTGCAGCCCAGTAAACTAACTTGCTGTATATTTTTTTCTATTGCCCGCTAATGTACATGTGAGCTATGTACAGAAAAGTTTTTTTAAATGCAGAACCTTTTCGAAGGATTTTCTAAACAAACTTTTTAATTAGGTTTTATTCCGAATTAGGGTTCGGGCAACCCGTTAAGTTAAGCTCAATTAAACTTCGCTTTTGTCAGTGATGCGTTATAATAAGGTTATGCGACCGATTTGGCTAATAATTTGGTACTATGGTGACTTCTACTGGCATAATCTTCATTAAGGTGGTGATCGCTTGGAAAGTGTCTTCATTAGGGCAATGAATACCCATTGAGCCATGGGTTTTAAAATATTCAAAGGCATTGAACACAGGTATTCGATATCATCAGACATTGATTAAATTATTAAATAGCATTGAATTGTTATTTTGGCATAGTTAAATTAATATTTTTGAACTGTTATTGTTGTATTATTGAATTATGATCTTTGTTAAATTGATTTGTCTGCCTGTGTTTGGTCTGTGTGAAATGTAAATTATTAATATCTCATATATTATAATTATTGGCTATCTGCATGTGTTGGGTGAGACTATAAGTGCAGAGAGTAATTGTAATAAATAAATTACTCTCTGCACTTATAGTCAGTCATAAAATTATGATTTGTAAATAATTTTGTTTGACCATTTGATATAACATAAAAACACGCCTAAATTCCTCGAAGAGTATGGCAGAACCTTTCAGTCAAAAATGCCATGAGGAACGATTGATTTTAAATTTGAATAAGACTTAACAATATTCTGGGAATTATAATTTATAACATTTTAGTGAGCCTTAAATTTTAATTAAGAATAAAACAGAACTAGGAGTAATGCCTGCTAAACATAAAAACCTACCATTTTCAAAACCTTCTTTTAGAAAGAGAAACCATATTTTACCTGACTTCTGTAAGATTCATAAAAGATTTTGACAAAATTTTAACTAGAAACTTATAAATAAAAAAGGTTAATTTTAAAAATTAAAAATCTCAACTGCTTAAGAAGCGAACTTAAAAAGAAATAAGTAAGAAAACATCTGGTTTTGGTCAGCCAGCTCGCGAATATGTATCCTACGACTGCACAGCATGATTTTATTCTTGTTTACGTCTTTTGAGTTCGCTTCCTGAGCATTACGTTTTTTTATTTTTTGAAATAACTTTTTTATTCACAATATTTATATTTACATAATTATCATTAATTCATCATTATTCATTTTTCATTATTATCTCAGAAATAAATCTTACCTTATCTTATGTGCAAACTTAACTAACTATACTATTTAAAACTATACTAACTTATACTAAACATATCTTCGGACATAATATGTCCGAAGTTATTGTTAGTACAAGTTTTTTATTATATTATACAAAAACAATGAACACTTAGTCGTCGAAGTATTCCTCCACATAGCCGTCATCCGGCAACGTGCCCAGAAGACTAGGAGCAATTCTCAAATTAGGTTTAAGAAATCTTTATTTCTCATAAGTCAATTCTAAAGACTTAAAACTTACTCTCTAAAAGAAATACCCTTCAATAATTCCAACGCTATCGCAAGAACCAGTTCCTAAAAGTTATTCCACGAATCAACTACAGAATTTGTAGTGAAATGAAAAATTATTTCGTGCATTTCAGACGTCGGCTTAGTTCACTAGCACCATCTAGCGATACTTCGATTTCTGTTTCACTATCGAAGTTGAATGCGAACAACTTTTAGCTCTGTGTGAAAAAACCCGTGAGCATTTTATGAAACGCGCGGGGATCTGCAGACTTTTTTTTTCGTTAAGCTGTGAGAGATGGCCGTTTTTTCCAAAATTGTATCGATGGCATGGATTGTTTAAAGTTATTTTGATGCTGTTGGCTGTGAAGGCAGATTTTGATATTTTAAATAACGTGTTCGCGTATTTATTGTAGTTTTATATTTTTTAATCCGGTTGGCTTTTAGCTGCCAACTGAAATACCGAATGAGAAGATACAAGTTTTTAAATGTAAATAAAATTATTACGAATTTAAAATATAACTTTGTATAACTTCTATAGTATCACTAACGTTCTTCTGTCTATGTAAAAGTGTTAATTTGATATTTATTATTAAATTCTGAAACCTGCTAATAAATCGTACTAAGTTATGTGGGTTATTGTCGTAAAATATTTATGTATAAAGTATAAATTATTTGTTCTACTTATTTTCAGGGCCAATAGCCTATCGCATCTACGGAACCCTATAAACAAAATCCACTGCCATTCCGCCAAAACCATTTCAAAATTGGAATTGGCGCACCTCCTAAGCGGATTTTTATACTAGCTACCTTACTGCTGCATTTCACACCAACCTTACACCTTCACACTTAGGTCTATATTTGCGTGTTCCAGCTGTGACAGCAAAGTTGTTCGTTTCGAGGCCCGTGCATAGAGAACACAGATTTGAAATAAGGAACTCACGGCTTATCCTATTGGGTCGTAGAAGTACTAGTCTGACCTCCACAGCACACCTGTGCTTAATACTCGAAAGCGTGTATTGACGTTGCCAGTATTCATTTTTCTTTCTAGAAAACGGAAATTTGTTTTACTTCTACTTTTGATGCAGGCTCGTTTTAAATTTTGCGCGGGAATTTCATTACGAAGACGTGAAAAATGGTGTTCTTTATTCAAGTCATTATTTTTTGTTTCTTACTTCATACAGGGAACCTAGTACAATCCTAGAATTAGATTTAGTTTTAATATTTTCGATTTCATGTACAACAACTGTTACAAAAAGGGAAAAGCAATCATGTTAGTCGGGCGAAGCAAGGTTGGTGCGCTGTTTGGGTCGCCTTTGGACGTCTTTAGACGAGATTATCACGAAAGAATACAAGAAATAATCCAAATTCAGTTTAATAATTATTGAAAAACGGTCTGATTTTTTTAGTAATAAATCGGTGTGTGATTTTAGTAAGTTAGTTTATTTATTCTATTACTGTAGTTGGTATTCTGGTCTTAGTCTTACTACACCAGGAAAAGTGACATTCGTTCAAAGGTAATGCTTGTCAAAAAGTAATAAATGCAAAGGATTGCCATGCACTACCGAAATGTAATCATTAATTATATTTTTGGACGTTTGACAATGTTTATCTCTGATAAAATGTCACATTGTCTGTAAGGCAATTAATGAGCTTCTTAAATCAATCCCGTTGAACAGTATCTATAATAGTATATTATGCAACTAGTGAATAAAGGACGGTTTTAAAGCGAGGGCCATAGATGAATCACGAACAAGTGAAGGATTCTAACAACTGAATCACGACCGTAGGGAGTGATTCATGATGATTGAATCACGAGCATAGCGAGTGATTCAAGTGTTAGAATCCTGAGCGACGCGAGTGCTTCATGGCCCTCGATATAAATCGTTTTATTCAAGAGTTGCATACTATATTTTATACCATGACTGCGAGAAAAAGAAGGATTTAAGCCAAAAGCACAAGGAATGATAATAAATAAATAAATGGTTTATTACCTTCAAAATCTACGGAAAATGAGATACCTCAGGGCTTCACATTTTTTGTAAATTTAAGCTGAGCTAGGTAACAGCACCTGTGTTTCAGGGGCCAGTGACAACCTCCGTTTCGTTAAATAATTATAATTTATTAATTAAACACCAATGCAATTAATATTAGAATTACAATCCAAATAAGTATTCACTAAACATCCTAGACCAAAATAAAATCATTATCAAAATCCTAAATATAAATAAACTCAAAATTAAATCGACGAAGGAGTTTGAAATTCGAATATTCTTTGCACAAGAAGTTTGTATCGAGTATTTTATGCGCAAGGAGGTTGTATTGCATTGAGATGGAGGTCAAATATATATTGGTGTGTTCTAAATTCAAACACCAAAACAGTGATTAAAAGTGCTTTTTATTCACTGTTTTCAGTGAATAAAATAAGCTTTTTAGAGGGGGAATGGTATAAAGGAAGTTTTATTTTTAGAAATTCGATTCGAGTCGATTTCTCTTTAAGTGCGTGCAACTTTCGAGACGTACAAAGGTTGGATTTTCCATAGTTGTTTAACCCGGCGAGGATGTGGTGAAAATAGTAACGTGGAGGTTGTGGAGGGTCTTATTGACCCTGTATATAATTGGGTTTAAAATACCTAAATTTATATTAATGTACCAAATATTAATCAATATTATTTATATTACATGTTATTTTTACGGTTTTATCGAAATAAAACGCAGATACCAGTACAAAATAATATAATTAAATCACTTTTAACAAAGTACTACAAAATAATCAACTTTTGCATAAACTTTCTAAACTTACACTAAAAACAACAAAAAAAAACTAACTTCTTAGACGATTAACTTTTAATTTGGTACATACGTAGAGATCAATTAGTTGCACTTACAGTCTTATCATCAAATTATGAATTACAAATCATTATTGTCTGTGTTGCAGCACAATCCTGGCAGAATGAAATAGTGTGTTCTGGACAAATATACTTATGGCAATCTTCACAAACATTGGCTGTCTTGCGATGGCGGGCATAAGGACATACTTGGCACCTTTTTCGTACACCTGGAACCCTAACAGGAGCTTCTTGTTCAGGTTCTCCGATGAATTCTCTGATTCTCTTGCGTAGCTGTCTCGGCAATTGAGGTGTTTCTTTGCGGCCCTGCAAGTGTTCAGTAACAAGCAATCGGCCTAGTGTTTTTATAAAATGGCGACGCTTCTGAATAGTCTGCGTGTTAGACCTGTGTATAATATACGCATTGATGCCAGCCATATTGAGCATTGCATAGAAGACAGTGAGGGGCCATTTTTTCGAGTTGCGACTAACATCGTATGTCGCCGACAACTCGTCTGCTACGTCTACTCTACCTTTAGTGGTGTTATAAAACGTATTTATCTCAGGTTTTTTTTTCTCTCCTGTTGATTCATCAATTTCAGCGTTGTGGTGGAGACTAGACATTAGTATGACAACCTTGTTTTTTTTTGGAATATGAGACACGAGCGTTATATCCTTTTGAAAGCCAAATTTCGATGAAAATATAGCTGCACCGCGAGTATTGATAAATGACGTTGGAAGTTGCCTCTTGTTCTTGCGCACCGTACCAACAGACGTAAGTTTGTGCTCATTCAGCAGATGAGATATTAATTCGTAACTGGTGAACCAATTATCGAAAGTGACGTTGCGGCCAGTTTTCGAAATAGGCAATACTAGACGATTCACCACGTCAAAAGGTTTATTGCTCACAAAAAATGGCCCTTCTGGCTGCTTCCTGCATAAATCTCGAGGTTGAAAATATAGAAACTTTTTGCGTCAACCAAGGCTAATATTTTTATTCCGTATTTGGCAGGCTTTGATGGAATGTACTGACGAAATTGACATCTGCCTCTAAACGCAAGCAGCATCTCATCGATGGTTACGTATGCATCCAGTATATATGCCTTCCTGCAGTTCTCGACAAATATTTCAAATACTTGACGTATAGGGGCCAAGTTGTCGAACAGTTTTCTTTCATTCCGTGTAGATTTATCATCAAAGCGCAGACAGCTTTGTATGAAATGAAATCGCTGCCGCGACATTGTCAACCTAAAAATTTCGACTCCTGTACCGTCTGAAGCCCAAAGATCGATAGTGTTTTGTCTACTAGAGCGATAAAATCCAGCAATGTATAATAGTCCAATGAAAGCCTTCAATTCACTCATATCCATTTCTTTCCTATAGTGAGGGATAGCTTCACAAGCTGAATTTCTTTCTCGAATTTGCGAGTTTGTGTGATTCAGCATTACAGAGAGCATAGTTTCGGGTCAAAACACACTCCAACATTCAAGTTCAGACTGTGCCGACCTCGCTGCTGGGCTTACACCGGGTGTTTGGCGTATGATGTTTTCAGAGCGTGTGCGGACCTGTTGGTAAGGAGGATTTTTAGACCATTTAGTCCCATCTTTGCCAATATAATATGAATTCGTTACCTGGCCATCCGATTCCTCTCCTTCTGACATATGTGGGTTCTGATGTTGCAATTCAGATAGTGGTACGTTATCTTCGCCATCACTGCTTGCATTTTGCTCAGTATCACTATTTTGACTGCGCGTACTCAAATGATCTTCCTTTTCGCTACCGTCGGATAACAAGTCATCTTCAATGTCAGACTGCATTAAAACAAGACGTATGCGTTCATCCTCAAGCTCCTGGCTATTCATTGTGTACGAAAAAACCTAAAATTATAATAATATTAAGTAAAAAATATAATTGAAACCTTACATAAAAATGTTACATCGCGGTTGTCGCGGGGTCATATTTACCCTTTTTGACTGCACGCACGTGTTGCTCCCGTCGCAGGCGGCGGCCAACTGAACAGGGGCGCGGGGCGCGCGCGCCGGTCCCTTAGCAATAGCTATTGTGACGTTCAAAACTCTTTGATCGCAGAATAAAAAACTACACACGATTAAAAATTGACAGGGTCAGAATGACCCCTCCACATCCTCGCCGGGTTAAAAAAGTGGTGTCATTGTTGAAAATAAGTTTATATAATGTGTGATTAATTTCTAGTTTAATATCGTTCGCAAATTCGAAGAAACACTAATGTACCAAAATGTAATTATAATTGACATTTAAACCTTAATGCGTACAAATGTAATTAATGTCCACGTTACGCACTTTGTCACAGATAGGTGAGCGTCCGCAAAAAAGGTTATCGTCATTAATCCCTTAATTAATGGTCCGTGCGCTGCCCTTGTTTTTCTGACCCTACATCGTTATGTCGTGTTTTGTATGTTATAAGTGATTATTAGATTGTTTGGTTCTAAGACATGCTAGTTTCCTCACGATATTTTCTTTCATCGTTTGAAAGCTGTGGTGATGAAATAATTTACACAAAGTAAAGCGTCTGCCTGGGTTACCACTAAACCACTGGGCTAAATCAGCTCTACTAGGAACTAACTACATATTTTAAAGGTTATCTAAACTTTTCATGGCGAAAATAGAAACGAAAAATTTTAAGTGCTTCAAACTTCTACGAACCCGTATTTTCCAAAATCGTTTCAAAGCTATTGCTCAAGCTCTTTTTAGAAGAAAAATAATCCGCTGTTGCCAAAATGCTGCTTGAATATAAACGAAAAGTGGTGCAGCTTCACTCCGTTTTGATTGATTTCTCTATAAAAATCTAACGCAAAAATCTCGCTTAAAAAAAATAAAATTCAAAAAAGCATTAATTCCCCGCAGTACTATTAAAACGAACTCGGCTAAACTTTGCCAGTTGTAAAAACAATAAATAAATAAAAGCTCGGAGTTAGTTATGCTCCTCGAATGAAATATGGCGCGAATGCGTTCCAACTTTGAATTTTGAGCATCTGAGTTAGGTTTTAAACACATTTGTGGTAACGTTGCATTTAGTGGGTTTTGGGGCATTTTATATACTCTTTAGTATTTATTCCTAAAATATGAAACTGTAGGTTTGCTGGTCATGTAAAATATTACAGAAAGGTTAAGTTGTTTGTTTGTTTTTTTTTCATACTATGTTTGTAAAAGGTTACTTTTTGATATACTGAAACTATTACGAATATTGTTTCGGTTTTAGAAAACCAGGCTACACTATCACTCAGCGTCATGGGCTTTTAATCCCGATATAATTCACGGTTACTGTGGATTAGACCACGACTGCGAAAGTGTGGGAAGAGACTAGTCATTTTGAGTAAACATCAGCGGTCGAATGGCCAATAAGAATTTATATTGTAAAATTAGACTGTCAAAATACAGTGTAGATTGTACTAAAAAAACTAAATTTAACAGATACATCAGCTTACAGCAGTCTTCTTCTCATAAAAAAATTATTTAACAAAAACAATAAACCGACTTCTTAAGCAATTTATATTTCGCTTTGTAGTGTGTGCTTTAGAAGTCGGTTTAATTTTTTTGCTAAAAAGTTTTTTATTTTATTCTTTTTAGTGTTTTGGTACCTCATATTACCATGAAAATCATTTATAGCCAAAGTACATCTCATTTCAAGTCCAATAAGACCAATTTTAGATTAGGATACATTGTTTTATTAGGAGTTCCAGTGCCTACCTTCATCATCGGATCAGTTAGATGGTACTATTTTCATCAGTACCATTTATTTATATGTATTTGCTTCATCATAGTCGCTTAACTATTTGAAATATCTTATACCCGTGACTTCTTAAGGAGTTCCAGTGGTCATCTGTAGTCTTCTTCTTCATTTTCTCTTCACCAAATGATACTTTCTGAGTGCAAATGCTTGCCTTGTTTTTGAAAATACCAGAATTGCTATATTACTGCCTATAATATTTAAGGAGTTCCCTCGATTTCTATGGGACTCCATCACCAGATTCTGATTTGGTAACAATGAGGTTACCTTGAGAGTATACCCTTTCAAACAAAAAATAATTTTGCAAATCCGTCTATATATGACGGAGTTATGCCCGAAAATTTATAAACATATATTAAATTAAAAAAAAATAGAAACATCCGAATTGAGACCCTCCTCCTTTTTGGCAAATCGGTTAAAACAAGGAACAAACTTTGATCAAGACTATTCAGACCAATAAGTCTAAGTTTCCATCCTACATCGTCATCAAATCATCATCGTTCATCAAATTCATTATAATTCACAATCCATTAATATAGATGTATCCAAAATTGTACTATCTTTCTGTCTCCATAACATGATCGTGAATGCATCAGCAACTAACTTTACTTAGTGCCACGTGTTCCTCATAGCTAATTTTCCATTTCAGTCGGGACATAATATAATACCAAAACTTTTCCTTGTAGTATTTATTATAGGCTACACAAATTGCAGAAATTCTTAGGATATGCCATTGCGGTAACTCTGTATGACGATCAAAAGGCTGTAAATTAATCCAACTGAAGATAAGTCAAGAGTTATGGATACAAGTTTTTTTAACACGCTGTCGACTCGATCAGAACGTAAGAAATTCATCTCTATATATACTGCAAAGTTTAAAAAAAGGACAGAAATAACTGTGGCTAATTGTTATCTGTGCTTTAAAACTTGAACTAAGTTTTAAGTATAGATAACTATCCGTTGACGCACATTAAATAATGTCGTAAGCATCTAATGTAATCGAATTAATCCTTTATGTCCCACTATTGGGCAAAAGCTTTTCCTAAACGTGCTTGTGTCCCTAATATTTCTGCAAATCATGGTTCCGCTTTCTCATAAAATTATATTAACAGAAGAACTACTTACCTCATGTTATAAATAGCTTTCTGGTTAATATTGAATTTGTCCTGCCTTCATTGCGCACGACATCTTGAGACAAAGTTGATAATTTTTAAGCGTCTTTTGTGTCACTGGTCCCAGGCCTTCAAACTGAAACATATGGGGTAAAAAAATATTATTTCTTTACTAGAAGATAAATTGAGTACGGCGGTATAAATTTAACTCATAACGACTTTTTACAATAAAAACGATTTCGCAAAAAAAAAACGGACTTCAAAAACAAAACACTAAAAAGTGCAAAATAACTTTCGTTTCGGAAGTCGATGTCTTTTGTACCTCATTTTTTTATCGTTTTGCGACATCGATTTTATTTTCTCTTTTTAGTTTTGGTTCACCATCACTACGAATTGAGCAAGGTACCTAGAGGATTGACAACATACCCATACTAACTCAATTTACACATTTTTATTTATTTAGTTATTAAAACTTCATGCAACATAAAACTACATAGGCGGACTTAATGCCTGAGGCATTCGTGCTGTTTGTCGCTTTAGAATTTGGTTGTATGCTTCATATTTTGAAAACTGCCTAACCGATTTTGATGAAACTTGACCTAAGCTGAAAGACTCTTAATCCAATAAAAACAGAAAGAAAATGATCCGATTACTAGTTTCGGAGAAATGCGTAGATAAATATACATATATTTAGGTACGTGAGGTGTGAAGTTGTTGGAGTAGCACAATATGGGTGTGCACAAAATGTGGGTACTCACTATTTCTATTGTTCATCACTTTGTGTGAGGAACAATAAATAATAGTGAGTATCCATAAATAATATAACACATAAATAATAGTTAGAAGGAGAATCACAGAGAGTTTAGAGTCACAAACAATAGCAGAAATGTCTACAGCACAATACACAGAAACGGGTACAGACAGAGTTCTTAGCGTATGTCGCGGCACACATTAATTAGCGAATGCGCACAGTAGTGGTAGGTTGTCATTGCGGGTGGAAATATATAGTGTTCGCTGGCAGTTCAGTACCGCCGCAGCAGTTGGCGGTAGCGTTCAACCAGACATCAGCCGACACTATATCGTAAACGATATATGATGCCGTGAATATATATATAAATATAACACTTCTGTACATATAACGGATCCATGCGGACGCCGTCACGGGGTATGCATTTGTTGTATACCAAAATCTACTCCAGAATGTAACAAATACTTTTCTGAAAACCTTATCAAAATCTGTTCAGCCAAACGCGAGAAAATCGCGGACAAACATACATACATAAAAACTACGGGTCAAACTGAGAATCTCCTTTTTTATTGAAGTCATTTATAAATGATATAGGCGCAGTAAATCTTTTTCTTAATCAATCTATTTAGCCTTTTCCAAAATTTTTTGGGGTCGGCTTCTAATTTAACCGAATACTTGAATATCAATATTTAATATAATATAAAAAAAAATATATAAGCTTGCGCTTGACCTCTATCTCACTAATCATCGCTTACCATCAGGTAAGCGATGATTTGGTCAACGATGAAAAACGCTTGCCTAGAAGAAACCTATACACTTTTGACATAAATACTCCAGGTTGTAGCTATCAGGAAATACAGACTCCGGCAGGGAACTCCAACTCCTTTACTGTACGCTTATTCATATTTTTTTCATAATATCTGTGCTCATTTTGAGCATATCGCAGTGTCACCTCTATTATATTCATCCCACATCCGCTTTATAGAATCTATGACGGTCATGAATGTGACATTTGCCTTCCAGATATAATTTTGTTTGTCTTCTACTGGCGACTTCTGATATATTGATTGAGAGTATTTTTGGGTCAAATTAATATGGATGCTAACAAATAGGTCAGATGTTGTTAGCAAGTTATTGCGTGACTTCCTTTTTTTGATGAGTAGGTAAAAAGTTAGTTTTTTGTTGTTCGAATTCGTTTTGTTTGAAGGTTGTCCTAATATAAATTGACTTGGAATTAGATTGATGAAAAGTAGGTTCTTGTATACACAAATATTATAAAAATGTAGTACCTGTTATTTGGGTTACTTTTTTTATTTTGCGGTCCCCCGACTCGAGTACGAGGCAAATTTTTTAAAGGTTTTTGAGACAGTGGTTTTTAAATTATTAACTTAATATTTTTTTCATGTTTTCTAAACAACAATTATACAATCTATTAGTAGATACGCTTCGATCGACAATCTATCGAGACACTTAATTATGAATTTATGACACGACATCTTGTGGCAAAACCGCGATTCAAAGAGTATAATTCGTATAACTTTTGAACGGCTGAACAGATTTTAAGAACACTGACAAAGTCACTTTTCAAAGAAAACAAATCTAAATCAAAATCGGTTAATCCGTGTAGGAGCTATGATGCTACAGACAGATACACAAATACACAGCAACACATGAACAAACCTATAACACCACTCTTTTTCCGACGGGTGATAAAAAAGCAAAATTGTTTGATAAAATAATATTATAATGGGTAAAACATTTTTGTTTGTTATTCTCTGGAAGTACTGATTGTATTACAAAACAAAAACTTATAGTAAGCTATTAATATTAACGCTGCCGTGGGTTACTTTAGTCCTGGGAAAAATACGGATCCTTTTGGATAGACAAAGGAAACAAAAACGCGGGCAAAGCTATAAAGTTTAAAATATTAACATAATAATAATAGAGAAACATAATAATAGAGACGTTGTTTTTGTATTTTAATTATTTTAGTCTTAAAGAACAACATGTAATGAATTTATTAATACCCAATTGACAAAATAAGTCCATTCTTAAAAACTAAACTATGCTAACTTATACTAAACCTACTAAATTATACTAACTACTTACATTAATTATATAAAAAAGAAAGAACACCTAGGTGTCGAAATACCTTTTCCTCCACATCACTGTCAGCCGGGAACGAGCCAAGAAGACTGGCAGCATTGCCACGTTGATTGGCAATGTTGATTCTTTGCGCAAAGAACGAGCCAGCCCTCCGGCACGCACAGTTTTGTTGTGTTGAGAAAATATATCTTCATTGTTGGTTTAAAATACTTATAATTAATAAAAAAGAAGGTCATCGCAGTAGGTACGACTTTAATAGCAAGTGAAACCAGAAAGAAAATCGTTTTAAGATTTTCCAATCAACTTCCCAAAATAGAAAAGATTAATTTCAAGATAGCTTCTGAGGAAATATCAAAAATAAATTGTCAAAGCGCAGACCTTGAATATCTGCTGAACGATCTTAATCTTAAGACGACAAGGCTTTAGAACTCCTTTTTAATTACTCAATGCTGTATATTAAAAATACTAGCTTCTGCCAGCGGCTTCACCCGCTTAAAAAGTATTTTTATATTTTAGATGAAAAGGTCTTTTTGCTTATCCATACTATAACCTAACTCTATGCCAAATTTCATGCAGAACCGTTTTGCCGTTCTGGCGGATTGAGTAAAAAACATACATCCATCCAAATTTTTTTAACTGATCTCTTTAATAACGGAGATTATCTTGAAAGGTTGAAGGGCTAAAAGTCAAAGGATGATTGAGTTCGGACCGGTTATCCTACACATTTTTTTTGACATTCATTGAACTAAGTAGTAAAAATATGTCCTGATATAGAACTAAAAACATACCTGTATCCGATTTTAGATAGAGAATTTTGTAGTTATCAAATAGAGTTCATCATTATTCTGATCAGCTTTTTAAATCTGCATTACTTTGCCACTGGATTTTTTGAGTATATTTTTTATTTTATTTTTACCGACAGGGTCGCGGTTTGTTCACTATCTTACCTATGGTAAGCAATGATGTGGTAAACTTGATAACTTTCCCCAGTTTCCCCTGAAAATTGAAATATGAAATTATTATTTATGATTTTTTTATTATTCCTGACAAGCTCGCTCTTGAACTTCAGTTCGCCTGTTGGTAAGCGATGGATAAGTGGGAGTGAAACCAAAACAATGCCTGTGAGCAAGCAACTTCCGAGCTCGCTTGCGTGTTTATTTTATCGTATTCATTTTCCTCAGCAAATTAAAACTATTTCTTATCCAAACATATAAGGTCTTGGTGGCTCAGTGCCTAAGAACTCGCCTCTCGTGCTTGATTTCGTGGGTTCAAATCCGGACAAGTACTAATGTGACTTTTTCAAATTCATACGTATCACAGGCAAGGAAAACATCGTTCGAACAAAAACAAAAAAAAAACGAAAAAAAAAACTCTGACACCAGAGGTGGCCACAGCCTCATACGAAAAGGAGAAGATCCAAACATAAGAATTATTATTTAGTCTAATCACATGGATCAGAATATTATCATGTGAGAGAATGGCAAGAATGTACAGCCCTTTATCCAAATTTATTTATAGTGGGCGCTTCATGTTTTCTTATTCATTGCATAAAAATTTATATATCTTCTGTCATCTCAAATAGTCTTAGTTCCAGTTTAGTTAGAAGTTTTTAAATATATATCAAAAAAATTATCCAGTGTTTCTTTGGTTATCCCCATTCATACCCAACCACACTGACAAGAATATGAATACCGGAAAATTTGATTTCCGAGAATGCATTTGTTTAAACTAAGGATGCGAGCAACTGCAGCCAAAATCTTGGCAGTCTCTGTCTGCATCTAAAAGAGGTAAGAGATTAATATTTTATCTCACATATATCAAGTCTTGTCATAATTCCTTCACGTCTGTCGAGCAAATGTTTACAGATATTTCAGTATAATATAATAATTCTCTTGTAAGCTGCGTCTTTGTTTCTTCGTCAAATGGGTATGAAACATATACTAGTCTTAATCATCATTTCAGTCAAAAGGTGTCCACTGCTAGATATTGGTCTCTTCCAAGTTTTCCCTCATTGTCCGGTTCTGTATTTCTCGCATCCAGTAGACTATAACTGAGGTCTTCACTCATTGAACACTACGTACGTGATTCATTGAAACTTTTTAGTGATTGCTAGTACAGAAATTGTCAACCCTATTGGCCGGAAATTCTGCGAGCAATGTGGCCTGCCCACTGCCACTTAAGTTTAGCATTTTTGTGGGCTATGTCAATTCGCCCGCGATCTCCAATTAAATAGCTCCTTAGTTTTTTTTTTTAATAATACAGTATATCTTTTAAAATGCTGAATCATACCCTTGACATTTGTCTTGCTCGCCGACTAGTGTCTTACACATTTTTTATTTATGTTCCCTCTGGGGGCTTGGGATTGGAGGGTCTGTCAGGAAAATATTGACTGTACGAAATTAATGTTCCGTTTACACATATTTTCAAGTTCAAGTACGGACTTGATAAAATAACGTAACTGTACACCTAGTCAAGACAGTCACTTCAATTATTTATTTTTTATTTTTTTTGCTATACAAGAGAGGTTAATTACAGTACTGTTTTATTAGTTGGAAACTCAACAGCTAACTACTAATTTACATGAGTTATGATGTTCACCTCACTGTCAATGAACAGCCCACTGCAGTTGCATCAAAGTTACTAGTGTCTGCTTACACTGCACAGTGTCAGCGAGTTGATGACAATTATCTCTTAAGCCAATAACAGAGTTTCACGGCATTGATATTTTTGTGTGTTCATTTGTACCAAATAGGCTCCGAAACTACTGGACAGATTTAAAAAAATCTTTCTACTATGGAAAGCTACATTATGCCCGAGTAACATAGACTATAAATTAATTTTTAATTTTATAATACGACAAGCATTTTTGTGCATGTATGCGGGAGCTATGAAAAAACCTCATCACTTTTCGACGCCATTTTTTTACAAGCTTTTATTATTCCATTTATTTATTTTATAAACATACTTTTATATTTTTAAATATTATTCTATAAAAATAAAATAAAAAAAACATTTAAAAATACAAAAATAGTAGCCCACCGGTATCGGGAACAGGGTCCAAGCTACCGGTGGTCAGGGCTCCTGAGAGAGGAATCTCCTGACTATGCGCGCCGTGTCCAAGAGTACCGCTTTCTGGATCAAGCCCTTGATCCAGCTGCCCAACGAGAGCCTCCTCAGATGATCGTCGAGGCTCTTGGCTATTATGCCATTGGCCGTCACGACTATCGGCACAATGACTGCTGTATTCACATCCCACATGTCGACAACCTCGCGAGCCAGATCAAGATACTTGCTTTTCTTATCTCTCTCAGCCTTCACGAGGTTCTCGTCATGGGGGACCGCTATATCAACAATCATTGCGCGACGCTCTAGTCGGTCTATCACCACTATGTCAGGCTTATTGGCAACAATAGTCCTGTCAGTGATGATAGACCGATCCCAATACAACGTGACATTGCCATTTTCGAGAACTGGGTCGGGCACATACCTATAGTAAGGCACTTCCGATTCCACAAGATTGTATTTTAGAGCAAGTTGCTGATGGATAATCCTGGCTACAAGGTTGTGTCTATGCAAATAGTCTCCGTTAGCAAGACTAGAACAACCGGAGATAATGTGACGGATTGATTCCCCCGGTCGGTGACATGCCCGACAGATGTCAACCGTGCCGTCCTTCACAATGTATTTCCGGTAGTTGTTCGTCATCATAACTTCGTCCATAATCGCAAAGACAAAACCTTCGGTTTCCCCGAAAAGGTCACCAAATCGCAGCCAGGCCACGGACGCTAAAAGATCTACATCGGGCCCATGTAGGACCCGGTAGAAGCGTCCGTGAAGCTCCTTGCTCTGCCATACCTCCCTGCGGTCATTAGTATCTAATACTATAGGTTTGCGCCAGTTCTCGTTAGCCAAGGAGAGCGGGGTAAGGCCCTTGTCCACCGCTACCACATCTCGATGCATACCCACGTCGGCGGCCTGGAAGTATTCCCTAAGACTGCATACCTCGCGGTTGTGCAGGGTCCTAGCATTTAAAAAGCCACGACCGCCGCACTTCCGCGGGATATACAGTCTCATAACCGATGATCGTGGGTGATGCATACGATTTGCGGTAAGCAGCGCGCGGACCCTCCTATCCAGGGCGTCAAGTTCTGTCTGAGTCCATTTGAGTATGCCGAAAGAGTACATCAACACCGGCATGACCCAACCGTTGAAGGCACGCACCTTGTTTCCGCCTGATAAAAGACTATTTAGTACTTTTTTCAGGCGGCCAAAGAAGCGTTCCTTCAACGACTGTTTCACGTCACTAGCATTGATGCCTAATGCTTCCGACATACCCAAATACTTGTAAGTTTCGGTTGAGGAAAGGGATCGAAGGTGTATGGAATCCGAAAGTTGTATTCCCTCGGATTCCATAATCTCCCCTCGCTTTACATGCATGACTGCACATTTGTCCACACCAAATTCCATCCTGATGGCGTCACTGAAGGTTTCTGTCACCTTCAGTAACTTCATCAGTTGCAAGTTGTTGGGGGCAAAGAGCTTCAGATCATCCATGTAAAGGAGGTGAGATATGACCTGACCTCCTCTTCTCAACCGATAGCCCAGGCCCGAACCCTCCAGCAGTGTACTAAGAGGGTTCAGGGCTAAACAAAACCACAGTGGACTCAGACTATCGCCCTGAAATATTCCACGCTCGATCCTTATAGGTTCGCTGTCATTTTGAATCTGTCGACATCCTGGATAGCGAAGGACCGTCCTCCACTGCCCCATACACGACATCAGGAAGGTGCGCAGAGTTGCATCAATTTTATACAACTCTAGCACCCTCATGAGCCATGTATGTGGCACTGAGTCATAGGCCTTCTTGTAGTCTATCCAACATGTCGCCAGATCCCTTCGGGAACGGCGAACCTGCTGGCTTATGGCAATGTCTATAAGGAGCAGCTCCTTAGTACCACGGGACCCGTTCTTACATCCATTCTGAGAAGCAGACATGATTGAATTCTTATCAATATGATGATTAATTTTAGCTCTCAGAATGGATGTAAAAACTTTATAGACCGTCGGTAAACATGTAATCGGTCTATAATTTTTAGGTTCCGTAGTACTACCTGATTTGTGGAGCAGGTGGGTTATTCCTGTCGTTAGGAACTGGGGCAGCGATCCTGACTCTAAGGAAGACTGGAACTGAATAGCCAAACGAGCGTGCGACCTTTGGAACCATTTAATCCAAAAGTTGTGCAGTCCGTCCGGCCCTGGAGCTTTCCAGTTAGGCAACGGGCGGACTGCACGAGCTACATCTTGGGGGCTGATGGTAATTGCCCCCATTTGTGGTATCGGATCGCACGCTTGTTCGACCTCCCGAGTCCAGTCACCCTCGGTGTGACTGACAGGCACCGACCAGATATCGCGCCAGAACGAACACATGGCGTCATTATCCGGTAGGCGCGTATCAGTCACACCTTGGTCGGGTCGAAATGATAGACACGACTGCTCAAATAATACTCTCCTTTATTTTAGGATACACATGATTATATAAGGTTGGTTACATACACATAGGTACACTGCATACACACTACACCTCCCATGGCGAGGTAAAATAAAATAAAATTATCATTTTGTTTTATTTTTATAATACATTTACATTTACACAAGAACATGATAATTACTGATTAGGATAATACAATTTTGTTCTGTTTTTGTGAATGGTGTCTACATTACCATTCTTTATTATTTTAACATTTGGTGACTCTTCTGATATAACTCTATATGGTCCCGTATAAACACTATCTAATTTATTACACATATTATTTTTAACTAAAACTAAATCATCAGGACGGTAAGTAACTGGATTTATATTTCTGTCATATAGTTCTTTTTGTTTTAATTTACTTTTGAGTAAGTTGTCTCGTGCATCTTTCTGTGACTTTTGTAATCTAAATTTTAATTCTAATGGATAATAATCAATGTTATATAGTGGATCAACAATCCTATTGGTCAAATTGCTTGGTAACGAGCACTTTTTTCCGAAAACTAACTCGTAAGGGGTATATTTTGTTGCTGAATGTACTGAAGTATTGTAGCAAAATGACCAAAATGGGAGCCATGTACTCCATGTCTCTGGATGGTTGTCGGTTTGAATACGGAGAAATGAATTCAAATGCTTGTGCGTGTTTTCCAAAGCACCTATACTTTGGTGGTGATATGCTGTTGAGTTTAGTTGTTTAATATTTAATAGATTACATACCTCCTTGAATGTTGATGACAGGAACTCGGTACCCCGATCCGTCGCTATCTCCTTCGGTACTCCATACCTTAATATAAAATTATGAACTAACGCTTTCGCTACTTCTTCCGTTCTGCGTGTAACTAAGGGATATGCCTCAATGTATTTGGTGAGTTCACACTGCAACGTGAGGATATAACTATAATTATAATTATCTCTTTCCAGAGGACCTACTAAGTCAATATATATTTTTTCAAAGGCACTATGTGCTGTTGTTGTTATTTCCATAGGTTGTTTGGTATTGTGCGGTGAATACTTTTGTTTCTGACATTTGTCGCACCTCTTTATAAACTCTTTTATATCATCTTCTAATCCCGTCCAATAGTAATATTTTTTTTTATATTGTTGAACATTCGTCTCGTACCCGCGTGGCCACTGGTAGGTAAGAGATGAAAATCGTTCAAAATTACTCGTTTATCTTCTTTATTCTCTATTCGTTGTACATCTTTTACTATATGTAAGTGTGGTCCGGTCCACTTTTTCATTATATCTATTTCATTTAATAACTTTTTTATAAAAATGTTATTTTTATTACTTTTTATTAAATAGATTTCCGTAATATTTACGCTTCTACAAAAATCTTGTAACTCTCTCACAAATTCGGCTCGCGATATTTGCGATGGAGAAGATACATGTTTAATATAGATAGTTTTTTCCTTAGGAATGTACATAAATGTATTACTTTCTTTACATGTTTCACCACTTTTTCTAATTGTTTCTAACTTGCATGCATCAATAAAACGTAATTCCACTGACTCGTTTAAAGTACTAGTACTAGGAGTGCTTACAACGTTTGGTTGATCAGACCGAACTGTAGTTGTGCCACTCGTTCCTATCTTAGAATTATTGTCAATCTGGTTTCTTTTCTGAGCTCTTGTCATAACTGAAACACACGACTCGTGCATTTGTTTTAAGTCATTACATGTTATGGAAATTCTCGACAATGCGTCTGCTGCCGCATTTTCCGTACCCCTGACATGTTCTATCGTAAAATCATATTCTTCTAGTAATAACCTAAATTTAAATAACCTGCTTGATGGGTCTTTCATGTTAAATAATGAAATTAAAGGTCTGTGGTCTGTGTATATTTTAAAATGTTTTCCGTACAAATAGGGACGAAAATGTTTAATCGCCCACACTATAGCTAGCAATTCCTTATCGATTGTTGGATAATTTATTTCCGCTTTGTTTAGTGATCTACTTGCAAATGATACTGGTCTTCCATTTTTGTTAGACAAAATTGCTCCGATTGCATAATTAGAAGCGTCTGTCTGGAGATTAAACTCATTTTGTTCTGTGAAATCCGGATATTGTAAAATCGGTGGGGATATGATTTTTCCTTTTAAACTATCAAATGCCGACTGACACTTTTCATCCCATATAAAAGAAGCATTTTTACGACATAATTTGTTAAGTGGATAAGCTAACTCAGCAAAGTTTGGAATGAATTTTCTATAGAAATTAACAAACGCAACAAACCTCCTCGTCTCGTCTATATTTGTTGGACACGGATATTTTTTTACTACATTTATTTTATCCGGGTCAGGTAATACACCGTTACCTGATACCACATGGCCTAAGTATAGTAATTCCTTCTTTAAAAAATTACATTTCTGCGGGTTTAATTTTAAATTTACTTTCCGCAGTCGTTCGAAAACGTCTTGTAGATTCTTGTTATGACTATCTAAGTTTCTACCAAAGACCACTAAATCGTCTAAATAAATAAGGCATTTTTCATACGTTAAGCCAGACATAGCCATGGTCATCATTCTGGAAAATGATCCTGGACTCGTTTTTAAACCCATTGGCATACGAGTCATTTGGTATTGTCCTGAACAGAATGCTGTGTACTTTCTGCTTTCCTGTTCTAGTGCAATATTATAGTAACCTTGATACATATCTAAATGTGAAAAATATACCGAACCCGATAGCGAATCAAGTATTTCGGAAATATTTGGAAGTGGAAACCTGTCGTCTTCAATACAATTATTTAATTTTCGGTAATCAATAACTAGTCGCCACTTTTTCTGACCTGTACCGTCAGTCTTTTTAGGAACTAGTAATACTGGACTAGACCATTCGCTACGACAAGGTTCTATGATCCTTTCTCTTAACATTTTATCAATTTGTTGCTTAATTTCTCCCTTCTGTGAATGTGGTAAACGATATGGCTTTGTAAATTCAGAAGTTACATTTGGTTTTAAACTAATGGTATGTTTATAAATACTTGTTGTAGTTAATCTATCTCCTGGCAAATAAAATATATCCGAGTACTTCGCGCATAATTTTTCTATGGATATTTGCTCTTCCTTATTAAGATGTTTGAGGTTTAGTACCGAAAACAATTGTTTTACTCTACTTGCATCACGTTCTGATTTGTCAAATTGGCAAACATTGTAGTTGTTTAATTTTTCTATACATGGATTAATGTCCGTTAAGGTACACAACTTATCCGTTGTATTTAATATCTTAATCGGTATTAGACCATTAACTGGTGTTGCTATGCAACTGGCCAATAATATTCCGTCACTAATTTCCTTAGAATGTACTACACACTCTTCTGTGAATTCGGTCTTAAAATAATGTATGGATTCACATCTTGGGTAAACTTCCATTGTGTTTTTATAACTCAGTAAAGGTAAAACTATTTTAATTGAACTTTGTGTCAACAATGTTAAGGTATTATTACTGAAATCTAATATGGACTTATGTTTATTAATAAAATCTTGTCCGATGATGCCATTAGCCCTACATGGTAGAGTATCGAAAACATAAAACTTATTACAAATAAGGTGATGATCACCCGATGACAATGTTAAACAAACATATCCCATTGCATGGACTTTGCCACCAATTCCATGTATGACTATGTCCTCTTTTTGGACTGGAATGTTTTGTTCTAGAACATATTTATATTTTATAGCCGAAATTGTAGCACCGGTATCGACTAACCATGAATAAGTTTTGCTATTAGAACTTAAGTTAATATAATAGTTAGTATCAGTTGCGAGAATAACTCTATTATTCACGAAAAAACTCATTTGCATACTCTTCATTTTCCTGTCCCGTTAGAACATTAACCGCGTGTTTATTTGTATCTTTAGGGGTTTGGCTTATCCCTTGGTTACAGCGATTCCTATAATAGCTCCTACCTCTACCACGCCATGGTGATCCTCGGCCTCGCTGTGGTGCACCGCGGC
Organism: Orthosia gracilis; assembly: GCA_947562075.1. Lineage (NCBI taxonomy): Eukaryota > Metazoa > Arthropoda > Insecta > Lepidoptera > Noctuidae > Orthosia > Orthosia gracilis. The sequence goes on from OX387275.1 coordinate 22,899,655, forward strand.
TCTGCTGATGCGCCTGCTGGCCCCCCCGAGGGTAGCCTCGACGAGCACTGGAATCATTGTTACGACCCCTGTTATAGTATGTCCTGTTGTAATTATTATTTTGATAACCACTACGGAAATTCTGTTGTCTTCCTCTAGGAGAATACATACCTAGGATCTCGCCAGAACTCGAACTCGGTCCCGCTATGGATGTTTCTTCATCCTTCGCACCTTGTATTGCGTCCTTCAACGACTCGTAGTTCCTAGCTGCAATGATAGTTGAAAGACGGCGGTTTCGCAACCCATCGGCAAACCTTTTGATAACTTGCTTTTCATTCAAGGGTTTAATTATTTTGTATGTCTCTAAGTTACCGTCGGCTTGCGATACCGTCAAATCCACGAAAAGTTCCGAAAGTTTGGTTCCGTAGTCCTGAATTGACAGTTCTGTTTGCTTTAATTGATTTATATTATTTTGTATCGCAAACGGTGATTTTTTAGGCAGTAACACTCTACGCATTTCCTTTACCAAATCATCAACATTAGAATAATCTAACTGTAACTGCAATTTAGCGTTCTGAGACAACCTACTCTTCACAACAAACTGTACTAGTTTCTTCTTACACTCATCACTAGCCAATAACGAGCTATAGTATTCTACATTATCAATAAATTGTTTAAGCGAACATTCATTGTCAGTTGGTATCATAGGTAATAAACTAAGAGCTACTTTCAAATCAAATGACTCCATTTTTGTATCCTCGCTACTACTCGTACTTGACGTAGAGGATAAATCTAAAATTTGTTTATACAATGACTCAAAATCAATACAAAATGTATTTATTAATATCTGTTCGTTTTGTCCTACTTTACCTTTCTTTACATCGTCTGATATCTTCTCTATTATATCAGTATATTTGTCATAAATTTCCTTTGAATCACACAACTTTTTCTCTAATACATTTCCTTGCCTTCGTTTAGGGCCAATTTTAATTAAATATGTTTTTATACATTTCAAATTTTTATATAATTGTTCTAAGTCATCTGCCATTTCCTACCATCATTAGTTGTTTAATTAATCACTTCGTTTATTATAGTTACAAGTACAATGTAACATATCATTTACTACGTTTATTATTATTACGATTATGTACTTATCTAATAAAGTTCTGAGTCCATTTTACGATGCCCGTTGTTTTTCCTCGAACTTTCACACACTCAGCACTTTTTTTTCACTTTCACTTAAACCCATGATGTGTAAACCGATGTGCGATGGTATCCGCTATCTTTGTTTTCACACTATGTCGCCCTTCGACCGTCCTTTCTCCAGTGATGGTCCAGATTGCCTCGCTCCTGACCTTCTAGATATTGCACTCCTGTACATCTCCTGATGTATCCAGCGTACATGACATCGCCGATACATTTGCAGCAGAAAATACAGCACGCCGAGTCCCAGAACCAGCACCACTATAGTCATCAGTATGGTGATGGTGGTAATATGTAATTTCACCTCTTCCAGATGCGCGTTATTAGTTCCTCCGGCTGCGTTTTGCACTATCACGGTTTCATCTTTAGTTTGCGTAGTTCCCATTTTTAATGAACCCGTATTTTTCGTAAGCAACGAACCAAATACCACTTGTCACAACCGCGTACGTTATTAACGCTAGTGAATAATTATTATAATTCATCTTAGCTTGACTCTACTTAGTCCAATTGTTTACACTGTACAACCCTTATATGGCACGGCGGTGTCGGTAAGGCGATCGCGCGGCGATGCCCGCTGGCAGGGTCGCCATGTAAGGTCGAAGGTATTTGTGGAGCGAAATGATAGACACGACTGCTCAAATAATACTCTCCTTTATTTTAGGATACACATGATTATATAAGGTTGGTTACATACACATAGGTACACTGCATACACACTACACTCCCAATCCCTATAAACCCACCTTTCGTTGCTCTGGAATGTTCGATTCTGAGTGTACCGCTCCACTCGCCGCTTGTACCGACGAATACGGTTTGCCCATGCATAGATCTTCTGCTTCAGGAAGTCGATACGCTCTGCGACGCGGGACATATAATCTCGGGAACTGATATCAGTCCCCAAGAACGCCCGCTTCACAAAGCGCATCACTCTAGGGCGAGTGTTGCCCTCCCTGAAGCAGATAAGCTTGCCGATGAGTGCTCTAGCCTCACCGATACGACGCTCAATCCTGCACTGCCAAGCTGGTATAGCTGGTCGTGTAGCTCTGTCAGTTTTGGGAAACTTGACGTTAGCTACACGACATGCCGCTGCAGCCGCACAGTACAAGATCGAATGGGTATCGGTAAGGTCTTTGCTGCTATCAAAAACATTTGATAGCTGCGAATCTAGAGCACACACCAGCGCCCTATTTTTTCTATGCATAGGCAGACGAGGTAATCGAGGTCTAAGCTCAGGCGGTGTGGACCGATACTCTCGGAATGCACACTCCAAAGCGCTCCTCAGTCGTGCATTGCATTGGGTACTCACGGATATAGCCCCGTCGTCGTCATCCTCTCCAACACCGTCGGGTCGCGGTGAAACACTGGGTTGCACCGCGGCCGGTGGCAAGGCAGGCGAGACACGGCTACTCCGTGATTCCTCACGCAGTCTATCAAGTACGGCGTCATCCAACATACGGTTACGTTGGATGACCCGCACCTGATCCGATAGACGTCGGGCCGAAACGTTGACAGCTGGCTCAAGCACCTGAAACAGAGAGAGCATTCGACCACGGTACGCAGTCAGGTTACTTCCCCCCTCAGTAGCCCCAAAGTATGCACGCATGACGTTTTCATTAATCGATTGCGTCCATCGCATGCGTTGCACACTTCCACCGGGAGCGGGGACCCTGTCAGAGGCCGATGGGCCTCGAGGTCCCAGGCTGTCCGGCGGCCGGCGTCCTCCCCGTCGACGCGCAGGTGGTGGTGTCGTCGGCGGAGAGAAGTATTCGTCGCTCGAGCTCGACGCAACTGCAGCATCCGGGAAAGCTTGACTCACGATTGTAGGTGGTCCCGGCGGCTGCGAGGCGGAGCTGAGCGACGAACCCGAAGATGTTGGGCGTGTGGTTAGTGCTCGGGCCTGGCTTCTTGTGAACATATTTTTACTGTCTCATCTTGTCAAAACATTTTTCTTGGTTTATGTTGAAACTATTGTAACTTTTGCATTACCTTTTTTTTTGTCGTTGTTTTATTGCGTTTAGTCATTTTTCTATTATATTATTTTATATTAATATTGTAGTAGATTAAATTGAAAAATTTGGAGAGAAAATTTTATATGTCACACTTGACAGGTCAGGCCACAGATTATTATTTTATTATTATTATGCGTGTCCGGCAACTAGTAATCGATTTTTCAAGGACTTCTGAAACTTGACGATCTTATGTAACGTCGGCAAAATTGAAATGATATGGCACTATGGAGCTGGTATTTTGAGGCAGCCGGAAGGTGGCTATATCAACACCTCAACCAGATAAGACAGCACCATCATGTTTGGGCTTAATTACTCCGCTTTTGTACCATAAAACGGTTACTTTCTAAAGCATAATCCTTAGTTACAGCTAACTTAAAAGTATTATTGTTTTTATCTTGGTATATAAAATAGTAGAAATAAATAAATACGTCAGGATATGTAGATGAAAAATAATTTGCAAACAAGATTGTGCAAAAGGAGGTCCAATATTGATATTCTGGTACCGAGCGGGCACACGGCCAGTACCGCGTTAGCATTGGGGAATTTATACGTCTTAATATGTACTGACAAGTGATGTAATAGTACAAAATTTTTAGGCCTAACAATCGACAGGAGCTTAAATTGGGAAGCGCATATTGAGGCTTTAGCCAAAAGAATAAGCAGTGGTGCATATGCGTTGTATAAATTATCACGTACTCTAAATATAGAGGCGCTATTAACGGCCTACTACGGATTAGTTGAATCCGTCAATAGATATGGTGTTATCTTCTGGGGTAACTCAAACGGCAGGGATATCATCTTTAAAAGACAAAAATGCTGCTTGAGATCTATGTTTAATCTCAAAACTACCGATAGCTGTAAAAATTATTTGACTAAATATCATATATTAACATTACCTTCACTTTATATATTAGAAATGGCAATGTTCGTGAAAACCAATCCACATTTGTTTCTTCGTATGGCAGACAAATTGCGAAGAAATAAGCGTCATGATAGCAAACTATGTTTACATACATCAAAAACTGCACTTATGCGCAAGAGAATTTTTTGCATGGCACCAATTATCTACAATAAATTGCCCAAAAGTTGGAAAGAGCAAACTATACCCAAACTTAAACAAACAATGAAATTGTTTTTGGCACAAAAAGCATATTATAGTATAACAGATTTTTAAACGACTCATGGTGATTATTATAAATATAACTAAGAGTTAGTTATTATAGTTATGAAGTAGCGGCGAACTTAAATAGACCTATATTATAAATCTCATTATAATTGAATTGATGCCTATTAAAGTGATGTAAATCTTCATTGTGATAATTGTAATCTATAATATAGGACAAGGAAAATAAATAATATATCATTGGATAATGTAAATAATATAGAATATAAGAAATCTGTTTTAACTGTGAATTATATTTAATGTATTGTTGTAAAATTTAAAAATCATTCGATTCAATAATAATAATTTACCTAAAATATTTGCACGCCATGAGAAATGGCAGACATGTCGTGAGCCACTCTTATTTAAGATTCTCTTTATATATAATTCTGTATGTATACACATGTTTGAGCAAATAAAATTTCTTATTCTTATTCTAATGTTAAATTTCATTATTTTTAGTCCATTAAAAGCTTGTTTTGAAAATAATGTTACATTTAATTATTATTTGTGCCGATCTTGTCCTGATTTCCTGATTCTCAATCATGTCACTGATCCATTTTGTATTCTATTTTTATAATGCGATCGCAATTGACGTCTAACTTTAAATATTTATATATATATATAAATATTTCAACAAAAAACATGTCATTCGTTCTACAGCCGTATTGTTTGCCCTAAAACTCACTCAAAAAGCGTATTGCTTATTCTAAACCCCAAATATTTATACTTTCGTAAGTCCACCGAGGCGTACCTTGGTAAATAACGCGTAAACTGAGTAGCTGTAGTGTTGAGCTCATGCATTTTAAACGCTCAACTGCCGTTTGCTTTTAGTTTTAAAGGGGAATTTATAAATCAATAGGACAAGAGGTTATTCAGATGGATGAACGTGGCGGAGAATTGCTTAGTGGTGTGTAGTAGAGGAGAACTTTGTCCAGAAGGACTGCTATAAACTTACGATGAAGGTAATTTAAGGGAATGGAAACTTATGTGCTTTTACAGATGTTAATTTTTAGGTGGCTATAAATGTTTAGTAAACAACAGTTAGTTGACGAGTAAGCAAGCAAAGAGGTGTTTTGATTGCATATTTTATATACAGGACGGGCTAAAAATCGTGGCTCAAACAGGCTGATATTTGGGGCTATTTGAAATAGTTTATAAAGATTATTTTTTTTCGCTTTTGTCTAGCATACTCTTTTAACAATTTTTTTTTAATCTGTTCACTTATTCCAAAGCTTGCTTTTTACAAACGTAAGCAAACAATAATCTTAACTTGCCAGCTTTTTACTATTGTTTCAGTTAGTTTTGGCATTCAACAGATTAAGTAATTCAAAAATAGGATGTTTTTTTTACGCTAGTGAGTTTCACATACACTTATGAAATAGACAGAGGGCGAGTAATAATTTAATTTTATTCATTCGCATCGTCTTGTCCCGTATAAAGACGAGGTATTTCACGTTGTTTTTGTATTCGAGCAGTCTGTCTCCGACTGCTATATTCTGTTCGTTTAGAGTTTTAGTAAAGGAAGTTCAAAATTATTCCAGCAAAGTATCAGTATTTAAAAGCTCCAACACCTCAGCCGCCCCTAACTTGGCCCTCAATTTAATTAACTCCAAGATTTTTTACTGTAAATTGAAAAAATGTAACAACATTCTTACAGTTGAAGACTTCATTCTGTCATTTGAATAGCTGAATCTCGTTTTGCGGAGGAAATTAAATTTTAATACAAAGATTTTTGTATTTACACCCACGGTGATTTACGGTTTTTCGGTGTAATAGAATTTCAGGAATTAGTGTTGAAAGAACAAAAGAGGAGCGATAATTGGCTGTTAGGAGTTTTTATGGGTTTATTTTTTTGTACTTGTTTTATTGTGTATATCAAGCAGAAAATATGATTCCTTTGTTTAGTTCTCGAATAATCCGAAAATAGGTGCTTTGTTTAGATCTTATAGTACCTATTATGAGTATAAAAAAATCGGTTGTCTGTAAATTCGGTTTACAGACGATAGTTGAACGTGACAACGTCATAAGAAAATACTGATGGAATGGTTGCATTTTTTTAAAGAAAATTTTAATTTTATTTGTTTGATAGATATTTTGTATGGATATAGAGAAGGAGGTAAATGGAAATAACAATTGAATTGATCAAGTTACATTTATTTGTACGCATAAATACAATTATGTCATTTTTTTTTAACAATATACAATGTTTATACAAGTATCACTGAACAATATATCACTGTACATATATTTAATATCGAAAGAATCATTACCTTTATCGCCGCAATTATCGTTGCTATAAACAATTGACACCACATTCACTTTTCACTGCACTTCATACTTGACGAAAACATGTAAATATATTATTGTATAGCAGCTGTCCCCGCGGACGCATCGCTCACTCAAGTAGGAGAAAGACAGATGACGAACGCTGCCGAACGCGGAAGCCGATTGTGCCTCTTTGTCGCTCGTTCCACGCTCTCGTTTGTACTTCAAGCCTTAAATGGAACGCCTCAGAGCGAGGTAACGCCGCATGAGTCATGTTTTTTCGTGCGTGCAGCCGGCTCCATCGAATTATAAGACGTTGTCACGTCAAAAGTTTGTATATTTTTTAATCTTGACTATTTTTAGGACATAAGAAGTGATTTAAGTGTCAGAATCCTGAACGACGCGAGTGATTCATGGCCCTCGATATAAATCCGTTTTATTCAAGAGTTGCATACTATATTTTATACCATGACTTCGAGAAAAAGAAGGATTTAAGCCAAAAGCACAAGGAATAATAATAAATAAATAAATGGTTTATTACCTTCAAAATTTACAGAAAATGAGAAACCTGACTTCGAGAAAAAGAAGGATTTAAGCCAAAAGCACAAGGAATAATAATAAATAAATAAATGGTTTATTAACTTCAATATTTACAGAAAATGAGAAACCGTAGGGCTTCACATTTTTTGTAAATTGAAACTGAGCCTTTGAGTTTGAGTTACCTAAACACCACCTGTGTTTCAGGGGCCAGTGACCACCTCCGTTAAGTTACATAATTATAATTAATTAAACACCAATGCAATTAATATTAGAATTACAATCCAAATAAGTATTCACTAAACATCCTAGACCAAAATAAAATCATTATCAAAATCCTAAATATAAACAAACTCAAAATTAAATCGACGAAGGAGTTTGAAATTCGAATATTCTTTGCACAAGAAGTTTTTATCGAGTATTTTATGCGCAAGTAGGTTGTAGGTATTGCATTGAGATGGAGGTCAAATAATATTGGTGTGTTCTAAATTCAAAACCAAAACAGTGATTAAAAGTGCTTTTTATTCACTGTTTTCAGTGAATAAAATAAGCTTTTTAGAGGGGGAATGGTATAATAGTATATTATGCAACTAGTGAATAAAGGACGGTTTTAAAGCGAGGGCCATAGATGAATCACGAACAAGTGAAGGATTCTAACAACTGAATCACGACGGTAGGGAGTGATTCATGATGATTGAATCACGAGCATAGCGAGTGATTCAAGTGTTAGAATCCTGAACGACGCGAGTGATTCATGGCCCTCGATATAAATCCGTTTTATTCAAGAGTTGCATACTATATTTTATACCATGACTTCGAGAAAAAGAAGGATTTAAGCCAAAAGCACAAGGAATAATAATAAATAAATAAATGGTTTATTACCTTCAAAATTTACAGAAAATGAGAAACCTTAGGGCTTCACATTTTTGTAAATTGAAGCTGGTTACCTTAACAGCACCTGTGTTTCAGGGGCCAGTGACCACTTCCGTTAAGTTACATAATTATAATTAATTAAACACCAATGCAATTAATATTAGAATTACAATCCAAATAAGTATTCACTAAACATCCTAGACCAAAATAAAATCATTATCAAAATCCTAAATATAAACAAACTCAAAATGAAATCGACGAAGGAGTTTGAAATTCGAATATTCTTTGCACAAGAAGTTTGTATCGAGTATTTTATGCGCAAGTAGGTTGTATTGCATTGAGATGGAGGTCAAATAAATATTGGTGTGTTCTAAATTCAAACACCAAAACAGTGATTAAAAGTGCTTTTTATTCACTGTTTTCAGTGAATAAAATAAGCTTTTTAGAGGGGGAATGGTATAAATTAAATTTTATCCCTATGATACCATAACATTTACGCAAGTGAAGCCGCTGGCATCTGCAAGTTATCCAATACAGAGGTACATACATGACTGTGCTATAGAATTAATATCCTGTTACAAGTATTCATCATCAATAAAGTGATTACAGGTCTCTATGGACTCTACAGAATTCTTGATATCTTCAAACTGAATTTGTATCGAAATTATTAATTTAGCATAACATTTTATATCTAAGACACTTATGTACTTAAACCTAAGATTCATTTTCATTCCTTCTAGCCCTTTCCATCATTGAACTACAAGTCGTACGGCGGCCGAACATTTTTTTTATATATATATTATAGGCTCGCGCTTGACCACCATCTCACCTGTTGGTAAGCGATGATGTGGTCGACGGTGAGACACGCTTGCCTAGATACATGGTGGACATCCCACTCATACGCACCAAACGTTTTGGGAATACTTTTATTAAATGTCCCTGCCAGAGTCTGTATTTCTTGATAGCTACAACCTGGGAGTTTTTAAGTCAAGATTAAATAGATTTCTTCTTAGCAAGCGTGCCTCATCGTCGACCATATCATCGGTAACCACCAGGTGAGATAGTGGTCAAGCCCGAGCCTATCAATAAATAAAAAAAGTTAATTTAAAAATCAAAAACCCGACTTTCTTGTTAACAGCTTTTTAGTTCGCTTTTGAAGCAGTCGGGTTTTTTTAGTCATCATTATATTTTCGAATTACTATAAGTGGTATATATTGTTGTAATCACCACTTAATACCCTTCATTTTGATAGATTTCGAATTGGATTTGGAAGAAAAAAAAATAAGACACACAATATGGGGCCCAAAATACGACATGTTTGTATTTTTTGAACTTCATCTATCTAAGAACACTTAGGTGGTTACGACATATATAACTATGTCTACATTATATAAATCTGTCTAGCGGTTTAAAAGATATGAGGTAATAAAGAATATTACATACTTTCCTTGCAGTTGGGTAAAAAAACAAACAAAAAATAACTTGTATAAATCCCGATGGGTTAGGCCGAGGTAAAAATTTCGGCAGTAACACAAATAATATGCATAGGTAAGCATAAACAGCCTTTAACGTTGTCACTTCTGGAACACACAGGCCTCCTATCTATGAAAAGAAGTGGGCCGTAATCCACAACATACACAAATAAAAAGTAAAAATTCTCCTCAAGAGTTCTTAAATAAATGTCATGCTCATTATTTATTAAATTCCACATGGAGTTCTTTGAGGCTGAGCGTATGCATTAAAATAATCTTTTATTAAAATCTTCTAGAGTCACTTGCAGACGGCCGCTTTGGGCCGCCTCGCCGGTGAGCTCAGTAAAGCGGCCTGTTCAATGTTCAGGTGAGTTTTATGCAACAATTATGGGATAAGTAGGTAAATTCAGGCCTTATTGAGGTGCTTTGTGGAGTGATACAAAAGTAACGAGTAGCTTGTATTTTTAATGTAGCAAATTATAACAATTTCCTTTTTTTGAAGTCGTTAATAAAATCTTGTTAAAAATAATACAGACTGGACTCTTATAGTGCCTTTATTAATGCGCAGTGAAAAAACAATAATTGATCATAATTTCTAGAAGTTACATTCATATGAATTTGAGCAGGCAAAGTAATTTAAAAATATGCTGATGTTTTGATAAATATTTAGGGAGTAACGCTATTTTAAAATTTTAAATCTACTGAACATGTTCATGCTGACTCTCAAAAAACACCAGGGGTCTTTGTCTGTCTGTCTGTTAGAAGAAAGCTTTGGTTATTAACTGACCGATAAAATGCAATACACGTTTTGTGCCAAGTTGTAGACTGAAAAACTGTGATACTGTGTTTGTGAAACTGTGTGTGTGTACTTGGATGCATTTTTTGTAGGTACCTATAGTTTTGCGTAAGTGTTTAACAGCTACATACTGTATAGGTTATGTTGAATAGAAAGAAGAATAGAATATAATTGAAAGTACCAGTGAACAAAGAAAAACCTAGTAAGGCCTGTAAGAAAGCTGTTCAAGTATTGACTTTGAAAATAGTACCAAGACTAGAAAGAGGCGTTATTTACGAGTATGTATAGAACCCATAAATACAAAAGACATTTGAAACATTCTGAGGTAGAATAAACAAATGCATCTAAACCAAGAAAACTATTTCCAGTACAAAGCACTGTAAATTACAAACTTTAATAACCCAAAAACTCGTAAAATAAAGACAGTTGATATACAACACTGACTATTCCTGCGACGCGATTGGTCGAAATCGAGAGAAGTATTTCTAGTACCTCGTTACCTCAAAACGTCTGGCAGTGAATGGGCAGCCTTGGATGCAGCATGCACTTGACAATGCTGATAATTTTAGATTCGCTGAAGATATTATTTTGGAATGAATCCAGAAATTTGTAGATTTTAATTTATTTTCTTTAAGGTAGAACTGAGAATTTGTATGCCATTTAATGGAATTGTTTTGACAGTTTGTCTTAGTGATGTTGGTTTACTATGTCGCTGATTTCATAATGTTTTTGGTTTGTGATCCGCGAAAAATAATTATGACCAATTGCACACTAGCAAGCCTAATTCTTAAAAGTATATTTTAAGTCAGACAGTGGTTTGTACATTATTCTATGATGTTTCTCGTAAATAAGAATAGTCCTAATCATTGATAAATAAACGACAAGAGTATTTTTTTAATATTACCGTTTGCAAACAATTAATTAGCGCCGCCGATCAAATATTATACTAATTTGATCGTAGGTTATCGCAGTTATTATAACTTTTATCCTGCCGAAATGCCAGAAGTTCCTTGAATCTTACAGCAACTTTGACAACATACGAGTAATTATAAAAAATAATACTAGACAGAATCGTTACAAATAATCACAGCAATATTATGATAAGTGGCCAAAATAGACATGAAATTAATGGCTTGTCAGTCTTTCTGAACGGTTGGCACTCTTCTCGACGAACGACGGCTCGTTCATACGTCTCTGTTTCGGCTCGTTTCTGGTAGTTGATAATATTGTTGTATGTTTGTATGAAGTTATCGCATTCGGAAAACTTGACCAATGTACCTCCTCGCCTTCTTTGTATTGACAAAGAAGGCGTGGAGATACCGTTACGATGCTGGTAAGTGTGCATTTCAGTAGACAGTTTTATAGAATAAATACCGAATGGCTGAATTGATACGGCGTTGTTTCGTTTCCGAGTTGATATGCGGGATTGTGTGCGTCAAGCCTTAGAAGTAATAAGATGATTATAATGAAGTTTTTAACAGACTTCCCAAAAAGGAGAAGAGCCGTATGTGGAATACCTCTGGTACTATGAACACAGGTGCCGTTCAAACGGGTGCCCAATGTGGAATACGTTAAAATAGTAAAACTTACTTTCATTCGACCGCCATAAAAAATAGAAAATGCTGCACGACACAGCTTTGATACAGTGTCCACTTTTTATCACACGCTTGCCAAGCCAACGGATTTATGTCTCAATTTCCTAAAGCTTATAAATCGTCCCCATTTCAAAGATACTCCTCTCAGTTTCAAAGTTGTGTTGTGAAAAATGTGGCATGTTCTTAAATTATGATATTATTCCTTTTTTATCGATACATTGGAAGTTGTTTTTTCATGAAAATGTAACTTTATATCTTGAATATAATTATTTGTAAATTAAGTTGACAGATTCAAAAACTACAAAGAAATACAATGTTTACTAGTAAAGTAAAACAACAGATATTTAGGGGCTACCCTAGAATTGAACTAGAATTGGTGCCAACCAATTCGATATAGAATGTCGAATTTGTTATACATCGATTTTATTGATGATTTATTTAAGAATATAAAATATCAAAGATCTAGTCGACTAGAAGATTTTTATTCGATTGAACGGCCAGTTAAATCAGAGTGATTGGCTACTGTTTAACCGGGCAATCCTGTACAGACTAAACTAGAGCCTCCAGCGAGGCACAAAAAGCTAAACCTAAGTGACCACGCTGAGTGCTACCCCCTGTAGGGTCAAACCTCAGCTCAGGGCGTCACTGGGGGGACAACTAGTGCTGGATTATGATAAAGTGATTCTACTTTCCTTTCGGAAACGTTTCGATGGAGATGAAGGACAAGAAACTTCTATTTATGAACTAATTATTTGACTACGGCCCGGCATTGCGTGGGTTGGCTTGAATATCTTAAGGAGGACGAGAACCCTATTATAGTCCCCGGCATGTAACATTATGGCAAGGTTTTGGCATGGTGCGTGAAACGGTTAACCACCATATAAAGTGAAGGGCACGTGGGCGCGACGCGATTGGTCAGTCGATTCTTGTGTAACCAAAGAGATCTTAAAAACGACTTGTGTGCATCTAACGACTCTTGCCAAGTTACGTGCTGATAAATATACTGGTTAAAACCTTGAAAACCCTTGCCAAGACCGGTGTCCAATTTTCTTGGTTCTTACTATCCCTAACGATTGTCAAATATCTGCATACCTTGCTTAATCTGGTAAAAGTATCTTACCGTCATTTTCAGCATAATCACCGTTTCCGAGTTTTAATAAAAGAACATTTACCAGAAGAAACGTCACCTCCACTTTGACTGAAGGCCACAAAATATATATTTTTAGACATGCTTTAATTTCATCTGCACGTGTTACTTTGGGCATAACGGGCAAAGTTTGGCGAAAATCTCCTGCTAGTAATAATGTTATGCCACCCATCATTTTTTTTTTATTATTTCTTACATCTTGCAAGGTTCTGTTTAAGGCTTCAATATCTCTCTTGTGTGCCATGGTACTTTCGTCCCAGATTATATTTTTTGTTTGTCTTAGTATTTCCGTGAGATTGTTTTGTTTTGGGATGTTCCACATTGCTTTTTCAACGCTAGAAAGGTTTAGCGGTAATTTTAATATGGAGTGAGCAGTGCGTCCCCCTTGTAATAGCGTTGCAGCAATTCCAGAAAACGCGACAGCTAAGGCAATTTCGCGGTTACTTCTTACTCTGGACAAAAGCAAATTTATATGATAGGTTTTACCTGTACCTCTCGGAGTATCTAGGAAAAATATGTAGCTCTCATTTTTGTTAACAGCTTGCATTATTTGATCATAGACTAACTTTTGCTCATCTGTTAGTGATACTTCATTTCTGTTTACGAGTACTAGCCAGCTCCTGTAATGAACGTACATATGTCGTTGTTGGTTTCCCTTATTAAATCTCTGTTTTCTAAATCTACGGGTCTGTTTTCTTGGGGCAAACCGTACTCTTTTAGTGCAAGTCCACTTCAAGCTAGACACGCTTCTCCAATTTCAGATAAACATTTATTAAAAATTTCTTCTCTCAGGTAATCTGTTTCACCATCTTGCAAGGCAATTTCTTTTTAGGATCAAGCTGTTGTACAGAAATAGAGAAACCATCCTCCCCATGGCAAAACATCAAAGGGAAGAGAGAGGGTAGAGTATCGTAAGACCTATGAATTTCACTAATTCTCTGCAAAGAGCTGATGCGACTGTCTAATATTATGTCTCTTTTTTCAAATCCTGGTCCACCATCACCAGAGCAACTTCATTTGGGTGACCACCTATCGGTTTTTTTCAGCATGAATAAAACATTTAAACATTTAAATTAAACAATTTTTTTAAACATTTTACATGATGGTGGTATTTTGTCTATAGTATTATTTAATTCTCTTTTATGTAGGGATTCATATCATGGGACATTTTACGTAATTAACTAATCAGACTTGGTTTCAAATCTTGGTAGTGAGTGTATCTTAAATTAGTTTCAGTATCATCATCGCCGACAAAATAAATTCGAAGAAACTGTGCTTATCGTCCAATTTCTGGTTATAAACTTCCAACTAAATTGTAGATCTGTCCTCGAACCTTAAAAGTGGGCATGTTATTATCTACTACCACTTTTATAGCACCAAAAGACGTCATTTGAAAATAGTTGTTATAACTACGTATTTTAGTTTTAAAATGTGTATGGTGGGGTTAAAGAGCCATGATTAGACTATAAAGAGGATCTGGAAGATTGTGTAATGGCTCAAGTTGCATTTTTCCATTACTACAGCACATTCCAGGCGTTTCGTCCTTCCACTTAAGCGCATTACACCATTGACATTTATGAGCCATCATACCAATAGTTACGCTTAGATAAATTTCGTATTCTATTTCAGGATCGAAAATTCCAGATAGATGTTTTGTTTTCCACTGTAGAGTAGTTACTCGTTTTCTGTATCGAGACTGCAATGTCATGTGAACATCAATATTATCTTTTATTCCAATTCTTTCCCATTTTTCTCTCTCTTTTTGTCTTAACCTAGTCTTCGCTCCTCTCATCCTCCAGACTGCTTCTTATGGCATGCCAGCCATGGGCGAAGTCCCTGAGCCGCCGGAAGTTGGCCTCCAAGACTACGAGATCCCCGTAGTAAACTGGTCCCTCCTCCGTGCGAGTAATCCCATCCATCATCTCTTGTCGCTGATCGTCATACATGGGGCATCTCCACAATATGTCGTCCAAGCATCCATCTTCCTCTCCGCAGTAGCACACGCTAACCTCGCATCGGATCTTTCGGAAGCATCCATGCCCGGTTAGGATCTGCCAGAGTTGATAGTCCAGCTTGGCCCAAGTCACCTTGAGTATTGCCGCCACGTCCAAGAACTACTGATATAGCTCGCTATCCCTGTTTTCCGCTTCCCATCTCTCCTTCCTCTTCCTCTCATCTTCAGTAAATAGGGACAGTGGGAATCTCATTAATCCATTCATGCGCGTTACTAATTAGATGACGAGGCATTTGGCTATTTTAGCTCGACACTATGCCATCGCCAATCAGTGACTTGAGTCCCACGTCCCCCTACTATCACTAATCCAATCAATATCTCCAGGAATGGTGGGATCTCAAGCGAGGTCGAAAATTGGCACATAAAATAAACAAGTGAAGCCGTTGGTGGGAGCTTCGACTTCTGGGCCCGGCGGCGGCCCGTAACCACAGGAATCCGACCGGTCGCTCCCCACCACCCCACTCAGTCGATTTGTGTTGTCATGCGATTGAATCCTCTCAAAACCAACGACGGGATGCTGGCCAGCACTCCCTCATCAAACCCGACGAACCTCTTTATCTCTCTCCAGGAAAGGGTGCAGAAGGTCAAATGGACGCTCTGCTTACAAGGCAGTCCTAGTATGTCTGCGACTTTCTCGTCAAGCTCTTCGTGATTCCCGTACTTATTACGTTTCTCACGATGGGGCTCATCGAGTGATCGCTGAGCCGAGACCACCTGTGCGTCCACAATTACCCCCACACCATTCCTGGAGACGATGATGTCTGGCTTTCTGGGGCCCAACGCGGTCCTGACTTTCGGCTCCTTCACAGTCGTCCAGCCCTCGTCAGACATGGCGGATCAAACGACTTCCGCAATGTAGTTGTTCTGTGACACTGTTGGATGGTGTGTGCCGTCGTCTCCCTAACCATGCAACCTGCACGACAGTTCAATTCAGACTCCACACCTGTCCTGCGCCCCCGTGGATTGCTTACTCGCGACGGGAGCGCGTTTATATAAGTGTGCACGAACTGCTCGAAGTCCCGGCCAGTCGAAGTACTGCATGCTGCGCTCCCGCATCCATTTCGTGGTCGCAGGAACCCTTACAAATTCGAGCCACTGCTGCGGGTTAAGGAGTGCCTTACTTATATTGAATAAGGCCTGTTTACAGTTAAAATCAGCATCAGCATCCGCTGACGTCAATGATAAAATATCAGCATCAGCAACAGTGGATGTGAGAAAAATTTGCATCAGCTATAATGCTCCTACCTCCATACCCGATTCTTCACCGTTTTGTGAGCAGTGGTCATTAAATAATTTATACGCAGGATAGCGCCTGCCTGAGTTCGAACCCAAAACCTACAACTCGTAAGTCGTGGCAATTAGCATTGGATCAGTACACTGCTCATACAGCAGTCTACAAATCCAAAGTTTTTCAAAAAATCTATGTACTGTATTAAAGTACCTACAGTATTAATAAAAGTCCAAATCGACGATATGTAACGATGACAAATTTAATTTGTATTCTATTCCACTGTGATCAAATCACATTCGATTGTAATTCGTAAATTAAACTCGTTACTGAAAATAATTTTGTTGCAATTAATAGCCATTGGGATTGCAATTACGTTGATATTGTTATTGATCATACATGTTTAATTAAATTATTGACATTGAACAGTTTATTTATTTACTAATTGCAAAGGCAGTTTTTTTTTGGAAGATACCTAAAGAACTAAAATATTTAACTAACTATACTTAACTACACTATACCTACTCACTATACTAACTTATACTAAACGTAACTACATACCATAAAATATACCAACTATACCTACATATAAAATATTCTCAAGTCCGACACTGTTCATTACTCCGTTTGTCAGCAGCGATCGCACATACCGATGGTCAATTGCTCGCGTAGTTTGGCCACCTTCTTTGATAATTAAGAGGCTCGCAGTTCAAGTCAAGCCTCCCTCTGCTTTATTCTTTTCCTGCTCAGCTTGACAGCGTAATTATTTCGCTCGCGCTGCTTCCTGTTAACATCGAGAGCAGTCTAGCTAGTATGCACCGCCGTCCGCATCCTCGGGTGGTTACCCAGCTAGGTGCCACCGTTATTTGCCGCCATGGCTTGCAGGGATTTTTTACAAACGCCTGGTATTCATCGTCGTTAGACAATGATAAGGAATCTTCCTGACGACGAGACGACGAGGGCGCGCTTGGTTTGCTGTGCGTCCAGCTCTCGGTTGGGTCAGGAAACATCATCGATGTCAATGCAGATGGTACAGCATTCATCACTTGCAGGCTGGTACAGATATTTACTGATACGATAGAATTGGGCTTCCTTGTATCCGTTGTAGTTTGGCCACCTTCATCGATAAATAAGAGGCTCACAGTTCAAGTCGTACCTCCCTCTGCTTTATTCTTTTCCTGCTCAGCTTGGCAGCGTAATTATTCCGCTCGCGCTGCTTCCTGAATGCGTCGA
Source organism: Orthosia gracilis (assembly GCA_947562075.1). Taxonomy (NCBI): domain Eukaryota; kingdom Metazoa; phylum Arthropoda; class Insecta; order Lepidoptera; family Noctuidae; genus Orthosia; species Orthosia gracilis. Next base: position 22,917,171 of record OX387275.1, read on the forward strand.
GATAATCTAGCTAGTCTGCAACGCCCTCTGCATCCTCGGTTGATTACCCAGCAGGGTTCCACCGTTCTTTGCCGCCATGGCTTGCAGGGTTTTTTGTAGAAACGCCTGGTATTCATTGTCGTTAGATAATGATAAGGAATCTTCCTGACGACGAGACGACGAGGGCGCGCTTGGTTTGCTGTTCGTCCAGCTCTCGGTTGGGTCAGGAAACATCATCGATGTCGATGCAGATGGTACAGCATTCATCACTTGCAGGCTGGTACAGATATGTACTGATACGATAGAACTGGGCTTCCTTGTATCCGTTGTAGTTTGGCCACCTTCATCGATAAATAAGAGGCTCACAGTTCAAGTCGTACCTCCCTCTGCTTTATTCTTTTCCTGCTCAGCTTGGCAGCGTAATTATTCCGCTCGCGCTGCTTCCTGAATGCGTCGAGATAATCTAGCTAGTCTGCAACGCCCTCTGCATCCTCCGTTGGTTACCCAGCAGGGTTCCACCGTTCTTTGCCGCCATGGCTTGCAGGGTTTTTTGTACAAACGCCTGGTATTCATCGTCGTTAGATAATGATAAGGAAACCTCCTGACGACGAGACGACGAGGGCACAATTGGTCTGCTGTGGGTCTAGTTCTAGGTTGGGTCGGGAGAAATCGTCGATGTTGATGCAGATGGTACAGCATTCATCACTTGCAGGCTGGTACGTATACGTACTGATACGATAGAAGTGGGCTTCCTTTTTTAATGAACATGGTTCCTGCAGAGATGGGTACGGTACCGACCGACGTCGAAACGGTTTTGACAGAAAATGGTTGAAGAAGTACAAGGCGCGGGGACCGGAGCCGCGGGCTCCTCCTTCTCCGCGGGATCACTTAAGTTCAAGGCGGCTTCCGGCGCCTAGGTGTCCAGATCTAACACCACTGTCAACTCAATCATCGAACCTTATTCTTCCAGAAAATCTGCTTATGCTTCATCGAGAGATTTAATCTTAACACTTCATTGCCAAAAGTACATATACAAACAATCTTACATAAATAATAACATAGCCACTGCACATTACAATGAACAAATCATTTGCAGTAGCAATTCAATAAGTAATGTCAATTGCAATGTAGGTAGTTCGAAATATTTCTTAGTAGCAAGGACTCAGAAAAAAGAAATAAAAATGAAAAGAAAATTAATTTTGATATTACAAAGTAATGTGTATTTTAATATTGTAACTATAAAAAAATATGTTCGAAATATGAACTTACTGTTTTAGATTACTTGCATAATTATTTACGTCATAGAACGAAACACTCGAAAACTTGTGAATTTAGCAACCCGAATTGAGCCCATACGTGGTGGATTACGGCCCACTTCCTCTCTCAAACAGGAAGCCTGTGTCTCAGCAGTTCGAATGAAATAAACTGAATGTGCATGCTATTCTAAGACTGTTATCCAGCTCTTTGGGTAGTAGGTATTCGAATAAACGGTATACGATTGGACACATATTTTTTGTTCTAAAAATGGAAACATTCCTGATCAATCAATAACTCTGCCTAGCATTTTACTACGTTAGGATCGACCTCCGGTCTAACTGGATGTACCTAAGTACTAGGTTTTACATGGAGCGGGTGCCTATCTGACCTCCACAATCCGGTAACTGGGAAACACGACATAGACTTTGGAAAGACTGGTATCTGATTGCCTGGCTTCTGACTAACCGTGACGACTGTCAAAAATCTATCAATGATAGCCGAGAATGGCCTAGCGTGTTTTACGAAACATGGAGGAATCTCGATATGTTTAGTTGGTCGATGAATGAATTTACAAGTAATCCTAAAACAATACACCGACAAGTCAATAGTTAGGGCTTAACGTCCACCTCCAATACCTTACATCGGAGGGTTAATCCAGCTCTGATGGACAGATTATCCGAGATCAATCCAATTTAAATTTGTGGCGTAACTAATAATTAAATTCACAGTGGAACGGATCCAAAGGCTTTGCATACCGTGCTTTGATTGAAAAAAAAAAGGTCAGAGTTTTTTTTTTATTAAGGTTTAGTCGGGGTTTATTAATGACGATCATTATTATTGTGTAGTGAAGTAAAGAGTTCGCAGATCTGATTATGTAGATTTTCATATTTGTCAATAGTCAGATGTAATTATTGTAAGAGATTTTTAAAGGAAATAATAATTTTATTCAACATGTACTTGAGACTTCAAAATTAAATTTAAAATTAAAAGCAAAGTCCAAATGATATAATGTATTTGTTTTTGCTTTCATATTGAAAGTGATAATTTCCATTTTTAAGTTATAAATCGGTCCAAGTGTAGAAACTCTTATGAATGATCTCTGCCGTGGAGCGGGCGGAGCGCATTCAGACTTCATATCAGATTTCATATCAGACTCATACATTTGACCTGGGTTTTGGAGTTCTTGCGCAATTCATCACACTGCGCAGGCTAGTTATTGGCCCGCATGATATGATGCGGACCCATTCACCTTCTGTGGCCGTTAACGGTTGATGCTCCTCTCGGGAGGTCTCAGATGACTAACTCCTCAAGTTTGTCACCCTCGGGTCACATCTTGTGGCAGCCGGCCAAATGCGTCTGTTGGATTAGGAGGCAGATTGTATCCTCTCGCTTTCTGCCGCCTCCTTTGCGACCATCACTTCCTCGCCGAAAAGGGCGGTTGTGTCCGAAGTGCTGTCACTTACGACCATGGAATGGACCACAATCAGAAACGAGTCGTTATTCGCAGCACTGACTGCCGCAACGAAGTCACTGATTTGCACAACCCAGGCTGGGCGTCGCCTCCAACCTCGAGTACGAACCCACACTTCAATTTTCTGTACTAACGACCATCAGACCTGAAGAATTTTTAAAACCATCATCAGACGGTTGACTCACCATAATGCAATAATGCTTGGATTCATCTATTTATTTAATTTTTCTTTTAAGGCATGAAGAAAAATCAATAGTAATTTTTCAGTGTAAATGTACTTTGACTGTAGGACATTCTGCTATTAAGATGATTTTGCTACTAGATCATTTTGAGGATATGACGTTCTGCTCATAGGTATTTTTGCGAATAGGATGCGTTTTGATACGGAGACAACCTAAAATATTATGCTCTGAATTTTAATTTTGTAGACCAAAATGACAGCTGCCAATGACCTTATTTTTTTAAATGTTTCAAGCACTGAAAACAAAAATGTAGGTAAGGCTCAATCATATATGATTTATTGAATCGTTGTGTCATGACTCCTCGATTTAATCAATTTTATTAATTGGTGTAAATAAATGTTTTATGACTATAAACGTAATCGATTTAAATATAACGATATTAATAAACATATCACAAACTATTATTGTAATAAATAAGAAATCAACAATAAAATAAATGCAACCGATAGAATGTAGTCTGAAATAATGAGTAGAATTTTAATATTGTTATGAAGCTCTTTATAAATACATTTATTTGTCGTGACATACTTCTATATTAGATCGATTTTCAATCACTAACGATACATTACTATTTTTTATTTATTGATAAAGTAACAACACACTAAATGTCAGTTTTGTCTACGAAATTAAAAATCAGAGTTTGAAAAGTTACATTCTACAGACTAAAACCCTTCGCACAAACAGTAACAATAGCTTCTATCAAACTCCCTTTAGGCTACATAACCCCGCATATCCCGGTCAACTGCCAGCTTAACTAAAGTTTAACTTTGAAGAAGTACTTATACTGAAGCTGGGTGCAGTCTAAACGTAGCTAGTATGACGGTAGTTCGAGATTACGGTATGCCTGCAGCCTGCAGGCATGATTAAGTGGGGAATGGATTAGTTTAACTATTTTGTATCGTTTAAAGGTAGGTGGGTCTTATTGGTGATGCTCTTCAGGAATACAAGCGCGTAGTACTCACAACCAACGAACGATGAATGAAAAGTATGTCAGTAAGATGGGTACCGCAAGTTGACCGCCGAAAAAAATTCAACCGGATTGATTCGAACCCGGTAGAATGGTAAGTTAGTCATTCGTCACATTAGCGTGCTAATGATTACGCTGTCACAATAGCATGTTGATGATGCTGTCTCACTAGAATGTCGCTGACGCGAACCCATTTTTCCCAAAAATCGCTCATCGCTCAACGGTTTTCATTTCAAGAATATAATTCGGTCCAGACATTTTCAAGACGGATTATTTAATTTCAATCACAGCCTGTATAATTATGGAACAGCCAAGAATCAAACAATCACCCGTTGTGAATATTTCAGCTGATATATAGTATACAGACGAAGTTACAACTAATTTTAAAATGAAAATGTATTTCACAATAAAAACCATTTCACGCGGTGTAGGGTTGTCGAATAATTATCGTGTAATTAATTTTATGTTGTCCGATTAACCCTGCGACCCTTGTGTCCAATAAACCGAAGATTTTTGGTTGGAAGCTACTTTTGATTTTGTCCATGTTTGTTTTACTACAGTCCGTCAAATCTAAGAAGTACCGTTTGACAGCTATAAAAATACGTTGTATAAACTTAAGTTGATGCTTACGAATGATACTCGTTGTTATAGTGTATAGGCAGCATAGTAATTAATTAGGATTATGAATTTGATTATTCGTAAACTTTCATACAAAGTTATCACGGCAAGTTAAATGAGAAACGTCATCGGACTTCTTAGATTTGACGGACTGTATGTCATTACATTTTGATATTACTGTACCTAATGCGTTTTGTGATAATATAGTGATGGTACATTTAGAAACCTTTGTATATGTTCCTGTTAAAGCCCGAACAACGGTAAAACCTAGGATTTACCAGTAAATATAAGTTTTACCCAGGCTTACTGGTATAAGTCCCAAATGATCTACGATAGTAGCTAATTTCGTGTTTTTACCAGAAATCACACGGTAAATCTTAGGATTTACCTCAAAGACTTACAAACGAAGTTTTGTTAGGTTTTTCTATGATTTTTGTTTCCCTGCAGCACTTCATAATATTTAATGTATCATAACTTATACCTAGGCAGCTTTTTTTTTCTATTTTCAGTTATTTATTTATTAGCAGTCGGGTTTTTTGTTTTTATAATTTTTTTTTTTTATTTCAGAATTTTTAGTTTTATTTATGAACGATTTCGGCAAATAAGGTAAGTGTTAAAACATATATTTTTTTACTATAAAATTAACGCTTATCTTGAATTTGTGCCAAAATATTTATATAAATGTGTTACGACATATATATTTTTCAAATGGTCTATTTAGTAGCTTTCATTTGATACCCATATTGTAAAAACGAAAAAATAAAGGTGTCACCGCCTTTTTATTAGAGGGGGAGCGCTATATTTAAAAAATATGTATGTTATGTCACTTCCACGATTAAGATAAATCCAATGACACCTCACTATGTCATAATCCGTCTAACCGTTTGGGCTGTAGAGTGTAATATAGAAATGGACAAACATACATGCGCTCGAAAAACATTACCCTCTCGCAGTCGGATAAAAAGAGGCTTATGCGCTGTGCATGGACCAAAAACGGGCTGTAGACGATGATAATTATGAACAAAACATACTTAAACAAATATGGCATACCCAAAAAGTACAATAGATTGAGAAAAACCGGCCAAGTGCGTCTCGGACTCGCGCACGAAGGGTTCCGTATCGCAAAAAAAAGCAAAAACATCATGTATGTTGTAAGGGAGTCCCACTTAAATATTTATTTTATTATGTTTTTAGTATTTGTTGTTATAGCGGCAATAGAAATACATAATCTGTGAATTTCAACTGTCTAGCTAGCACGGTTCATGAGATACAGCCTGGTGACAAACAGACGGACCGCGGAGTCTTAGTAGGAGTTCTTAGGGTCCAGTTTTTACCCTTTGGGTACGGAACCCTAAAAAAAGGATTAGCTACAATAACCGCAATTCTCATAAATCAACATACCGAACAACATAATATGCTTGAGTGTACCAACAAGTAAAGTTCCCGTACAATTTTGTACGAATAATATCCCTCGGGGGCGAGTCAATTTCGTTGTATGTGGCACAGCGTCAGCTATTTTATTTGTTCCCGACTCATCCCCCCAATGAGTTGATGTTCGTATGTTTTGTTTGAACAGTTTAGGGTTAATTTGTTGGGGCCATTTGATGTCTTGTTTTGTTTCACTGGTTCCTGTATCTTTAACAAAGTAGATTATTGGATTATAGTTATTCAGATGAATACTGGCGTCTTTAGATCTCTCTCTCGCACTCGGTTTCTATACGTAAATAAGTATCGGCGCGTCACCAATTAAACGCAAGTAAAGCGATTGGATTGGCTGTTTAATGTTTATTCAAGCAATCACAGCAGCTTCAATCAACTCGTGTTTGAAAATTTAACATACTAATATTGCGATATTTTTTTTCACATATCTGGGTTTAGGTCGCGGGTTTAAAAAATATTAATATACAAGTTTGATAAATAATATTTTATCCTTTAATGTGGCGACGCTTGGGGGAGGCCTATGTCCAGCAGAGGACGGCTTTCAGCTGATATGATGACGATGATCCTTTAAGCGGTTGAATGTCGTGATTACCGAAACAATTAAAAAGCAATTGTGTCTCCCGTGGATCCACATTTCAGGCACTCACGGAGTTATCTTACCATGAAAATACGCATTATTAAAGATAACTTAAAAACTACTGATCAGATCTTGATCAAATTGAAATGAGACCAGATGAGAAGCATTTTTGGTGTTAATTATTGGGAAATAATTAACCGGGCGAATAATATACTGAATGGGCGACTATTATACTAAGTAAGCAACTATTTATCCGGTTTGAGGAATACCTTTTAGGAGGTTTTTGTGAGCTGCAGTATAATATTGTGACATACTATAATTGTATTTGGGGTTCTATTTTTCTATATTAGCATATTATTCTTTTAAAAATATCTAAACAACTCCAAGCGACTTCATCGTAAATGAAGGCGATATCGCTGTGCAGCGCGGGAATTCGGGTATAATTGTGTTTTCAACGAATTGGTACAAGAGCAAGCGGAGCGAGTTCGGGAGCTTAGGGGTTACTTTAGACCCTGCGGACGGAAATAGGAGCCCCGCGCAGCGGGGCTCCGTCGACTATGTTGCCAAAGTACTAATCAAGTCGCTGTTTTAAACATTTGTATTCGCCCACTGTTTGTCGCCCACTTAGTATTTCAGTAAGCCATATTCAGTATTTTGTACACCTTTAATTTGAATTTATTTTCGCTCGTTTAAATACTAGCCTTAATTATTTCATCACCATTGCTCTAAGAACGGAGAAGGAAAACATCGTGACTCAAACGGCATGTCCTAGAACCAAATCGGAGAGATGACAATCACCATTCAGAGAGATGACACGTGACATCCATCAAACTGCACTGCGCCCGCATGGTCCCCATTCCCCACCCATCTGCGACCCATTCCCTCTCTCACAGAGAGGAGGCCTGTGTCTCAGCAGTGGGGACGCTAAAAGGCTGATAATGATGATGATATGAGAAGCACCAGCTTTCAAATAAAATCATCAAAACTTCATTTTTTTTTGGGTGTACAATTAAGAATATTCATTCTATCGAAATCGGTTTATAATTTTCAGAGTAACCGTGTAACAAACATACAAAACATACAGTCGAATTGAGAATCTCCTCTTTTTTGAAGTCAGTTATCAAATATGCCTATATTTGCCTCCACATAGTCCAAAATGTCTAACCCAAATAAAACATTTTTCATTCTCACCTTCAAATTTATTAATAGGTGACTGCCACAGGACACAAGCGACTTTATTAGATAAAATGTAGCAAACTTAAAAGCCTGCCCGTCTATATTAGACTTGAGATAATGTTGACGCTACTCTGACTTGACCGTTTTTAACGATCGAGTGAACTAAGGAGGTTGCGACGTGCAATATCTTAGAGCAAGGAAATTTTTTATTAGAAGTTGGTGTTTTAAAATTGGTTTAGAAATAGAACGATGTGATGAGAATAAAGTTATGTAATTGTAAGAGTTTTTCTGAAATAAAATACTGTTACAAGATAAGGCAACGCCATCTAGTGGCGAGAGGAAGAACTAAGTAGTTACTAACTAAGTAGTGGCGCCATTTCATAATAATAGCGTAACTAATCTTATCGAAGTTTCTAGTCCGTTCGGGAACAGTGAGTTCGAATGTCGATTGTTCTGGAAGATTCTCGTATTATCTAGAACCGTATGGAACGTTCCAGAAACATCTTCCGTGCTATATAAAGAGCGGTCGGTTTCGTCGTGAGTCACTCTTCGCCAGCCGTCGCCCCGTGCGGACGTCTCGCTGCCGGACCGCTGCTCGCCGCCCCACCGCGCGCTCAGCACCCCCACTCTCCTGCCTCGTCGCGCCTCTGCGTGACGTCACTGCAGTCGTCGCGCCCCTGCACGCCGCACTCCGCCCGCAAGAGCTCAGAAATCAGAAATCAGAAATATTTATTTGTGATACATAGGTACAGTGGTTGGTCATGGTTTATGTAAGAGTGCGCTATGATCAGCCTATTATAGGCATACAAACATTATGAATTACAATTTTTTACAACAATCAAGTCAACATGTCAAAATATTTTTAAGTAAATGTCAAAACAAATTGGGGTGAATAATTAATTACGGTTTGAATTATTACAATAATGTCAAAAGCAGATTACATAGTACAATAATTACAATTAGGAGATGATGTCAAAATTTGTCTAATAAAAAATCTGATACCCTATAATAACATTTTTGGCACAGCATACTCCTCATTTTTTGTTTAAATAAATTACAATTTAGTTTTTTTAACTCTACTGGCAATTTATTAAATATAACTGGTGCCATGTGAAAGACACTTTTATACATTAAGGCAGTATTCGTTTTTGGAATAAACAGACGACTTTTGTCCCTTTGGGTCCGATTAGAAACTGTAGATGCCAATGTAAATAAATGAGGATTCTGTTTAACAAAAACTGCCACTTCAAATATGTATATCGACGGCAGTGGTAACAAACTGTGCTTTTTAAATAAAGGCACACAACTTTCTGTTGATTTTAAACCAAACATAGCCCGAATGCATCGTTTCTGTGCCTTAAAGGCAAGATCTTTATCGGTGGAGTTTCCCCAAAAAATTATGCCATATCTAAGAATAGATGCCACCAGCCCATGATACGCAATTAAAAGTGCACTGGAGTTTATTTTGTGTGCAAGTGTGTGTAGAGCATAAACAGATCTACTAACTCGCTTGCATAGTTGTTCAATGTGTGGCTTCCAGGTCATCTTATCATCAATATATAAGCCTAAGAATTTGCAATTGTCTACTTCCTCTATTGTTTGCATGTTAAAATTTACATTTAGGTTATTCGGTGCCGGTAAACGCTGTCTAAAGTACATTAATTTAGTTTTGCTTAAGTTAGCTTTAAGATTATTAATATTAAGCCAATTCATGACTGACCTCAATGTGTTGTTTATGTCATCTTCATAAGTATTTATGTCTTTACATTTTATTGTTATTGTACTGTCATCCGCAAAAAGAGCTATGGGATTGTCAGTAGCATTGGGTAAGTCATTGATGTACAATATAAAAAATAGTGGCCCCAAAACGGTTCCCTGAGGAACGCCGTAGTTTAGTTGACGTTCACACGATCTAAAAGTTTCTTCTTTTTTTGTTAGAATATTCACTCTGGTCAATTCAGTGTATTGGTGACGGCCTTTGAGGTATGATTCAAATAATTTCAGAACATTACCTCTTATTCCATAATTATTAAGTTTACCCAGCAATGTATCATGTTCAACGTGATCAAAAGCTTGTGTCATATCCATGAAGATAGAGCAGACGGGTATTTTTTTGTCAACATTTACCATAACAAAATCCAGAAAGTCATATATGGCCATATTTATAGATTTATTGTGTCTAAAACCTTTTTGTTCTTTTGCCAGAATATTGTTACTCTCTAAATAGTTAGTAAGCTCTTTGTAAATATATCTCTCGAATACTTTGGAAATAACTGAAACTAAGGCAATAGGTCTATAGTTCTCTAGACATTCTCTATTATCTTTTTTGAAGACTGGTTTTATGACAGAGATTTTTAATTTGTCAGGGTAGATTCCAGCCTCAATAGATAAATTTATCAGATAGGAAAGATGAGCAGAAATATTTGTAGCTATAAATTTCAGGACCTTAGTTGATATGGTATCATGACCTACACTGTTCGTATTTTTTAAACTCCTAATAATCTGCAATACATCATGTGGCAAGCATGGTTTCAAAAACATGGATTTTTGCATAGTAGACATATACAATTTATACTGCATATTAAGTGAATCATCCTTAGGTACTATTTTATCGATGAAATAATTATTAAAAGAATTAGATATCTCACAAGGGTCAGTTATTATTTTGTTAATTATTTTAATGTTAGTTATAGTATCATTTGGTAGATTTTGTTTAGATTCGTTTATAATTTTCCATGCTGTTCTACTTTTATTATCCGACGCATTAATTAAATGGTTATTTTGTGCGCGCTGTGTTAATTTGATTACTTTTTTGTATCTTTTTGAAAATTCTGTCAGTTTAGCTTTATTTATCTGGCTAGGTTTTTTCCTGTATTGCCATAAAAGTTGACGTTTTTTGATACTACAGGTCTTGATCCCTCGCGTTATCCATTTAGCTTTACGATGTGTATTAATGGTGATATATTGAAATGGGAAGCAAAGCTCATAAAATAATTTGAAAGAATCAATAAAAGCATTATAGGCTATATTTGGATCAGAGGCTGAGTACATTTCTGAAAAAGACAATTTCTCTATACAATTTCCAAACTTCTTAAGATTTTCCTCACAGTAATCTCTACGCTTAATTTTCCAGCTTTTTATCTGGCATATTTTTTTGACCTGGCATCTCAGTATCTGAGCCGTGTGATCAGATAATGCTAAGTCAATAACTTCTGCTTTACACTTATTGTGGTAGTTGTGAGCAAAGTTATCAATACATGTATTGCTATTTTTTCTGGTAGGTTCAGTTATCTTAAGTCTTAGGTTATAGTTAAGAAGTAAACATTCAAATTCAGATGTGATGTTATTTTGTTTTAACATATTAATATTGAAATCCCCAGCTATTACAATATTATGCTTATTATAATTTCTGTTTACATATTTGAGCATCTTATCTAATCTCTCAAAGAAATTACTTAGGTTACTAGCAACCGGAACCCTATATAAACAGATAATAACAACTTTGTAGTCTATAAGTTCTATTGCAGAGCATTCAAAAGTTGAACACTCAGTGAATAACATCGATTTTTGTATCGCTTTCCAACGATGACCTTTTTTCACGTAGATACACGAACCTCCTCTTTTAGAATTGCTTCTGCTAAAGTAGGCAGCTATGCAAAAATTAGGTATCATACATATATCTTCATGGCCCGAAATCATAAAATGTTCAGTCAGACAAATAACATCAATATCAGTTTTATTATCCGATAGTTCTTGTAAGCAGATTGTTAATGCATCCGATTTGTTCCTTAAACCTGCAATATTTTGGTGCATTATGGTGATATATTTATGACCGAAAAAGCTTCTGCGGATTAGGTTTTGGAATGTTATTTTGACTCGGTGACATTTCCTTGTTTTGGTCAGCTCCATATTTGCAGCTAGCGATGGAGGATTCTATATAAACAGTCATTCTATAAATGTCCTTGAACAATGACTGTATTCCAAAACTATTTATCGCGCCGGTGCGTCTGTCGAACATCGTATCGTCATATATCAAATTCTCATTGCTGTCCAAAAAGTAAGCATGTTCGTGAGTAATGGTATCCAAATATAATAAATTATTGAAAGTTTCTACTCTTGAATTGTACAGGTAGTTGTTTGTAAAGAATTTGTACGTAGGGGTGCAGATAATTATATTGGTATTTGTGATTTCTTGCAGGTCTTTTCTTATCTGTAATATAGCATCGAAATATCTATTTGTAACTTTAAAGTCCTCTTCACCTAGTAGAATAATGCAGTAGTCCAATGAAGTGAAATTCGCTAACTTGGCTCTAATACCTTTTAATAAAACTTGCATACTTGCATGGGGTGTGATGTAGTGACAAAGTTCACAATTCTCAAATACGTTTTGTGCAATATAAAGCAAGTTATTTTTGTTGTCTGTGCTTATAATACATATTTTGTTACGTTTTGAATAATTTTTGACTATATTCTCTCTAGGTGGTGTTAGTTTATTAATATCGTTATTTATATTCGATTTCGGCGATTCTGTTTGCGTTTGTTTATTGGTTTTATTGTTACTGCTTTTGTTCTTTTTTGAGTTGGACGTCTTTAGTTTGGTGGGTGTTAAAATTACATTCTTATTAACATTCGCTCGCTTCGGCGATCGTCCGCTCCGGCCCTTTTCAGGGTAGGAAACGACACCTATTTCTGCAACAGATTCGCGTTTGGCCCCTTCTGGGTAAAATCCACGACTTAGTGGTCCCTGGCGGAAACCTAACGGTGTTAACGAAGCCAGCTGGGGTGTTGCCCCACACACCCGCCAAGCCCCTTCAGGGCACGGCAGTCAGTTGGAGTCGGGAGCAGAATATTTGGCCTTGGTAGATAGCCTAGTCAATTCCTGTCTCTGTTCCACAGCAATTCACCTGGCACGGTCGGGTGTGTCTACCCCGACGTGCCAGACTTTTTGTACACAGAGGTGGGTGGCCCACCTTCGGTGGGTCTACCGGTACATAGGGCCCTGTCACCCAATAAGATTGGTGGCAGGATAGCAAGCTTAGGGCTCACCAGGGACACACCTCCCAGTCTCACCCGACTGGGAGGGTAGGATTGCACACACCCCCGGGCCCATCCACCCTGGGAAGATACCCCTGTCGGCCTCACCGGCCCCATAAGTTCTTCCTTCTCGACAATGTCGCTCGCGGCCTTAGTCGAACTCCTTCAGGAGATCCTCCTGAAGGAAAACCTGAAGAAAAAATACGGCGCCGCCGTAAAAGAGGCTCTAGCCTCGGTCAATGCCCCGACCCACACCCATTCCGATTTCGAGACGTACCATGTCCCTAAAAAGGCAATTAAACCTTTTCCGGACGAGGACTCTCCTAAGTCGCCGTCCCCGGTACCTCAAATAAATGTAGTGCCCAGCTCGCCTACCCGTTCCCAGGCAACTGAGCCTCACTCCCGCCCCGACTCCCCTATGGAGCAGACCCCCTTCTCAGACAATCATCAAAGTGATGATGATGACCCCCAAGGCACAGTCACTCCCTCCACCTCCTCGAAGGAAGAAGACTTTCAAGTCGTCGGAGGTAAGCGGAAGCTTAAAAAAGCTTCGGCCATGGCCTCCAAGGCCAAAAAGTCATTTGTCGCAACCCCGTTTGCGTCTCCAGTCGCCTCCCCCAGCCCCTCCCCCGAGCCGACTATCTCTCAACCCGCCCCCACTGTCGCCCCCCAGCAGTCAAGTCGGCCTGCTAGCCCCGCTAGCCCCGCTATTCAAGCTTCCAATAGGAAGACCCCTCCCCCGCCACCCATTTACCTCCAAGACAAGGGGAAATGGAATGACGTCTCTAGCGCCTGCACGGCGCAAAAGATAAGATACAGCAAGGCTGTAGCCTGCCAATAAGGCATCAAAATCCTTGTTGACACCTCACGCGATTTCCGGGAGTTAACCCGACTTCTTAAAGTTAGGAACATTTCGTTCCATACTTATACCCTCCCGGAGGACCGGCCCACCCGAGTGGTGATTCGCCGCATCCCCAAGGAGATCCCGACGGCGGATATCCGAAAGGATCTCCTCTCACAGAACGTTCCCGTCCTCGAAGTCCACCGCTTACATAAAGCGAGAGAAGGACAAAAATATGACATGGTGCTGGTTGTATGCAGCCGCACCGAAGCCCATAACCCCATCTTCGGCGTCAAGACGGTATGCTCCCTGTCGGGCATATCGATCGAGAAGCCATATCGCCCCCACGTCGTTACCACGGCACTAAAAACTGCCCCCGACCCAAAGACCGCTCAGAGTGTACGGAGCCTCCCAGCTGCGTACTCTGCGGCCAAGTAGGACACCCTGCCAATTACCGGGGTTGCCCGAAAGCGCCCAAACTTGCGCCTAAAATGGCCAAGCGTCACGACGACCGCCAAGCTCGCGAAGCTCCCGCTTCGCAAACCGCCCCTCCCACGCAAGCCCCCACTCGACTAGCCCCTCAGAGACCTTCTCCCTGGGGCAAACTGAACCACACAAGTGTGGCACCTCAGTCGTCCCAGCCCATTCCAGCGCTGATGGATCTCAGGATCCCAGTGCCCAGCCAAATCTCGGCCACAGCGGCCCCAGCGCAAACCAACAAGGTGGCTTCCACCACCGTCGTCGGTGCACGCCCGCCCCTTGTAGCCCATCCCGCCCAGAGCACCTATCGCTGTAACGCTGAAGTCATCTTCAACGCATACGCGATCTGGATGACTCCAGAGGCTAATGCCCTTCGAGCTGAGCTGTCAGACCCAGCTAATCCCCTTGGAGCCTTATCGAGCCTCCAAGTTTTCACTAAATACCCCACCATCACCCAGGAGCTCGATAAGTATATCTTCATAAACGGACAATGGGTACACAAATGAGGAGTAATTGCCTCAAACCCAGATCCCTTAGGTTAGGTTTCTTCAATGCTAATAGCATTAATACCCAGCGTGGTGAGATTGCAACATTCCTTCGCGATCACCAGCTGGACATCTTCCTTGTGCAGGAAACTCTATTAAAACCATACCATCGCTCCCCCAAAATTGCCAACTACAGGATAGTTCGCAACGATAGGACTCGCTCCCACGGTGGAGGCACCCTCATTTACTTCAAAAATGAGCTTCACTGTAGCGAAATCACCCCTCCCGACCCCATTTCGCACCTCGAATATTCAGCCTGTCGGCTAGGAATGACTGGTCATCAATCGATCACCATCATCTCCGCCTATTGCCCTCCACACTCTTCGGCGTCATCGGTTATGAACCCAGACGATCTTAAAAAAGATCTTACCGCCCTCTTTAACATGAGTGACTCTGTTATCCTAGCAGGTGATCTCAATGCAAAACATCCAGCCTGGAACAGTACCGTTATTAACCCTAGGGGAAAGTTGGTGCTGAACCTTGGCTCAGTACTCAACTATGACGTACTCGCCCCGATGAGCTTCACTCACTTCCCGAATAATACTGCGCATAACCCAGACATTCTCGATGTAGCGTTGCTTAAGAACGTTAACCTTCGGTTACGCTCCATAGAAGCGCTAGACGAACTTGACTCCGACCACCGCCCTGTGGTTATGCTCCTAGATAGCAGGTCAGGCCAACCAGATTCAGGACAACCTCTTCCCACTAGATTGGTCACCGACTGGAGGAAAGTAAGTGATAAACTGAAATCCACCGAGTTACCCCCGATCCTCGAGCACTTTCACACGGTCGCTGACGCGACAGCGGCGATCGACTCGCTTACAACGCACGTACAGACCGTCCTGAACGAATGTTCAAGGGAGGTTCCAGTGCTGGACGTCCAGCAAGGGAAACTCCCGGACGCTGTACGGAAGTTGATAACCGAGAAGAACGCAGCTATCCGTGCCTACAGCAACTTTCCCTGTGCCGCAAACAAGGCTCACATGCGCAACTTGCAGCGTGCTGTAAAGGAGCGCACTGCTGAGCATCGTTCTGCGGCATGGAATAAGATGCTGAGCGAGCTTGAGCCCACCCATCACGCCTTCTGGCACCTTCAGAGGAAATTACGCTCCACTGAAGAGTCAGCCTTACCCCCGCTCATTCGCCCCGATAAGAGTGTTGCATTCGATAACACTGAAAAAGCCGAATGTCTGGCTGACAGTCTCGAAAGTCAATGCACACCCAGCTCCCAACCAGTGGACCAAGCTCACCTAGACATGGTGGACGCTGAAGTCGCACGTAGGACCTCCCTTCCCGCCGTCGAAGACCCTGATGACCCGCTACCTCCCGTCACCCCAGACGAAGTAGAGGAGGTCATCAAAAGGCTCCACCCCAGAAAAGCCCCAGGCTTAGATGGGATCACCAATAAGGTGTTAAAACTCCTCCCTCAACACATATTGTTGCTAATGACGGCCATCTTCAACGCTGCATTAAGCAAAAATATCTTCCCTCAAGCTTGGAAACAAGCCACTGTGTTAGGCATCCCTAAACCGGGTAAACCCAAATCGGAGCCAACCAGTTATCGGCCCATCAGTTTAGTCAATTCGCTCGGCAAAGTCTATGAGCGACTTATTTATAAGCGGCTCAAGGACTTTGTCGAGCGGAAAAGCCTAATCCCTGACGAGCAATTCGGCTTTCGGGCCAAACATTCCTGCGTCCAACAGGATCACCGAATCGTCGAACACACCAGTGCTGGGTTCCAGCGTGGTAGTTTGACGGGTGCTTTGTTCTTCGACATAGCGAAAGCGTTCGACAAAGTCTGGCACAATGGCTTAGTTTATAAGCTATACAAACTTGGCGTGCCAGATCGTCTCGTGCTCATCTTACGAGACTGGTTGTCGGACCGAACTTTCCGCTATCGTGTCGAGGGAGAACTCTCCTCCCCTCATCCCATACGAGCCGGAGTCCCTCAAGGCTGCGTATTATCCCCGCTAGCTTTCACGCTGTACACCAGCGATTTTCCAAAGAGTAAGGAGAGCCAGTTGGCACTCTTCGCCGACGACACACCCTCTATTACTCGGGCCGAAGCCCCATGAACATAGCCCTAAAACTCCAGAGAGCCGCCAACTCCTTGGCCAAGTGGTTCCGCCTCTGGAGAATAGAAGTCAACCCCGACAAAAGCCAGGCTGTCCTCTTCTCAAGGCCTGACCGAAAATATAACAACCGTTATAAAAGCCCCCGCCCCCCAAAACCCATCACCATGTACGGCAAGCCGATCCCCTGGGAGGAGCAAGCCAAGTACCTAGGTGTCACCCTAGATAATCACCTCACTTTCGCCAAGCACATTAAAGCGGCACGCTCGCGGGCCGCTTTTGCTGTAGGCAGACTCCATGGGATGGTTAACGCACGCAGCAAACTGTCACTTAGGTGCAAGCTGCGCACCTTCACCATGGTCATCCGTCCCATCATGACTTATGCTTGCGCCGTCTTCGCACACGCAAAGCCCCATCACATACATAAGCTTCAGGTTGTTCAAAACCGATTCCTCCGTATGATCACGGGAGCGCCCTGGTACGTACGTACTCAGGACCTCCATGTCGATCTAAAAATCCCCACAATCCAGCAGTTTTTGAAACGCAATTCCACGCGCTTTTTCGACTCTGCTGTCAATCACCCCAACCCCTTAATTCGAGCGGCCTCCCGCTACGAACCATCTCAAATCTCCAAAATTCGCCGTCCAAGGCTAGTACTCTCCATCCCCGATGACGCCACTACCCTGCTCCAAGAGAGCAACAAAGAGACCAGCACAATTTGAAGACACAGACCGAACTCGTTCCGTCCTCGCCGCCGAGGCCCGTCGCGAAATCCCCGTCAAGATCTACAAGCCAGCCCGCGTGCTGTGCAATAGTAGTTAGATTAACGTTAGAAAATATCGGAGTTTCTTGTCCGTTCTTCTCCAAGTAGGCTTTTTCCGAACGGATGGTAGAATCACCTTATTAAGATCCAGCCCTAGTTGTTGTCCCCCCAGCGACGCCCTGAGCCGAGGTCCGACCCCAACTGGGGTAGCCCTCAGCGCAGTCGCTTAGTTTTAGAATTTTTGCAAGCCTGGCTGGAGGCTATAATATAGCTTAGTCTCCACAGGGTAGTCCGGTTAAGCAGTATCCGGTCACTCTGACCGAACTGTGAGAAGACACTTAGAAAAAAAAAAAAAAAAAAAATTCGTCGTGAGTCAGTTTCGATTGAGGAGCGATACAGTGCGATTTGAAAAGGCAAATAAAGTGAAATAATAGATAATTAGTTTAGAAGTTTTGAGGGAACAGATGAACAAACATTCATACATACATACCCACATACCGGCCAAAAACATAACCCTCTCTTTGGCTTCGCCGTAGTCGGGTAAAATAACTTTATTTTCGGCAGTGTGCTGCAGAGCAGTGCTTTATGTAAATTATTTCATTCTCAAAACGGTGAATGAAAAGCATCGTGAGGAAACCGGCATGTCCTAGAATCAAATTCATCAAACTCTATTTGAAATAACATTAGAAATTTTTACAACCCCTTTTTACAGTCCGTTTAACAGATTTTGAATTCTATCCCTTAAGTATAAGGATGGCATAAAAAGCATAAACCTGTTACCAAAACTAACTGTTTAATACAGCTGCCATTTTTCTATAACTGGTAAAAGTGTGAGTTTACTTTAGTTCGTGTTCGTTCGTTGTTAGTTTGCCCATCTAAATAACATGTTAACTAACTTTTTCAAATTGTACTACTGATATCGATATCTAAAAACCGTTTTCGATATCGATATGGAAACTGTATATCGATTACATAACCGTTTAGCAATAGACCGAAAACGCGTATCTCTAGTCGCGGCAACGAAGTTTCGCCCCGGCATTTCGCCTTCTCACGCCTCTTTCTGCCTACCCTACCCTACTTACCTTCATTTCTCCCCTACATACCAACCTTCCAATTGTTTTTCGAGGGTCATCATTATTTCGCGGAGAATCTTAACACCGCCATTCAGAAAATGACTTCAAATGCACAACGCCATCTATCGAATATCGAGTTCAACTGTCCCAGTATCGAATTGCGTGTATTGTGATAATTTTAATTCTTGAACACTTTAAATTCATCTAACTTTTGATAGAGTGCACCGATTGCGATGAAACAAACTAAGTAATACTTCAAATTACGCAGAATTTTTATGTATAAAACTTATCTACATTGGTTTCGTAAATTTTACGTGATGCGAGCACAAATAAACAGATAAACAGACAAAAATTCCAAAAACGTTGGAAATGTGTTCTGTTGGTTATCCTTTAAAACCCTGGCTATTTTTTTTGGCAAAATTTTCAATGTACAAAAACGACTTTTCTACAGATTTATTATATGTATTGATGTCAAAGATTTTAATTGACCCAGATTATCATCATCATTAGCCTTTTGAAGTGATAACTTCTTATGGGAGGGTAAACCGCTTCGTAACGTAACGCGTTACGGCGTCAGTCTGTCTGGCTTCCCTTTCTCTCACGCATACGGCAGGCTCTTCCTCCCTCACTCTAACCCACAGCGCTAGTCGTATTTCGGACAGACGCTTCCCCTTCTCTCTACTCTGTGTTTATAGTATATACACTTCTGCCGGGCGTCCCGAGATGCAAAGATTTTTTTAATATTCCCATAGCTGAGAAACAGGCCTCCTCTCTGTGTGAGGGAATAGGCCGCTATTCACCACGCCGGCCCAATGCGGGTTGATGAATGTCAAAAAAATATATAATACTTAGAAAGAGAGGTAGCGCATATGGTTCCTATCGTTTGTGAAGTTTGCGTTTTGTTCCTAGTTCATACGTTTTCGCATTGTTGCGGTTTTAAGTTTTGACTTATTCGTTCTCGCACGCAAGTAGAGGTTTTGATTCGATACAGTTTTTGTGATATCGGTAAGCAGTCAGTTGACGGAAGCGAAGCCGCGGGCACAGCTAGTCACAAATAAGATGTAAATAAGACAAAACACAAGATTAGTTTTAGAAAAATCATAAACTTGTGCATAAAAATACTCCTTTACAACCTTTCAACATGCATCTATTCCAGTCACGTCTACAACAATATGAAACACGATAACTGTCTTACCCTTTTACGTGGCCACAGGGATGTGGAAATGTATATAGGATTACTTTGCATAGGAATAAGAGGGTAAATAAGTTTTCATATAGTGGTTGTGCAGGGATATATAAATGTACTGTCAATGATTGCATTTTTTGTTTTGATATTGAAGCTGGTTTCAATACAGTGACTTCAATTAGCCAACTAGAAAGATTTACGGTTTAGGTTTCTTCGGACACTTTGAAGCTAATAATTTTTATACTAAAATTCGACAACTTTAATAAGTTCAGACGCTTTGGTAGAGTTTGATAAAGCTCAACTTCGAATTGTTAATACAGAAACTGGGAAGTTATTCACTTTGTTCATTTCACGTACATGCATAGTTTCACCGATTTGTGGAGCCGACTCAAAGCAACATAGATCAGGGGGACGCAGATCATGATATGATATAAGACCCTGTCGAATGCCTTCGAGATTTCAAGGGAGGCAAACAAGCACTTCCCCGTGCCTCTCGATGGCCTCACTCCAGACGTGAATGGCATACGCTAGAAGATCCCCAGTTGACCGATTTCGGCAAAAGCCGTATTGGCGGTCACTGAGGATGTCATTGTCTTCTAGGCTGCCGCGCTAGCGATATCAGCAATAACTGCAACCAGATTGACTGACAGCTGTTTTCATAGCTTATCGGCAACCAGTAAATTTCGTTAAGGATAAAGACAGTGAGTCCAATAAATAAGAAATCTTCCTTAACATAACAATAGTAAATATAGTAACCCCGGGTTTGCAAGTAAAGCTCTATTATTTAGGTTTTACTCGTACTTAGATTATGTGGAGTAACTATGTGTACTGTCGATATGATAAATAAGCATGTTTTTTTGCCTTAATCTCTTATGATATCAGCAGTATCTAAATATACTATGGATATAATAAGTAAAGTTTATTTTTAATTAGGCCTTAATTGCTTAGAATATCGGCAGTAACTAAACTTACTGTGGATATATTAAGTAAAGGTATGTTTTGTGTTCTGCCTAAATTACTTAGAATATCTGGAGCAATTCATCATAATGTGGTTATATTAAGCAAGCTCTACGCTTGCTTTCACATTATATTCTTCACTCATTAAAATTTTATATTTATTAGAATAGTTTCAAATGACGACAATCGTTTTATATCTAGTGTTAGTTGAAGCAACTGAAATATTGATTGCTTAGAATAATAGCAATAAGTAGTGACTGCTGTTATTATACGCACCTCATACTATGTTTAGTGTTAGATAAAAAACTTTTCTGTTTAATCATATTTCGTCTTTTAAAACTATTCTAATTTATATAAAAAAATATTGAGTGAAGAATATAAAAGCGCTTCATTTGGACTAAAAATTATCACAATTAATATAACTTAAAAAAGAAGTAAATTAAACAAAAATCTAGATCCGCCGAAAAAGCTTACAAAGAACTGAAAAGGACAAAAACATGGATTCCATCTCTACAGCTCGGCTCTGCCAATAGTAAGTCCCGAATGGAGGTTATAAATGCAGCAACGGAGTTTTACAAAAACTGTATAGCCAGCCAGACTCAATAAAGCAAATAAATGCCGATAACCAATGCATGGAAATCTCATATACTCCAGTTCACAGAGCCAGAAATCCTAAAATAAATGATGAAGCTTAAATCAGAGAAAAGTCTGCCTGGACATTCGATCTAAAAACTAATAAAAAAATCCAGACTACTCAGAGAAGAATGGAGAGAAGTTGTCTAGGCTTAAAAATAAAAGACAAAGTGAGAAATGCAGACATCCGCATGAAAACAAAAATAACCGATGCTCTTACTTTCTGCCTTCAAATAAAGTGGAAATGGGCAGGGCACGTGACCAGGTATAGTGACGTCCGATGGACACAGAGAATTATGAAGTGGTTGGCACCGCGAGGCACCAGAATTAGAGGCCGGCCTTGTGCTAGATGGGCAGACGAAGTAGCGGCAGTGGCGGGCCTTGGATGGCTAGAGACTGCAAAACGCAGAGAAAATTGGAATTCCGTGGAGGAGACCTTTACCCGAAAGGAAAACAAAACATAAAAAATGGATAGCAATATTATTTTTGTCATAATTATTTAATCACTATTTATAAATTAATTATTATATATTAATTAATTGAAACATTATTTTCAATTATTAATGAAAACAATTTTTCAATTATTCTTTAATACAATTTTTCAATTATTATTTAGTACAATTTTCAATTGTTATCATTGAAAAAAAGAAACAATAAATTATTGTATATAACAGGTTTTTTTCAATTATTGCGAATTTAATTGTTTGATTTATGATGTATTCATTGTAATTGTTTGCATAGAATGAAATAAAGCTTTTTATTTTATATTTTTAACCGACTTCGCAAAAAGAAGGAGGTTCTTAATTCGACTGTATTTTTTTTTTTTTTATGTTTGTTACCTCAGAACTTTTTATTGGGTGAACCGATTTTGATGATTCTTTTTTTAATTGAAAGCTGGTGCTTGTCATGTGGTCCCATTTAATTTTCATCAAGATCTGATGAAGAACTTCGGAGAAATACATCATAACTCTTTAATAAATGACGGTAAAACACTCGGGATAGATACAATCGCATGTCTGTTTATTGTTTACAGCATTTCATAACAAAATATCACAGTGGTACTCTCTAAGGGTGTACGCAGATGTGAACAGTTCACCCTGGTATACTCTCATTGCACCGGTTTTGTTTAAGTTTCATATTATTGGGTTAATCTATTTTAGCTTCACTTTGGACACTATACGCGTAGGTACCGCCTATAGAACTGATCCATTATGTACCACAACTAAAAAGTGAAAAATAAAAAAACCTTTTTACAAAAATTATAACCGACTTCCAAACAAAAACACTACAAAGTGAAAAATAACTTCAATTTCGGAAGTCGGTGTCAAAAAACGAAGAAACGAAAACAGAAACACCGACTTCCGAAATTGAAGTTATTTTTCACTTTGTAGTGTTTTTGTTTGGAAGTCGGTTATAATTTTTGTAAAAAGGTTTTTTTATATTTATTTATTATAAGACTATCCTCTTTTATTTATAACCAGAAATTAAAATGTTCGCAGATACACAACACTCATAAAAAATAAACCCACGGAAGGTAGTTTAAAATAAATCTTGTTAGCGAAGTAGCGAGGAAGTGACTGGTCGTTGGCACGTGATACCCTCCACCCACTGATAACTTAGACAAACTTTTATCAAAGTCTATCGGTGAAACGGAACGCCTTTCATTTTTACGAGTTTCGTATTCGAATTTTG
Source organism: Orthosia gracilis (assembly GCA_947562075.1). Lineage (NCBI taxonomy): Eukaryota > Metazoa > Arthropoda > Insecta > Lepidoptera > Noctuidae > Orthosia > Orthosia gracilis. The sequence continues at coordinate 22,940,174 of OX387275.1, forward strand.
ATCCGGAGGATTCTGCGTTGCCAGTTTTTTATTTTCTTTTAATATTTGAAGGGAGATTTTTGAATTTGGGTTTATATTGTCTGAGTTGGTGAATGTGATCGTTTTTTTTTTAAAGGTCGATTCAGTATGTTTTGATAGTCAGTGTTTTTGTTGAGAATGAGCGACTTTTTGGTCCTTTGGTCTTGCATAAGTTTAATCATAGTAGACAGCATTCGATATTTTTACTCACGACGGAACGGAGACAGTATATGCGTTTGGGGCGAGAGGATGTTTGTTCAAATCCATGTTGCCAGCTTTTTTCCAAAACTACTAGTCCGACTTTCAGTTATGGGTTCGGGTTTGATTGGTGCATGTTCTTAGGTAGGTGTTACGGTGACAACTCACCAGGGGGCGCTGGAGCAAACATTGTTTTGCAAATCCATCTTGCCATTTTTCTCCAAAAATACTAGTCCGATTTTATGTAAATCCGATTTAATATATATAGCACTCTAAAAAGTAAAAAAAAAGCAAAATTGCAATTTTTAGAACACCCACGACTGTTACAAAGTAATTGGAAAAGGATAAAATAATTTAAAAACCCAAGAATAACCGTCGAGGGCTGCCATCACTATTTTAAATATCATCGTAAATAAAAATAAGTATCATCATCAACTTCTAAAGTTCCCCACGGCGCTGTACTTAGTCAAAATAGGCTTCACTAAACAGTTTTTTAGCCAAATGTATACATATTAGAGCAGCTAAAAAAATATATGTTAATCTTGATCATATTTATGGGTGGACCATTGTGTTCAAAACACGTTTTCGGTAAATTTTCTCGATAAAAAAAAAACATAAAATAACCATTTAAATTGAAATTGTAGCAATTGTAACTGTATTATTTATGAACAAATCTTGATATTAATAATAACAGTGATGTAATATATAATAATAAAGAGAACTGTTGTTTTTATTTATCGATTGGAATAAGATATTTGTTAGGATTAATGTATTTAATGATAAATAACTCGAACGAGTCGAACGAAACGTCGCGCCATCGCGGCGTCTTTTCGCTTCTCTTTCATTTCTACGCGGAGTCGTCTATTCACCGCGCCTTAACGGCTAAAAAATCTCCAATTATTCACGTTACTATAAAACTGCAAAACTATACTTCATACTCGTAAAAGATAGCTTGTTTTCTGCGACAGCTGTCCGTAACAATACAGTAACACTAGCGCTTGACAGGCTAACAATAACGTAACAATTAAATTTAAGTCAGTTTGATATATGTCGCAGAAATCAAGCAATCTCTTATGAAGATAGTTCATTTAATGGCAGCCCCCGAGGATATTCTGGGGTTTTTAAATTATTTTATCCTTTTTCAATTACTTTTTAAACGACGTAAGTTTTTCAAAAAAAAAAATTTAGCTTTTTTATTAGTTCTGTTTAGAATGGAACGGTTCGTTCTTTTTATGTTTTTCAGTTGCTTGATTAATAAACATGAAATCTTCTCTTTATGTAGCTCTGGGTGTGTAATAACGACTTCCATTTTTCCTAGTTCCATATTCGAATTGATCCGAAGTATTCTTTGCTGCCAGTTAGTTTACTTTCTTTTTATATTATTGAAAAGCGAATTTTTGAATTTGGAGTTATTTTGTTTGAGTCGGGCCGTGTTCGTTATTTCTATGGGACACAGTGTGACAACGACAAAATATAATGAGGGTCTAATTTTGCTGTGGAAAAATGTATGGTCTTTTGATTTGTAATCAATACATATAATAAATCTGAGGAAAAGTCGTTTTTGTACATCGAAAATATTCCAAAAAAATAAATAAGCAGGTTGTTAAAGTATAACCAACAGAATCCATTTCTAGCATTTTTAGATATTTTGTCTGTTTGTCGGTTTGTCTGTTTATTAGTGCACGCATCATCTAAAATGTACGGAAGCAATGAAGATAACGTTTAAACATAAAAATTTGCTTCGTAACTTGAAGTATTACTTAGTTTTTGTTTCATCGCAATCGGTTCATTCTATCAAAAGTACTATCACAACACACGCAATTAAGATGCTCGGACAGTTGAACTCTATATTCGATAGATGGCGTTGTGCATTTGAAGTCATTTTCTCAATTGCGGTATTACGATTCCCCTCGAAAGAAAGGCACAGCTTTTAAATAAATAAATAAGAAGCCATTTATTCCATATTTCATAGTAACATTTGCATTGGTTACTTATGTTTATGTTAGTGTTACAGGTATAATAAATATTAGTAATATATTTCATGCATAATCACAGAAATTAAAATTAAACAATTGTAGGAAAAGTAGAACTAATAATGTAAACAATGTTTCCATGCCTTAAGATTGTCGTTAAAAAGTTAACTGACCATAATCAATATACTATTAAAAATGATTATTAGATTATGAATTAATACAATAATTTGATTTGTAATAGTTGAAGCATATTAGTATTGTAAGATGCAATTACTAAAATTCAAGGATTAATAAACAGATTGCAATAAAGCACTAATTTTTTATTAAATTCAGCTGAGTGTCTAATTAGTAAACATGCCTACAATAAAGTTTCTAAGTAACTGTAGATATGTAACAGGTTCCTAATTATATTTAATATGAGAAATTGGGTACTCATGGTAGGACCCGCATAACCCTTTAAGCTTCCATTTATCTAAATAATTATTCATCGCACTTCCAGACGTACGGCGATGCGTCATCGGTACATGGTGGACATTCCAACCAACGCACAAAACGTTTTGGGGACACTTTTATTATGCGTACAGCTAAGGAGTGGTATTCCCTGTCGGAGTCTGTGTTTCTCGATAGCTACAATCTAGGAGTCTTTAAGTCAAGAGTGAATGGGTTTTTTCTAGGCAAGCGTGTTTCACCGTCGACCACATCATCGCTTACCATCAAATGAGATAGTGGTCAAGCGCGAGCCTATAGATTATAAATATATGTATATATATTCCTTACAGAGAACCACTACGTAAGGCATCTCGTATTTTAATTTGTAACGAATAACAAAGGTTCCAAAACTAAACTTAGATTGCACTTCAGAACTTAACAGTCACCGTCCCAACATTTCTCTGAACTCAATTAAAAAACTCATTTATTTTTACAATAGTAAGTTCTAGAGCGTAAAATTCTGCACTTAGATGAAATATATAACCCATTTTCGTGTTTATAATTGCTTTGCTGATACTCGCAGGCACGACAAATGTTTTTTTGGGGTGAGAGGGTATTGTAAAAACAAAGTAGATTTTAATTCAGAAACTATTTCAAGAATGCCAATCCTGGAACCGAACAAAGCAAGAGAAAAGCTACATAGTACTTTAAAGTACCACTACCGGGAATAATTTCGATCTTGATGAATACCAAGTCAGTATTTATGTAATATTTCTAAATAAAAACATCATAATTATTTCCACACTTTCATAGAGTTTAAATAATACAAACATAGCGAAACTTGGATTATTTGTAACACAAAAGTTGTAAGAAAACTAAATACATACAGAAAAATAAAAACTATATAAGACAGAGGGGCCATTGTCCTCAAAAACGCCATTCTAGATAGAATAATAGATAGATCGACCAGCCCAGCTCCACCCAAAAGCACATCAGCTTCTTGGGGACTTCACAGACTACGCGGAACGTCCTCACTGTTACGAAGATTTATACACGTTGAGAAGCCACGGCCTAGCATTCCAAGATGACATGCGTGGCTGAGTACCGCATCCTATAAGCCTTTTCAAAAGTTATCTCTTTTTGCGTCTTTCCATTTTTAAGGGTTCTGTACCTCAAAAGGTAAAAAGAAACCCTTATACCCGTGTGTCACCACCGATTTTCTCAGGAAAGGGTGGACCGAGCATGTTAAAATTTATACCAGATACTGAGGTCTATAGTCCCTATTAAGTGTGTAAAAATTAAGGTCTTGAGTCAACACGGTAAAAAGATATGAGCAAATTTAGATTGTAAGTACTTAAATTTACCTTAATACCAACTTTTTTTTATTTTTTTGGAATTTTTCCTTAAATTGTGCTTTAAAACCTTACTTTATTGTACTTGTAATTACAAGTTTTCGCGAAAATCTAAATTTGCCCGGATATCTTTTTATCGTGTTGACTTAGGACCTTTATTTCTATACCCTCTACTACCACACGTTAACAACTCAACCATTATAGCACACATACACATAAAACTTAGCTACCAGTAAAACTTATACCAATTTTAGTATGGCGGTATAATGCGTTGATACGGAACTCTCGGCACACGAGTTCGACTCGCACTTGACCGGTTTTTTCATTATTTCTACGAACTCCAACCCAAAGCCCTCAGAGTCAACTATTTCAATTTTAGACCTCCCTAACGTTTCTGAAAAAACTACTAAGCCATATAAATAATTCAGAACTTAGCAGTTGAAGTGGCGAACGGCCGTTTAATTAGTGGTGTACCCACTTACGCCTCTGCTCATCCTGTTAGGAAAAAGCGTCTATTCATTAGTGTCTGACCAAACCATCGGCTTCGGCCAAAATCCACTGAAGTTTTGGCCAAAAGCGAAGGTTTCTGGTGAGTGCCGAAATTTAACGAACCAATACGAATGCGCGAGAGCGCGATGAAATAAGTAACGGATGGCAAAGGTCATACACCGTTGCCGTTGCAGCCTGTCACTATCAACAGAAAATAGCAACATTTGTTTTACACTTTTTAGTTGTGCTACTAATGTCGGCCCACTTTGCCATGCCAGAATAGATTATCCAAATAACATGAAACCTGAAAATAACTGGTGAGAGTGTACCAGGGTAAATTGTACACATCTGCGTATCCCTTTAGAGCGTACCGGCGTCATGTTATGTTACGAAATGGTATAAACAATAAACAGACATGCGATTGCGGTAATCCTGAGATATGCCGTAACTTTTTGAAGACTTCTGTTTTTTATCACTGGAGTTCTTCATCAGATCTTTACCGAATTTAAACGGGACCAATTCGGGAAAGAGTATCTTTTTCAAATATTAAAAGAAAAAGAAAAAGACAAACCAGTGAAGATACACAAAAAAAAACATAGGGTCGAACAAAGAATCGCCTCTTTTTTGGAAAATCCGTTGAAAAAGTTGGCAATCTTGAATTGAATTCGTTATGGTTATTTAAACCTTCGGCTTTGACTTCAGTGAAAGATTGAGGCGATAGCAAATTATTCGTCTTCGGCCAAAAGTCGACCTTCGGTCAAACACTACTCATACATAATGTAACACCCTTCACAAACTGTATAAGCAGGCGGCCACTGGCTAAAAGTGCTATTGATAATACTTGGAGATTTGTTCGGGGGTTAGGGATATCCTAGTTTCTAGTTTGGTTAGTTTATTCTTATTTAAGTTTTATTTATACAAACTCTATATTAACTTGCTTTCGTACTCGTATGTGTGCCCGGCGAACAGTTATCCATTTTTCAAGCACTTCCTGTCATCCGATGCTGAAACTTGGCGAAGTTATTTAACTTTGAAAACATTGAAATAATATATAACTACGGAGCTGGTCTCAAGATGGACCCAAAGTATTGCCTCAACCAGACAAGATAGCACCATCGTGTTTGGACACATTGGATTTGTATTGAAAACCGACATTTTGTGCTTTTGACGTGACAACGTCTTATAATTCGATGGAGCCGGCTGCACGCACGAAAAAACATGACTCATGCGGCGTTACCTCGCTCTGAGGCGTTCCATTTAAGGCTTGAAGTGCAAGCGAGAGCGCGGGACGAGCGACAAAGAGGCACAATCGGTCTCCGCGTTCGGCAGCGTTCGAGATCTGTCTCTCTCCTACTTGAGTGAGCGATGCGTCCACGTGGACAGCTGTGAAAGTGAATGTGTTGTCAATTGTTTAAAGCAACGATAATTGCGGCGATAAAATGCAACCATTCCATCAGTATTTTCTTATGACGTTGTCACGTTCAACTATCGTCAGTAAACCGACTTTACAGACAACCGATTTTTTAGTCCAATTAAAGCTTCTTTTTTAATTATAGATTGGCTCGCGCTTGACCACTTTCTCAACTGATGGTATGCGATGATGTGGTCGACGGTGAAGCATGCTTGCCTAGAAGTAAACTATTCACTCTTGACTTAAATACCCGAGGAGAGAGATACCAGACCAGACCAGAGGTTGTAGCGTACATTAATAAAAAAAAAATACAAAAATATTAAACAGATTTCTAAAGCGTTTGCACACACACAATAAGAAGACGGTTTATTTTTTTTGTTTCACTATTTTTAACCCCCGACGGTAAAAGAGGGGTATCTGTGTGTCTGTGTGTAGCATCCTAGCTCCTAAACGGATGGACCGATTTAGATTTAGTTTTTTTTTGTTTGAAAGGTGACTTTGTCGAGTGAATTGGTTCAACCGTTCAAAAGGAATTCGCATTGTAGGGTAGACCGGGGACAATTGAAACAATTTTACTTAAACCGTGTGCAGTGAAGTATCTATAGTACCCACATCCCTCTTAATTATATCGTTGAAAGGGTCGTTATCTAGTTCCTTTTTAAACATACTCACCTATTACCACGTAATCACCTATTAAAGAAGACCGGGCACAGTGGTTCTATTGACCCCACCCCAAGGATGGTTGAAACAGTATGTAGGGATAATTGAAACACTGAAAATATTTTAGGACCTACTGAAGGTTTTTAATCAATCTTAACAATTTAACTTACCACTAAATTATTTATTGAGATCGTGACAAGTTCGTCAACGTAACATTAATATTTTGAAAATTTTATATATGCAAAAACACCTTCAACATAAACAACTCACAATATCTCTTATTTATATAATTCTAGTGCTCTAATTTGTGCTATTGAATACTGTATCACATTATTGAAAGGCTTAATATCCTATTATGTTGTAATGGCACTTACATGGGGGAGAAAATAAGCTAATCCAGTCTCATACAAAATAGCTTGTTTCAATCATAACAATGTTTCAATCATGACAATGTTTCAATCGTAAACATGTTTCAATCATAACAATCGTTTCTTGACCCGTATAGGATTGACTCTTCTTGTGAAATTTAATTTCAGAGAAGATCAATCAACTTAACTTATATTTGGCACTTAACACTTAAAATACTTGTTTGGGCATTTATACCCTTAAACTAGTCGAACATAGGTATGTATTTAAAAAAAAACTAACCTCCATTAAGGACTAGGTACAAAGTAAAAGTAATAAACATTTCTAAAAATGCAAACTTAGGTACTTAATTTATGAAAGCAAACTCTAGTATAAAAAAATAGTTAGTGGGTAGAATCAGTCTCATAGTTTTCAGGGAAGGAACGAATGCCAATTTTTGGCTTAAAGTATCTTTGTTTTACAAAGTAACAAAATAAAACAAAAAATCTTTGCGATAATTTAACATTGAGTTACTCAATATTGAACTTTCTCAAAGATATTTTAAATTATAGAACAATAACGCGCCTACTATTAGATTTAACAGTAGGTCTATCAATTTTCTTTACCACTTCGAGCCGAGTAATTTCAGATATATCATCGTTTACGGGCCACTTAAATTTGTAATGATCAATCTTTTTAGCAAATCTTACAATATATCCATGTTCTGTTACTGACTTAATCTGCCCTACATATCGGTGTACCAGATTTTTCATGGATAATATACTGACTATCGCCCAATCTGCTATCTGAAGATTGGGCTCTTCTTCATTTTCTGATGCAGATGATTCATAACTTGATGAATCAAATTGAAGATCTTCTGTGACGTCATATTCATCATCAGACTCGGGAAATTGCGGCATTTCTGTGTCAGTATCTTCATCTTCTGAGCTAGAAGTCTTTGTGGTTCTTTTTGATGATTTTATTTTATTCTTGGTAGTTTTGTTCGTCTTCTTTTTCTTTTCTTTCCTATTCAAGTTTGTTTTTATCTTGCTGGCATTTCTTTTTCTGTCCCTCTCTTCGGTTTGTAATCTGATGTTTTCTTTCTCTGGAGTATCTGTGTAAACAGTAGATTTCCTTTTTTTGTGTTTCTTGCAGTTTTCCTGGGTAGTGCTTTAGGAAATGGCTGATGCATTTTGGCAAAAATTTACTTATTGAAGGTTGGTTGTTGTAGTTGGTAATATCAAGGGGATCAAGTTCTACAAAACTTGATGGTGAAATCATGGAAAAGCTTGGTGAAGGAATAGATGGTGCTGTTATTCCTGCGGCAGACTCTGGCTGTTGCGGCGTTATCAGGCTGGTAAGGTCAGGCTGTATTGCCGACACAGTTATGTCAGTGAATTTTGGCTGAGGAGTCACTGAGCAAATCGGAGAAGATGGAACAGCGGCTTCAAGTCCTGCGGCAGACTCTGGCTGTTGTAGTATCATCAGGCTGGTAAGGTCAAGCTGTATTGCCGACACAGTTATGTCAATGGATTTTGCCTGAGGAGTCACTGAGCGAATCGGAGAAGATGGAAAAGCGGCTTCAAGTCCTGCGGCAGACTCTGGCTGTTGTAGTGTCATCGGGCCGATTAGGTCATGTTGAATTGCCGACACAGGTATGACAGGGGAACTTGGCTGAAGATTCACTGAGCAATTCGGAGAAGACAGAGGTACGACTTCAATTTCTGCCGCAGAATTTGGTCGTGGAGCCCTCAAGCTTGTCTGTGGGAATTGCACTCGACGCTCAGCTGCGGCGGAAGAAACTGGCTGTGAAATGTCTAAATCTTGTATATTCGGGTTTTGTCTGTCCGTGACATATGAGGGTGCAAAATCTAAATCACTGAACATTTGCCTATTATATGGACACATTCCAGAAACTCGAAACCCAGCTTGAATATTATTTAGGGTCATAGCCCGGGGAAGCGCAGTGGCGACAATGCCTGGAATATCATAAATGATCATTGTTTTACCAGGATTTGCCCTCATCCACCCGTCGCAAGCCTTGTTCACGGCTTTTTTGAATACGGAGCGGTCCAATGGCTGCAACTTATGGCTGCAGTGGGGAGGAAAAGAAAGCATGACGATGCCATTGTCACGGCAATAGTCAATGCATTTGATTGACACGTGTGAAGCATGATTATCCAGTAGCAATAAGACTTTGTGATCTAAAGAACAATTTGTGTGTCTTTGAAAATGTTGTAGAAAAACAAGAAAATCTTCTTCTTGCATCCACCCAGATTTATTTGCGGTACCGACACTACCAACAGGAAACGTGAACATTGGTGGAAGTACATTGCCAATCGCGTTAGCTGCTACAGTGACTGTTACCAGCGTTCCACGTTCGGCAGATGTCAGTGCACCCACTTGTCTAGTTCCTTTCTTAGCCACAATTCGATTCGGTTTCTGCACTGTTGTTATTCCCGTTTCATCTACATTGTATATATCTTTGTGTTCAAAATTGTCACGATCAAGAACCATTGCCAAATTATCAAAAAATTCATCCACATTATTTTTATTAAAACTCGTCGCTCGAGCCAAGCTTGTCGCTTGAGCACACCTGACCTGACAGACAATTCTGGATGGCGGTCTAAAAATCCACGGAACCACTCTACTCCGGCAATCTTATTTTCGTCCCATGTAGCAGGCCTTCGGATCATCAGATAGAATCATTCCAGCTTCATCTTTTATACATCTTATCTGACAGACATCTCTCGCCCTTTTTTCCCTAGCTTTAGAAAGCCGGTACAGATCCTTTTCGTCTGCTGGACTATTCAGCGTCGTATAGCTTGTCCTGAGCTTTTGCTCTCGCTATAGCCACAGCTTTCTTACCTTTTTTTCCTGTTCTACACTTTGCCTATTACTTGATTTTTTTTTCTTCTTTTCCTTTAACACGTTCTGTATTTCTGTTGACCACCACCATGCATTCCTATCTATCGTGTCCCTTCCTTTCGTCTCTCCCAAAATATCCTTCGCCGCACCCCTAATACACCCAGCAATCTCCTTCCAACTTTCGTTTACACATCGATCTTCCATGTCTCCCATCTCTACCATTTTGTCTACGACTCGCTCTCAAAACTTCTTCGCACAATCTTTATTCTCTAGCGTATGCCATTTTATTTTAAAAGGGGGACGCTCTTTGCTTTTTGTACACTGTATTTTTACTACTTGTGTCATAACCAGGAGTCTGTGCTGAGACATCAAGTCTTCTCCAGGCAGCACTTTGCAATCTTTGACGTGCTGTATGCTGTTACGTCTGACGAGAAGGTAGCCGATTTGGGTCTTGTGGTTAGGTACCACTTTTGTAAGTGATGAGATGTTCGTCTTTTTTCTGAAACCAAGTGTTAGCTACTGTCAGGTCAATGGCAGTAGCGGATTGAAGCAGTCACTCTCCCTCTTTGTTGGTACTCCCAAATCCCCATGCCTAAACTCTTTTATAAATCCCTTTCATTTTACCCACATGTCCATTAAAATCTCCTCCAAATATCAATTCCTTATGCAAAGGGAGATTCTTAGAGATTCAGCCGCCTGTAAGGCCGACTGGCTGGAATTCGACGCCAATACCCCACTACACGGGTTTTCCACAAGATAAGAATAAGAATAATTTATTGTTAAGAAATTACATCCAAATGCGTTGTATCCTGGAACTCACACTAGGATTCCCTGTGTCGTGAGATCCAGGCTCTTTCGTTCCGTTTACATTATTTCTGTTCATGTAATAGGTTATATAGTACGTTACAATAAATTTCTTAATTAAATTTAATCTACTTGTAATTTGCAAAAATAGGAATATAAAATGAAAAGGTAATACTAAAAGAAAACAGTATATAACCAAGTATATATAGTTATGCATGTACCTATGTTGTGTGTGATTGTGATGGTGTGTATGTATGTGTGGTGATGTGTGTGTATGTGCGTGTGTATGTGTGATAGTGTGTGTTTATGCGTGTATATGAAATAAGATAGTGTGTTGGTGTTTAAAGTGTGTCTGATATGATGCCTGAGAATGTTATGTGGAAGATTGTGATATAGAATAATAAATATATAAATAGAGATAGCAAATAACTTTATTTTCCGAAGTCGGTGTCGAAAAAAGGAAAACAATAGGTAACAAAGATACCGACTTCGGAAAAGAAAGTAATTTTTCGCTTTGTAGTATTTTGCTTTGGAAGTCGGTTTGATTTGTTTGATATTTTTTTATATTTTTTATCTTTCACTTTTTAGTTGTGGTAAGAGATTTGCCCAGTTAAGTTGTCTATCTGCGTTTATCGTGCCGAGTATATTATCAGATCTTCACGAAATTTATAAGGGGCCACTACGAGAACGTAACCTTCCAATTACCATTTTTATGGTTTTCATAATCGGTCCCCAATTGACGGAGAAATCGATAAAATACCTTTAAAATAATACATAGAGCCGAAGATAGAAGCTCCTCCTTTTTTAAAATCGGTTAGAAACGATAAGATGCCCTTTTCATTATTCTTTTTCACACACACTAAATTTGATTGAGTCAGTTACCCTACTCAAACAAATAATTGACAAACTTAACTTTCACACATATCAACCATTAAAATATTCCACAAGCGTATAAATAAGATTTATATCTTTAGTAGACGCTTCGCTCGGCTTTGTTCAAGTTGTGATAAAATTATGAATCCTTTGAGGCGCGGATTATATTACTTCTCTGTAACTGAGTTATTCGCGCTCCGGAAGAGCGATAGAAATAAGAAATTATATTCAACTAGCTTCTGCAAACGTCTTTGCCCGTATCACGGTCGGAAATTGCCCGTTTTCCAGATGCTCTTGCTTGCTTGACTCAAACTCAAAATTGGCTACACCTACCAATCAACTTCCAATCAATCACAGCTCTCGAGTTTGGCATATTATTATGATTCTTCAGCTTGACATATGTGTACTCAATAAAGCAAGAGCCCAGACTGAATTCTTTCTACAATAAACGTGTGGTAAATTGAATGAAAATTAAAGTCTAAGTTAGCAAGCACGTTCCAAAAACATGCTAATACTACTCAACTCCACTGATTTTGAGTTAAAAGAATTCGTTTACGTTTGAGGCGGCTAGGATCTTGGACTTGAGCACTCAATCAATCTGCCTAGCCTTTTCCCAACTTTATTGGGGTCGGCTTCCAGTCTTACCGGATTCAGCTGAGCACTAGTGTTTTACGTGGAGCGACTGCCTATCTGACCTCCACAACCCAGTAACTGGGTAACACGGTACCCCTTGGCAAGACTGGTGTCAGATCTCAGGCTTCTGACTACCAGTAACGACTGTCAATGATCTTCAAATGACAGCCGGGACCAACGGCTTAACGTGCTTTCCGAGGCACGGAGGAAAATCGGTACTAAACTTGGACTTGAGCACTACAATATAAAAAAAAAACAAACCAACCAGTCACAACTGTCCATTTCCAGATTGAGTTGAGTTGAGCATGAGCTTATAGAATACCGGCCAAAAGGACCTTTCTGAGGACGCGACATACTTACAGTTTCGTTTTGTAAAAATCGCTTATCGGTGCAGTATAAATCAAATTCAGTGGATTCATCAGAAAAGCCACTATAAGAGCCAATTGCCTAATCTATGAAAATAATAAAATATGGTCTATATCAAGTTTCATCTAATTCCGTTGAGCGGTTGAGATGTGATTGGCTAAAACATAAAAAATACAGACTTTCAAATTTACAATACTAAGTACCTGGTATTTTATTATTTTCATAGATTAGGAAATTTGTTCTTATAGTGGCTTTTCTGATGACACTACTAAATTTGATTTATATCACACTGATAAGCGATTTTTACAATGCGAAACTTATATGTTGTATTATGCCAAGGACATTGTAACTTAAAGTGTAAGAATTTGATTAAAATGCAAGCTTAAGTATGATTATGAGAGATTTCGCATACATTTTCGCATAATAGAGAAATTAATACGAATTCAAGTTCATCTGAGCGTAAAACGACATTTCGCTGATAAGAAGAAATATGTATTCTTTAAAAAAATGGCGTATTGAAGAAGTTCTTTCTATTACGTAATATTATCAGATACACACACGTCTCTTTAATATATAAACCTTTGTATACTACTACCTTTTTACTAATATAAACGTGAAAGTTTGTGACGATGGATGGACGTCTGTTACTCTTTCACTCAAAAACTACTGCACGGATCTTGATGAAACTTTACAAAAATGTAGCTTATGTATATATATAACTTATATCAGAATAACACAAATGTTGTAATTAAAAAAAAATATTGGGCGAAGTACTAATACCACGCGGCCATTGTCTACGGCTAGTGTATGAAATAAATTGTATAAATTTATCCGATTTGCTTGAGAGCATACAATTTACCAGGAGAACAGAATCTTAAAAAATTGGTATTTCAGGGGCAAGTATAAAGAAAATAATAAAGACTCGCAAACTACAAGAAATACAGCATCATGAAGTACAATATCTAGGACTAATAACTAACAATATGCAATTTATTAACATTAATTATTAAAGGATTAAGTACTAATTCCACGCGGAGTGCATAGCCGCGGATGGCATCTAGTTTTTAAAAAACGTGAGATTTGTGTAATATTTTTGTCCTTACCTGTGTAAATACTAATGATTTGACAATATTTTCTTTTTTAAAAGCTTTGCACCACACTAGGAATTTCTTCTTGTATCGTGGGTGCGTTTACAAACATGTAAACTCACATACACAAACACCCAGAGCCGGAACAACTATCTGTAGGTCATACAAATATTTTTTCCGTGACACGCAGCGCAGCAGTCAATCGCTCGACCACTGCACCAACCGTGCGCCCAAATTATGCAAATTAGAGTGCATATAAGTAATTTTATAGACAATTAGGATATACATTGATAGTTTTAGAAAGACAGGCAGTATTTATTCAGCACATCAGAAAGGAAAAGACACTTCAAAACTAAAAAAAAAAGCAGGTAAAGATTTGCCACTGAGCATGGCCATACTGAAAGGATCTGAGTTCGCTCGCTTTGCTCACTCACTTCAGCTCCCGTCATCTCCATCGAATCTAACCTGTCCGTGTCGGGGTGCCCTAAGCTCCCGAGCTCGCTTCACTCGCTCTTGGACTGATTTATTGAGCATAATTATCAAATTGCCCAACCGTTACGTAATAAATAACAAAGAGGATGAAATATTATTTTTGTGTATCAAATATTAATTGACTGTGATTAAACATAATTATCATGTTACCTTGAATGCAGTTCATTTATAATTTGTTTGTAGATCAACTAATATAGACACACTAATTAATATAAAGATTAAACATACAAAATAAATAATTTATTTTTATAATTCCTCATTTACAATAGATCAATTCGATTTTAAAAGATCAAATATTGTTGACCCATAAAATTATTCCAAATTAATTTCTGCCATCTTCATAATACGCCAAGTGAAATTATGCTAAATAAAATTCTGCCATCTTAAAAGTATGCCATTGTTGAGCACCAAAAACGCATCTACTGCCTCTTGAAAGGGCTCAGAGAGCAATTTTAAAAGTAGCCAATTTCCTCCCTTTTCTCTACCCCACTGATCTGCTTTACAAATCCTGCAACGTGCTAACTGTTCGCCAGCTTTTCATTATGCACCTAGTATTAAAACAACACACCATGCTTTCCTATAACGCCGAAAACATAAATAATAAGAGACGAAATGACATTGTCTGCGATTCTAATGCATCCTTAAAATAAGTCTTTGTAAATAGATTCTTCACATTCCTAGGTCCATTTCTGTACAATAGATTAAATAGAAAATTAAGTATCTATAAATTAAATTATTTTAGCTGTAAAAATACTATTCTTGAATATCTACTTAGCATCTCTTACGGAGAGACAGAAGATCTCCTTGTTGTAACAAAATAATAATTTTGCTGTGTCTTTAAATTTAAGTATTCATATACAAGTTATACCCATTGTTAATTTATTCTTATTATTAGTTTTTAAGCATTTTATAGCCCGAAACACAGGTTTAACCTAGTTCATGCAAATAAGCAACTGTCTTCTTTTATATTTTTAAGATATTTTATTGTAAAATGTGCCTTATGTTATAAATAAACGATATTATTATTATTACATTATATTATTATATATTATATTGTAAACTCTGACATATAAACATTCGGCTGAACAATAATTATATTAAATAATTTTTATGCCTTAAAAATATTCGTTTAAAGATTATGCCAAGTGTGTTATGCCAAATAAATTTCGGAGCATCATGATTCTTCCAGATAGAGGGAACCCTAAAAAAATAACAATTGATTATCGAGGTTAAGCAACATTTGCCGAGGAAGGTCCCTAGATGGGTGACCATTCATTACATACCAACACTAATCCGTGTCTCGGCAAGCACTTAGATCTTTGACATTCGTTACGGGCAGTCAGAAGGGTGAAAACTTACATCAGACTTGCTGGATTTTGTGTCACCCAGTTTCAAAGTTGACAGAACAGACAGTCACTTCATTTAAAATACTGATAATATCCAGCTGAAACCGGTTAGACTGGAAGCCGACTATGATATAATAAGAACAAACATATTACTTATTTAAGTATGGATTATAAATGAAATTAATAAAAACATTTGTTAAAAATAGATAATAGTTAATAATTGAAAAACTTTTGATTAAAAAATTGTAAAAATATTAAAAAATTGAAAAACATTGCATTAAAAAATTAATAATAGTTAACAGTTGATTTAATTGTAAATTAGGTAATTTATGAGAAATTGACTAGATTATTCTGTTTTATGAAATAACTAGTATACTATTGTGTAGTGTACTATGTAGAAATGTATAGGATTTTGGAAGGAGAATCTTAAGTCTTACCTGATTACTTATGATGAGTTGGATCCTTTCTCTAAATATAGGTGTTGGGTGTACCAGAGGGCTGATCTCAACAGGTGTGTTATTTACAAAGGCCTATTAACCCATACGTTTTAAATTTAAACTACATAATTTATCTAGTAGTGGACATGCTTCGATCGACAATCTATCGAAACAAGTAATTATAACACAATATCTTGAGAAAATACCCCAATTTATAGAGTAAAATGCGTATAATTATTGAACGGCTGAAATGATTTTCATTAAACATAGCTAAGAACACTCGACACTATTTCCAACACTATTTCTATTGAGAAATTGAGGTAGTCCACGAAGCGCACCCAAAAGAAGCCCACCCAGAGGAAGCCCACCCAAAGTAGTCCATCTTGCGCACCCGTAGGTGGGCTTCAAATAAAAAATTAAAATAATTAATTTCCTATTCCACGAAGCACACCTACGAATATTACTCACATAGTGCGGGGACTAAGAAATAAAAATGTCGATAGAAGAAAATATTTATTATTTAAAAGACGCAACTTAAATTTCTAACATCATTCAGTTTCATTATACTTAATAATGTGACACAAAATTTGTCATTTTTGTAATCTTACTATTTAAAATCACAGATTGTTTCTTTCTTTATGACGGGCCTGTTGGTCTAGTGGTTAGTGACCCTGACTGCTAAGCCGGAGGTCGTGGGTTCGATTCCCACTCAGGACAAACTTTGTGTGATGAGCATGATTGTTTGTTCTGTGTCTGGGTGTAGTTTATCTATAATATATGTGTGTATTTATAAATTATATAAGTATGTATATCAGTTGTCTGGTTACCATAACCTAGCTCTGCTTAGCTTGGGATCAGATGGCCGTGTGTGAGTTGGATATTTATTATTATTTATTCTATCTATCCAAAAAATAATTATTTTTGAATTTTTTTTCTATTATTTTCCTTTTTGTGCTCTTAATAAAATCACAGATTGTTTCAAAATTATGCAATAAAAACTTGGACAAATATCAAAAACATAGTAAATATTGTTTTACATAGAGATCTATGTTGAAGATTTCTTATAGCTACCTGTTTAGTGAATAATAAAAATACTCTACTTTAACATAAAAAATCACAGATTGTTTCATAATTGCAATAAAAACTTGGACAAATATCAAAAACATAGTAAATATTGTTTTACATAGAGATATATAGTTTTCTTATAGCTACATGTTTAGTGAATAATAAAAATACTCTACTTTAACATAAAAAATCACAGATTGTTTCATAATTGCAATAAAAACTTGGACAAATATCAAAAACATTGTAAATATAGTTTTCTATAGAGATATATGTTGATGTTTTCTTATACTTTAGTTTTGTGTAAAATCACAGACTGTTTAAATCACAAATCACAAAAATTCTTAAATAATCTGGAAGAAATGGGCAATTGAGTATATGCACTTATCAATTAAATAAATCACTATTAATCAGAATCTTAAAGAGGCCTTTGCCCAGCAGTGGGACATCAAATAGGCTAGTAAAAAAAAAAAAAATCAGAATCTTAATTTCTCTAGACAGTGTCCAACTGAAATTAAGCCATTTTTATAATCTTTTATTGTGTTTTCGATTATATTATTTTTTATTTCAGCATGTTTTTGATGATTTGAATAACCCATTTTTACTCTAATTTCGGCATAATTATTGCAATTTTTTTGGAAGCAATCTAAAAGTTTTGCCAGATTTATGGCTCTATTTTTATTGAAAATTTTATTTATTTCAGAGTAATGAGACTCTGTAAAATTATTAGTTTTATTTTTTACGTTATAACACGACCATTTGTCATGCCATAACTTATGTTCGAGCCACTGAGTTACAATGTAATCGTTAAATCTAGAAATACTTTCTCCTTGAGGACATTCGCTCATGATGTAGAGCCAGGCCTCATCCAAGTCTTCCAGCGGTAAATGTGGCAAAACCGTACATAAGGCAACATGTTTTCTATGTATGCTATTCTTATTTAAACCTAAGTCCCTAGATTTTCTTTTTATTGCTTTTTTAAAATGAAAATAGCATCCCATTATCTGTGCGTTAGGAAATACTGCTGTAAAACTCCTGACGGCAGCTTCCTCAAAATCGCTTGTGAAAACATTGACTTGCATTTTGGGTATTGTTGTTTTTAATAATTGAAATAAGATTTTATAGGTCGATTTTTTTTTGTTATGTAATAAAGCATAGGCTAAAGGTTTAACGATATTTTCAAGCGCACCGTGGATGCTATAAATTTGAAGAAATGGTTTAGGCGCGCATTTAAAAGTTCCGTCGCAGTATATATGATCGCAGCTTTCAAGTTCCTGTCTACTCTTCTGTGTAGCAAATAAAAGTATTCTCGTTTTTCCGTCGTTATAGTCAGCAAGTACAAAATCTTGAAACGGTTGAGGTACCTGGATATCAAATAAATACTTCTCTCAATTCATTTGTACTAAAATAAATAATAATATGAATACATAGGATGTGCACATATTGAAGATAGTAAGGTAAAACAAATAACTTTCTTTGAAACCCCCGTGACTTTCTTTCTTTCACAAAATAAAAGCAGCTAGTTTAGATAGTTACTCCATAAATCGTTCAATATCTGCGACTCAAAAACTGGTCACTACACTAACAAAACAAAATTCTTTTCAAAGTTAAATCAAATATTATTATCAACCTTATCCCATTAAAATAGAGTTGAAAATGGCATGCACACATTTCTTTGCTATGATATTAGCAAACTCTTACATGAGGTTTATTTTATTACAATAACGTTCAAATAAAAAAAAATACATAATTTCATGTCTCAATATTTTCATAATATTCTAAGGAAATATGAACTCTACTTACTTGTACATCTATAGGTGACTTCGCAAACAATCTATTTACACCGAGAGATTTGTTTCTCTTATTGTAGAGGCCAGACTTAACATTTTTATATTGTGGCATATCACTGACTAAATTCAATCCTCGGTCCAATGTATCATTAAGTTTTTGCTTGTAGATTGTAGGAATAGGCTCCATGGTGGAAACTACTTGCTGCTCGAGTTCATGCATTGCTTCTTTAATTTGGGTCTCCAAAACGTTTGAGGCACATTTATGTTCCTTTATTTTAACAACTTCTTCCATGCTACTTAATGTGAGTAAGCCATTACACCCTTTTTTAATACACCGCCACAAGGCATTGCCGTTTTTATAAATTTTGTGTTTACTATATTGTTTGTTATTATACACTAACACTTGTGTCCCCTTCCGGCCAAGTACGTAATTAATAGATGGGTTAAAATTTCTACTACTTGGACCTGCCATCGGCTCCATTATTTTGTTTAAATAAATTGCACAAAAATTAGAAAAAATAACAATAACAAGACCGGCGCACAATTGCATACACTCAGCCCGTGACGTCGCGATAGTGTAATGAGAACTAAGCATGTAAACAAGTTCCGGAAACGCTCGGCTAAATTCGGGTTGGCTCGGGAATTCAGTGGCGGGCGCACGCGTTGACTATATTAGCGCATCATGTATACGTCTTACCTTTGGGATTTATATATGAACATTATGAAAATTACAAGTATTGTATCACATTATTATTCATTTTAAATAATAGATATTTTCTTCTATCGATATTTTTATTTCTTAGTCCCCGCACTATGCGAGTAATATTCGTAGGTGTGCTTCGTGGAATAGGAAATTAATTATTTTAATTTTTTATTTGAAGCCCACCTACGGGTGCGCAAGATGGACTACTTTGGGTGGGCTTCCTCTGGGTGGGCTTCTTTTGGGTGCGCTTCGTGGACTACCTCGAGAAATTGACTAGATTATTTTGTTTAATGAAATAACTAGTGAGGAGGTTGATAGCTTTTGTGAAAAATACTATAACCCTTTGGCTATTCCAGGGCTGCATTTCGTTAGTCGGACTTGGATGAGTCTGAGTTAACCAATCCGACAGCTTCAATTAGAAGCTTTTATTGAATCGGACGTATCCATACCTCTGCTTCACAATGGGATGGATTAACTTATTCCAGTGCCATTTCAGAGAGGCTTCCATGCCTGTTTAATTGCATTTCCATGCCTGTGGCTGATAGAATATGACTTGTGTGATGTTAATCATGCATTTTGACTTTTCAAGTATATTGTTTGTTACATAATAGACAGTACGTGGGCGACCGAGCTTCGCTCGGGTGAAAATAGAGAAAACGACGTTTTCTAAAAATGAAACCTAGTAAGATCGATTTAACCCGAAACCCCCTGCATACTAAATTTCATGAACATAAACGAATTCAAAGAGTCACGAAAGCGCTCGACTCGCAATACATATTTTCATAATAGCACCTCCACCGCAAGCGACTAAGCGGAGCGGATTGAGCGTTCAAAATGGGTCTGCTGTGTCATGACGTCGCAAGCTAGTTTAGAACGGATTCGCACGCGTCTGTAAGTCCGCTAGCAAGTACCAAAACTCTTTCTTAGTGGAAGTGCACAACTATTTTACTCCGGTCCGCTCAGCTCGTTACCTCCGTTTCCGCTCATTAACCTCTTTTAGTGGAAGGCTGCCTGGACGGAATGGAAGACAAAAACATGTTGCGAAGACACCAAGAAACATGAAAGATTGGAAAGACCAAGCTTCAAAACGGGACCTGGTAATCATATTGTAATTAATTACTTCCATAGTTGAAATCTTTGGAAGAAAACCATCTTATACACATAAAATAACATCTGTATCACCGAAGGTTTTGGCAGAGGTACCTTCAAGTATTCCTCCATTTCGACAGTTATGTTCAAGCCCCATGGACGAGTAATAGGTACGACCCTATTGCTATCAACCGATCACAAGTTCAAACTCCAGGCGACATACTTACCTAGCATAGGGAATACCGTGATCATGAAGGCGGTTCCGCCAGGGCGAGGTCTTCCCATTGCACTGCGGTTAGGTTGATCTCTGCGATTATTCTTAATGTGGAAAACTCGGATGCGTAATTTTTGGTAGTGGGGACTGCGTACGCGCCGGCCCCTTGTTATTACCTGTCTGGGTTGCGGATAAATTTGTAAAGAGTGTTACCGCGGCCCTGGCACAAGTAACTGAAGGAACTCGGGTGGTTTTTAGTCAGTAAAAGTCTGGCACGTCTTTCTGGTTCACCAAGAGCGGGAGAAGTCATTGGATGATTTCCCAACCCAAAAAAGGCTGCTACTGAGGAATTCCAGACGGCAAAATTCAACCTATTCTTCGAAACAATTCCTCCCATATCTAAGCTCTTATTTCCCAATATAAAATACAGTTGCTCCAAATGTAATATAGTTTATCTGAACCACAAATACGTAATGTAATCCACACGTTCAATGTGTAATCCAAGTGTAATTCCCCTGGATATATGAGCCTTGATACGAACGGTATAAACCAGCTAAATTGGAAATGCGTTCCGTTCCTTTGTGTTAGAAAAGGCAGTAAATTAGGTGTCGCTCTTATTGCATTTGGTATCACTTTGTATGTAAGTACACTTGGAAGATTACTCGAAGGACTCTTCGAGGGATTTTTTCTATTTGAAATTACAAAGTGCTGTGTTGAAAGTAAGTAAGAAAGTAATTATATTTCTAGTACACTTCTTATTTCAAGAAAACCCCGAACGCACACAATTTGCACTTTGCATCAAATTAAAAATAACAACATCGTTCAGACGAGAACTAGAAGTCTTTCGAAGGTTACTATTTACAACTTTAAGTTACTACCCTTAACCGTAGTATTAGTAGTACTTAAAGTAAGTTAGTAAAGATGAGAAATAAATAAAATAATAACACCATTTACTACCTACATTTTGAATAAAACAGAAAAGGGATAGGGTGAAAAAGATGCCAGGCAGATGCATGTCGTGATTGTGGCAAAAAGGCTTCCACTCAGCATAATGCTGTGCCGTGGGGGATCCACAGCACGGCGCTTATTTTCAGTGGTCGCCTAGGAAGTGACATACGGAAACCAAATTTGTTGTGTATGTAAAAGTAGATACAAAGAACATAAAATAAATACAGTAAGATATAAATACAATATGATAAAAATAAACCACCCAAAATTATGATGTGACCAAAACTAAGAGGGAGTATCTTAAATTCTTATCAAAAACATAAAACTAATACCCGCAAAAACACAGGCACACTCCATGTTTTGTCTCGCTTCCACACCGCACTCGCTTGGCGCTGTTTATTGTATAACCTTATTTTGAGAGCCTTCGTGACGTCGTGCACGAGCGAGCGTGCTGCGCGTCGTCCGAGCGCGCGTTATTTAGACGCGCGCCGGCCGGAGCGCTGTGAGGTCAAGCGGCGCCCGAGTCCTGTGCAGTGTGCCGTCATGTGTGTGTGCGTATTCCGCGTGGTTCGTGGTTGCCCGGCAATCACAACAATGGAAGAAGAGAAAGTGCGATGCCCAGTGAAAGAACGCCCCCACATCGCTGCCCGTGAAGGATCTCATGCCGCCGCCTCGAACCGTCTCGATACGATGCCAATGGATTATGAACCTTAAGTGAGTAATTTTAAAGCCTAAAAAGATTCTATTTATAAAATGTACGTTGTTCAACCTTCTGTTCTTCTAATAGATTTCTTTTTAAATGAAATTTAAAACTTTGTTTTGTTTTCAGCGATCTTATGGGAGGCGGCAAATCATTCCAGCAGCGAGTGGCGGCATACTTAAAGCATCCTCTGAAGGCTGCGGTCCCACGACGAGGCAACGAGAGTGGTTTGGACGTGGAACGGGCGGAGTAGCTGTAGTGCTCGTGTCTCCAGATAAGCTTTTTATACAGGTATTCCGGTTTGTGTGTTTGAATAACGCCAAACATTAAGACTGCTAAATGTAATTTCCGGTTAAGGGTTTAGCATAAGCATATATTTATATTGTATGTCGTTTTGTGACAATTAAATACTTTTTCTTTCTTTTTCTTCTTTCTTTCAAGTTTACAACGAGCTCTTTCATTATACAGTTTTACAGATTGTATATATTTGCGACTAGTTGAAATTTCCATTCCTTTTGCATTTTCAAGATGCTGACACCCTTTGAAACACCCAACCAAAAGTAAACCCTATATCCTCATCTTTTTAGTCTTTTTTCTCTTATTATTCGTGCACATCCTAAGACGTTTACTCTGCACTCAAAAATCAACTTTATGAATCAACTTTAAGATTTAATTTTGATTGTTTCGCTATGATAAAAAGAGTATTTCTTTATGTAACGTGATGTGTATGAGCCAGAGCATATTATCCAGTGAGGGTTTCAGAGGAATCCATTTCCTGATGTCTCGAATACAGCGGATGTCGGGTTGTGAGAATGGGAGCTGGGTGCGGACTGTCCTAGTTATTGTGATACCTTCTGTTTGTGACTTTGTATTTATATAAAGCCATTTGCAGACCAGGCAAAGGAAAACGAAAGAAAAAAATAGTAATGAGTTCACTTTAGTCATTTTAAGATTGACTCGCAAAGCTGAAGTAATTATATGTTGTGTTCTTGTATTTTTTCATATTCGTTAAACTACGGCAACCCATACATATTACCTATATTCACCTACGGATGCCCGACATAGACAAATACACAAAAACAAGACCAAAAGTTGATAACACGCCAAAGAGCCATAAAAAGGAGCATGCTAGGCTATAGGAAAGACAGGAAAAGGGCCAAAGATATACGCCACACAACAAAAATAGAAGACGCTGTTACTTATAGTGGAAAGCTCCAGTGGAGATGGGTAGGCCATATGCTCCGACAAAATAAAAACAAATGGACAAAGAACATAACAGAATGGATCCCTAGATACCTAACGAAACAGAAAAGTGGAAGACAAATAAAACGCTGGTCTGACAACATAAAACGGGTAGCGGGTGCACTATGGCACCGAACTGCAAAAAATTGAGAGGAGTGGAAAATACTGGAAGAGACCTTCGTGTCACGCTGACACGCTGACACACACACTTAGATTGTTGGCAACAAAGGCTTTGATAATAAATAGTAAAATAATAATAACACTACGACACAAGTTAGATGAAGCGTTGAAAAACCGATCACTTTCGATTTACACAACCAATAATATAGAAATCGCTCACTATTTATGTATTTATTTAAACTGCATGCACAAACCTTTCTCGGGCAAGAAGTACCCACAATGGCGGACTTAATGCCTTAGGCATTCTCTTCCAGTCAACCATGGGTGGTGAAGAGCAAACATGGCATGTGCATTTTTTAAAACTGCAACAAAAATCACACTATCGCGCCATTTAACGCAATTCGCAAAAAAACATTATTTATTTAGCCTAAATTCCCATACGCACAGATTTTGTACAAAAAAAAACGTTAATAGAAAAATATAGAAAATAGAAAAATTTTCTTTAGGATTATATCTCGAAAACCAATGAGCATTAGCGAATCTTAGGTAGGACTTTTCTGTGCACAATTTAAATACATCGGCTTTACGAATTTTGGCGATAGTACATCTAAGTTGTGTAGTAGGTGTAACAAGTACGAAATAAATACTCAGCTATGCGAACTAAGCTAGAGTAAGGGTTTTAAGGGCCTTCCACCGCTTTAATGCCGTAAAACGGTAACTTTCTAAAGGATACACTTTATTTTGAAAAAAAAAAATACGCTTATTTTTTTTGAACACTCCTCCAAAACTACTTGGATGTTTGAAAATATTTGTACACAGAAATGAAGAATTTATTCATAACTGAAATATCATAATTAAAGAAACTTTCGCAAAAAAAAATATTCTGC
Source organism: Orthosia gracilis (assembly GCA_947562075.1). Lineage (NCBI taxonomy): Eukaryota > Metazoa > Arthropoda > Insecta > Lepidoptera > Noctuidae > Orthosia > Orthosia gracilis. The sequence goes on from OX387275.1 coordinate 22,964,711, forward strand.
TTCCGAGTGGACGCACGGCCAGTACTGCGTTAACATTGGGGCATACGCCTTAGAGGAGCCTGTTATTCGTGGTACGATCGAAGGAAGTGTAATAATGTGAGACCATCTTACACACTGCAGATCCTATATTGATTTTTTTATGAAATTACCTACCTAATTATTATTATCTTTTGGCTGGAATGATGGTGATGTAGAAGAATCAGCATTACATTACTTTTTCAGTTTATTTTCAGTTAGATTTTAAGTGTTCTTATTTTAAAATTTATTTTTTAAAACATTATGCACAAGTACAAAAGCGGATTTAATGCCTTAGGTAACGTAAGTGTACTTATTTTCATCGAATTACAAACTTTGTTTTGCTAACTTATCTTGGTTGATGTTGACATCAAACAAAGATTTCAACACTCACAAGACTGAATTGCATGTAACATACATAGCATAAACTGACGCCCTTTTTCCATTGGGGTAGGCAGAAAATACAGAACGCGTATACTTTGCAGTTTACGTACTTAGACGACATAATAAGTCATAGAACCAGTATAATTTGATCTCAGATTGCATATGTTTTCTTCAAAATAAGAAGTCAAGTTACACTGGAATTATATATCGCTTTATTTGTGTGTCGTATGTACAAAATACTTTCGTAGAATCTGTCTAGGCATTGAGATAAACTAGATCCCTGCTTATACCCATCTAGGGACTTTGTAGACTATAAATAGAAATAAATAGGCATTATTTTGAACTGGGTTTTAGATGGGACCTTTCCAAACCTACTTAGGATGTTAGATCTGGTTTGGTGTGTGTATGCGAGGATATAATAATATTATAGTGTTTCTTTTCTGGGAAGAAAAAACTGAACTTATGGCACTCAGTGATAGTCTATTTATTTTAAGATTACTTTCTTAAAACCAACAATATTTTCTATCATTTTTAGGGTTCTGTACCCCGAAAGTAAAAAAAAGAAACCTTATAGGATCACTTTGTTGTCCGTCTGTCTGTCTGTCAAGACCCTTTTTCTCAGGAACGCGTGGAGGAAATGAAATTTATAGCAAATACTCAGGTCTACTGTCCCTTAAAGCTGTGAAAAAATCAAACTTCTAAGCCAACGCAAACAAAAGATACAGCCGTTTATGCCGCAAATTTTCGACACTCGCAAGGGAATTAAAACCTACAGGGTACTTCCCGTGAACTCGGAATCTTGAAATTTGGTACGAAGCAACGTCTTATAGTACAGATAAAGGAATAATTGCGAAAACCGTATATTTTTAGTTACTGTGGGCGCAGCGGAAAAAAGGCAGTAGGTAGGTACTTACGGGTGCAGGATTGGAGCTTTGAATAATAATGTCCTTCGATAGTTTTAGCAGTGGAGTTTTCACTATAGTTGAATGCTGGTAAGCCACCCACAGAGTCTGTTTGTCACACACAACACTTATATTTGAGTTTTCTTTGAGAGCGAGAGGAACGGGAGCGCACACGCGTTACCGGAGTTGCGCTTTTTTGACAATTGAACAGCGGATAGGAAAAGGAAGAGGTGTGGAGGGAGTTAAGGATTGGTCCTCGTGTATTTGATTGAATGATGTGAAATGAATGTAAGTGTTGCTATTTTAATAATTTGAGTGCGTGAGTAAATATTTATAATATTTAATTTATATTTTTAATATGGCGCAGACAACTCCCCCGGACTAGAGGTTTCCTCTAAACAATTTTAGAATTAAGATATTAAAAGAGAATAAGAGTAGTAATATTAAAAAAAAATATTGAGTAATATTAAATTTACTGCGAAGGTAACGGACAAATCCGAACTACTGGCCTTGTATATGAACCAGTCGCGGTTTTTACTTTAACTGTTCTTATAGTTTTGTCCTTTCCAGGATAAACCACATCTACTATCCCTAGAGGCCAACTAAGAGGATGAGAGTGATTGTCTTTAATTACGACAATAGTACCTAACTCGATAGGTTTTGAGGGAGAGTTCCATTTTTCTCTTTCTTGCAAAGACGTAAGATATTCTTTATTCCAGCGTTGCCAAAATGAATGCGTTATTTTATTGAGTAATTGATAGCGTGATAAGCGATTATCAGCGATGTCGGTAACATCTTCAGCGGGTAAGAATTTGAGTGGAGTTATGTTTAAAAAATGATTAGGCGTTAATTCGGTAATATGGAAGGATCCGAATTCAAGACACATAGAGGTCGGCTATTTAGCAAATTTTCGATTTGAACAAGCACAGTACTAAATTCTTCGTAAGTGAGTATTTGAGATCCTATGACTTTGTAAAGATGAGTTTTGACACAACGAACACTTATTTTGCTGAGTCCGTTAAAATGCGGGCCATAAGGCGGACTATGCTTAAATTGTACGCGATGCTCAGACAATAACTGTTGACTAATATAATTAATATGCGATTTGGACTGTATGAGAGAGTAAATTTCATTGAGTTTACGTTTTGCTCCAATAAAATTGGTACCTCCATCGCTATATATTAGCGAAACAGGACCTCTGCGAGATATAAAGCGCTTAAAAGCGGCAAAAAATAAATCAGAACTAAGATCAGAAACAAGTTCCAAGTGTAATGCTTTAGTCGTTAAACATACAAATAAACAAATATAAGCCTTTTGGCTTTTGATTCCACGTTTGCGAATATGAGTTATGAAAAAAGGACCAGCGTAGTCAACAGCGGTGTGAACAAATGGTTTCACGTCTGAAACTCGAAAAGCGGGCAGATCACCCATTGGCGGGTAAGTATTTTTTGGATTGAGTCTAAAACACTTATTACATTTGTGAACAATTTGTCTTACTAAATTTCTAGCGGAAATTATCCAAAATTTTTGTCTTAGCATAGATAATAAAAGAGCGGGACCTGTATGAAGATTAACGATATGATAATAACCAATTATGAGGTTAGTTACGCGATCTTTTTGCGGTAGTAATATCGGATGCTTTTGGCCGTAATCGAGTTGAGAGTGAGTTAATCTTCCACCTACTCGTAAGATATTAGAAGAGTCGATAAATGGATTAAGCTTTAAGACTTTTTTATTTATTGGTTTATTTAATTTTAAGTTGACCATATCTTCCGAAAAGTGTAAATTTTGGACATATTTTATGAGATATATTTCAGCGGTATCTAAATCTGAGACTGTTATAGATCCATGAGATTTAAGACGTTTAGAAAAGCGTAGAATAAATACTACGATGCGAAGTAATTTTGAGTAACTAGAGACGCGATCAATTAATTCTTGAATAGGACGAGTAGTTTCAGATTGAATGACCTTAGCGGATAGAGTAGTAGTTTTCATTTCCATGAATGCCGAATTATTAAAATTAATTTCAAATATTTTTAATATGCCATTGCCATATGGGAGATGAGAACCAATGAGGAGCGTTAAACCAAAATTCTAGTTTTGAAAGTAATTTCGGCGTTATAGGACGAGAAACAATATCAGCGGGGTTCTCTTGTCCATTAATATGAAACCAATGTTTAGCGGGTAATTTAGAATTTATTTCTGTTATCCGATTTGCGACAAATGTGTGAAATTTGTATGCGGGTGAGTGTATCCACGTTAGTGCTACGGTTGAGTCAGAGAATGCGTAAATTTTGTCAATTTGACAGCGTTTGCTCAGAGCAGCTTTTAAAGCGGTGAGAAGATTAGCTAATAAGAGTGCAGCGCATAGTTCCAAGCGAGCCAGCGCCATTTTATTGAGTGAAGCGACGCGTGATTTTGATGTGAGTAGAGTAACAGATCCGTAATCTATATCATTAGCGCTAACCCTTAAATATACGGCTGCACCATAGCAGCGCTCACTAGCGTCTGCGAAACCGAGGAGTGTCACGTGAGTATCCGAAGTTATACCTACATGACGCGGGATTTTAATTTGTTCGAGATAAGTGAGTTCGTTGTGGAATTGATTCCACTTATTTTCAATATGCGCAGGTACTGGACTATCCCAGTCAAGTTCATGTTTCCAACATTCTTGAACGAGTAACTTTATAAATGCTGTCACGGGAGCGATAAGACCTAACGGGTCGAAAAGACGAGCGGTTGCGGAGAGAATTGTGCGTTTTGTGCATATGAGAGAAATAGCGTTAATTTTAAATTGAAAGGTGTCTTCTACAGGATTCCACTGCATACCTACAATTTTCACGTTTGAATTAGCGTCTGTGTCGAAATTAATATTTTGTGGATTTTTATGCGAAGCGGGGATTTTATCCATTAATTGAGAACTATTTGAGACCCATTTTATAAGATTGAAACCTCCGGACTTAAACATAGCGACCATTTCGCAGTGAGTTTTTTCGGCTTTATCAACTCCATCTAATGAAAATATATAATCGTCCATATACATAATGATTTTCAGCCTCGTATGCGGCTAGTGGGTACTGATCTTTACTTTCAGCAGCAAGTTGGCGAATCACCCTCATAGCCAAGTATGGCGAACTTGAAACACCAAAAGAAACCCTATTGAATTCGTAAGTTTCTAGTTTACTAGCGTTATCGAACCTATATAAAATGCGCTGAAAGGCGTGATGTTTAGAGTCGAGTTTTAATTGAAAATACATCTTCTCGATGTCAGCTGCAACAGCGACGGAGAACATGCGTAAATTTATGAGTTAGTCAAATATGTTACTTTGTAAATTAGGACCAATATATAAAATATCATTAAGAGATTTACCTGATGAAGTTTTACAACTAGCATCAAGTACTATGCGTATTTTAGACGACTGTTTATCGGGGCGATAAACAGCGTGATGCGGAATATAATAATGCGGAATTTCAAAGGAGGGATTATCAACTTTGGACAGATATCCTTGATCTATATAGTCTTGAATAGTGGCGTTATAATTTTTACGAATATCGGGATGCGAATCTAATTTCTTTTCTAAATTAATGAGACGTCGGTGAGCAATAGCGTAAGAATTTCCTAATTCAGAATATGGAGTTTTAAACGGTAACTGTACAGTATATCTGCCAGTACCATCACGTGATTGCGTAGCGTTAAAGATAAGGTCACAGGCCTCATCATCAGGGCTCCTATGAACTTTGTCAGGGACGTTTTCTAATTCCCAAAAGCGTTGAGTGAGAGTTTCAAGTGAGTTAGAAGCGGTAGCGCAGAAAAAAGATTTATTATTATTTGTATTATTATTTTGGAAGATAGGAGTGCGAGTATCTAAGCGGTTATCACAATCTGCCCTACCCATGGCAATGTAACCTAGTGTAGTCTGTACAGCGACGACCGATGAACCGGGTATTGTAACCTTTCCACTTCCTAAAAGGAACGGGAATAACTCGTTGCCAATTAGACAATCGATCTCGGCCGGTAAATGGAATGTATCATCAGCCATAGGCAAGTTGCGTAAGTGAATTAATTTGGACGTATCTATAGGTAGACTAGGTAAGCCGTCGGTAATATTTTCTATTACGCGAGCATGGATAATATACGAGCAGCGTGAATCAAAGCGGGAAAATATTTTAAATTTCGTAAATCCAATAGCAGATATTTTAGATTGGCCTATACCAAGAATGGTTGAGTTATCAGGAGTAATGACTAAATTAAGGCGTTCACAACACGACTTTGTGATAAAATTACTCATTGAACCTGTATCTAGAAACACGCGAACCTTATTTGGATTCTTATTTTTATAAACGTATACAGAAGCATTAGGTAATAAAACTGTAGTACTATTACTATCGATATTACAAGTAGAAACTGTCATTGATAACGCAAGATCATTTAAATTTTGGCGCGCAAACTTATCAGCGGCGGCGGCGACCGAAGAAACATTCGACACGACCGCGGCAGGCTGAGCGGTAGTGAGGGGAGCGGCGCGGGGCGCGGACTGCGTTTTGACTCACTGATAGTTCAGCGGCGGTGCGTTAGGTTCGATTTCCGATCGCGGGGACATCGCTTTGGTTTTGAAAATATTATGAAAGTTTTCTACGTGTAAGAGCGTATGATGTTTGCGTTGACATGTGGAACAAGTATTTATTGATTTACAGAATTTAGTATCATGAAATCCTAGGCAATTACGACAGAAATGATGTTTATTTACTAGTTCAAATCTAGTACGCGGGTCTTGATTAACAAAAAATGAACATTTATATAGAGGATGCGAGTTAGGATCATTACATATTTTACATGAGCGTTTTTGTATTGCGGGTGAATGAGTATTTGCGAAGAATGCACGAGTAGTTTTAGAATTTGATGTATTATTATTATAATTATTTGAGGAGCGGTGAGACAAAAAAGGTTTTGTATTTGAGCTAGGATTACGGAGCGTTTGTATTTTACTTTGTTCTTTAAGAAATTTAGAAAGATGATCGAATGTAGGTATTTGAATATGTCTATGAGATTGCTCGAAAAAGTTCACTACCTCCTTATCGAGTTTAGTAAGTGCGACGTGAGTAATAATAAAGTCTGAGAGATTGTCAATATTTAAACGGCGTAAAGCGGCTTCTGCAGAGTAAAATTGTTCGAGAAATGTATCGATAGATTGATTTGGTTTGTAGTTAATTATTTGTTGTACGTAAATGGAATCTTGTACTCGAGTATCTTAGTATTTTTCTAATAATGAATTCCAAATTATAAGATAATTATTGGCGGTAGGTGTAATACCTGAACAAACGGTTAATGCTTTGCCGGACAAAGAACCTATTAAATATTGAACTTTTTCGGCGTCTGAGAGATGCAGATCATCGTGGATAAGACTTTTAAAATTCTCGTAAAATGGCGACCAATTATATGGCGATCCATCAAACGAAACCAACTTAAGGGGCGGTAACTTGCGGTTCAACAAATCATATTTATGAGAATTATCTGTAGTGTTTTTAATAGAATTATTTTGTGTGAGTGTGGATGCTTTATGATTTACGTAACAATACAGTTCGTCAAAGGATTGTAAGGCGGCGTAGTTCGGTTTTGCGGATGGATCATTTTCTAATCGAGCCATAACACACGAGTCCAGAGTATTCATGAAATTTGATCGTATAATATCTACCGATTGAATGCGTGCTAGAAATTGCGATTGAAATGTTGGATCGGAAACCTTTAGGCTAAGATCGTATATATTCTGCATAATCTGGTAAAGATTCTCCATCTTAGCTTCGAGAAGAGATAGTTTTGAGTAAACCTCGTGTTCATCATCACTGGCTGTCTTCTTTTTTGGTTGTGTTGTTGACGCCATTTTGAGAATAGGTATCTAGTAATAATATAACGTGCGTGGATGCGTTAAATGTTTTTAAATGCGTGAAATAAGCGTTAAATATATATGCGGATATCAAAAAATGAATAAACAAATAATTAAATATCTAAAAGAGTGTGCGTTGGATGTGATTTAGCGAGGTTGCTAATGCGGTGCGAAATGCGACAATGGCTGCCTTAATTTCGAAATAATAATTGTGTGAGGAAAGCGTTTGCGTATTGTGTGTGGTTAGATGAGTGATTGAGAGAGTATTTATGTTTTTTATTCGGCGAGAGGGACCAGAACTAGTGGGCGCAGCGGAAAAAGGCAGTAGGTACGTACTTACGGGTGCAGGATTGGAGCTTTGAATAATAATGTCCTTCGATAGTTTTAGCAGTGGAGTTTTCACTATAGTTGAATGCTGGTAAGCCACCCACAGAGTCTGTTTGTCACACACAACACTTATATTTGAGTTTTCTTTGAGAGCGAGAGGAACGGGAGCGCACACGCGTTACCGGAGTTGCGCTTTTTTTACAACTGAACAGTGGATAGGAAAAGGAAGGGGTGTGGAGGGAGTTAAGGATTGGTCCTCGTGTATTTGATTGAATGATGTGAAATGAATGTAAGTGTTGCTATTTTAATAATTTGAGTGCGTGAGTAAATATTTATAATATTTAATTTATATTTTTAATATGGCGCAGACAGTTACATCATATAATAAAAATATTTTTAATAATTTTAAATTTACTACCCCTATCCTTATGAACGCGTAGAGGTATTAAATTGAAATTCATACCAAATACTCAGGTCTATAAAATATTTAAGCTGAGGTTTGTACGGAACCCACGGTGTGCGAGTCTGACTCGCACTTGACCGGTTTTTTATTAAAGTTTAGGTGCAGAACCTGGGCTAGTAAAACAGCTGTTAAGGCCTGGTTGTTATATCAGGGTTATAAATGAATGGTAAATTATCGTTTAATGCTACGTCTACCTTTATTTCTTCTATATTTGTTGATACCGTCTTGGGTTTGTCGACTATAATATTTTTATCCTTTAGGAAACCCGGACCATCTAAATAAAATTTAAAGTTTACAAATTCTGATGCATAAAGGTGGTGGTGGTGGTGGGGTCTCCCACGATGCGCAATCAGCAGAATTGCTTTTCGACTGATCATGATTCCATTGCTGAGGTTCACTTAAGCCCAAAATTTCAGAAACGCGTTTTGCCACGAATGTTTTCCATCTGTTCAGATGGCCATTTAACCACGCTAACAGATCTCTAAATTGATCCAGTAGTACAAATTAAATTTATTGGTCCAGTACTACCGTGTTTGTATGTTCTTTTATAGACGAATCTCCCTTCTCTCCTACTGACTCCTGCTCACCTTTCCAAGTACAGACAACAAGGAGTGATGTTATGTAAGGGTGCAACAAGTATATAAAGAATATTTATTTTAATTATTATCTTCGACCAATGGTTCAATAAACTGGTCTTAAATCAACCTGTGTATTACATCTTTTTTTTCGGCTCAATGCCTTGGTGAGTCAGTGTTATCGGGCTTTTCCAATACGAAACTCAGTATTGCGAATGGTGCCTGATCGACTTGCCTTTAACTAAATTATGACAAACTGTGTGCCTACCCTTTGACCCCTTGATTGCCCAAAACGTGTATCCACGTGAGACACAATGGCCTTTGTATTGTTTCGGTAATAACGTGCATTCGGAAGATGGGAATAGGCGTGAGTATTTCGAATTTAGCTTAAAGTTCCGTAAAAGCTTAAACTCTCTTTTATCTAGTGCTATATAAAGGATTGTCTTAAAACCTTAGCTAGAATGACAAGGAAGCTGATCGATTCTAGAGTTTAAGCTGAGATTACCGTCGTCAGTTTGAGGCAGTCTATTCTTTTTAGAAAGAGTTAAGACTTTGTGAGTGTTTTATGTTCTACTTTAAATCTAGAATGATTTGTTTAAATATTCAATAGCTTCGATCGTTAATTTGCATTTTTTTAGGGCACTGTATTCGAAATAAATTGAACAGAATGTACTGCATTGTACTCTGCATTTAGTGAATTGAATTAGGCGAGACATTTGTTTATTTAAATATTAATTTATTAATATATGTATGTTGCACGCTAGTAGACCGTGCCCTGAATTAGGATACTTTTTACCTGACTGCCGAAGGAGGGTAATGTGTTTGATATATATGTATGTATGTTTGTTCCTATGTGGCGTTCAGAGACCAAACGCGTTGGCCGATTTTGATGATTCTCTCGTCAATCGATTCTTCTTAACCCTGCGAGTGTCACTGGCTGCATTAAAATTGGATAATAGAAAAATGGCGGATTTTGGGCGCCATATTGTGGGGGACCAAATTTTTTTTCTTCCATCCCTATCGTGTAGAGTATCAAAATAAAGAGTTTTAAGAGGTGATATCAAAAATATATAACACTCATTTGTTTAAATGTAGCTTATTCTAAAAAAAAAATAACTAAAAAGTTGTAAATAAAAAAAGTTCAGTCAAAAAATCTAAAAACCCGACTGCTTGAAAAGTTAACTAAAGAGTAGAAAACAAGATGAAAAGCATGCTGTGCAGTCGGAGGATACATCTGGTTTTGGTAAGGCAGATCGCGAATATGTATCCTCCATTTGCACAGCATGATTTTCTTCTTGTTTACGTCTTTTTAGTTCACTTTACAAGCAGTCGGGTTTTTAGATTTTTTGAATGAACTTTTTTTACCATGTAGGCAGCATATTTCTTTGAGTATTTTTCCTACTGTTTTTTCGAGCAAAGCTGCAGGCTGAAGTTAGTAGAATAATATTTATCACACACAGACAGATTCACCCAAACAACTCTATAACTATTTATTCTATAAGATGGCTCTTAAGATATCTATTCTTATTGGAAGCTAAACCGCCTAGGCTTGCCTAGTTTTTATCGTGGGATACCTCTATAGATAGTAATCTTCTTAAATTGGACGGCTAAACCGATTTGTGTAAAGTGGTTCAATGTAGATTTGGCGATAAAGATGGAATTGAAAACAGGGAAAAGGAGGTAGCAGTGACATATAAGTAATCCGCAAGAGAACCATGGTTACTGACATAGCCCGAAAGATTGCCAAACTTAAGACATTTCTCACAGAACGAATGGTTGATGGGGCTTAAAAGTTCTGGAGTGGCGAAAGCGTACCGGAAGAAATTGCGTTAAAAGGCTTTCCTCTAGGTGGATCGATGGCCTTGTCAGAGCTGCGGAATTCCGCTGCATGCGAGACGCGCAAGACCAAACGAGGTGGCAAAACTTGGGGATGCCTATATCCAGCAGACGTTCTAAGGCTGGAATGATGATGATGATGATGATGACATTTAAATATATAAAAAAAGTGAACATACTTTATTTTCACAGCCAAAATACCCCAGCAAAAAGTACGCATACGCCTGTTATGGTACCGATACCCACGGTACTCATCAAACAGAAATACTGCTTTGCGCCAGAGCAAGACAAGAGGAACTAAACAACAGACTGTAGACAATTAGTGACATTATGTCAACGAAATCGATGGGAGAAATTTCAAAATATATGAGATTGCCAAGAGTTATCGAAATGTTATTTTGGTTTTTCGACAAAAGCCTTCGCTTATTGAATTATCCGTTGTATAGAGCCTAGAGGTCCTAGAAGCCCCAAAAGCCCCTTATTATTGAAACTTTCATTAGACCATTAACAACATTAATTTTAATGAAGGTGTGTTATAAAGACACCTAATTATATAGCACGCATTAATTTTAGTGTGAGTAGGTGTGAGACTCACAGTGACATTTTCTGGCGAGGATGTTCGGCCGCTACAATATCTCTGGCTATTATATCGTGTAAAAAATTCAAGACGGATAGACTAAGTAAAGTTACGTGATTTTTTACAACGTTTAACGTGTCAGGTAGCAATAACCGCCGTCAAAAAATGTCTGGCAGTATTGATTTCTAATTTCTAACATTGTTCTGCATAGCATCCATAAAATCTTGCAAGTAGGTATGCGAACGTTCAAAGTACAGACTCAGTTTTCTCAATCCCATAGTTTTTGTATAGAAAGCAATGAGTATTTTCTGGGGCATCTGGGATCTTGGTCTACTAAGCCGTTACATTCTATCAGCAATATTACGTCATCAAAAAGTCATGCGCAAGATTGCATGTTGTCAATCCCTTACATTTGACTTTTTAAATAGGTATCGCTCACGGGGTCCCAGCGCAAAGAAAATTTGGTTCGAATTCAAATATCACTAGATGGCGCGATATGCATTGATTTGCAATTGAAATGTGTGTTTAACTAACATTTTCTATAATAGATCATAAAAAAATTATGTTCTTGTTTAATCAACTCTATTAAACACAATGTTATGGAATATTGGCCTCTTAATTCACATTTCGAAGATTATTCGAACGGATCATTTAAAATTGATTTCAATAGATGACGTGATTTTAAATTTCTGAGGCAAGCCACTCGTTTATTTAAATTTGTATTATACATATTTTAGTATAATGAAACTGTAAAAATGAGCAAAAAAATACTATAAAACAAATCGTCATTGTATTTATAGAAAAAGTAGTCACGAATTGAGTAAACCCTTTTCCTTGCGAGTCGCTGCTAACACCTCTTTCTGTGGAACGGAACCAAACGCGATCTATGTACCTATAAAAATAATCAGTATAATCAGACGAAAAACGCTAGTTAAGTCGGCAGGGTTTCTTTTTACTCGACTGCCGAAAGAAGGGTAATGTGTTTATCAGTCTATGTACGTATGTATGTTTGTTCCTATGTGGTTTTCTAGAGGCCAAACGCGTTTGCCGATTTTGATGATTCTTACGTCAATCGATTGATCTATACCCTGCGAGTGTCACTGGCTACATTAAAATTAGAAAAGTAGAAAAATGGCGGCTTTTGGGCGCCATATTGTGGGGAACCAAATTTTTTTTTCGACCCTTCGAGTGGGGTACCAAAATAAAGGATTTTAAGATGTGGTTTCAAAAATATATAACACTTATATGTTTAAATGTATCTTATTCTAAAAAAAATAACTAAAAAGTTACAAATAAAAAAGATAAATAAAAATCAAAAAGCCCGCCTGCTTAAATAGCGAACTAAAAAGACGTAAACAAGAAGAAAATCATGCTGTGCAGTCTGAGGATACATCTGGTTTTGGTCAGCCAGCTCGTGAATATGTATCGATGGCGCATCACCGTACATCTAGTAGTCCGATGATGAAACGGGCTAGGTGGAATTAAATCGTGCAATCCCATCGCACACTCCCGGAAATGTAACCGATAAAAAACCGACAAGCTGGCAACTCGGCTACGATATTCAAGACTGTGATTGGTCAAGTCAAAGCTCCAGGCTTTGACTTGACCAACGCCTCATTGCCCTTCCTGCTTTTCGATCGACTCTAGTGCATAAAACTGGTATTTGGCAGATCCGTTACAGAGATGAGAACAGTACTCCATGCATGACCGAACTAGCGCTTGATACAAATTGAGGAGCTGTTCCGGCGTGATGTACTTTCTCACCTTTGCAATGATTGCCAACTTTTTGGCTGCCAGCTGAGCTTTTGCATCAATGTATGGTTCAAAATTGAGAGTCGATGTCAACGTAACGCCAAGAAGCTCAAGATGGTACGTTATTGGCATGGTCACATCTCGGCAAGTTGGAGCCGGCTGTAATTGGTTCTTTTTTGCGGAAAAAGACAAGCCTGGGATTTAGCGGCATTAAACCTGACCGGATTAGCATCGCCTAATTCGGAGAGACCGGATCTGCGGCCCGGTAGCCCGTGCGTTGGACAAGTATCTATCAGCAACATTGCTGTCATCTGCATACCCAAAGGTCGGGTTTCAGCAGATCGTTAAAGTGCAGCAAGAATAATGTTGGTAGTAGCTATCAGGAAAAAAAGACTCCGGCAGGGAATTCCACTCCTTAGCTGTACGCACAATGAAAGTATTCGCAAAACGTTTTGTGCGTATGTGTGGGATGTCTTCCAGGTACCGATAGCGCATTGCCGTAAGTCTTTTCCACAAAAATCCTCTACTCCAACTAAAATCCTCGACGTATTACTCCATTTTTGTATGATATTAGTTTGCATATAGATCGCAAGACGGCCGGGCGGTCAGCGGCGGATATTAAACGACACGGCTCGATGACTCGCTATCAGGGGTACATTCTTGAATGGAGATATGACGCTGAGCAGCTTCAGCTATTGTTTGGATACGGTATTATCTTCAAGCTTATCTGATACTAGCTTCTGCCAGTGGCTTCGTCCGTGTGAAAAGTGTTTTATCATCCCAAGGAAACATTATACCGGGATAAAAAGTAGCCTATTTGCTATTTCAGACTGTAATCTATCTCTATTCTAAATTTTATCCAGATCTGATCAGTTCTGGCATGATAGAATAACAAACATCCATCCATCCAAACTTTCGCATATTATATTTGTAAGAATAAGATAGATATTATGTGGCCACACACACATCATCGCTTACCATTAGTGGTCAAAAACGAGACTAACATCAATAAAATTTTGACCTTTTATTCAAACAAAATGACTTAGCCGCATGTTCCTAACTGTTCGATATTTCACAGCAATTTGTATGACCCTACAGTCTTCTTAATGTCCTTTCTAAGAAACGGTTATCCGCTTACCAACAGACCTCGATCGCTACTATTAAGGTCTTTCTTTTTCTGTTTGGTGTTTGACCATTGCAGTTATAGAAAACTTTAGTGAGAAGGCCTGCAGATAAGTCCTTTTAGTGAATTCCCCGCAAAGCGTTCGGCACACGGGTCGCCCGCTCGAAGGGCGTGGTAAGCATGCGGTAAGCGAGACGTCAACTATCGAGTGGTATGATGGCAGTAAGCTCGCTTCTGTTCTGTTGTGTAATCTGTCTGCTAATTTGTTGTTTCAATGTAAAGTATGTCTACAAGGGACGCCCTGAAGCTCACATTTCAATGAACATTATTTTGCCGTGTGGGAGTGGTGTCGTATAAGTCGGCTACGACTTTTAATGTGCACCGAGTTAACAAGCCATCGTATTAGCTAGCCTTTCTCAGAAACATCTGGAACATCTTAGAGTTTTATTTTATTGTCTCACGGTTGACCACTGTTTCAACTGATGGGAAGCTGTGGTTGATGATGAAGCACGCTTGTCTAGGAACCACCTATTCACTTTGTACTAAAAGACCTGCAGGTTGTAGCTATTAGGAAACATAGACTCCGGAGATTTGATGTGCCATAACACCCTAAGAGCAGTGACGCTTAAAACCATTCAAAAGCCATTTGTACCAAGTCATCAAGCCACTGCAGTGTCAATATATTATCCATTCTCAGAAATAGCTGGACACTTCAAAATAACATGGCCGATTCGCCATATTCCCTTCACAAACACAATGAAACTATTGTCGTTGTCCGAGGCTTGCAGTGTCCAGTGACCGGTGCATATTGGTGTTTGGTGCAATGCATAGTCTACGAGGGATTTCGTGTGATATTGGGTTTTACAGATTGGTATATTGGAAACATATTTTTTTGGTTTTCAACACTATCGGATGAAACTTTCAGCATACAGTCAGCGTGCAGTACTAACTAAAGTCGAATGGTCGGCAGTTTCGGTGCTGTAAGGTCAACTGCAACTTTTCAACTGAGTTCAAATGTAGCTCGTCTGTTTAGAGCCTTAGCTCCAAGTTCTTTATGTTTGGAGAAGCCCTTTTCCAACCAGGGACGTCTTACGACTGGCATGGCGATGTAGAGGAAAACTTTAAGGATGGAAGGTTCGTATATTTTATCAATTATATGTATTTGCTCAATTAAATTATCCTATCCATCACAAAGTAAAATTGAATTTATAAATATATGTAATTAGTTTTAGTAGAATTTATAATCAATGTCAATAATGGTCAGAAATCAACATTTTAATTCAAATAAAAACCTGTTTGAAAACGTTAACAACTGAAAGCAAACAACGCATCCAGTAAAATGGCTCCCCCGATAAAAACTTAAGCCTTAAAAACATTATAGACGTAAATTTCCACCCATACGCACAAAGCGTTTTGAAAATACTTTCATTGTGCGTACAGCTAATGAGTGGAATTCCCTGCCAGCGTCTTTATTTCCTGATAGCTAAAACCTAGGGGTCTTCAAGTCAAGAGTGAATAGATTACTTCTAGGCAAGCGTGCTTCACCTTCGACCACATCATCACTTAACATCAGGCGAGATAGTGGTCAAACGCGAACCTACAACAAACAAAAAAAAATTAAAATGTGGCTTTTTGAAGTAACGATTTCATTATTAAGCTTTAACTAGCGATTAAGCTAGTACTAAATGTCGAAAATTATCCCAAGGGAACATATTCCCGGAAGAAAAGTATCATACGTGCTATTTCTGACTATTATCTATCTCTGTTCCAAATTTCATCCAGATCCGTACAGTAGTTTTTGCGTGAAAGTGTAACAAACATACACACACAAACTTTCGCCCTTAAAATATTAGTGTGATAATCTAGACAAATATTGAATTCCTACTGACTCAATTAATAAAGCTTATGACAATCAATTAACCTGATGGCTAGTATCTTTTCTAATTTATAAAGTTAACACTCGAGTAAAATTTTCCTCGGCATTTATATGTACATATAATAAAGTCACGAAGAGCTTACTAGTTCACAGTCCATTTTACTGGCTAATAAATGAAGCGCATAAAAATTTACTTCATATATCCTGTACGTCGGTATTTTGGTATTGGAAGTGGAATAGCGGTATTTTTATATCGGTACCAGTGTACGAGATACCGCCTTTCGGCACAATAAAATAAATGGGTGGATTCATACCCAGACTAGCTTTTACCCGCGGCTTCGCTCGCAGTGAAGCCATTTTTTTTTTATGAAATGGATCCTATGTTACTTCTCATACCTCCAAGAATATATGTACAAAGTTTCATGATGATCGGTTCATTAGTTTTTGCGTAAAAGCGTAACAAACAAACTTACATTCACATTTATTATATTAGTATGATATTAAGTAAGTATATAAGTAAGGAATATGTTGGAATAACCTCTTTCGCAAAAACCTCTTTTTATCGAGACGTGCCGCGGCCATTTGCAAATTTTATTATTAGTACCGAATTTTTGTGTCAACGGTGCTAAGGTATCTTAAAATAAAAATATATACCGAATTGAAAACTTTCTTCTGATGTGAGTTTGGCTTTTTAAGGCAACACTTAAAGTTGACGAGTAACAACGTATAAAAATGATAATTCATCTATAAAAGCAATATTTTTTGTTTGTTGTACGTAAGTAATTTCTAGTACTGATCCAATAAAGAATTGTTTTTACTGACAAATGCTACGCCAATGCCATCCCCGAATGCCATCGACTCGATTTTTATTGCGGAAAAATGCACGGTTTCGGCAATAACTCAAAATGTGTTATTAATCTAGAAGTTTTCTGATATATAAACGAGAGTTGTCACGAATTTACATTACTTACGCATAATACTGAAAAACCCCTTTAGACCTTTTAGGGGGTAACACATTTTATTAATACTTCCACACAAGCCTAAATATCTTACGTTAGTGTCTTGTTCTGTCCACTACGTTCCTTTTTTACGACTGTCAAGAGAGGAGTAAAGAAAAATCTGTATTATTATGAACCTTTTTGCTGTAAAGTATTACTTTGGGAATACTTTGTGCGTAGGGTTCATAATACGTAATAGTCTTTATTTATTATACGGTCATTCTACTCGTGTTGGACCTTGTAAGGACAATGTGAAGTTAAATCATAATGTTGACATATTGGTTTTTATTGAATGAATCTCTTGTCCTTATCACATTTGTTTGGCTCGTCGCAGCATATCTTTTTATTTCATACATGACTGTATTCAAATATGACGTCATATCAATAGTCGGCTCATTTCAAGCATCTTTCACAAAATTTAACCATCGTTTCTTTATTTTAATATGTATTTGAATTAAGACACAGGTTTCATTAAGTACTAATTATGAGCTCGGAGAATAAGGTATTGTGGTGACAACAACCTCGATGCCTAAAATGCCAAAAATCCGCCTGTATCATAGGCCCATGATGTCATTCTCCCAGCGTGTCAGTCTCAGTTTAACTAGAGATATACCCTAACTGGCGATGGACATAGGGTCTTTCGGCGTAATCATTTAAGAGGTAAAGGGAATGATTTTAGTGTGTGATGTTCACCGGGATAGTTGTAGTGAGGTAAAAGCCCAAGCTCTCTGGTCTTTTTTCGCTAAAGTCCAGCCGCCTCTGGAAGGATATAACAAAAAGCAAAGGTACGTATTATGAACCTTTATGAGTACTTAGTATATGTACACGCTTACGTGTACGTGTACAAGTAATGCCACGAATAGAGAGAGATGGTGAAGTTACGCAAAAGCCGCAACAAACCTATCAGACGATCCATGACCAAGACTCCATCAGAAATGTACGACAAAGAAGAAGAAAAATGAGTACTTAAGAAGTGTCAGTCGGTATGCCATAATAATGGTTTTAATGCTGTAAGAACACAGGAGATTTATAAAAAAACATTGTATTTTCTTCCACATTCATTTAGAAATCAACCGTAGAATAACTGCCGAAAATAAAACATTACTCTTTTAAGCCGAAAATTTACATGTAAATGTATTTCCAAAAGATTTTAAGTTTTGTAAACTTGTATCCGAAACATTTGTTCTCCGATCCGGTGATTCGGCCAAATGGCCACTTAAAGAGTTTAAACATCGCATCGGAACGTATCAAAACCCCGTTTGGTAGCAAACGCAGCGATTTCAAACTACAGAAAGTCGACGAAACTCTGAATTACTTGAGAAAGTCTCGCTATAAATTTTGTTGAAACACTTCAAAGTATTTCATAAGGAAAATTGTAAATAAATTTGGATGCGTATAGGGTTGTCGAGGTTTTTCAATATTATATTGAAAGAATTCAAAAAACGTACAAAGTAATTATACCGAATCGCCCCTGCGTATAGTACCCACAGTGAAGCTAGAATAGATTAACCCAATAACATGAAACTTAAACAAAATCGGTGCAAAGATAGTATACCAGGGTGAACTGTTCACACCTGCGTACCCCTTTAGAGCGTACCAGTGTGATGTTATGTTATGAAATGGTGTAAACAATAAACAGACATGCGATTGTTTCTATCCCGAGTGATTTGCCGTCATTTATTGAAGAGTTCTGATGTATTTCTCCGAAGTTCTTCATCAGATCTGGATGAAAATTAAATGGGACCACATGACAAGCACCAGCTTTCAATTAAAAAAAATCATCAAAATCGGTTCACCCAATAAAAAGTTCTGAGGTAACAAACATAAAAAAACAGTCGAATTGATAACCTCCTCCTTTTTGCGAAGTCGGTTAAAAATAAAAAACTTTTATACAAAAATTACAACCGACTTCCAAACAAAAACACTACAAAGTAAAAAATAACTTCAATTTCGGAAGTCGGTGTCAAAAAACGAAGAAACGTAAACAGAAAGGTTAGTTTAGTAGTAGTAGAGTTTTTTTTAATAAACACCGAGCAAAGTGACAACCATTAAAATATAGTGAAAAAGGTATAATATCAATATATAATAATCCAGATTTAGCGTAAGTTTTAAGGATTGGCAAAAATAACGAGAATTTTTTTTGTTTAATTAATAACAAACAATCTCCTCTAAGGAGGTTCTATTATGTGCCCAAGAATCGTATAAAATTCAAAAAAATTCAAAATTCAAAATTCAAAAATTTTTTATTTCACATAGGCCTACATGGGCACTTATAAAACGTCGGCAAAAGGTGCACGGTTCGGGTTGGTCGTTTCCTATGGAGAAGAACCGGCAAGAAACTCCATGGTTACTCTTTTAAAATGGTTTGGTTTTACAATATTTCCATGTTACAGCATTAGTACTTAGATATGGGGGGACAACGTAGGCCCGACAATAAGTCGTAAAAACTAAACAAAGTAAATAAAAGATTGTAAAACAAGATGAAAAGTTAACAAATGTTAACAAGCATATCTAGAAATCTAGAAGGCCTACAATGTTCACACATTCACAAAACAATCGGTAAAAGAATCTATACAAAGGTAGTAAAAAGAAAACCGTATATCAAAACTAAATTTAACATGAGGCACAAATGTTGATATCAGTGCTGTAACTATTCTTTGAGAAGGGCGTATAAATATGATTGAAAACCATTGTAAAGAGTCTAATCAAAAGAAGAAAAAATGAGATTGAGAATAGTTAGAGACATCCACATATTTGTGCCGTTTATGAGTTACCAGGGAAGCCACATGCGCAGAAGGAGCTATAGCCAAACTTTTTTATCTTCAACGTAGTCCTTGATTTTATAATATGCTTTTTTAATAAGGACACGTTTGATGTAGTTTTTGAACTTTCCATCGGTCAGTTCTATAACTGCCTTTGGCAACTTGTTATAAAAGCGTATACTGTTTATAAGAAAAGACTTGCTAGTTTTCGTTAATCTGAATTTGGGTATTACAATTTCATGCTTACTGCGTGTATTTAAATTATGGAAGTCGCTTCTAATTTTGAAAAGCCTTCGATTTTTGCGGACATACATAATACATTCCAAAATATAAAGTGAAGGCAGAGTCAGTATATCGATCTCTTTAAATTTTTCTCTGAGTGACTCGCGAGGGCCCATTTTATAGATCGCGCGGACTGCCCTCTTTTGTAGGATGAAAATTGAGTCAACGTCTGCTGCAGACCCCCACAGCAGAATGCCATAAGACATAATACTGTGGAAATAAGCATAGTATACTAACCTAGCTGTAGCTACATCAGTTAACTGTCTCATTTTTCTTACTGCATATGCAGCTGAACTTAACCTACCTGAAAGAGTTCTAATGTGCGCGCCCCACTGCAGTTTTGAATCGATAGTAATCCCCAAGAAAACAGTTTCCGCTATAACTTCAAGATTTTTGCCGTCAAGATACAAATTTAAATCACGCTGTGGTACATTTGGTAAAGAGAACTTTAGACATTTTGTTTTATTCGCATTCAGTAAAAGATTGTTAGCTGCGAACCATTTTGAGAGAATAGTTAGGCTTTCGTTGACATGTAAGACATCCGTATCTTTCCTATCTATTTTAAAAATTAGCGAAGTATCATCAGCAAATAGAATTATATCAGATAATTTGGCCATCATAAAAGGGAGATCATTAATGTAAACAAGAAAAAGGAAAGGGCCGAGAATTGAACCTTGAGGCACGCCCATCTTGACTAGAGACCCGGAAGACGTCGCCCCATTAACATTAACTTTTTGCTGCCTGTTTGATAAATAGGAAAGCACAAGATCAGCAGCTTGTCCTCGAATTCCGTAGTGGTGTAATTTACAGATCAGTGTGTTGTGGTCAACGCAGTCGAACGCTTTTGAGAGATCACAGAAAATGCCAATGGCATCCTGGGACTTCTCCCAAGATTCCAAAATGTGGCTGATGAGTTTTACTCCCGCGTCCGTTGTCGACCTACCTTTCGTGAAACCAAACTGCTGACTATGCAGAATCCCATTTGAGTTAAAGTGAGACAACATCTGGTCCAGCATGATTTTTTCGAATATTTTACTCAATGCTGGAAGCACAGATATAGGTCTATAATTAGAGGGATCACTCTTACATCCTGATTTGAAAATTGGTACTACTTTACTGTTTCATTAAGTCGGGAAACGTGCCGCTGTCCAAACATTGGTTGAATATGCCTGTCAGGATAGGAGCAATTGAGTCAATAATACCTCCAAGAACCCTAACGGATATTCCCCATAAGTCTTCAGTATTTTTTATGTTGAGACTTTTGAACGCGTTCTTAATTGTATCAATACATATTGGTTTAAAATTAAAGTTTGGTATCTCTTTAGTAAAGTTTTCTTTAAGGAGATCTTCAGCTAATTTAGATGAGGAGGGAAGAGACTTCGTAACCTCTAACGGAATGTTGGTAAAGAAATTTTCTAATGTCTCAGCGACTTCTTGCTTATCAGAAATGGTTTGATTAGCTATTTTCAAAGACAACTCATTTTGATCGCGTTGTTGTGTCTTTCCAGTTTCTCTATTAATTACTTGCCACACAGTTTTTATTTTATTACTAGAAACACCAATTTTGTTAATAATTATTTGAGATTTTGCTTGAGCGCAGACTCTTTTGAATATTTTGGAATAGTTTCTAACATAAGTGTGAAAAGCTTGATCGGAAGTCAAAGATTTTTCGTAATATAAATTATATAACATATCTCGGCTTTTTCTTATGCCCACAGTGGCCCATTCACTAAATTTCGATTTGGAATTGTTGACTTTAACTGTTTTTACAGGACACGTTTTGTTGAATTCTTTGCAAACCGTAGAGAACAGCGTGCCGTAATTTATATTGGGGTCTTTTGAATCAAAACTAGCGTTACAAAGGTTGCTAAGAACATTATTATTAAAAGAGTTTAATTTATTTTTGGTAAGAGGTCTTAATCGAATTGATTCAGCCATGTTAAACTTTTTATCTGACTCAAAAGATACTAGTTGACCAGTATGGTCTGACCTAACGCCACTAATTAAAAACGAATCTTTCACTTTACAATCAGTGAATACATTATCTATGCACGAAGCTGAAGTTGCCGTTATTCTTGTCGGTTCATTAAATAAATGTTTTAAATTAAATGATTTGAACAATGAAATGAGCTTACATTTTTCAGGTGAATTGACTAACAGATCTATATTTAAGTCACCACATACAAAAACTGATTTATTATCTCTAAAAACTTTACTTAATAATTCTTCCATTGCAATTAAAAACAAAGACAAATTCGATGCTGGTGGTCTGTAAACACACAAGATAGTATGGCCCTCGACCTCTGCACATGCTACCTCACATAAGCGATCAACAGAGTAAGCAGTGATATCCCTCCTTTCTTTATATTTAAGATGACTATTACAAAGTATCAGGGTACCACCACCCACTGTGGATCTGTTGTACGCGCTGGCAACTGAAAAATTATTTACATTAAACAACATCCTATCTGGTTTTAACCAGGTTTCACAAAAACATAAAATATCCATGTGGTATTTATCTGCTAACAATTCCACGTCTAAAATTTTGCCGGAGAAGCGATTTATATTTTGATGATATAGTAAAATATTACTATTCGTCTTCTCTTTTGTCGGCTCTAATAGTTTAAAGTATCTACTGTAGTATTATCAGAAAAACTGGATAATACTGTTAAATTACTAAACCTAGGCTCAGTTAAATCATCAATAACTGCGTGTATATTAAAAGCTAACAATGTAGCTAATAAATGTCGACTTTTTTTGGGAAGAAACATATGCTCCCGAATCAAAACAAAATCACTAACAAAATTGTTAGTGTCAAAAAATAATAAACGGTCACTATGACGACACGATAAAATATGCATCAAGTTATTTAAACTTGAAATATATTCATTTTCCTGAGCAAGTAACTTGTCAGAATAGGGCAATGCACATAAAATTAATTTGCCTAATCTTAACTTAAGTAGGGTGTCGATACCATTAACTATGTCCCTTTTTGTTACACTAAGACTATTTCCAAAAAGAAGTACTACAGTAGTTTGCTCATTCAATTGTGTATGTTGAATTTTATGAATAAGCTCATTAAAATGCAGTTTATGATAACAATGGTTCACTATTGTATGTTTAGAGTTGTTATTTAATAATGACCCAAAACCTGTTCCTAGTCCATCAGAATATACTAAGACATTACTTTGAGTGGGGTTCAAAGTTGTTACAGTATGAGCAAGAGGTAAGGTTGAAGGAGTAACATGTTGTGACATGAGAGGTAGCGGAGTGGCAGCACAACTACAGGTGAGGTTGTTAGTCAGTGACTCATACCTCTCTGCACTATACTTCACCAGGTCCACCAACTCACAAGCCTCCTGCATGCGCTCACTTAACATCTGTTGACTACATTCATATTTACAAAATATTTCCTTAAGTGTATTTTCCCTACTCAATAATTCCCTTTGAAGGTTCTGAATGTCAACATCATACATTTGTGAACTAGTTTCTAATTTACTAATACATATATTTAATTGGCCTTTTAGGTTTCTGAAATCTCTTCTAAGTTTAACATTATGTTTGTAAACATTTTGAGTTTTTAAAAGTTTCTTATATTTCTTAATACTCTTGTTGATTTTAATATATTTCTTTATTTTATTATGACTACTTAGAATTGGACATTTAGCTATGGTATCATCCACTGTAAGGTCTATGGTTATGGAGGGCCGCTCACATGCCAGTCCGGATGCATCATCCATCAGCTCATGGTACAGGTTCATGGTGTTAGAAACCTCTTGGCTGACTTTCAGCGAGTCCATGGAGGTTATGGTGTTATGGGCCTCGCACAATTCTGCTTCTAGTACAGATATACGCTTTAGTGCATGGTCATGAGTGTCATGGCACTGCTGAAAATCAGATAATTGTTGACGGAGACGGTGATGCTGGTCCAGTACATCCAAATGCTGGGAATGTAGTTCTGCAAGCTGGTTTTTGAGTTGAGCGTTTTTGTTCACTATTAACTCAATCTCAGATTCATAACATGAGTGAAGTAGGCATTTCTTGAGATGAACAAAATAACCGACGACACGGTTGGCGTAGTGGCTGAGCTATCGGCTGCTGCGCTGCGTGTCGCGGGTTCGATTCTCGCATGCAACAAATATTTGTAGGGCCCACAGATACTCGTAGTTGTTCTGGATCTGGGTGTCTTTTATAAGTGAAATGAAATGTTTGTAAAAAAAAAACCAAACTACACAATCAAAATTCTCAATACCAGTACACAATGTTAGAAGACCTACAAAACGTTCCTATAACTAAAGAAATAATAAAAAAAGAAATCACAAAACCAACCCTATAAAAGAATTCAAGCAATCTCCCCGGTAATCTCGAGGACTGGAGGGAGCGATATCGTACTATTTACTCTCCGCGTCGCCTGATATTTATAATGTCGCGAACGTTATGAATCAATTAAGAAAAACGCCGAAGAGGCTGTTTGATGTAGATTAAGTTAAGTTGAAGCTGAAGAAGATTACCTAATGATTTTGTATCTAGCTTCTGCAAGTGTCTTCGCCTGCGTGTTAAGTGTTTTATCATCCCAAGGGAATCCTTTATGCTATTCCAGACTATATTTTATCTATATAGCTATATATCTTAAGCCAAATTTCACCCACATCCATTCAGCCGTTCTAGCATGTTTGAGTAATAAACATTCATCTCTCACACATCCATCCAAACTTTTACATTTATTGTATATAAGTCAATATATAGGTCACAAATATACAGCCGGTTAATTGATAGCATTTTCAATTTAAAATTGAAATAGTGTCATAAAATGTCAACAAAAAATAAAATTACAACATACACACAACAAAAATAAATAAATAAATAAGTTTATTTCAGTTCATTTTGGCTTAAATGCATGTCGAGGAGTCTCCATTTAGGCATAAAAAATGCCTGTAGTTGGAGGCTCCGCTCTTCCCTTACATTATAAACTTATAAATAGGTAACAAAGAGAAAAAAACAAAAAAACAAAAAAATTAGGGTACCATCAATAAAACTGTATATGTGTGTGTGGGCGTGTGTGTGTTTGTGTGTGTGCGTATGTGTGTGTGTGGGTGTGTGTGTGTATGTATGTGTGAAAGGTTGAGAGACAGATTTTGAGTGTAAATGTGTGACTTAAATAAGCGAGTCACAGAATTCTATATTAGTTTATTGTTAGATCACACGTTGCAAAAGTAGCTCGGTATCATCATAATTTAAATTGTGTAGCCATATAATTAGTTTCTTTTTGCAATCATGTTTTTTTTTATCATAAATATATATTTGTTTATTAATTTTATTATACAAATAAGCTGATCGTTTTTTAAATTGTCTGGTGGCAAATTCTGTTTTGGTTGTGGGAACTTTTACTATGTGGTGTTTATTTCTCTTTTCTAATATTTTAGGATCATATGGTATCTCTTTGTGCGTTTTAAGGATAATATGAAGGATGTACAATTGTCTCACTGACAGCAGATTAGATAATTCGTAAAGCTTTTCAGTGGAGAATCTTCTTTTTTTGAAGTACATCACCTTAATCATCGCTCTTTGAGCGCGTTCCAACTCTAGAAAACTAGATTTCGTTGCTCCACCCCATACAACTATGCAATATATTAAAACAGACTGGACTAAAGATATATAAATTTCATTTAATATATTTCTGTTATTGTCACTATTTTTATTTACATTTATTCTCTTTGGCACAACATATCTCAGCTCTTTGAATATCCACATAAGTTTTCGTACTCTACTCATAACCTGTTCCAGTTGAGGATACCAGGAAAGGCGCTGATCAATGATCACTCCCAGATATTTTGTTTGGGTAACTTGTTGGATAGTAGGGCAATTGCAGCAAATTACATCCGAAGTAAAGTCGCACGTGTGGATTCTTAAATTGAATTCTTTATCTGGTTGAAACTGATTATAGATATTAAAACAAATGAAGTTGGTTTTGCTAGTGTTCAGGGTGAGCAGATTTTTGTTCAGCCACGTTGCCACAAGAGCTAGCCCCACTTCTGCACTATTTTTCACATCATCCCATGTTATCCCCGAGAAGACGACAGCTGTATCATCGGCGTATGAGAATACTTTGGCATTGCTAATCCTCATGTTGCATAGGTCATTTATATAAATTAAAAATAGAGTAGGTCCTAGTACACTACCTTGAGGAACGCCGTATAATACATCTGCGTCCTCCCCAACAACTTGTCCAAGTTTCACTTTTTGTGTCCTACCAGAAAGATAGTCTTTAAAAAGTGCTAGTGGTATTCCACGAACTCCAATAGCAAAATCAAAATCAAAAATCAAAATCAAAAACGTTTATTTCAAATAGACCAATTACAGGCACTTTTGAATTGTCAAATGTCGGTCAGTCAAACTAACAAGTGAAGCTAAGTTGCACGTTCCAAGGAGTAGATCTCTATGGAGAAGAACGTGCAAGAAACTCCATGGACACTCTTTTAAATAATATGTGTTACATATAATGTTTGGTTACATACTTCTTGTTGCTTCCATTATGTGAGCACAATGTAGATAATAATAAAAAAAATATTAAAAGATAGGAACTGAATTAAGCCACTGGCAGCTAAGAGATGACCAGTCTCATCTGAGGGCACCCGTTCACGAGCATGACGCGTGCATCAACCCCACTCAGCTCAACCATTTTGAAGGGAACCGAATGACCCAATAACACGCGCCACCAACAGCGAGACATTTGAGTGAGCATGACAAACTCTCAACTGCCATGCTCGCGATGTCAAAATAAAAAAAAAAAAAACAAAAAGTTGTAACCTAATAAAAATGCTCCATGGTACCTCACATTCACAAATTTGAAAAATAAAAGTGCTTCTACATTATACAATGCTATTATTTCTAAATATAACATGTAAAGAATCCTAAGTCCTATTGAAATAAACAAATGAAATAAAAATAAAACACTGAAAACAACAATACGAAAAGGGCAGCAGCATCTCTTCCAATATAAACTAATTTGTAGCTACAAATGTATGTGGCTGTGGAGCAGGACCGGCATTTAGCCAAGCATTTTTATCAAGGAGATAATCTTCCAATTTATAATATGCTTGTCTACATAGTGTGCGTTTAATGCATGTTTTAAATTTTGACTCGTTTAATTGGAGAATTTCTAGTGGAATTTCATTATAAAATTTTACACAGTACCCCATAAAAGAGCTAGCTACTTTAGCTACCCTGAATCGAGTCCTTATTTCTAGTATTAAAATTGTGCCTATCACTTATTTTAGTAAAAAGATGAATATTTTTCCGGACATACATTATATTTTCATAAATGTATTGACAAGGTACCGTCATGATGTTGATATCTTTAAATAATTCCCTAAGAGAATCGCGCCTGCGAAGATTGTATATGGCTCTGATAGCTCTTTTCTGCAGAATAAAAATAGACTCTATGTCTGCAGCCCGTCCCCATAGCAAAATACCGTAAGACATGATACTATGAAAGTAACTAAAATAGACCAGCCTCGCGGTATGTACATCAGTAAATTGACGGATTTTTCTGACAGCATATGCTGCTGAACTTAGCCGTCCTGCCAGAGATGTTAAATGAGGACCCCATTGTAGCCTCGAGTCGAGCGTGATTCCCAGGAAAACCGCGTTTTCGACGATTTCTAGTTTCTCCTTGTTCAATATTAGCTTCGAGCTTGTCTAAAAGAATGGGGGCAGAGACGGTATCAAAGGCTTTTCTAAGATCCAGAAAGGCTGCCATACATTTATTTCCTTTGTCGAGTTGCTCGGTTACTAAAGAACTTAGTGCTATTACAGCATCTTCAGTAGACTTTTTTTGCCTAAATCCAAATTGAGAAGGTGACAGAATATCAAATCTATTTAGATACTGCAAGAGTCGAGTATTTATCAATTTTTCAATAATTTTTGAAATTGTAGTTAAAACGGAAATGGGTCGATAATTGTTGACGTCGTCTCTATCACCACTCTTATACACAGGCGTAATAACAGATTTTTTTAGTGGAGTTGGAAAAGCACCTTTCTGGAAACATAGATTGGCAAGGTGCGTGATAATAGGTACAACTTCGTTTTTAGCAAGTTTCAAGAAGCAGGTGGGTATGTTGTCCCATCCGGGGGCACTGTCAGATCGTAGATTCATAAGCGTAGTACAAACTTCGGGTTGATCAGTATCCAGTAGTACCATTGAGCTTGTGTGAGATGGCGTTTTATTTAGGGGTTGGCTAAATAAGTTTGTACTAGATGGTATGTTTTGTGCAAGATCTCTGCCTATACTTGCAAAATAGTTATTTATAAAGTTTGCGGATTCTTTGGGAGATGATTTAACCTGCAGCAACTCTAAGTTTTCTGTTCGTGATTTATTTGTATAAGTAATATTTTTTATATTTTTCCAGAGAAGTCTATTGTTTTTGATAGAGTTAGTAATTTGGACCCTATTATATTTTCTTTTTAACTTTTTTATGAGATTATTGCAATGGTTTCTATACCGCGTATATGTAATTTTGGCAATTTCATTGTGAGGATCATCTTAGAATACCCTCAGTAATCCAGGGCTTTATTAATCTTTTACTGCTTGGTATGGTAATAGTTCGTGTATTTGCCTTTAATGATTCAGTTATTTTTTCTATTAAGGAGATCGTAACTACAGTTGGGTCATCAATAAATAGAAGTTCAGCTAAATTTTTATTCTGCAAGTATAGCAGAGCACTGTTAAAATCTATAGTGGTTTTCATTTTATCCGGAGAGATTTTGTCTTTTATTTTTGCCAAAGAAAGAAAGGTAGTATAGTGGTCAGTAGTGGTAGTGCGTAAGATAGCTATAAATGCGGTTATTTTTTTCGGATTGATTTTTAGCATAAAATGATCAAGACAATTCATTTCTCTAGTGGGTAGTGTATGCCCAGCCAGAATTCCGTATGACGATAACATAGTAAGGTAATTTACTCTATTTTTGTGTTCGTAATAGTGTTCAGTTTCCCTAGGTCTTAGGTTAATATTTATATCCCCTGTTTTTTTTTTTTTTTTGTGCTTATATTCTACCGCGGACATAGACATCCGCGCCCTTTTTTACTTTATTAATTTGTTTAATATTTTTTCATAATATTACAATTATTGGACTCCTACGTCGGACATTATTTCTAGTCTTACTTAACTAACTTAAGTCTACGTGAGTTCATCTTTCATTAAATACTATATATATATATATATTTTTTTTTTTTTTTTTTTTTATATTTTTTTTTTTTTTTTTTTTTTTTTTTATTACACACTGGCATTACAATTTTATATTTCTATTTACTACTTATCTTTATATTATTGACTATTTTGTTTACTGATTTCTATTGATACAATGCTTATGTTATTTACTATTTTGTCTAATTATTTCTATTTGTACACTTTCGGGGGAGATGCATGGCAGTGCGAGCAGACCAGTCCCGGCCGACGGTCCCCGTTCTAGAACCCCGTCGTTAGGACTTTAAGCTGAGTATGACTGACTCGTTCCACCATGCAGCTTTACATGTATATTTTTTCATTACAGGATTTAGACAGGGTGATGGTTTGGGTTTTGGGAGGTGTTTGGGTTAGAGTTGTTGGATAGAATTTGTTAGGTGGCGTTTTGGTGATGTCTGCTGACCAGGGACTTCACTAGCGTGAGCAAGGCCTCTATGACGACCACGTCTCGATGCTGCATGGCCGTCTTAAGATTGTAGTTGACGACCGTTTTGGTTGGCGCATCCATCGCCCTCTTAACAAAGCGGCCTGTGGCGTCATCGGCGTCGTCGGTGTAATAGACGCAACTAACTGTATGTCTGGACACCGCCACTACCGCGTGGGAGATGCTGTCGTGGACCTGAAGCCTTCTGGACTTGGTGTTGATGATGATGACACTTTCGTAGGTCAACCCCTGAGCCTCGTGTATGGTTAGCAGGCGCGACCCTTCGCCGGATCCAAATCCCTGGCTCGCAAGAGAAGCTTTCTCCCCCTGCGTATGAACCAGGAACAGGGTGTTTTGGGCAGTGCTCGTTATTTGCGCCCCTGTGTAACCTTTCACCCTCAGGGAGTGGACCCGCGACAGCGACGACTTGGAGGAGTATATACCGGGGTATATCTCACTCAGTACAAACGCCACGTCCATTGGATTGCGGTGTGTGCAGAGAAACTCCTGGGTGATGCCAGCCACCAGGTCTGGACGGGTATACCTAAGCTCGAAAAGGTTCTCTCTGTCCAAAAATGGAAGCTGGTTAACGTCTCCGACGAGGACAAGCTCGCTTGCTCCAGACAACTTTACTGCCATGACTATGGCCCCAAAGTGGTTCATAAGAGCCTCGTCTACCGTAAGACGGTAGCATTTGTCTTGACTCTTGAAACCGTTTGCTAGGATTGAGGCCATAGTGCGCACCTTGGTCTTTGCTCGGTCTCCTAAGCGGCGCGCAAGCTTTTCCCTAAGATCTTTGGCAGCTTCTGTTGTCGTGGTGGCTAACACGTCCCTGTCCTCGTCGAAGTGCTTTACCAGCCAGGTTGTCTTACCGCAACCCGGAACTCCGTTAATCCATCTGATATTGGGTACCGCCCAGCTTTCCTGCGATGCCGGGATACCTGAGGTTCCCGAAATGGACTGTGCCATTTCCAGGATCTTATCATCCGGCATGATTTTGGTACATTTGGCGGTAACCACTATCGGATCGTCATTTGGCACGCTGAACTTGAGTTTGCCTGAGCGCTCCGTCTCCTCCTTGTCCAGGGCCACAAAACCACTACTCGCGCTGTAGGCTGCCATATACGAACCCGTCATTTCCCCTTTGATGACTTGGCATGTAACGTTGTCGTACACCGCTGCCCCTGCTTCCTCGAGCAGTACCCTTAACAGACCCTCTGTGTCTCTCTGGTAGGTCTGCAGGATCTTCCTGCATGTCGTAAGATTGACCTCTCTGGTTGCTCTTACAATTGCTACGTACTCGAGGAACGCGCTCTTTACGTGGTCCGTGGTACCCGACTTTACTGCGAGGGTCGGCGGGCTGACTTGCCCTTTGTCGGCTCGTGTTGGCTTAGGCTTTTGCTGGGTTGGTTCCTTTGGTGTTTTTCTGAAGAACCTCTCCAGTGCTGTCCCCTGCTTGTGAGATGCGTGGCTGGTGCTTGGGAGCAGTGCACTGAGGAAAGTGCCGAACGCTTTCAGGCGACTCCTCGACCGGGCCCTGTCCTCCGGGTTTGTGGTGTTGCACTGCTCCTTTGCAGCTTTTTCGGCTGCTGCCTTCTGCTGGGCCCTTTCCGATCCGCTTTGAGTGGTGGGGCTTGTTGTGGGGCTCGTCGCGCTGGCTGTTGGTTGTCCGGGGGCTTTGAGGAAACTCAGGGTTTCGCCTCTGTCCTCATAGACAACGACCTCATGATGTTCTGAGGCCTTTAGACAGCCAAAGCGGTCTGCGACGTCTCCTCTCTCTCTTCCCACCACCATTGCGTCCACGCTTATGATTCGGGCCGCGGATGACATGTAGTCTCCTGCCTCCCCAATCTTCTGAAGCAATGAGCTTGCCTGACCAAATGGAGTAGCCTCTCCCCACTCTAGCAATGCGATTGTTTTCCCTTTAAATCGCATTACACGACATCGGTGAGTGGCCACTTCCACTTGAGGTAGTGCAGCATACTTGCTGCCTTTTATGCTCGTTTTGGTGGTGCTTCCGTTAATCAGGGCGGCAATACCCGGTGAAAGGTGTATTCGGGCCGCAGCTCGACTTGAGCCTATGCAGAAGCCTATGCCTAACTTCTCCTGATCCCTGTTCATGAACAGAGCGACGCCTCGCAGTCGGATGCCAGGGACTCCGTCTTCTCCGCATGCCAGGAATTGTGTAGTAGTCATCCTAGAGGCTGGTTGTAGGCTGGCTGTTACTGAATCCGCTGCTGCTACCGTTGGTAATGGCCGTTGGTTAGAGTGTGTGTGTGTAACTTGTGCATCAGTCAATGGTGTGGTTGATGTTGCTTGTGTAGTTGTGGTTGTTGTTTGTGTGGTTGTAGTAGTTGTTTGTGTGGTTGTGGTTATTATTGTGGTTGTGTGTGTTCGAGTGTGTGGTCGACTTCGCAAGGTTACGTCCGTTTTGTTGGCCTTTGCTGCGACTGTGGCGACTTTACTCGCGAATGCCAAGAATGGAATCCTAGTAGCTGGTCTCCCCATGATGGTGTGGAGTGTGGACTGGCTAAGCTGGGTTTCGAATTTTACTTCGAGCTCCATTCTGTCTTGGCTAAACCTTGGGCATTCGAAAAGCAGGTGCCAGACTGTCTCTTCGCAGCTCGTGTCACAGACGCACGAGGGACTATCTTTGAGATGGAAGCGGTGGAGATATGCTGAGAATCCTCCGTGTCCTGTAAGGATTTGTACATGGACCGGTGTGAGCACAGCGTCTCTGAGTGTCCTTTTTGCGGCTAGGACGTCTGGAAAGAATACTTTCGTGACCGATCCTGTACTCGAGGACTCGTACCGCGCTTGCCACTTCCTTATAGTCCCCTCCCGTATCTTCCTCCTCACGAACGATACGGGGACCCTGCTGTAGTCAGATGTGAGTTTTGTTAGGGCTGCCTCCTTGGCCAGCTCATCCGCTCTCTCATTCCCGGCAGTTCCCACATGGGCCTTAAGCCAGAAGAGCCTCACTTCTCTGCCCTCCTCTCTGATTTCACTGACGCTTCTTTTGATTTGGAGTGCCAGGTGGTGAGTGACAGACGGTCTCCTAAGCAGGTCCAGTGACGATTTCGAATCACTAAAGATGCTCACGGAGGCCGCCTTGGATTCTCTTGCCATTCTGACAGCTCTGAAGAGAGCGTACATTTCCGATTGGAAGACGGTGTTGTGAGGCTCCAAGCCGAAGGTGCTGAACTTTGACTCCGTCCCGTTTTCCCACCAAGTTAGGGCAGCTCCGACTTTCCCCTCTATCTTGCTGCCATCGGTGTATATCTGGGGGCCGAATACTTGGTGAGTTTCCAGGGTTTCGGGAGTCAAATTCTGTAGGCATTCATAATCGGTTGTTGTGAGTTGCGCTGGGTGGGGATTTTTGGAATAGTGCACGTTGCGCTCCAGCTCGCGGCCCAACGGTATGAACTCTTGGGAATGTCCCTTTTTGATCTTGAAAAGGGTTGCCGCCTCGATTACTCGGAGGTCTAGGGGGAGTTGACCTGACAGGATAAGTGCCGATGTCAGAGACACCGTGCGGTATGCTTTGCAGATTTTTTGCGCGAATCCCCTCTGCAGTGAGTCAAACTTTTTCCTTGTCATCAGTTTCTCAGCTGCGGGGGCCCACGCACTCGCTGCATACATCACGATGGGCTCTATCACCGACACGTATATCGTCCTGATTATATCTCTGTTGAGACCCCAAGTCACCCTCGCCGCACATGCCAACTGATTATAGATGTCTGTTGCCTTTCTACAGGTCGCAGACACGTGCGCATTGAAGGTGAGTTTGGAGTCTATCGTGAGACCTAACAGCTTCACCTCCTCAACCAGGCTAAGCCGCGTGCCCGACATATGAAGTACCGGAACGTCGTACTTTCGCTTTCTCGTTAACACCATCGCATTGGTCTTGTGCGCGGCGAAACGTAGCTTATTTTGGACGCCCCATTCCGATACCTTTACTAGCGTGCTGTTGGCTGATTGCTGCAGGGGACCGGCTGTGAAGTCAGAGAAAACCAGAACAACGTCGTCCGCGAAGGCCTGGCAGTATACCCCCATACTAGCCATTTTGTGTAGAAGTGAGTCTAGGATAAGGTTCCAAAACGTCGGTCCGGCAATTGAGCCCTGGACGCATCCTTTCGTGGTTCCCTTCTCGCTAGTCGCTCTGGCGTAGTTGACCCTGATGTTCCGGTCTTCGAGGTATGAGGCGACGAGAGCGTAGATATTTGCTGGACAATTCTTGGCTACCATCTGCTTCTTGAGTGCGGGCCACCACGCGTTGTCGAATGCTCCCTCAATGTCCAGTGATATCAAAAGCACGATCTTTTTGGCTTTGATTTCTGCTCGTAAGTGGCCCACTAGAGCATAGAGGGCATCCTCGGTTCCGCGCTGTGGCATGAAGCCATATTGGTTTGTGTGTAGTGTTGGGAGGAAGTGCCACTGTAATCGGCCCACTAAAAGTTTCTCGAAAATTTTTCCTAGGACCGAGAGCAGACCTATTGGCCTGTACGACTTGGGGCTGGTATAGTCGTCCTTTCCTGGCTTGCGGAGAATGCAAACGTGGGCGACCTTCCACTGCTTCGGGAAGTGTGACAGCGACAAACACTTGTTTGCTATCGCTAAGAACACCTCCCTATCGCAGTTTATTGCCGCTGTGCAGATGTCTGCTGTTAATCCGTCGGGACCGGGGGCTTTTTTCGGATTTTGGTTCTGGAGAACCATTTCCAGCTCCGCGGTCGTAAAGGGTGGATCGTCTGCAGACAGACCTTGGGGATTCTTCTCCTCCGCTAGCCTCCTTAGCGCAGTGTGGTAGGGCTGTTCAGCATCCGTTGAGTCGTCGGGGTAGAAGGTTTTTGCCAGAAGATCCGCAGATTGCTCTGGACTGAGCGTCTCGCCTGCGGTGTTTCTCAGGAGCGCGTCGTCCTGACTTCTGGCTGTCTTCCTTATTACCCTGTAGATGCCGTCCCACATGCTCTCTCGGTCCTGCTTCGTGCAGAACTCCTTCCAGTTGGCTGTGGCTGCTTCCGTTGCTGCTGTCGTGTAAGTTTGTTTGGCCAGCACGTACTCTTGGATGGTGAAGTGTCTCCGGCTTGCGGCTGCGTTCCGGATCCTCCTCTTCTTCGCCATGGCGTCTTTTTTGAGACGGTCTAGAGAAGGGGTCCACCATGGGGGCTTGGCGTTGTGTTTGGGCGACCCAAGTTTTGGAATCGCTTCCTCGCATGAGCGGTGGATGTTCTGAATATAATTTGAAATAATTGTTTCCAGATCCTCTGGGTTCGATGCGTTTGAGACTTTGACTTGGGTGATGCCACTGTCTGCTAGACTGGTCTTAAAATGGGTGTTGAATTCGGACCACTTGGCCTTCTTGGTGTTGTAGATGCGCGTCGAAATCGGCCTTAAGGGTTCCAGGGGCTTTTCTAGGCGCATCGAGAAGGTTATAGCGTTGTGGTCTGAAGTTGTTAGACTTCTTTCTACCCGCCACTCCTCGACCTTACCCAGTAGCGACGAACTGCAAGCTGTCACGTCGACGATGCTTGTGCACCACCTGTCATTTCTGTATGTCTCGAACGTTGGTGTTTGACCCGTATTTAGGATGTGGAGATCCTGCTCATTGAGGAAAGAACTGTACGCCGCCCCGCGATGGTTTTCGGAAACACTTCCCCACCAATGGCTCCAGGCGTTTACGTCTCCTCTTATCACAATGTTTCTTTTTTGTACGTTTAATGATTCCAAATGTAAGCTTAAAGAGTCAATAAAATTATCTGCGCTTAAATTTGCAGGGGATCTATATATACCAACGACAATGTTATTTAGTACCTCAATCTGCAGACACGATGCGTTTAAGAGCTTAACTTCTGTAACTTTTTGTTTTAAAGATTTTTCCACATACGCGACGACTCCATCGTGTTTATTCAAAAGGTTTGTGGTATAATAGCAATTGTAATTTTCTAGTTGTGGTATAGGTTTATTTAAATTAAGTTGGCATTCCGTTAATATAATGGTGTCTGCTTCAAATTGAAGACCAGATAATGTAAGTAAGAAATCGTCGAAATTGCAATAAATTCCTCTGATGTTCTGGGAAATTACAGTAAAATCATTTTTGTTTATGTATGTATGTTTGTCAAGATCTGAACAGTCGCATGTGATCGATTTAGCAAGGTGTATGCTGTCCATTTCTTGTAGTATTTGTAATGAATCACACGCGGCAGCCATTTTTTAAATAATAAGTTATACTTGTCCTTGCTGGCCATTGCTTAAAATGTGTGTAGTGTGTCGGTTTATTGTTTGTGTTTGTCTTGTGTGTGTTACTGATTGTTTGGACATATATTTTAACAGTGTGTTTATTGTGGTAGTGTGATCTAAAGAGATGGATGGAATGATAAGATTTTTTTTGTTCTTTATAGCTGAGCAAACATTCAAAAGTGATACAATTTTCGTTTAAAGCTAATAAATCAATTACAATGATACAAACTAAAATTATAAAAAGGTAAAAATGCTGAGAGTCATGCTTTGTTTTTAATGCTGGCAAGATCGTGCTCTGATTTGATGTGCAGGCGTTCGTTATCATCGATCCGCAGAAAAACCGCTCCACGAAAAATCCAGCATGTGTTGCCATTTATTTTGGCAAATTCACGGACTTGAGAGAATAATTTGGCAGTCTTTTTTGTGACACTCTCAGACACATAGATAGGCTTCCTTTCTCCTTTCAAGCTAAAATGTCCAGTATGTAGCTTATCACTTAACTCTTTAACTTTGTTGAATTTTTTTGTAGCAGTTAGAACCTTTTCTTTCCTCAGTACTGTAGAAAACTCGGCAATGATAGTGCCTGTACCTTTCGATTTTTCAGGTGGTTTTATTCTGTAGATGTCTTTGATGTCAGTATCCCTGATCTCAGCATCAACTATCTTGCCCAGCTCAGACATAACATTGCTCAGTTCCTCTTTGCCTTCAAACTTATTCTGGTCGGAGATCAGTTTTGGTACATTTCGAATTTCAATTGTTGCTGAACAGGTTTTCCTTTCCAAATAATCTATTCTTTCCTCCAGTGCAATAATCCGTTTCCTGTCATCCTTCCTCTCATTCCGTAGCAATTCAATCTGGTTCAGAGCCACGTCATACTTCTCTGATAAGAAACTGATACTTTCCTTAATCTCGTCGCTCTGCTTTTGTAGGGTCGCTTGCATCTCCCGGAAGCGTAAGTCTTGTTCAGATGCCAGAGAATTGAACAATGTACGCATTTCTGTCATAACATCACCCATATTCGCAGCATTCGCAGTTTTGATTTGGGGAGGCGTTCTCAAAGCTCGTCTTTTATTAGTCCTATGGGACACATTTTCATATTCATCAGCATGTTCTTCCAGATCCGGCTCAGATTCAGTCTGCAACTCCCTAGCACGCTCCTTTAGATTTTCGCTGACCTGACATGGCTGACTCATTTCAGAAACCCTTGTATGTACCAGGGAGTTATCAACTACAGGCTCGGGAATATAAAGTCACCTGCGTGGAACGGAAACGGTCGATGCTAAAGTTCCTGATTTAGTAGGTTCTTGGAACGCTATTGACAGATGACAGACGACGGTTGACAATTGATAGATGACACTGTCAGGTGACTTTGACAGAATAATACTGCCACTGAGAATGGCGTTGACGGATGACAAGGACAGAGAACACTCACTCATTCGCTGTCGCTGGCGCACGCTTGCGTAGTGGTTATAGTTGCAAAGTCCGTGTATGTGTGAGTTTAACGCTCACCGCGCCGCACGTTCACCGCCACTTGTTTCTGCGCTCCTAGTACTTCTTCCGAACTGTTTTTATTTTATTTTTGATTTAAATACGTTTATTAAATTATTTCCTTTGCGCTAATCACACGTCTACACTGCTTTGTATCCAAGGGAAAGAGGACAAAATTTAATTTAATTTAATTTAAACAACATGCAAAACAAAACAAAATTTAGTGACCGAAGCGAATTTCTGCAAAACCGACTTCACACAGTCTTCTCTGTGTTACGTATTTATTTTGAATTTTCATGCGAATGATTTATTAATAACTGCATTAGACATTTTCATTAATTTAAATTTTTAACAAATTAGTGCAAGAGCGAGCGAAGCGAGCTCGGGAATTTAGGGCACCCCGACATGGATATAGTAGGTTCGAAGGAGATGACGGGAGCTGAAGTGAGCAAGCAAAGCGTGCGAACTTAGCTCCCGTTATCTCCTTCATGTTATGTTACATTAAACCCTGCAGACAGAAATAGGAGCCCCGTCTCCGTCGACAATTTTTTTTCAAGTCGCTTTTTATACATTTGTATTCGCCCACTGTTTCTCTCTCACTTAGCATTTTAGGAGTTAATTATTATGCGTATAAAACTTATGTTCTAAAATCATTATGCGTAAATAAATTTATGCTGTAGAATGTTAAGCTTAAACATTATTATGATTAGAGAAATTATGACAAAAATTATGCGTAAGCTGTTTTGCCTAAATAAATAAAATTAGAGTAAACAAAAGATGTCATGTTATATTATATCTTAAAATTTTATGAAAATGGATAGGGTACCATAAAATAGTGTGCACAAAATTTCTAGGCCTTTGGAAAGTATGGTAAACAAAACAGTGGTATAATGAATTTTAGGGAACATAAAACTTCGAACAAATGTTATTTTGGCTAAGTGTAACTTCGGTAAAAAGTTCTGCGACCAAATGAACGTCGGAGTAACGAAAAAAATCGATATGATTATAGGTTAACTGAGTCAGTGGCAGACGTGACTTCGATGATGTAAAAAAAAAATGATAATAGTTGAAAAGTTTAAGGTGAAATGAAAATCGGTCAAATATTTTTCGAACTTATGATATATAGTAACTATCACCAACCAACTAACAACTTTATTTAAGTATAAAATGTTTTACTGTTCCAAGTAAATTTTATAAGTTGGTCGACTATAACTGCTGCTGACAGGGTGAGGGGGACACTTGACTTTAATAAAAATTTGCAATTTAAATCTTAATTATACGCAAACGGATCTCTGAATCGAAAAGAGTTTTGAACAGACCCGGTTTTTTTTTTCAATGTTACCCCACACCATGGGGCAGCATGAAATAAAAAAAAACATCCCCACTTTACGTGTACAGGAGGTACCTAAGCCAAAATTTGAGAATTTTTTAACTTGCCAGTTAAAAAATTCTCAAAATTTTGTAATAAACGCTCAGTTTGGTGGTTTTAAATTACAAATTTTTGTTAAAGTCAAGTATACCCCTCCCCCTGTCGGCGAAATGGTTGCTTTTCGGTAAAATTCATGGCAGAAGTATATATGACGAAATTAAAAGGAAAACTATCTAGGCTATACAAGTTTACGAGCGAGTGACTAAAGATTTTAGTTTCAGACTTTTTCACGGTGACATTTTGTGAATGGGACATTCTGCGTCAGATCCACTTACGCATGTGTGCCTCGGTTTCGCCTCTGCCCTCATTTATACGTCCGTCCATCAATTCCTCTTTTGCTGGCCGCTTTAGTAATGTACTATTTGTAATACCAGGAGACTCGCAGCGTAAATTAACCAAAAATGGGGAGGAAATAATTAGACAAACAAAACTATAATTTAAGGGGATATATCAAAAACTAAAACCGCATAAAGCGCGTATTCCCGCGCGATTTAACTTACGGCGAAGCTATTCTGACGCAATTTACTCTACCGAATTAACCGACTGCGTAGGGTTGTGAATAAATGTTTTGTTGTTTGGTATTTTACCGGCCTTTTGTTCGACAAGTTGAATATTTTGTTTTGTGCAGTATTTAGGCCGCGTTAAGAAGACATGGTTGTTTGATTCTTTAAAGGGTGCTGTTAAACAAGGGTTTAAAAGTATTTACAAATTCCTTATTTTCAAAATCGGTCCACAATTGACGGAGATATAGGTGAACATAAACAAAAAAAAAACCATGAAGTCGAACATAGAACCTCATTTTGGAAAGTCGGTTAAAAACTAAAAAACACGCTTCATGTTAATTTTTATTATTTTTAATTGACTGATATTGTTAAGTCATCATTTTGAAAAAGCACCCCACGTTTTCTTACCGACTTCAAAAAAGAGAAGATTGTCAATTCATCGGAATGTTTTTTGCTTTTTTTTTATTTTCCCCGATTACTCAAAGAGGCTTGGACCGATTTGAATTTTCTATTAAAGATTTGTTATTTTTTTTAATGAAAGAAAGAAAAAGCGTTTATTTGCCACAAAAACGACAGACACCATTTTAGATTTTTCCTAAAATTAAACCCTGAACGGTAGTATTAGTAAGTACTTAAATTATGTTTGTAAAGAAAAGTAAGATTAAAATAAAAAAATCATTCTTTTTTTTTTTTAAGCGTTTCTCCACTCTAGGAATTTCTTACTGTATCGTGGGTGCGTTTACAAACATATAAACTCACATACATAACACCCAGAGCCGGAACAACTATCTGTAGGCATTACAAATATTTGTTCCGTGCGGGAATCGAACCCGCGACACGCAGCGCAGCAGTCAATCGCTCAACCATTGCGCCAACCGTGCGCCCAATTTGAGTACAGTATAAGGATGATGAGTTAGAGGAAGTTTGAAAGTGGCGCCAGTGACAGAAAAGTTGAAAGGAAACCGTTTGTCCTGGTATGGTCATATGATGAGGAGGGATGAAACGCATGTTACTAAAAGAGTTATGAATATAAATGTGGATGGATGGAGAGGGAGGGGACGGCCAAAGAAAAGATGGATGAACTGTGTGAGGAGTGATATGAAAGAAAAGGGAGTCAGTGATAGCGTGACGGGGGACAGGATGGTATGGAAGAAGAAAACGTGTTGCGCTGACCCCAAGTAACATGGGACAAGGGCAGGAAGAAGAAGATAAGGATGATGAGTTAGTACTAGCAGATGCATGTCGTGACTGTGATAAGAAAAATAAATTCAATTTCGGTAGTCGGTGTTCCTGTTTTTGTTTCTTCGTTTTTTGACACCGACTTCCGAAATTGGAGTTATTTTTCACTTTGTAGTGTTTGGTACTTTTTTGTAATTTTTATTTTTCACTTTTAGTTGTGATACATAATGGACCACTCTAGACTATAATGTCTAAAATGATGCCAGAATAGCCAGAACAGATTAACCCAATAACATGAAACTTAAAAAAAACCATTGGAATGAGAGTATATCAGGGTGAACTGTTCACAATTGCGTAGCCCTTTAGAGCACACCAGTGTGATGTTATGTTATGATATGGTGTGAACAATAAACAGACATACGAATGCAGCTATCCCGAGTGATTTGCCGTTAGTAGACCACATGATAAGCTACAAAAGAATCATTAAAATCGGTTCATTTAGTAAAAAGTTCTGAGGTAACACACATAAAAAATCATACAGACGAGTTGATAACCTCCTCCTTTTTGGGTTAAAATATGGTTTATTTGCAGCGCGATGTTCCGTACTCAAACTTAAAATACCTTCTCAAACACACACGATTAATAAACTCCCGAAAGACTTAACTAAACCATGCAACCTGACCTAAGCTAATCGGCACATCTAAGTAAATTAACTAACCCAATTACATTCACTAACGGCTCTAAACTACAGTTAAACTTCTAAATTCCCGACAAGTACAGTTAAGTTTTCACCTACTGATCTGTAACGCTTTGTAAGATTTAAGTTAGTTAGCACGAACAGTGCTACCCACAGATATAAATCTAACTAGATGACGCGACTGTATGTACTTCACGTGTCAAAAAACGGAGTAAAATTACGATCGTAATCTGAGATTTTCATTTAGCATTATTGGCACCGAAAATCCACCGAAATCTTGAAAAATGCCTTTTTATGCCATTATGAGCTGTAAATACTGTATAGAAAAAGTTGGTCGAGGTATTGGAAATGTTTTCTTTCATTGGTAAGTACTTAAACTTGTTTTTAATTGTGTGTAAAAAGTGGCACGCTTGGTGTTCATACAAATGGAGGGACTTGCGTCATCTAGTTAGATTTATGTCTGTGGTGCTACCCAATTGAAGGGTAAATAATTTAGAAGGAAGCTTAGTGATTATCTAGTTGCCGGTTTTCGGGTCTAATGGGTTTGTGATCTGTGTGTGATGTGACACCATTATGAAAACTTTGCCACCATTACGGTATTTGCCTTGTGGAATCTCAGTACTCCTCATAATCTACAAAGAATTCTAGCAATCATCAAAATATTCGCAAGTTATTTTGGCACTAGCGAGCTACTCGCAAAACTGAAATGATAACGGGGCGTTTGTCAAAGTTTTTAGATAGACACTGTCTAACAGAAAAATATGAAAATTAGATATATGAACGAAAAAAAAAGAAATCTTGATAATAGGATTTTGGTTACACCCCACGGGTACGGAAACCTAAAAAAACACATTAATTCAACAAAAAATCTAATCAGTTTTCTATACTTAAAATAATATGCCCGAAAAATTATACTACAAGTTATTTAGATGAAGTGAAATAACACACGATGTAAAAGTTCAATGTCCTGTCTGTATACTAATCCGCAATACAATTCCTCCAATCTATTCACTCTACCATTACATCATCAACTTTCAAGCCTCACAAGCCTTACATTCACCCGTACCTCTTATCTGTCTTTCACAAGTTCCTCCGTCATTCCAAGGTCTTTCTCCATGATATTGGTGACATGAGAATTTATGGTTATTACGGTATCGGCACAAAGAGGGAAGGGTCGTTACTTTGAATTGAGGTGTATCAATGGGATGGGACACATGAGGCTATGGGACCCTGGTGTATGAAGATCCTGTGCTGTTAGATTTTATTTGACTCGGTGACCCTTTGATAGGTAATGTTGAATGTGATCGTTTGAAGATGTCTTTATCAAAAGTAGATGAGTGCTTTGTTATGGAACAGGACAGACAAAGAGACGAACTTTGACACTAATCACACTATCATACTAATATTATAAATGTGAATGTAAGTTTGTTTGTTACGCTTTCACGCAAAAACTACTGAACTGATCATCATGAAACTTTGTACATATATTCTTAGAGGTATTAGAAGTAACATAGGACACTTTTTTTCTTTTAATGGCTTCGCTGCTAGCGAAGCTGCGGGTAAAAGCAAGTCCTACTTCCTACTATCCTACTTCCTACTAATATTATAAATGCGAAAGTTTGTATGGGTGGATGTATGTTTGTTACTCTTTCACGCAAAAACTAATAAACGGATTTGGATGAAACTTCACGGTAATATAGGTTATACATCAGAATAATACATAGGCTACAAATAATAACGATTTTTTGTAATTTTGTCATAAAATAACGATAAATATCAAGTAAGTTGGAAAAAAATCTGCCCTCTGAGAGCTATATTCGCGTGCGCTGCCTAAACCGTTGCAGATACACAAATACAATGTAGCGTAGGATTGTTTGTCTTAGCTATTTCTAAATAAAAGTCCTTGACACCATATATCTACCTTTCATGTGGCAGCCACTATAATCAAAAACATTAGAGATTCCTATGAAAATTTTAATAATGTAAACCAAAGTAGCAAAATGTTGGATATAAAATTCGTTCTTAGGCGTGCACTGAGAAAAATATTGATGATACATAAAAAATATGTACTACATGATTAGGTAGGGTATGGTAGGGTGGTACCTACCCTGGTAGGGTATGGTAGGTGGGTAGGGTAAGTGGGTAGAGTAGGTCTGGTAGGTAGGGTAGGTAGGCAGGTAGCCAATTGACGGGAGCGAAGCCCCGGGGGTCAGCTAGTATTATTATAAAGGCGAAAGTATGTGAATGTGTTTGTTGCTTCTTCACGCTCAAACGGCTGGACTGATCGGATGAAATTAAGCATAGTGATAGATTATAGTCGATTTCTATCCCGGGAATATGTTTCTTCGGGATAATTTTCGACTTTCACGTGGGTGTAACCGCTGGCAGAAGCTAGTAATGTTATAAAGGCGAAAGTTTGTGTGTTTGTTACTTCTTCACTCTCAAACAGCTGGACGGATTTGGATGAAATTAAACATAGAGATAGATAGAGTCAGGAATAGCACATAGTATTTTACCCTGGGAATATGATTCTTCGAGACAATTTTCGCTTTTTACAGGCTTTTGCAGGCGAAGCCACTGGCAGAAGCTAGTCAGAGATAATCGTGTCGGTTGTGCTTGTCTGTCCCACATATTTTAGACTTTTTGAGAATAGCTATCCCCGATATAATTTTACTTTGTCTAGGCGTTAAGGATGCTTAAATTTTTTTTTAAAGATCATTATTTAAAATTTTATAAGTCGACAGGCGCAATGGCTCTGCGATACTTATCGTGGGTCTGATTTCTACAGAAGTTTCAATTTTCAAATAATTTTAAAGTTAGTATACATATTGCAAATATCAGTTTCTGAATCGTCAATCTTAAAATATTGTCAAGCGCGGGTTATTAATAACCAATCGTATCAC
Source organism: Orthosia gracilis (assembly GCA_947562075.1). Taxonomy (NCBI): domain Eukaryota; kingdom Metazoa; phylum Arthropoda; class Insecta; order Lepidoptera; family Noctuidae; genus Orthosia; species Orthosia gracilis. The sequence continues at coordinate 23,008,570 of OX387275.1, forward strand.
TTATCTTATCTTGTGCAGGGGCCGAGAAATAACTCGGACACTTCGATCCTAATTGGGATTTTTTGTGGTCCCCTAGATAACCTACTTCTTCCAATCGTATCACTTGCGTTGCATCTAATTTGACACACATTCTAATTTTTTTAGGAGCCAGGTATCTACCTAAGATTTTTCAGGAGCCAGGTACATACCAAACATTTTTTTTTCTTGCGCTTGACCACTATCTCACCTGATGGTACAAGATGATGTGGTCGACGGTGAAGCACGCTTGCCTAAAAGCAACCTATTCACTCTTGACTTTAAGACCTAGGGCTCTTTTCTTTTCTTGACGTGCTTCAGTAGCTACAACCCCTAGGTCACACCAAAACCAAATAAGCCATATTTACCATGCTTTCTCCCGTATTCATCTTCACACAAACCCTACAATGCCTCACACATCTAGAATCATTTAACGAGACCACGAAATGGAACTGTGTGCTTGCAACAGAAAATTATGGCTCACTTTACTGTTTCGCATGTAAGCTGCTGAATGCAAGCGAATGTGTTGTAGTGGCCGTAAAACATTCTTAGAAGTTTTATAGTACGTATACTGATAGTGTTTCTGTGGAAGGGAGGAAAAGAGGTTTTATAGGGTTTGCTTTGAAGAAAAATTATTTTGATGCCAAGCTTGCTTTTTTAGGGCTTCGTTCCTCAATAAGGAAGGAATCACTATGGGATCACTTAGTTGTCTGTCTGTCTACAAAAAAGTTCTCAATTTGGAAAAAGTTAAGTACGTAACTCTAATATAAGTATTTCATAAGTTCTGAATCGAAAATTAAAAACAGTAAAATGAAAGTGACAAATTTGTAAACGCTACTTAGCTACTGTAATAGTAATGGGGGTGTTTCCTGGGTAGAAATAATATAATTCTATTAACTCCGTCAGTAAAATTATCAAACCCTGTGGACAGCCAAATCGACCATAGCTTAATTGCTATTAATTCTTTTGTGAACTGTACGAAGGAGGTTCCATGTATCACTATGGAAAATTCTTTTGTAACTCCAGATAGTAGTTTAAACTAATTCATAGGACAACAGAGAGTACCAGTAACACCATAGTTATACCAAGTAATAACGAGGTATTTTCTTGCTTTCAAAAAGTTAAAAGCCAAAAAGGGGCTCAGCAGCATGTCTTGAAGTTATTTCATCAAAATATTCAGGGTATCTCTTCCAAATTATTAGAAATTGAAATGTTTTTAGAAAAAACAATGTTTGATGTCGTATGTTTTACTGAACATTGGTTGAAAGATTACCAAATGCTACTTAGTTATGAAAATTATAGTGTAGGCAGTTGTTTTAACCGTAAATCTATGCTGCGGGGTGGTTCCCTGATCTTAATAAAAAAATGCTTAAAATTTAAACAACGTAATGATATAGTTAGCTTGTCAAATGAACATTGCATTGAACTGTCCTGTGTTGAGCTAGATGAGCATGTTGTAGTGTGCATGTACAGACCCCCGGACACTCAAAACTTAAGTTTATTTGAAGCAACAATGGAGGATATTCTAAAAAAAACTTGCAGGCAGTAACAAATCCATAATTATTTGTGGGGATTTTAATATCAATATTTTAGAAAATAATTCAAATAGCTGCAGATTTTTAAGCCTTTTTAAATCATTTAATCTGTCTAATGTTTTTACAGAACCAACTAGAGTAACTCCAACCTCTGCAACTTGTATTGATAATATTTTCTGTGATTGTGATTATTTAGATAAAGCCATAGTAAATTGTCTTCCGTCTGATCATAGTGGACAAACGGTGTCTTTTAAGTCTAAAGCAATTTTGGAAAAAGCTCAAATTCAATTTAGGCCAATTACACTTAGCAAATTAACAAAATTTAATAGTAACATACAAAATAAGTTAAATGTTCTGGGCCATAGTATTGATGATGCCAATAAATTTTATAATAATTTATTTTTAGTAATACTCAATGAATTTAATAAAAGTTTTGAAAAGAAGTCAAAAAGTGTTTTCCCTAAGTTTGTATTTAGTGACTGGGCGACTAAAGGTATAAGGATAAGTAGGGAAAAACTATATGAACTATATGGCCTTAAACCATTTTTTAACTCTGAAAGCTTTAACAAGTATGTAAATAAATATTCTAAACTCTTTAGAAAAATTTGCAAAGTAGCGAAGGCCCTTTTCATTAGCACAAAAATCAAATCGGCAGACAATAAAATAAAGACCGTTTGGAAAGTTATTAATAGTGAAACGGGTAGAAATAAGGTACGAAACACGGATTTTTTATTGGAGACTTCACATGGTCCCATAAATTCTAACATAGAAGTAGCCCAAGAGTTTATGAATTTCTTCACCAACATACCTCTTAAGACAACGGAAGCTTTAAATTCCTCGCCGAAGGCCTCATTTGCTTTATTGAAAGAAAACGTGCCAGGCTGTTCGGCTGAATTTCAATTCAAACATATAAACCCTATGACAGTCCTAAAGGCTTTCCGGCAAATAAAAATAAAATTAACCGAGGACCTATGGGGAATGTCTGTTAAAGTTTGTACATCTATAATCGAGACCGTAGCACCATACTTGGCTTTAATTTTTAATTTGTGTGTGGACCAAGGAGTCTTTCCAGATGTAATGAAATTCAGTAAAGTTATACCTCTTTTTAAATCCGGCGACCATAATGACACCAATAATTATAGACCTGTTTCCGTGTTGCCGGTTTTCAGTAAGGTCTTTGAAAAAGTTATGCTTAATCAAATGCTTATTCATTTTAACACTAATAAAATCTTACACGAATAGCAGTATGGTTTCACCAAAGGACGTTGTACAACTGATGCTGGTGTCTCCTTATTAAAACACATATTTGCAGCGTGGGAGGAAGCCCAAGATGCTATTGGAATCTTCTGTGACCTCTCAAAGGCTTTTGATTGTGTTAATCATGAAACCTTACTTTTAAAGCTGGAACATTACGGATTAGGTAAACTTGCACTAAGCCTAGTGAAATCTTATTTAAATGACAGGCAACAGCAAGTTCAGATAAATGGTGTAAATTCACGGGGCTTAAAAATAAAAATGGGGGTACCACAGGGCTCTATATTGGGTCCTTTCCTCTTTCTGGTGTATATAAATGATCTACCGCATTTATTGAAAAAACAACCACATATAGTATTGTTTGTTACGTTACATATTGTATTAAACTGTTACGCCAGATATGTGACAATTCTAACAAGAAAATTGTTCTATGCGGAGATTTTAACATTAATATACTCAAACGAAACCGCCATGCTCTAAACTTTGAATATCTTTTAGAAAGCCACAATTTAAAATTAGAAATAAGACATCCTACGAGGCTCAGCAGTAAGTCTTGTATTGACAATTTTGCACATAACATTCGTAGATGCAAAAGTGAAATAATTGAGTTTGGCATGTCCGACCACACTGCTCAACTGTTACAATGCCCCGTCAATAAAACCTGTGTGATAAAATCGTGGCGTATTAGAAGACGGGACTATAGCACTGAAAATTTGAGTAAATTTAAAAAATGCATAAGCTGCTTATCGTTTAATGAAATTTACAATACAAATGACCCGAACAAAGCTTATAATGATTTTCTAGACCTTTTCCTATGTTTTTATAACTTATGTTTCCCGTACAAAATTATAACAAAATCGATAACCAAAAAATCTAAATGGCTATCCAAAGGGCTAAAAAACTGTAGTAAAATTAAAAGGAAAATGTTATGGCAGTATAGGATGCATCCCACACAAGTAAATAAAAATAGATTTAAGCAATACGCAGCTAGATTTAAGAAAGTAATATCACTAACTCAGAAGTCACAGAACAATTATTACATAAATACATCACAAAACAAGGCAAAAGCGACATGGTCAATTATAAACAAGTCTAAATTTATCTTCCCCAAAGAGCCAATTACAGAAATACTTAAAGATGACATCCAAATTATAGATCCTAAGTCTATTGCGAATAATTTTAACGACTTCTTCATTGACCAAGCTTCAGAATCAGACCAAATAAATAGTTTAAGGAATGATAGTCAAAACAAAACCCGACCCTCAAATCATAAAATCAACACTAATATTAATACAATTTTTCTTACTCCCACAACACCTATAGAAGTAGACAGAGAAATAAGGCAACTGAAAAATACCCATAGCGTTGGCAACGATGGTATCTGCACCAAAGTCATTAAGAATGTATCCACGGATATTTCAGCTCATCTGTGTTACATAATTAACTTATGCATTTCTAACGGAATATATCCAGAAAAACTTAAAACGTCCATTGTCATTCCACTACACAAAAAAGAAGATAAACGAAAAATGGGGAACTATAGACCCATAGCGCTGATCCCCATCTTTTCAAAATTATTTGAAAAAATGATATATAGCCGACTTTATAGTTATCTAGAAAAATATAATATTTTGGTAGACGAACAGAAAGGCTTTCGTAAGGGAAAATCAATAAATATGGCCATTTATGACCTACTGAAGCCCATTTTGATCGCCATGGACAAAAAAATACCAACATGTGCCATCTTTATGGACATGAGTAAAGCTTTTGACCGAGTCGAACATAGAATACTTATTCAAAAATTAAGCATGTATGGCATAAGAGGTAAAGCGCTAGATCTCATTTGTTCATACCTGTATAATAGAAAACAAATAGTGGAAATAACACAAATATGTCAGAAAACACGAAACGAGATTAAACATAAGTCGAACTCGAAAACTATAAAATGTGGAGTTCCACAAGGAAGTGTCTTAGGGCCTCTATTGTTCTTGATATATATCAATGATCTCCCTAACCATATTAATCAACCAATGGTACTGTTCGCAGATGATAGTACAGTCATAATACAAGGCGACAAAGAAAATGATTATGAGCACGTAGTAAACCAAACATTAAATACGATTATACAATGGTTAATCGAAAACAATCTGAAAATAAATATGGAAAAAACTAAAATTATACACTTTCACCAGAGAACTCAACCGATAGATATAAACATTAGTTACCAAGGCAAAATAGTACATCCTGTGACAGATACAAAGTTCCTGGGAATTACAATTGACAATAAACTGTCATGGAAGAGACATTTAGAAAATGTATGCAAAAGACTTAACAAATCCTCATTTGCTCTGTACAAACTCACAAAAATTGTCAATAAAGAAGCCGTATTAGCAGCTTATCACGGACTAGTTGCACCTATCCTACGATATGGTATTATATCTTGGGGAAACTCAGTAGATAAGGAATATGTATTTAAAGCTCAAAAGAAATGCATTAGAGCAATGTGTAATGTAGACAATACTACCAGCTGTCAACCCTACTTTAAAAGCTTGAAAATTCTGACACTGCCTTCGTTATACATATATGAGCTTAATGTCTTTGTGAAATTAAATCCTAATTATTTTGAGACTGCTTTTAAAAGCTACTATAGACAATTACGTGACAAAAAAAGATTAGAAATTCATATACCTTATGGGAAAACAGCACTAATGAATAAAAGTATTCTTTGTATGGCATCATTGATTCATAACAAGCTGCCTGATGATGTCAAAACGTTACCTGTCCACCAATTCAAGTCAAAGTTGCACAAACTACTGGTAAATAAATGTTATTATAATGTCAAGGAGTACTTACAGGATAAAGATATAGATAGATACCTATAGCAGGAGAAATTTTGTATCATTTTGATGTAGCAATAAAATAATGTGACATGCCGTAATAATTTTGTTTGATAAGTATCTATGTAATTTTTACTTTGTCTTGTACTTTAATGTATTTAATTTTTAAAACTACGACATGAACTATAATGCATCTGACATTTTGTATTTTAATCCTTTTGACATTTGTGGTACTTAATATTTTAATGTATTTAATTTTTAAAAACTACGACATGAACTATAATTCTTCTGACATTTTGTATTTTAATCCTTTTGACATTTGTGATACTTATTCTGAATTTATTATTATTAGCTTTTCGGACATGATAAGTTTGTAATATAATAAAAAAACTATATTGTAATTACATTTGAAAAACTAGACTGCCTATATATTTGCACATCTAATTAGGTAATGATACAGTGCACTTTATATCTAATTGTGACATCTTTCTATACCTACCTGTATTATGCAAATAAATAATTTGATTTGATTTGATTTGATTTGCTGACGATACGTCCTTAATATTTAAGATCAATAGACGTTCCACACGTATTGATGACGTAAACAACGCTCTACAGCAGGTCCAAAACTGGTTTACTGTTAATAATTTAGTACTAAATGGAAAAAAAAACGAAGTGCATAAGATTTGCGTTACCGAATGTTAAAAGTAATGACTTGGAAATAATATTGAACAAGGAGAAACTAGAAATCGTCGAAAACGCGGTTTTCCTGGGAATCACGCTCGACTCGAGGCTACAATGGGGTCCTCATTTAACATCTCTGGCAGGACGGCTTAGTTCAGCAGCATATGCTGTCAGAAAAATCCGTCAATTTACTGATGTACATACCGCGAGGCTGGTCTATTTTAGTTACTTTCATAGTATCATGTCTTACGGTATTTTGCTATGGGGACGGGCTGCAGACATAGAGTCTATTTTTATTTTGCAGAAAAGAGCTATCAGAGCCATATACAATCTTCGAAGGCGCGATTCTCTTAGGGAATTATTTAAAGATATCAACATCATGACGGTACCTTGTCAATACATTTATGAAAATATAATGTATGTCCGGAAAAATATTCATCTTTTTACTAAAATAAGTGATAGGCACAATTTTAATACTAGAAATAAGAACAAGTTAGATCAACCTCGATTCAGGGTAGCTAAAGTAGCTAGCTCTTTTATGGGGTACTGTGTAAAATTTTATAATGAAATTCCACTAGAAATTCTCCAATTAAACGAGTCAAAATTTAAAACATGCATTAAACGCACACTATATAGAAAAGCATATTATAAATTGGAAGATTATCTCCTTGATAAAAATGCTTGGCTAAATGCCGGTCCTGCTCCACAGCCACATACATTTGTAGCTACAAATTAGTTTATATTGGAAGAGATGCTGCTGCCCTTTTCGTATTGTTGTTTTCAGTGTTTTATTTTTATTTCATTTGTTTATTTCAATAGGACTTAGGATTCTTTACATGTTATATTTAAAAATAATAGCATTGTATAATGTAGAAGCACTTTTTTTTTTCAAATTTGTGAATGTGAAGTACCATGGAGCATTTTTATTAGGTTACAACTTTTTTTTTTTTTTTTTGACATTGCGAGCATGGCAGTTGAGAGTTTGTCATGCTCACTCAAATGTCTCGCTGTTGGTGGCGTGTGTTATTGGGTCATTCGGTTCCCTTCAAAATGGTTGAGCTGAGTGGGGTTGATGCACGCGTCATGCTCGTGAACGGGTGCCGTCAGATGAGACTGGTCATCTCTTAGCTGCCAGTGGCTTAATTCAGTTCCTATCTTTTAATATTTTTTTTTATTATTATCTACATTGTGCTCACATAATAGAAGCAACAAGAAATATGTAACCAAACATTATATGTAACACATATGATTTAAAAGAGTGTCCATGGAGTTTCTTGCACGTTCTTCTCCATAGAGATCTACTCCTTGGAACGTGCAACTTAGCTTCACTTGTTTGTTTGACTGACCGACATTTTGACAATTCAAAAGTGCCTGTAATTGGTCTACTTGAAATAAACGTTTTTGATTTTGATTTTTGAATAATATTGGACCCGTATTTTTGGCTTTATCAAAAAAATCTAAATTGACAAAGATCAGTTCATGAGTGGGGGCTTGTGACGTCACATTGTCAGTATAAAGTGTAGCACACTGTGACGTCGTACGATATTTCAATGCACTGTATCGTCGTAATTTTTTATTTACGAGGCAAAAGAAAAATACGTTTCCATTATTTTTAGGTTATCTAACTGACGGATTAAATAGATATTTTTTTTGTAAACATTCCTAATGATTGAATGGGTCTCAATTTTTTTTTTATTATCAATAGGCTCGCGCTTGATCACTATCTCACCTGATGGTAAGCGATGATTGAAGGATTATGGGCATAAAAGAAACAAACATACGGGATGAACAGGGATTTTATTTAACTCAAAAAAAAAACAATCGTACAGTAAGCAGCCATAAGCGAGAGAGTTAGAACTGTCAAATTCAATTGACATCTGTCTTACGTCAGACGGTGACACTGACATGACAGATTGGTTGTGTTTACCTTTTCACACTGGCCCTTAAACCAACACAATCTTTTCTATATTATAAATAAACAAAACTGTTGCTTATAATTCAACACTATGACAAAAAGGAAAACAATGAATGTTAGACTACAAGTTAAATGTACATTCGTTGAACACGACTAAATACAGCAAATACATAATTATCATTCTTTGAAGGAGAGTGTTTATTTATCCTCATTAATTACAGTAAATTAATACAAAATTTATTTATTTTGATAACAATTGAACAGTAAAGTTGTCATGTTTTTCTCTAGACAATGGCTAAGTTAATAGATCAGCTACCATATTATTAGTACACAAGTATTTAATATCAATGATACCACTAGATACATTTTCTCTAATAAAATGGTGTCTTATGTCTATGTGTTTGGTTCTAGCATGGAACATAAAATTTCTACACAACTTCTGTGCAGATTGGTTGTCATTAAAAACTGTAACTTTAATACTTTTATTAAGAATCTCTTTTATAAATTTGCGGATAAATAGAGCTTCTTTGCATGCATCTGAGAGCGACATATATTCCGCTTCAGTGCTTGAAAGAGCAACAGTGCGCTGTTTTCTACTTTCCCATGATACAATTGATGTACCAACCTTAAAAATAAACCCCGTGTAGGAGCGTCGATCACCTTCGTTTCTTCCCCAGTCAGCATCGGTGTAGGCTATTATATCCATACCACCTGCTTGGAAAGTTAAATGGTAATCTTTTGTACCTTTGAGATATCGAAGAACTCGTTTGGCAATCTTCCAATGGACTTCACTGTAACAGTTGTTAAATTGGCTTAGGTAGCTAACTGCATGAGATATATCAGGCCGAGATCCTACAGCAATATACATGAGTGATCCTATCAATCCTCTGTAATCATATTTGACACAGTCTTCTTGAGACACAGAAGACTTCGTGAGTTTCAGTCCTGTTTCCATAGGTGTTGCTGAAGGCTTACAGTCTTCCATATTAAATTTCTTTAATACCTTTTCAATGTAGTTTGTTTGATCAAGTGTGATCTTATCTTCAAATTTACAAATTCTCATTCCTAATATATGCCTTGCTGGCCCTAAATCTGTAATATCAAATTCTCCTTTGAGTTTTTCTTTAATTTTATCTTTTTCATGAGAGTTTGCAGTACTAAACAACAATATGTCATCTACATATAAAGCTATTATAATAAGTGAATCATGACTTGATTTATAATAGACACATGGTTCAGAATATGTTCTCTGGAATTTTAACTTTTCACACAGAGTACTGTTAATCTTTTCATACCAGGCCTTTGAGGCTTGTTTTAAGCCATAGACAGCCTTATTAAGTTTATATACTTTATCTTCATTTCCTTTTGAGATAAAACCTTCAGGCTGTTCCATAAAAACAGTCTTTTTCAATTCACCATTTAGGAATGCCGTCTTAACATCAAGATGTTCAATATCTAAGTGGTGTTCAGCAGCAATAGCTAGCAGTGTTCTAATACTTGAGTACCTTACGACAGAAGAGAATGTTTCCTCATAATCTATGCCTGCCTTTCGGGTAAAGCCTTTAGCTACAAGTCTGGCTTTGTACTTCAAAAGTTCACCATTTAAACCATACTTTCTTTTGAACACCCACTTACATTTGACCGGTTTTTGGCCTTGAATGCGGTCAGTAAGTGTCCAGCATTTATTTAAGTTAAAAGATTCATACTCATCTTGCATTGCTTGACGCCAGTTGTTGGCCTCGGGTCCATGCAGTGCTTCGTTAACTTTCTGTGGTTCATCCATGTTTCCCACTTCTGCAAGCATGCATGCTAACATTGCCATTTCAGAGTCTTCATATTCGAAATCCTGACTTGATTCTTCTTCATCCAGTGTCTCGTCTGGAATTTATGTTTCATCGGCTGAATCATCAGCAACGTAACTGTCCCCACTATCAGAATCATTTACCGTGATCGTACTCAATCTCTGGCTTTCCACAGACTGTGGTTCATCCCTATTTGTGTCATCAGAGAGGTCCACAGTAAATGTTTCTGTAGTTGAAGGCACCTGACCATCAGTATCACTACTATACATAGTATTAGAACTAGGTGTGATATTTTTATATCCTCATTATCATCATGTGACACAAAATATTTGTTTTCTAAAAATGTTATATCACGAGCCTTTATACAGTTCTTAGGATTTTCAGGGTCGATCAATCTGTAGCCCTTTGTCTCCTCACAATACCCTACAAATATATAATGCTTGGCTCGTGCATCTAATTTATTATGAATATGTTTTCGAGCATAGGCAATGCAACCAAATATACGTAGGTGTGAAACTATTACCTTTTTATTGGTCCATTTTTCCTCAGGAGTACTGCCTTTAACAGCAATGGTAGGTGATCTATTTTTGAGGTAGACGGCTGTGTTGACCGCTTCTGCCCAGTACATGTTTCCCAAGCCAGCCTCTTGCAGCATGCAGCGAGACTTTTCCATTATACTCCGATTAGCACGTTCAGCAACCCCATTTTGCTGTGGTGAGTGGGGCACTGTAGTCTCATGCCTAATGCCATGCTCTTTCATTAATAAGTCCATACTTCGATGGTTTAGGTGTCCCAAACGACGATGCCAAACCTCTTGTGAAGCCACATCCTTCATCACACTGTGTGCCTTAGCAGTTTCTGTATAACCTGTAGCTAAGTCACATTGATGAACTTGTAACTCATTCATTATAGGGGTCTGCTCTGAAATAAACTTTTCTGTAAAAGAAGTACACTTATTTTCCACAAAGTTACAATATACTAATGGAGATTCAGTGGTATCTAGCTAGTAAACGCCATCACGGAGTGTGGCTGTAGCCATTATTTTTCCGTTGTCATGTATCTTACAACCACTAGAACCAAACACAACTTTGAACCCTTTTTGTACCATGGCACTTACAGACAACAAGTTAGTAGTTAAATTAGGTACATAATGAACATTGCTTATAGTCTTTAAATCACCATTTTTCATACGAACGCGGACTGTACCTTGCCCGCTAGTGTGCAAGATATCACCATTCGCAATTTTTACCTCTAATGACTTTTTAAGCACTAAATCACTCATTATGTTTTTATCACCACACATGTGTCCCGTTGCACCACTATCAATGTACCAAAATTCCTTTTTAATGTTGGCCGACAACGCAGTAAGGAGTGCTTTTGAATCGCCTGTATTGTTCTTTGTTGTCTTCTTCGATGTTTGTGCTGCCTTAGGACAATCTTTGATAAAATGTCCTGTTCTTTTATACCTGAAACATTTCGGTTGTTGTTTCCGTGTTATTAAAGCTGAGGCACTGTCTGTTTTGTCATCTCTACGAAGATTTTCTTGTAATAGCTTTCCTTTTACAAGTTCACTGGATAACTTTATGTTGCTATTCTCAATCGCCATGATGAAAGGATCATAGTCACTTGTTAGACCACTTAACATTATGACAGCTACAAAGTCATCCTCCAATGCAGATCCTATCTCACACAATTGTTGGGCAATTTCAGTAATTTTATTTAAATACACTTCCATGTTTTCGCATTCATTGAGTTTTGTTGCGAACAAAGTTCCCCAGAAGCCCTAGTCTTCGGCTCAGACCTTTGTCTTCGTATGCTTTAACTAAATTGTTCCAAGCTTCATATGCTCTCTTCGCACATCTTATATGTGGAATTGCTGCGGGGCTCACTGATAAGGCAATCTTAGCAAGAGCCTTCTGATCCTTTTTCTGATCAACTGCCTTCTCGTCTTTCTCCTGCTCGACGTCTCATAGGTCTTCATGAATCAAGGTCATGCGCATCATGAATTTCCAGGAATTGTAATTGTCAATTCCTTTTAACTTCTCAAAGCTAAATAAATTATGCGTACCTGATGACATACTTCTTGATTCTTTGACAAAAAAAACCGTATTGAAATTTTGGTTAACGTCACGTTGTTCCAATTATGCCGGCGCGGTGGATATTTCTTTTCTTTAGAAATAAGCGAAAATAAACTTTTTAATATCCCTGGGCCCATAACCTGAAGGATTATGGGCATAAAAGAAACAAACAAACGGGATGAACAGGGATTTTATTTAACTCAAAAAAAAAACAATCGTACAGTAAGCAGCCATAAGCGATAGAGTTAGAACTGTCAAATTCAATTGACATCTGTCTTACGTCAGACGGTGACACTGACATGACAGATTGGTTGTGTTTACCTTTTCAACAATGATATGGTCGACGGTGAAGCACGCTTAGAAGTAACCTATTCACTCTTAAAGACCCCTAGATTGTAGCTATTGGGAAACACAGATTCCGGCAGGGAATTCCACTCCTTAGCTGTACGCATAATAAAAGTGTCCCCAAAACGTTTTGTGCGTATGGGCGGGATGTCCACCATGTACCGATGACGCATCGCCGTGCGTCTGGTTGTCCGATGAAGGAACGGGCTGGGCGGAATGAAATTCCGGCAACGGCAAACGGCAACTCGGCGACGATGTTCAAGGTTCAGCTTTGATTTTGATCCAATTGCATCAATTGACTTGTGGCTTGTGGTACAACCATCATCACAACTTATATACAAATTAGCTACACTTACCATGCTACCTCCCATATCCATCTGCCAAGTTTCTATTTCACACAAAACCTAATATGTACCAACAAACAACTAGAATCATTTAGCGACACCAAGTAATGGAACTATGTGCTTACAAGAGAAAATTAAGGCTTACTTCACTATTTCGAATGTAAGCTACTGAATGCAAGCGAATGTGTTGAAGTGGCCATAAAACATTCATAGAGATTGAACATTCAAACATTCATGTCTATTTGTGTGGGAGGGAATAGGTTTTTAGTCGTTTCTTAGAAAAAAAGAAAAAAAAAATCGGTTCAAGTAAATTCCACTAGATGGTGTGATAAGCTTCGATTTGTTATTGAATTTCATGTAAAATTAAGATTTTCTATAATAAATCATAAAAAGTTTATGTTCTTGTTTAATTACTCTCCTAAGCACAATTTTTTGGAATATTGGGCTTTTAATTCACATTTCAACGATTATTTGAACAGATCATTTAATGACCAAGCTTTCTAGACTTTTCTCAACTATATTGGGGTCGGCTTCCAGTCTAACCGGATTCAGCTGAGTACCAGTGTTTTACATGGAGCGACTACCTATGTGACCTCCACAACCCAGGAACTGAGTAATACGGTACCCCTTGGCAAGACTGGTGTCAGATCTCAAGCTTCTAACTACCCGTAACGACTTTGACAGATCTTCAAATGACAGCCGGACCAACGGCTTAACGTGCTTGCCGAGGCACAGAGGAATCTCGGTATGTCGAAATGGTCGCGCATCCACGGACGGACCTCGTCAAGCGTTGCTTAATCTTGGTGATCAACCAGTGCGGTTGTTATTATTTAGCCACGAGCTCCTCATCGGATCATTTAATGACCATTCCAATATAATGCACTGTATTAAATTTTTAGATTTTTCCACTCGATTGTTTAAATTTGTATTGTAACACATGTTACAATACAAATTTAAACACATGTAATACATGCCCAAAAAAATACTATCAAACAAATCGTCACTGTATTTAAATAAAAATATGTTCACAAACCGGGTAAATCCTTTTACTAGCAAGTCACTGCTAACACCATCTATCGCTATGAGACAGAACTAACGCGTTCTATGAAGGTACTTTTAGTAAATAGTCCGTGTAGTCCGTCAAAAACACTAGTTACGTCAGCACAGTTTTTGTCTGTGAGATAAGGCATCTGCATGCTAGTATTATACATATTATCTGAGCTTTGGTGTTGTGGTCAAGAAACGTCTTGACATCATTGTGATGTTCGATTTCTGCAAAGATTAATCAATATATAATATAATAAGTGCTGTTTTGTGCGTATGTGTAATGGTCTCGTTTAAAGACACAAGTAAAAATCTAAGGGTGAAATAAACACTCTCTTAAAAAACTCTTATGGAAAGAACTGTTATTTTCAATAAATGATAATACTGTTACACATCTTGTGAATAACGTAAACTTTAAGCACGTCACGACACGACTAACGATGCCATCCATATTCAGAGGACTAAAAAATCTATCTACTGTTCAACAAAAAGGCTATCTCAAGACCTAAATTCATTAAAAATTCTAGGGCCCAGTCTCATCTCATCAAGATAAAAGCGTTAGGGATACAATAAAGTATCCCTAACAAAAGAGTCCCTAATAGTATGGAGCGGCACATGGCTAAAATGACCAACCATTACGGACTCCCCGAGGTCTCAGCAGATTGGAGTCTATCTCCGGCCTCCTACGGCAGGGGCCTTTATGGTCCTTTACGAGCAAGGCCTGATATTACGAAGTCTTGGGAAATGAGCCGATATTTAAAATGGTGTTTTGGAAAGGATAGCTTGGAATGTATGCAGATTAGGTGTAGTAGCAAGAATGAGTACTTCAAAATCTTAAAAACACTGCTACATTTAAGATGTACAGAGTTGGCTACAACAAATAAATACTAATAAGTTCAAAGCAGTCTATGCTTAATATGGTTTCATCACTTGAGTTGTGAAGGCTATTTTATTACTTCTACTTATCGAAACATGTATTTAAGTCAATGCACTATTCCATATGAAAATGATGTTATATTATAAAAAACTTTAGTCAAGTAACTACTTAAAATTACCTTAAACTGCATCAATATACTTAAGCAACATCTCAACTCGTTTACCGCCTAATTTTACATAATTACTTAAGCAAAGGTGTCCGAAGGGTTCCACATAATCAGGCCCTTAATCACAAAGACTTACGGGACCCTATTCTGGAATCCATTAAATCAGACTCAGGATTACAATATAGCCGAAGGGCCGAAAGTTAAGGCTATTTGGCTGATGACTTCCCATCTTGGGCCTATTGGGCTGATGAAAAAAAAAGAGCGTTTTGTTTGCGACTCGCAAGGATGGTTTCCATAGATTTATAACAGAGATAGATGTTCCAATATAAAGGGCGATAAATTTTTGCTACAAAAATCTCTCTCTTTGCCTAGCTATATGCTATTGTTTGGCATCGGCATTCCTTGTCATTCTTCGCCAGATGTATTTGTTCTGGGTCTTGTTTTTGTCAATTTGAATACTTATATTTCACTTGGAGCGTCAGTCTATCTTACCTCCACAGTCTAGTACTAATTATTGTTCTATCTCAAGACGGGAGGGTGGGCTTAGTCGTGTATGTAGATGCACATGCACATTGTTTCTGTGTGCGTAAGCTCGGGAGCGCTCAGTATCGTACAAACATGACTAAGACCAACCCACGCCGTGGTGAGATAGGACAACATTTGTAACTCGGTTACATATGTATGGTAACTCCATGGCAAGTCTGGTTGAAAAGATTTACTGACTACGCGTAACGACTGTCGAAAATCTACAAATGACAGGCGACACCAACAGTATATATATTATGTTATGAATATCATAATATCGCAAAAAGTACTTATGCCTGTATGTTTGATGCAGGAACTTTACGATTGCAATGATCGTACGTTGTGAAAATCACAATATTCGGGGTTTTTACTACCGGTACCTTCGCGAGTTATTGGACTTTTTTTATTGTAAACATAACTGGTGAAATGTTGGCTTTTTCTCAGTGAAAATAGCCGTAATGTTTATGTTTGTTTCATGATACGTGTCATACCGTGCGTAGTGAGAAAAAGTGCTATCAACAGTACACAATGGAAAGTATTGGCATATCTTTCATTTAAAAGCTCTGTGGCTCTAGCAAATGAGATCATTTTTCTCGATATTTTTTAGATTTTTTCAAGTCAATCAAGGTGAGATTCCTGTAATTTCAGTTCTAAATCGTAAAAAGGAAGCAAGATAGATGTTTTTAAATTAGGTGATGAAATGCCTTTTTTGATTATTGCACAGTCGGGCTAACCTCTAAAGCTGTAAAGCAGCTTTGGTCTCTTGATCGGAACGGACAACGCTGCGGTATGCGGTTTGCGAAGCCTGAAACATAATCGCATCAAAATCGACTAGGATGATCTTTTGTTACGTCGCAGTATGAGTCAGTGGTGTGGTTGTCGGGCACCGACTACTGCATACTACATACTGCATACCGCAGCGTTTTGCGTTCTCATTAAGTGACATGAAGCAGCAGTGGAAGCAATTTCTAAAAAAAAAAAAACTCCCTGGTGACCGGGGTAGATAACGGCCCTGTCCGTCAGGTAGGCCCCAACCACGCGACAGAGGTAGCGCGGCATCCGGTGATACCGGAGTGCCTCTCTGACGCAGCTCCATAGCAGAGAGTTGAAGGCATTGGCGATGTCTAGAGACACCGCCGACCCCACCTCGGGCCACTGCGTCCACCGTCGTGAGGACTCGCTCGTGCACGATGGCGTCCACCGTAGAGCCACCGTGTCCGACGAGGCGGTCTGCAATGACTCTTTCAAAGAGCTTGCCCTCTTCATCGAGCTGCACGATGGGCTAGCGGAGAGTCCACAGGGCGCTCCAGCTTCTTAATGAAGACCAGTTGTCGAGTCTTCCAACGAAATGGGTATTGACCCCTGTCCAAGCATGCCCTAAAGAGCACCCTTAGTCGAGGCCTCCAAGGCCAGGACCCAAGCTTTTCAAGGTAAACCGTCGGGTCCTGGGAATTTGATTAGACCTAGGTGCTTAATATAAACGACACTAGTACTCCGATAATATGTCATATTATCGATAAGTACTGATTATAATCAAGTAACTAGATTTGAGTGATATAACATCATGTTCGTAAGCTTATATCTACAGATAGTACTGTGTTACAGAGTTAGTCTACTAATAATGATAAAGCCAGATTAAACTTGTCGTGATATATTAGCAAACGTGTCATCCTAACTAATAATAGAGGTATTGAGTAGCACCTGGTTAAACTAGACGGCGATTTATTGCGGGTCGTTGTAAAATAGCTACTTTAATTAAATTTTATACAAACACCTTTGGATAACAATTGTCTTGTCTTACTAAATGGATAACTGAAGTAGTTTTTGGTGCCATGGCTTATACTTTGTGAGCCTTAAAATAATCCTTTAATAATCCTAACGAAAGTTTTGGATGTGTATATGTTTGTTATTCTATCACGTCAGAACCGGTGATTGGATCTGAATGAAATTTGGCACAGAGATAGATTATAGTATAGAATGGAACACTGGCTACTTATCGTCCCGGTATAATGTTTCCTTGGTATAAGAAAACACTTTTCACCTGGGCGAGGCCGCTGGCAGAACCTAGTACATAATGTAATGCGAATGTGAGTTTCCGGCTTAACGGATTTAGGTGAAACTATGCATGGATAGACCAGAACCTGTATTTATACATAAAATAATCTCCTTCCCGGTATAATTTTCATTTGGGACAGTAAAATAATAGTAGTTTATGCAATGGTCATATAATAGGGGTTATTAAAACACTCGCGTGATAATGATATCTCGCGAGTGTTTTAATACCTAATTATATGCCGTTGCATACGCTACTTTATTTTCACTCATGCAGTTGAAATAAAACAAAAGTGTAAACGGAAAAATATGTGGTATGGCGAGCAATTTAGATTCTTATTGGGTATGACAGCGCAGCGCGCGCATTCATCAGCACACTACTACATGACACTACTTTTCTACATTAAGTCAATGAGCCCATACGCGCCAGTATATTAAAAAGTAAAAGTATGCTATAAAAATTAAAAAGTTATTTTATTATGCAGTTGTTTGAAAATAGAAGGAAAATGTTGCACTGTAATGGTCTTTTTTTTTATTTTACGTTTCCACGAATATAAAGTACGTGTTTATTCATGATTTTTTTAATTCATATTTGGAAAATTACGTTGTGAGTGTAGATAAAACACTTTTCACGTAGGTGAAACCGCTCGCAGAAGCTAGTAATTTATATTATAGAGCATAATAAATGGCAAACATATGTCATGTGGATTAAAAGTTCCCTCCAAATTCTTTGGATTGTTATTGTACATGGGTTTTAATTGGGTTGAATTTAAATAATTGTTTACTGAAATGTAGGTATTATGTTGTCTACAGTAAACTGTCACTATGAAACATAACAAAATATTTGCAAACGAAATTATGTTAAAATATTATTCATAGATGCACCAATACAACATAAATTCCGAGAGATGAAAACCACATTAAAACATTTCGTGAGCGCGAGAGAATGATTAAATAATTTACAGGTAGATCTTATTTAAAAACTACGCCGTTCACAGACGAGAATTCTCTGCACCTTTTGTATGCCAAGAAAAAAACACAAATCTCTCAAAAAGAAATTACGTTTCACCTACAAAAAATACACAAATGCAACATTGAAAACATTTTGCAACTCGAGACGTTATTACAAAGTGTAATACAGGTGCTGACGTCACAGCGGTGTTTTTGGCAGTAATACATCTCACCTGTTGCTTTATGAGGGTGTCAGCAGAGATATTTATGTATCCAACTGTTTAATAATATAACGAGTGTGAAATTACGAAATGTTAGCGAATAATAAATTGGGTTTTTTGGAGAGTTTTATGACGACGGTGTGTACATGTGTGGGTGTGTGTTTTGTGAGTGCAAACCAGGTACTTAGAATATATACGAGATTCTTTATTATGCTAACTAGTTACAAGGTGGTGAGAGAACAGATTAAGGATAACTTATTTATTTATTACAGGAGTCTTTGTTTCCTGATAGCTTCAAGTATGGGTCTTTAAGTCAAGAGTGAATAGGTGAATTCCAGGCAAGGCGAGATAGTGGTCAAACGCCAACCTACCAAAAATATAAAAAACTGCTTCAAAAGTGAACTAAAAAGACGTAAACAAGAAGAAAATTATGCTGTGCAGTCGGAGGATACATATACTTTACTTTTCAAGCAGTCGGGTTTTTAGATTTTTTGAATTAACTTTTTTTATTTACAATTTTTTAGCATTTTTTTTAGAATTAGGTACATTTAAACATGTAAGTTTTATATATTTCTGAAATCACCTCTTAAAATCCTTTATTTTGATACCCCACACGACAGGTATGGAAGAAAAAAAAGATTTGGTCCTCCACAATATGGCACTCAAAATCCGCCATTTTTCTATTATCCAATTTTAATGCAGCCAGTGACACTCGCAGGGTTAAGACAAATCGATTGACGTAAGAATCATCAAAATCGGCCTACGCGTTTGGTCTCTAGAACGGCACATAGGAACAAACATACATACATACATAGACTGATAAACACATTACCCTCCTTCGGCAGTCGAGTAAAAATACTCTCTCACCATTATGTTCTGTACACTTGTGTGATTGCATTTAAAATCATGAGCTTATTTCAATATTTGTTAATAAACGGCCGACAACTTCTGGTTGAAGCGGCTTTTTTTGCATATTTTCAAAGACCAGTGTTTTCAAGGCGTAGTCGTTATCACATCTTTCTTCTTTAGTTACATATGATACCGAAACGATAAGAATACCAATATTTTTATTAAAACCAACATTATCATTACTATCAGCCTTTTAAAGTTCCCACTGCTGGGACACAGGCCTCCTCTCTGTGAGAAATGGGATGGGCCTTAATCCACCATGCAAGCCCAATGCGGGTTGGAGGTTGTCACATGTATTCGAATTTTTGGTTCTAGGACATGCCGGTTTCCTCACGAAGTTTTCCAACACCATTTTTAGAGCAATGGTGATGAAATAATTTACACAAAGTAAAGCACCTGCCTGGGTTCGAAACCACGACCTACGACACGTAATTCGGGGCCGTTACCACTGGGCCACCACTGTTCTTCAAACCAACATTCTCAGACCATGACTAAACGCCGACAGACACTACGCCGACAGACTGAACACCGACAGATTTGGGGCACTCCGACTTGGACAGGTTAGGTTAGAAGGGGATCGAGCAAAGCGAGCGAACAGACCCCGCCATCCCCTTCGTGGTTATTTTTTTTATGAACATTAAGCCCCGCGAAGCGGGGCTCCGACTTTCTTGTCGGGGTTCAGTCTGTCGGCATAGTGTCTGTCGGCGTTTAGTCGTACACTCCAACATTCTAACTAACAATTCATAAATTCTATTAAGGTTCACAAAAGAAAAATACACAGCTCCTTTAAAGAAAAACTAACTACTACAGTCAACAAAAAATTTACTCGAAAAAAAAATCTTTTTATCTTCGACGCTTTTCTCTCAATTTTTACTAAACTTTTTACAAAAATGTGCGATATTTTTTTTCAGGGCGACAAAGACTGCCTTTAAGTTATATAAGATGTGAAAGGGACCCTGAAACTTTTTTCACTTCACGACGCATTTAGCAGAGAAAAATGCCTAATTTCAGCGACGGCCGTAATTGAACTCTGTAGACATGGGTACGGTAATGCACGTTGAGGCACGTTTTACCTAGTCGGGGAGACAGGGTGAACTTTTGATCAGTTTTTAACAAATGAAATATCAAAAATCCTTTCTGTAATAATTTAGCGATGTTTTTGTATCTTGTGTGGGTAATTCAGAGCTTAAATTCTTGACAATCTAAGAAGTCGAATTTGACAGCTATAAAAATCTATATTTATAAAAGCGAAAGGTCACTCACTCACCTATCACGAAATATCGAAAACCGCTTGACGTAAAGATGAAATTTGGCAGGAAGGTTCCTCAAGTGACGTGAGTGCGCACTAAGAAAGTATTTTTGGAAATTCCAACCCTAACGATGTAAAAAGGGGATTGAAAGTTTGTATGAAATTTCTACAGATTGTAAGTTGGAGAACTGAACTTTTACATTTATACACTTGGTTGACAAAAAAATCGTGGAAATTCCAACCCTAACGATGTAAAAAGGGGATTGAAAGTTTGTGTGAAATTTCTACGCTTTTAAGCCTGACAAGTGAAATTAAAGATTTGCGCTTTTGATTTATAAAAAGAATTCATGTATTTATTGGTTTTTAAAGGTGAAAAGGTGGAAATTTGTTGGGCTAATATATTTGAAACTTGGCATAAATACTAACCTAAGTAAATAGTAAAGGTTTTCATTATTAGTTTTTCAAAACTACTCCTAAATGACGATTTAGGGGGTGTTAAAGATTTTTGAAGAATTTTACTGTACAGGGCTTATTTTTATGATGTAGGGGAGCACTTAGAAGGGGTTTTTGCAAACTCAACCTTAAAGGTGAAACTAAAAAAGTTATCTGTAGGATGCTTGTATAAAATACGAAAAACGAGAAGTGCTAGTATGTTATATAAGTTAAACTTGATGTTTACGAATGATTCTCGTTGTTATAGTGTATGGGAAACATAGCAATATGGGTGCCTACACTTTGTGTAGAATTGAAAGTTGGGTATGGCAAAAAAGACATGAAATTAGAATAAAAGCTGTAGATTGCGTTCCTTGCGAAGTTATGTGGTTTAACTTTAAATGATAAATTGAGGAATGATGTAATAACAACGTTGTGGTTTAAAAGAAGATGTAGTAACAAAAATTGAAAAGAGTATGTTAAGATGGATTGACCATGTTGAAAAGATGAATGAAAGGCGACTAACAATAAGTACAAGTCAGACGTGAATGGAAACGCCGGGAGGTGACGCCCAGAAGAACTTACACAGATCTTATTGGTGATATTCTTCAGAAAGGCCGGGTGCGCAGTACTCATAACGGGCGTGCGTGTATGACTAGATGTAATAACGAGAATGAAGCAAAAGAAGTATGTCAGAATCGTAGCAAGTGGTGTTTTCTAGTTTCTGCCTACCCCCATGGGAAAAAGGTGTAAGTTTATGTATGTATGTCCAGTTTATTATATTAATAGGTATGTCCTACTTATTAAAAATATGATATGTAAAAGAATACTTGTAGATCATGGTCTGGGTTAAGATTTAGGGAGGTATATCCAAAATTGTAAATAATCAATATATATAATAATCTGTAGAAAATTTGTTTTTGTACACCGAAAATATTTCCAAAAAAAAAAACACGGGTGTTAAAGGATTACCAAAAGAACCCATTTCCAGCATTTTTGTCTGATTGTCTGTTTATCTGTTTGTCTGTTTATTTGTACACGCATCACGTTAAATGTACGAAAACAATGG
This sequence comes from Orthosia gracilis, assembly GCA_947562075.1. Lineage (NCBI taxonomy): Eukaryota > Metazoa > Arthropoda > Insecta > Lepidoptera > Noctuidae > Orthosia > Orthosia gracilis. The sequence goes on from OX387275.1 coordinate 23,030,874, forward strand.
TGATAACTTTTATACACAAAAATTGTGCATAACTTGAAGTATTACTTCTTAAGTTTTTGTTTCATCGCAATCAGTTTACTCCATCAAAAGTTAGATGAATTTAAAGATTTAAAGAAGTGAAATATCACAACACACAATTCAGATACTCACACAATTGAACTCTATATTCGATAGATAGCGTTGTGCATTTGACATCATTTTCTGAATGGCGGTGTTAAGATTCTCTACGAAAGAATGACCTTGGAAAAGTTTTTTTTTTCAGTCGTTGCCCCACACTAGAAATTTCTTCCTGTATCGTGGGTGCGTTTACAAACATTTAAACTCACGTACACAAGGCACCCAGATCCGGAACAATTATCTGTAGGCCATACAAATATTTGTTCCGTGAGGGAATCGAACCCGCGACACGCAGCGCAGCAGCCGATCGCTCAACCGCTACGCCAATCGTGTCGTCATATTGGTAGGAAGGTAGGGTAGGTACAAAGGTAAGTAGGGCAGGTATGTAAGTAGGGTAGGTAGAAAGGTAAGTAAGACAGGTAGGTAAGTAGGGTAGGATGTTGACGGGAGCGAAGCCACAGCTAGTATATTCTAAATGCCAATAATACCTGTACGTGGGTTCCTAATATCACTGGTATGGTATCATTGGTAACATTTTCGAATTTCATGCAGACGGGGCCACCGGCAAAAGCAAGTATGTCACTATTTATCTTTTCGCAATAATAGTAGCCAACACAAAATAGTTTAGTTTGTGTTTTTAACATTTTATTCATGAGTAGACAGAAGAATAATATCTACTTCTTTGAATAATGTTTTAAGGGTTCATACTCTGTTATTAGAAAAATAATGTCGATATTATAATTTTGTCCTTTATTCCTTAAAACCCAACCTTTTAGACCCTTTTACGAAATCCAAACAAAAACATATTGTGGATTAAGTTGAAGCCTGAGTGTCGACTTATCCTTACCCAAAGTAACACGAGAAAATATTTTATTTAAGCATTTAAAAAAGTCCCTTTTCACGATTTACAAGTCTAGCCGTTTGCGTAAATCACTCAACGTGTAGTAACTGGTATTTATTACTAAAAATTTACACGGGACACAACTAAGGGCGACTGTTTTTAAAATGGATAAACACTTTAGAGACTACAGATAAATAAATCTTAGTTTTTCGGACCAGATTTTCAGTTGGTTCTTATAAATTAACAGTTCAAAGTCGTATTATTTTTGGGAAAACTGTATTTTATCGTAACAATGAAAACAATCAAAAGAGTAATTTTTATTTTACAGTGGTGTGTCCAGCATTACCTGACCCTTTTCAAATCCTCATTCTAAAAGTCGGGCAATGATTGTACTATAAGGGTCAAAAGTGCAGTCACACTCTACCAAAACTGAAAAGGCAATTTTTTGTAGGCTGCAGAAATTCAACTTTTCGAAGTTAGTAGAAATAATCTATACTTTAATTTCTATACAAAATATTAAATCAGTTCTGGATAATTTAACTTCTTCTACAAAAACTAGCCATTTGAGTTTTGGGAGAGTATGACTGCACTTTTGACCCTTGACTGTACATATCGAGTAACCATCTTGCTTATTATTATTGCTTATCTTGCAATTACCCAGAATATTGACACCTGTATTTAGGTCCTTTTGAAAAAAGCTTCCTCCATTCCATTCGATCGAGTCACCATGACAACGAAAAAAAACTCTCGAAGGTGTCGAGAATGTCCATTTCATTCGTGACTTCAACTGAGGGAGTCTAGGTGGAATTGAATATCGTAAATGACTTGATTGATTTGGGTGTTAGTTGGTTTAAATATGGTATAAGTATCATCATCATCATCATATCAGCCGAAAGACGTCCACTGCTGGACATAGACCTCCCCCAAGCTTTGCCACATTGACCGTTCCCGTGAGAGACACATCCAGCGGATCCAACCATAACCAAGTCATCGGCCCAACTGGTGGGTGGCCTTCCAAAGCAATGTCTTCCGGTTCTCGGTTGCTACTCCAGAACTTTTCTGCCCCATCGGCCATCCATTCTGCGAACAGTGTGCCCTGCCCTACCCACTATCACTACCACTTAAGATTCGGGCTATGTCGGTAACCCTGGTTCTCTTGCGGATCTCTACATTTCTGATTTGATGACGCAAGAGAAATCTCCATTGCCCTTTAGGTGACTGTAAGCTTTCGATGAGGCCCATTATGAGCGACCATGTCTCAGAGCCATAGGTTATCAATAGCAAAATACACTTGGTTACTTTAGGTATAAATGTAAGGGTGCGAACTCGGAATTCTTTAGCTCGCTTCTTGCATGTTACGCCAAAGACTTCACTCGTGATGGGCTGTCAGCTGAAGAAAGTGCTGTAATTATATCACACACCTTCACTTACTGTGCTGACATGGCCATTGGTCGTGGATCTATGACCAATATACGTAGATGTGACTGGTGGTGTGACTACCTAACTGACCCTCTTTCCATTGCGTTAAATACTTTTAGAGTTGCCAGGTCCCGCTACAGAGCATCGGTGAAAAATCCAAGGGTAAGTTATTGCGTAAAATAGTAAAAAAAATGGATAAAGAAGATCCGTGGTCTCCTTTATATCATGAGTCTAAAGCCAATCGATCAGTTGACCTCGCGTTTGTTCAGAACATTAAAGTAAATAATAAACACACCACCAGTATTGAGGCAACAACTGAAGTTTTGCTGAAAACTCTTATTGCTAATTATGATAACGACTACCATCAACAGATCAGACCATGGGCAGCTGTACCACCTGAATCACCAGCGTCAGACCTTCCATCCACTGACGAATTTATTAACGTTGTTAAGAGTTAACCCAACAAATCATCAGGTGAAGATAAAATATCTAATCGGATGACTATAGAAGCATGTAAAATAGCCGGTGATGCGATTTTAACCGTTTACAACCGTTGTATTGCGGAGTGCGTATTTCTTCGTATATGACGACGCGGATTTATACGAATAATCCCGTAAAGTGGCGACAAACCCCCGGACGACCCAAAGCCGTACCGGCCCATAACATTACTTCCATCTTTGGGAAAACTCCTGGAGCGCCTTATCGTTCCACGTTTGCTACCGGAAGGACTAACATTTTCAACTAACTTTCATTACAATCAATTTGGTTTCACTTTTGGAAAATCTACCGTAGATGCGGCCCTTACCGTTAGGAAAATAGTTAATACGAGTACATCTGAACATAAATACGTAATTGGGCTTTTTCTAGATTTTTCTGGGACTTTTGATAAACGCATGGTGATCAATGCTATTAATGCTTAAATTGAAAACTCGGAGCTGCTATAGAAATATATATAATCTAGTTTACTCTTACTTTTTAAATGGTTCCGGAAAACTCAAACTCCGCCATCATTCTATGTCGAAGTCTCTCATTATGGGATGTCCTCAGGGTTGGGTTATTGGTACGCCTTTATGGAATTTACACTTTGATGTTTTCCTCGCGATTCCGCTTACAAGCGGCTGTTCACTAATCGGTTATGCAGACTAGGGTCTTCTGCTCATTCAATCAAGTACTCGAGCTGGACTCGAGAACTTGGCTGACACTTGCCTACGATTAATATCTCAGTGGCGCGATCGAGACCGCCTGACCTTTGCTCCGCACAAAACTTATCAACTCATTTTGAAAGGTATTCTTAAATCGTGTCCTACTATTAAATTTTATAACGTTCCCGTGAAAAGGAAGCGGTCCGTGTGCTATCTCGGTCTAGTATTAGAGAGGAATTTTGCATTTATGGATCATATTAAAATAGTCGGTGTAAAAGCATAAAAATTTTCTATGCCATACCGAGAATATCTAAATCTACGCGAAGTCTGTCTTTTTTAACTTTAAAGACTATTTATGGGGCTACTTACTTGGATTTTATCTGCTATGGAGCGCCTGTTTGGGCTTATAGGGCCACCATACGGCCACCGGTACGACGTAAATTACTTGAAAGTCAGCGTTTAGCTTTGATATTCTTATGCAAAGCATACAGGACGGTTAGTACTGAAACCTTACCGGTACTTGCTGGCGTACTTCCGGTCGACCTTGAGGGCAGCGACGTGCTGTAATGTACAATTCCGCACGAGAGACCATGGACGCGGACTTTTTAACGAGGAGTGACCGTGAGAAAATCTCTAGATTATTTAAACCACCTATTGACATCTGGGAGGAACTTTATCCGAATGGCAATGTAGGTGGGATAATTCCATCACGGACCGACACCTCTACCAATTATTTCCACCCGTTCGCGTGCGACTGGCCTGGACGTGGTTGGATGTGGATCACTGTGTTGCCCAATTTTTCACAGGGCTTGGTAACTTTAAAAGTAAATTATTTTCCTTTAAGCTCGTTACCTCGCTTTTATGTCAGTGTTCTACATCTGACTGCGAATATGTGCAATCTGCACATCATATCTTATGGGAGTGTATTCTTTGGCAAATGAACGCAATATTATATTGAATAATCTACAGGCTGCATCAGAAGTTGTTTACTGTACGGAAGTAGAACTTGTAGAAACTAGAACAAATTTCCGTGCGTTCAAGCCTTTTTGCCATACCTATTATTGGAATCAAATATAACAGCTTACAATGTTAGGACCCATTAATATTAATCCAAATTTTATCCGTGGTGCTAGGCAACTGGGCTTATCCCAGTTGTAAACGACCCTTTGTGCCTATTGGCCTTGTTTGTTCTGTCTCCTGCTTGATATGGAGGGAAGTGGAAAGTTATATATTTTCCTACTCCTCCTTTATTATTTTCTGATTAATTTCGTTGCGGGATCCAAGACAGTTAAATTCATTCTCCGAGTCTTCGTCGAGCTTCATTTCCTCGGCGCTTTTCTGGTGATCGCCACTGTTGATTCTGGCTTTCAGGAGTTGCTATGATTTGGGAATAGTGCGGTGGGATTGGCAATATACACTGGTGATAGACTTTCGCCTTGAGACACTGTGGTAACTTGGACGAGAAGATACCGCGCAACTTCCCAAACACTACCCAGCCGAGTCGATGATTGACCATTTTCTCGAAGTTGGTCCTACCCAACTGGATTGTTTATTCCAGGTAGACATAGTCGTCCACAAATTCGTGTTTAGAGTCTCCAATCTTGATAGGAGTGGGTGCAACATAGGCATTCAACATCATCTTGGTTTTGTCCATGTTCATCTTAAGACCTACACTTTCGGAAGCTCTACTGAGGTCATCGAGCATTAGCTTTGCAATGAGGTCCTCCATGGTCTCAGCCATGACCACTTTTTTGTCGACAAACCGAAGGTGAGTGATATACTCACCATTGTCGTTGATGCCTAGCCCTCTCCAGTCTAGAACCTTGAAAACATTTTCCATTATGTATCCTTGTCTCACACCTTGCTGCAGAATGATAGGTTTCGAGGCTTGATCCTGAAGTTGAACTGACATATTGGCGTTTTGGTGCAAAAACTTCAACACTTCGATGTACCGGTAGGAAGGTATAAATATATCTATGAATAAAGAATCCAGAACACGGTCTCCTCGACTAACGTGACCTTTGTTTCCCCAGTCTTACGAAAGCAGGTAAATTGAAGTAGGTACCTACCTACGTAGTCGCAGACACGCAAAAGCACTGCCTTTCAAGAGCAGACGTTTATTTGTTCAGCTTAAAGAGAACTGGGGCGATAACCTCTAGAGAATATCACGTTAAAAAGTTTGGCATACTTTTTGAGTTAGTACTTTAGAATTTTAAGCATTAGTATGTCTGCGCTTTGGTAGGAATTTCAAGGCAGTATAATTATGTATGTATTATGTAAGTAAAAGTCTTAATTTCCTTTAACGCACACCCTGTTCTATATTGCAGGTCGTAATAGTTTATAAGGTTAAATAATTAAATAAAAATAAAAGAAATAATGACTTTGAAGTGACTGTTCAGTTTACTGGCCAATTTATATGAGTTTTCCTATCATCATCACCATCATTATTTCAGCCGAAAGACATCCACTGCTGGACATAGGCCTCCCCCAGTCAGGGTTTAACTGGGGAAAGAGCTTGCCTTGAAAGGGTTTAAACTGTGAAATTAAGAAAACACCAAATTTTTCTATCTTCCTTGTCATTTAAGTTTAGAAGTAAATAATAATAATTAATTACTCTTTAATCTTTCGCAACATATTGATGCATATAAGGATGTCTGAATTTTAAGGCTTAAACTATAGAATGATGTCCATAAAGCACAATATTATTACCATATCACATATACTTGCGAGTAAAAAAAAAATAAACCACATAACCAAGAAGATCTACTACACTTAGAAGTCCAAACTCTAACCGACGCCGCTCCTAATTCAAATTTAAATATCGACCCAAAACCTATTCATATTCCGACCAGCATTTCATACGTTATTCCCTGTGCCATTTACATACAATATAAATTATTAAACAAACTGTAATTAGGGCGGCGAAGTACAACACTAGTTGGAAACTCTCCGCCTGCGTTAATTCTCAAAGGATTTCTGACATTGAATTTGGGAATCGATGAATAAACAGAGTCTACTCTACATGTTTAGTGAGTAGGAGGTAGTCCTGTTATATTGCTTATAATTTGTTACAGGGCGTAGTTATGTTATGTATAACAAGTGAAAGGATAAGTTTATCTACGAGATAAGGCTGTGCTTGCAATGACCAGAATGTGGACATAAGGACCAATTTATGATCAGAAGGCCGATTTTGATTTCACTTAGAAAGAACATAATTTCTAAAGTAGAACATGTGAGACCGGATTATCATGTTAATCCATGACAGTGGCAAATTGTAAGCTTTGGTCTCTTGATCGGAATGCTTGACGCTGCGGTATGCGATATGCAGTGCCGGAAACATAAAGCGCAACAGCGCTGACGCATACCTACTGCGATGGAATAAAAGATCATTCTAGACGTTTTTCATACGATCGTGTGTCTGAAACCGCATACCGCAACGTTTTGTAAACAGATCAAAGCTATAACATTACAGATCTAATAGTACCCGGTTATTAGGTTATTTTTTTTACTTTTCACAGATTAAATTTTTGTTACCACCGTATTTGTATTTGTTTCCTCTTTGAAGAGTAGAAAATAATAATTATATTTAGTCCGTCAGTGAGATAATCAAATAATATTGGACAGGTTTTTTTTTTTGATTTACCAAATCAATAAAAAAATACAAAGAAAAAGCGCATCAAAGTTCAGGAGTGGGGGCTTGTGACATCAATATGTTAGTATAAAGTGTACTAACGACGTGACGTCACACGATATTTCAACGCATCATATTATATATATCGTCGTATCACTTTATGTTTACGTGTCAAAAGAAAAATACCGTAGAATGGGGTTACATTGAGATCTAGGGCAACTTTGATGATAACTTTATTTTTTTAGGTTTTTAAAGCTAACTCCGTGAAAACCGAATGCACCTCAATATTCTTTTTAAAATTTGCAACTCTGACAAATGTCAGCCATGTTTTGCATCAACCTCAGCGCAAGAATACGATTAATTGATGCAGAAAAATATATTAAATTGTACAGTGTGAATTCATTAAAAATTAATTGTAAATTGGGGTTACTTTATATTGCTATGAAAAACAATGGGGTAGGTATCAAAGTAACCCCATTTTTATTGTAACGTTCATAGGCTCGTTTTTTTTTATTTTATCCCAAACTATGAAAGAAATTTATTTTTTTATTTTAGTGTATAAAATTTTTTGTAAAGTCGCCAACACTGCATTTATTTCATATTTTTCAAAACATAATTGAAGTAGTTATGTCAATTTTTATTTCAAAATTAATCAATTTAACTTCGTATTACCGGTACGTGTTCAATATTTTATATTAATCTACCTGACGAACAAAAAACTAATTTTCAGTTAACATCCCTATTTACCAACTCTGAATTATATACCCCGAACTTTTACTCTCTAAGAGCTTCATTGTCTTTCCGTTCATTTCCTCCAAACTAAATCACAAACGGATTGAAACTCTCAGTTTGTTATCGACCTACATTTCAATCCGGGCGCACCACAGAATTACCTCTATTGAACTAATAATATAAATGAACCGTCTGTTTGTTACTTAATCACGTCTTGGAGGAGTAAAGCTCGATCCATCCTCAGTTTAAACTAGGTTTGTAACCGACCTTGCCTCTGTTTCCGCAAATGCGGATCTTTCGTATAAAATTATTCTTATTATGCTCATCCGCAAATGCGGAACTTATATATGAAATTGTAACTCCGCATCCGCATTTACCTCCAAAAGATTTTAAGGTAGTTAAGAAAATTATCTCTGTCTCAAATCAATTAAGCAAACAAGTTTCAGGCCTCCATGTCTTTGCCAGAATGAGTGCCAAGTGAGCAACTGTTTAGTGGAGCCGTTTTATTCTGTAATAATCTCTAAGAATACCACAACATACAGTTTGCCTCTTGTATTTAACTTACTGCCCTTGGTGCCCGCCCGCAAGTAATACTTCTCTCATTAACTTTATGAATTATAAATTATGTGTTATTCTGATATCAAAGCTATATTATGGTAAAGTTGAACGAAATCCATTCAGTAGATTTTTCGTGAAAGAGTCATACTTTTTTTTATATTTTTGTACTTGACCTCCGCCTCCGCTGACATGGGCTCTGTAACATCCCTAGTTGAAACTAATTGCTACTATGTGCAACTGTGCCGTTGTATATAGCCGCGTATTGTGACAGTGGCTTTAATCATAGTTAGATGTTCTGCTTACGTCAGGAAGACAAAGTGTCTCTAAATTAGCTGCCTTCAAAGGCTGATTTACAATGATCCAGTATTTTAATACAGCGTTTGAATCTAGAAACAAGTGAACAATGGTAGTGGCGTAAGTAAAGAGGGTTTGGAGACATAATGGTAGAGGCCTTTGTCCAGCTGTGGGACATTCTTCTTTTTCTTTCGTGTCGATTAATTCAAACAATAGTCTCAACCATTCTGATTTTGTCCGACCAGTATGTAGCTACGAACAGCTATGTCATTCGCCATGTCCAAATTATGGAGGTGCAGGCGTTCACACATGAAGGACATATAAGGAGTTGGGCCACATGCTGTGAAGGGGTTCCACATTGGCAATGAATAAAGTTTAACCCAAAAAAACTGGAAATCATACCTCTCTGAACTCTTTGTACCCTGGAAAGCCCGTTAAAACGTTAACCTGGCTATCTTTGGTCCGTTATTGTCAGGTGCTGCGGGTAGTCGGAAGCCTGAAAGTCTATTATAAGGAGTTGGGCCACATGCTGTGAAGGGGTTCCACATTGGCAATGAATTAAGTTTAACCCAAAAAAACTGGAAATCATACCTCTCTGAACTCTTTGTACCCCGGAAAGCCCGTTAAAACGTTAACCTGGCTATCTTTGGTCCGTTATTGTCAGGTGCTGCGGGTAGTCGGAAGCCTGAAAGTCTATGGACAACCTCATGGTACTTTCAAACAGAACATCCGTATTTCCAGGATCGTTTTTAACGGGTCCGTCGCTACTGGAGGTGATGTTAGCACCGCATTTATAGTACGTTTTTAACGGATCCGTCACGACTGGGAGTAACGTTCACACCAAACAACTTTCTACAAGGATGAACGCCCAATAAACGGATTAGTTTTTTAATACTGTTGTGTTAAAAATAATAAAAGATAATAGAAATAAAAATAATAGATTGGATAATAGATTTTAGTATTAATAGTAGTTACTGTGTTGACTGTAGTACCAACTGTGTTCGTAGATGGCACGACTAACTGATCAGACCGCATTGGTTGGAATGTAGATAGAATGGTGGGGGTAAAAAAACACCTTTAGTCGTGCCAATACTGCGAGCTCAGTCGTGATATGGACCTCAACTTGTGTACTTCTACGACTAAATAGTGCTTGTTGTATGGTGTTCTTGGTTGATGTTTATACGAAATGTAATACGTATGTACATGAACAACTTAAACGTTTAAAAGATTAAGTGCTATAATTGTTTTTTTGTTCAACTGTGCATTTGATATGAAACTACACACGAGCGAGTGCCCCTTTCTTAAGCGTTTTTATTTACATCGCTGTTCCCGCTAAATACTTACACAAGGTTTTACTGGATTATAGTCAAAGACTTTAACTTTGTGTGTGTGGGAAATCCTCGTCTTGGCAAAATTATTTTAGGCATGATGTTGTTTGGCATACTTTTATCAGCTAAATAATATTTTGGCATAATAACGGTCATTTTGTCTATTTTTTTAACAATAATTTGGAGTTGTATAAATATTAAAGGCATAATATTTTTTCGTCATAATAGTTTTATGGGTACATACATGAACTTCGAAGATTAAAATACCTACAAGATAAAATGTCAATTTTCATAATATCGGAAATTTTAACATCGATATGAATCGATTGCAAATTGTTTTACCTAAGCTTTAAATGTCTAATTCAATATATTCGATATAAGAACTCAAATAAAATAGGTTAATCCCCACCTTAACCTATTTTATTTGAGATGCGGCGTGGCCCTTAAGGCCACCCTTGAGCCGCGAACATGTTTGTTTTATTCCAAAGAATACTATGTGTAAATATCATGATGCGTTTATAACATTATGATTTTTAAGATTATGCTTCATTATTATTATGCCAACAGCATTTATGGCAATATGCATTATGGCAAAGCAATTATGCCTAATAACATTATGTGTAAGGATCATTATGCTTCAGGTCCACGACAGCATCTCCCACGCGGTAGTGGCGGTGTCCAGACATACAGTTAGTTGCGTCTATTACACCGACGACGCCGATGACGCCACAGGCCGCTTTGTTAAGAGGGCGATGGATGCGCCAACCAAAACGGTCGTCAACTACAATCTTAAGACGGCCATGCAGCATCGAGACGTGGTCGTCATAGAGGCCTTGCTCACGCTAGTGAAGTCCCTGGTCAGCAGACATCACCAAAACGCCACCTAACAAATTCTATCCAACAACTCTAACCCAAACACCTCCCAAAACCCAAACCATCACCCTGTCTAAATCCTGTAATGAAAAAATATACATGTAAAGCTGCATGGTGGAACGAGTCAGTCATACTCAGCTTAAAGTCCTAACGACGGGGTTCTAGAACGGGGACCGTCGGCCGGGACTGGTCTGCTCGCACTGCCATGCATCTCCCCCGAAAGTGTACAAATAGAAATAATTAGACAAAATAGTAAATAACATAAGCATTGTATCAATAGAAATCAGTAAACAAAATAGTCAATAATATAAAGATAAGTAGTAAATAGAAATATAAAATTGTAATGCCAGTGTGTAATAAAAAAAAAAAAAAAAAAAATAAAAAAAAAAATAAAAAAAAAATATATATATATATATAGTATTTAATGAAAGATGAACTCACGTAGACTTAAGTTAGTTAAGTAAGACTAGAAATAATGTCCGACGTAGGAGTCCAATAATTGTAATATTATGAAAAAATATTAAACAAATTAATAAAGTAAAAAAGGGCGCGGATGTCTATGTCCGCGGTAGAATATAAGCACAAAAAAAAAAAAAAAAAAAAAAAAAAAAAAAAGGATCATTATGCTGAATTTCGTTATGCCAATGTAAATTATGGCTTATGCTTATCATTATTAAACCGTGTTGTGAACTTGGTCATACAACTTCCTACGCCATTGCCGAATAAAAACGAATACGATAAAGCGGACCTGTAAAACAGACTGCTGCTTGAACGACATTACATATTACCGCCAAGAAGCATTTCTGTGTTCCAGATTAAAGGATGCTAGTGTAAAGGCACATGCAAAATTTCAAATTTGTCTTTGATAAGGAATTTGCTATACCTGATATTGTATTTGTACACAGTTAACTATCAGGTGAATAGAATAAAAAAAACATTTATTTGACAAGGACACAACAAAATAAAAATAATCACAAAGTAAAAGAAAATAATAGTCGCCGCCTTGATGCAAAACAATCAGATTAAAATCAAAGTCTATAGAAGGCAATTTTTACTTACTTTCAGAGAAAAACGTGCTAAAGTAACCAGTTTGTGAAACGTTATTTATAACTTAGTTGGTGACCACCACTTCATTAGTGTTTCTTTAAAGTGGTGCCAACCTAATTCAGAATTACTCTCAAATTAACAACATCTAAGTGAAAGTCTACCTTGTAACTGTATGTTAAGGTTGATTTTCTATTGCTTGTTGCGCTGGATGGCACATTTTAGTTCAGTGGTAGCGTGGAACTTCCAAAATGTAGTGTGTGAAACGTTTTCAAGGAAACTGAATTAGGTTGAATGCTGTTTATTCTTTGGTGTCGCTTTTTGAGGCCGGAATTTTGTTTTTTATTTTAGTTTCTAATAGCTTACGCCTACATTCCAAGTTCTTAAAAAGAATATACGAAAAAGTAAACTTGTTAGAAACCTTTTTGAAATGAGGACTTTTTTATCTTCGTTCGAGTGGAGTTGATGAAAACTATAGAATGTGGTTGATACTCTCCCATAAGACACCATTTTCTAATTAGTAAGGTATCCTCCGGAGTGACGACCTGGTCAAGGCTGCGGGTGTCCGGTAGATGCGAAACGCACAGGACCGATCAGTGTGGCGGCGCTTCAGGGAGGCCTATGTCCAGCAGTGGACGTCTTTTGGCTGAAATAATGATGATGATGATGAATGTACCCTAGTTAAGAAGTATTTAGGGTTCCATACCCGAAGGGTCCAAACGGAAACCAATTGCTGTTACTCACGTGTGCGTCCGTCTATTCGTCGTCTATCACACGGATTTTACGGCCAAACGGTTGGAGCTGCAGTCTTCAAATTTGCACAGAATAAGCATATTGTTGACCCAAAGCCATACAAATTGTCAAAACATATATTTAGTATTGACTACAGAGACTGTTCTTAACTTTCTACTTCAAAGGGTATGTCAGTTACATTTATAGTAAGGGACCGTTCTGAAGGAGTGATGCAATTTAAATTGCGTCGATGGAGTATCATACAAGTATTTGCTAAGAAAATTCGAAGTGCAAATCAGTTAAATTGCATCCATGTGAAAGCACTTGCAATTTCGCTTTATTAAAATCTCTTATTGGTGTGATATTAATCGAATCGCATCTTCAATATGTCATAGATTACATCAATGCTTAGCTGTAATCAGTCCACAACACAAAAATAATCGGAAAAGCTTAGCCAGCCCAAATTCATTCACCTACAAATCCAAAGCGATCCCAGTCCAAATCGAAAGCGAGAAGTTTTGCAAAGTCTAAACCACTGGTCACCACCGCTCTCATTATCAGCCCCCGTAGAACAGTTTCGAGAGGCTCTAATCAACTGTCTGCTAGCTCTGTGACTGATGAAAAGGCGTTTTAGATTTTGCGACTGGAGCCTAGAATTTGGCTGTAGAACTAGAAATCAAAGGTTCCAAATAAGTCGTCTTTTGTTTTGATTTTGGGGCAAACGAGTATCATAAGTGTAAACTTATTCGATCAGCGCGACTTTTCAAAGGTGAAATTAAATCTCAACGTTTTCTTTTCGTAGTCCGCGGACTCATTGGTATTATTCACAGTAACCAAATAAAAACACCTAATCTTTCATAAATTATAATCATTGCTTAGCTGTTGTAATTAGTCATTCATCACTATCTTCTTGTCTTTACGCTTTTTTCTTCCATAACGTCCTATCCACCGTCATGCTACCACTGACTCTCTTTTCTTTCATATCACTCCTAACATAACCAGTAATCAGTCACCAGAACACCAAAATACTCCAAAAAGCCTAGCTAACCAAAATTCATTCACCACCAAATCCCGTCCAAATCGAAAGCTAAAAGATTGGCAAAGCCTAAACCACTGGTCACCACCGCTCTCATTATCAGCCCCTGTAGAACAGTTTCGAGAGGCTCTAATCACCTGTCTCGTGCCAGCTCTGCGACTGATTAAAAGCCGTTTTAGATTTTGCGACAGGAGCCAAGAATTTTTCTATACAACGAGAAATCACAATTGTTTTGATTCTAGGGAATAGCAAAATGACGCAAAAGACATTCTTAGCATAGTAAACCCTCTTTTAAGACTCGATTTCATTCATTCAAGTGTTACGAGTATAAACTTATTAAAAAACCTAAGCATATCACATCACACTAATATTATAAAGGCGAAAGTTTGTGAGTGTGTGTGTGTGTGTTTGTATGTTTGTTACTTCTTCACGCTCAAACGGCTGGACAGATCTATATGAAATGGTACAGAGATAGATTATAGTCTGGAATAGCACATAGGATACTTTTTATCCCGGGAATATGTTCCCTTGGGATAATTTTCGAAATTCACGCGGGCGAAGCCGCTGGCAGAAGTTAGTATTTTTTAAAGGAACATAATTTGTTCGTTTCTATCTTCTGAAGCGTCAACTTTAAGTTGATTTCAATTAACAGTCTGAAAACTGCGTTAAAGAATTCTGTATTCTCAAGACGCATGATAATGAATAAAGTACGTACATGATCTGAGTCTTAATAAATTCAAAACATTCATTAAACGTAAGTTGTGCCAAAAAGCGTTTTATACAATTTAAGATTACGTTGAGGACAAACAGACTTGGGATTGAGCTGCTCCAATTAATTTAGATTTTTTTATATGTATTGCACCGTGAATTTTGTTTTTTTTTGTTTTCTTGCAATAACAAGAATATTTACTTTTTAAAGTATTATATAATTTTATTTTAAGTTTATTTTAATTGTTGTGAATGTGAAGACTATGTGGATCATACTTTTTTTTTGTTTTTAATTTTAATTTATCTAAGTTAGTTTTAATCATGGTCTGGCAGTTTGAGTAGTTTATGCGGCTTACTCGAATGTCCTTTGTTTGGTATTGTTCGTCGAATCGTTGAGCTCCTTAAATTCTGAGTTGAGCTGCACGGTTATTGACAAATGCGTGCACTGACTGGACAGGTCACCTCAATCTGGCTCGTTCTTTCCTCAAAAGACATGGTCTTCGAATGATCTAACCAAGATTTTGTCTGGACTTTAAAAGAGACTGTGACCTCTGAGTTGGTTTCGGCCTTTCTTCTCAGAGTAGTCAGATAGGAAACGCCGACTTCATCTAGTTTTAAAAAATATGATCGACATGTAAAAGTGTTTGTACAAACCTACTTACAGAAATAAAAATCATTTATCATTTAAACTAGTCAAATAATGGGAATATTTTAACTATAAGAAGTTTTCTTATGGGTATAATTTAGACGGTCATCAAAAATATTTTTAAGACTCTAAGCTTAGGCACCAAATAAAATAATTGGTTCCCAAAATGGATCATTGGTCACCAAATTCTATCCAACTCAAAGATTAATATACCGGGTGTATTCGTGTTTTTAACGAATTAGTCCAAGAGCGAGCGAAGCGAGCTCAGGAGCTTAGGGCACCCCGACACGGACAGGTTAGGTTCGAACGAGATGACGGGAGCCGAAGTGAGCGAGCAAAGCGAGCGAACTCGGCTCCCGTCATCTCGTTCGTGTTAGGTTACTTTAGACCCTGCGGACGGAAATAGGAGCCCCGCGCAGCGGGGCTCCGTCGACTTTAAAGGCGTCCATATATTTTTTTGGCAGTCAATAATACGAAAAAATGGATTTATTTCATAATATTTTAGGAAACGTTATTTGGTGACCATTTATCCATTTTGGTAACCGTTTAGAATTTTTTTGGTAGTAAAATAGGTACTTTTTTGGGCGGTGTTTAAACACAAGCCTTTTCTTATTTCGAATAATATCGAAAAAAACAGAAGTCAAATCAACATTCAGGTAACACAAATCAAATTTATCTGTTGTACATGACATATTATTATTTGTTAGATTTTCAGGCTATAGTTCCAATCGACTGAGATTCTCTAATCAACCGTGTTCTTCTTCAAGGAACGTTCAAATGGGGTTTTACAATACACGACTTAACAGCGTCTTAACACTTCGCTTAATTTACGTGCTTGACTGCAATTTTTTTACCAAAATGTTAAAACATATAATGGTTCCTGAAAAATACTGTTCGGTATATTTTGATCAATTATCTTACTCCTACTCTCTGATACATTTTTTTTTAATCAGATAAACCTTTTATTTATAAGCAATTAATGCACAAATAGGAGTCATCTTTGTGTATTATTTTTGCTATATAAAAAAAACATATTTCATTTATACCAATATTATTCACAATTTCCGGTCCAGCATGCCTACGTCAAAAACAGTGCAAAGAAACAAACGCAGGATCACAAGCACAGCGAAGCTCAAACTGCATTCATCACGACAATCGTATCACCCCACCTAAACGTCCCCAAACCGAACGGCCCTGGTTTAATCGAAGTTTACCTAGGAGTTTGAAATACGGTCCGCAGAAGATGTTGGCAGATAGATACCTATGTGGTCACCCTGAGTTATTGCCAACAGATAGTCCGGCTATCCTAGTTTATGGAGCGATAAAATCTAGAATGCAAATCGGACGATGTTACCGGAGAGATTGGACGGTAGGGTGTAAATGGTCTAAACACTTTTGAGTGTTGTCCGAAGTGGGCAGTTTGGCCTTGGAAATGGTTTGTCGCTATAGTTTTGCTTGACTTCTAGTAGTTCAAATTGTTTGTAGTCATCAAAAAGTAAAACTTAGAAGAGAAAGCACTCCATTAAGTTTATAACAGACTAGCTGTCGCACGCGGCTTCGCTCCTGTCAACTGGCTACCTACCAAGTAGTGTAGGTAGGGTAGGGTAGGTAGGGTAAATGGTAGCCTTCCTACACTACATATATGATTATTGCGTAACTTTAACCGCTTACGCAGCGCACGCAACGGAAGCTCACAAAAAGGAATAATTAAGCCTGTTTTTGCAAAATTTTTCATTTATGCTCCGCTCCTATTGGTCGTAGCGTGATGTTATATAGCCTATAATCTTCCTCGATAAATGGACTATCCAACACAAAAAGAATTCTTCAATTCCAACCAGTAATTCCTGAGATTAGAGCGTTCAAATAAACAAACTCTTCAGCTTTATAATGTTAAGTAAGATTTAATATAATATATTAAGTATTTAATATATTAAGTAGCATATTAAATAGCGTAATTTTTAGAGATATGAGAGAAGAACTAAAGACATAAGACTGTTCAAAATTAACTAGTGAGCCATCTGTCTATTGAGAAGACAAGGAACACTTTTAAATTGATATGTTGATTACAAATTGCATATACACTACACAATAATTTCATGTTTTCTCTCAGAAGATTTACAGTGCGGCATACAGATATTTTTTGGGTGGGATTTTACGAATATTTTTAGATATCGTTGCACGTGCTGAACTTGGAGCCTTTTTTTCTCGCATGAGGGGTTTCATTTTTTAGGGTTCTGTTCCCAAAGGGTAAAAAAAGGACCCTATTACTAAGACTCCACTGTCCATTTGTCTGTCACCAGGCTGTATCTCATGAACCGTGATAGCTATACAGTTGAAATTTTCACAGATGATGTATTTCTGTTGCTGCTATAACAACAAATACTAAAAATAAAATAAATAAATATTTAAGTGAGGCTCCCATACAACAAATGTGCTTTTTTGCCGTTTTTTGCGATAGTGGTATGGAACCCTTCGTGCGCGAGTCTGATTCACTTGGCCTGTTTTTCATGATTGTTTTTGCTTATTTCTCGTGTCTCTTGTGCGGGTAATAAATAAATATTTTTCTTTCTTTCTTCTTTTTATATGTGTGACCTGTGACATAAAAAAACCGAACAAATGCGAGTCAGACTCGCGCACGAAGGGTTCCGTACTATCGCCACCGACTCCGTACCAGCGGAGTCTTAGTAATAGGGTCCCGTTTTTTTCCTTTTGGGTACGGAACCCTAAAAACACCAGTGTTAAACTAAAGTTAAATTACAAACTGTCAAAAGACAAACAAAAAACCAACAAAATGACCTTGACCCATGAAACCAATGTTTATACATTACCAATGAAATCCTGAACCCGGATATCCAGCGTAGATACTCGGGTCACGCATGGCTTGAATTATGTGAAAAAGGGTTGGGAATTGCTTGCCAATTCTGAATATCAATTGTTTTGCGGTTTACCTTTTTGCCCTTATTTACGATATGTGTCGCTTCAAGGTCAAATATTCAGGATATTGGTCTTTTATTGTATCGTTTGTTTGTTTTATTTGATTTTGGAATGTTCCCTTTAGGTTTTGTTTATTTTCTTGAGGCAATTTTACTAATGTTGCTTTATTAGTCCAGCCATGTTGTGCGGAGGGATTCATATCATAGGAGACTTTATGAAAACTTAAAAATCTACTTACAACACCATAATACGATTCACAGCTCTATCTACTTTTTTTAAAAAGCCTTCAATCCAGTCCTACCTTATGCTTCTTCCAATGTTTCTAATTTATGGTTACTAAGCACGCCTCGACATGAACGGATTTGGAAAATATAACACAGATAAATTTTTCTTCGCGGTAGTACGGTCTCATAGAATGATAAACGCGGGCAGAAGTTTCTAGTGATTAATACGACAGAAATAAAATCAATCACAAAAACGATAACAAATCGACTTACCCTGTAAACGCTTAACAAAATACAACGAACATAAACGCATCACCAGCGCGCTTTTAATAGCAAAGAATATAAAGTAAAATTCACAGCGAGTATGTAATTTGTATTTAATAACCTAAAATTTTGCTTCCACAGCATTTCAGAAGCGGGATTTTGCAAGCAATTAAACGCGAGTAAACGCTCACTCGACGCGACGGTTGAGGGTTAAAAACGAGTATAAATCAGTATTTTCACTGCCTTACACCTAAATGGAGCATGGGCTTATGGTAGCAAATGGGTTGCATTGTTTTTGTCGGACTGGTTGTTTCGATTGATCAATGGTAGTTGGTTGACTTTGAGGGGGAAAAGGTGGGGCAGGCTGCCCCATCTGCCCCATTCTGCGTACGCCCATGAGGTGATATAGTGGTCAAATTCAAGCCTATAAATAATAATAAAGTGGTTAAAATGTAAGGGTTTGATCATGTGTCATTTCGGTATGAGCATATCAATCCCATACATTTGAAACTTTTTACCAATCGTTTTTGCTGATAAAATGTTTTCTTTAGAGTCGATGGTAAGGATTTTTATTATTAAGCACGAAATTTAAGGGTTTGACCACGTAACATTTCGGTAGAGCATGTCAATTCCATATTTTTCTTTTTTTTTGGCATACTCTATCGAAATGTATTTTACCGTACCCAAAGGGTAAAAACGGGACCGTATTACTAAGACACCACGATCCGTCTGTCTGTCTTTCACAAGGCTGTATCTTATGAACCGTGATAGCTAGACAGTTGAAATTTCTCACATGATGTATTTCTATTGCTGCTATTATAACAATTACTAAAAACAGAATAAAATAAATATTTAAGTGGAGCGCCCATACAACAAACGATTTTTTTTTTCCGTTTTTTGCGACAATGGTACGGAACCCTTCGTGCACGAGTGTGACTCGCACTTGGCCGGTTTTTTTTTCTGTTTGCTCTCGTTCGACCATCTTGCTTGACGGTAAGAGATGATGTGGTCGACGGTGTAGCACGCTTGCCTAGAAATAAATTATTCACTTTTGACTTAAAGACCCCAAGGTTGTAGCTATCAGGAAACAAAGACTCCGGCAGGGAATTCCACTCCTTAGCTATGCGCACAATGAAAGTTTTCGCATAACGCTCTGTGCGCATGGGTTTTTGTCTCAGCACGACGTCTCGATTTGTTCGATAATGTTGCTAATTGTCTCATTTAATAGTTACTACTTGTCCAGAAATAACTAAATCGTTACGTATTCAATATACACTACTACTAATATACACTACACTACTCTACACTACACAATACTCCTACATCTTACATTACACAACACTAATCACATCTCTCAAAATCGTCAAGCTGTAAACTAACGCAATTATTAGTTATTATATTTGTATTTTCTTCACATGACCTAACTGTAGTCTATCTTTTTCAGTACTAATATTATCTTAGTTGCTCCTTATCTAAGTAAGTGTCCTTGTTATGTTCATTGGAAGAGCACTGATTTCCAAGATACAGATTTTTACCTAATTTGGCAATCAGGAGTTTATTTCGGTTTGAAGCCTCTTATATGTTGTTTTTAGTATTGAAACTGTAGTAGGCTAAGTTCTGATTTTGTCCAATAAATGTTATGTTAATGTTAATAAGAGATAGTGAACAGACACAATTGTTAATCAAACTAGAAAAGGTAAACGTTGGCTAAAATATTTCACCTCGATACGACATAGTTTCATATCAGAAGGACAATTCCTGTATTTTTAACGAACGTTCGCATTTGTATCTCAGTCGCAATCAGTCAAAAATATCTCTTATATCCTTACATTTTGAAAAGATATGACACTAATTGTCACCATTTTTTATGTACGGCGAATTGCGGTTATTGGAACTATACAAGATGAGCTAACGTATCTTGTATAGTTCCAATAACCGCTCATGTTGAAACTGTTCATGAAAAATACAATACCACATCAAAAAAAAAGGAACACACTTTTTCGAAACCAAAACACTATCAAAATCACAAAAAATCTACATACAAAATTGACAACGCAAACTGTTGTGCCGTATTCGTGTGAAAAACGTATCGACGGTAATTTATTTCATTTGGCAAAGTGAAGAGCTGAACATCGCTGAATAATGCAACGAATTCTTTACGGGAACCTTCCCTCGGTCACTTGTTTTATCGACTGTACTGTATGTGAGGTTGCCATGTAAAAAATGCGGGTAGTCGTGTTGGAGTTTGACATTTTGTTACGTTGGTTGTGTAAGCTGTTTTAAGGTATATTGAGTTGAAGTTCGTATCAAAAGTGTATTCATTTTATTGAAATTATTGATCGCAGTATGATTACAAATTTCATTTCAAAAAATTTATTAGTAGTAGAAACAGAATCAGCATATTAATTATTCTAAGCTTACCCACTACTGGGACTGCACAGAAATACACCACGTGACATTCACCGAACTGCCTGATGCCATGTCTTCGAATTGGTTTCTAAGAGAAGCTAGTTTCCTCACGATGTTTTCCTTTACCATCTTGAGAGCTGGATGAATAGATAAATAGGGAAAATATTCAAAATTTTAATAACGGCTGTGTTTCATCTACTTACCTTTATTTTTGAATACTAATACTACTACTACCTACTTGTAATAAATCCTGTGTAATTGAGAAAAATAATACGACAAATCTCTTATATTGTTTACTATGATAGAACATAACATTAATGAAAGTGTTTCTTATGATAAATATTCAACATTTTCAACTACAGATCCACCGTTAGTGAACTGTTGTTATTTTTTATGGCAAACTTTAAAGCAATCATCCAGGTTTTATAGCAATCCTCTGCATTTTATGCGTCTGGATTCTTGAATAATTCTTGAATAAATTTTAATAAAATTTCGCGAAATAGACGCCAAATGACATGGAAAAACGGAAATAATATCCATATTTATTTTTGTATGCTGAAGAATTTTACAAGAGCGCAAAGTGTCTTACAAATTGCTGTTAAAACCTTTTTAACTTGTCTGAAGAAATTCTATTTCAAATAGATTCAGCCAGTAAAGATTATTTTTGTGAATTTTGGTGGTGTATTCAACAAGAAAAGTATAATATTTTGCCTCCATATAAAACTTGCCTACCTTATATCCTAAGTGATACTTGGAATACCATGTCTGCCGGATGCCGTCATAGCTGTGGGCCCGTATATCACAATACTGGAGCCCCGAAACTGTTAGACGGAATCGTGGCAGACTGAGGAGAAAATATCTGGACGCCTTGAAGAGCTTCCTTGAGAATTAGAACGAATGAGGGGAGACCTTTGATCAGGAGTGGGACAGTTCGGGATCATAAAAAAAAGTTTAAACTGTACTCAATAGTAGGAGAAGACTGTATAAAGAAATTTGATTAATCCCTGGGGAATAATTCCTAGAGATCTATTAATAAATTTAACGCAAACATTCGAATCTATAGAAAAAAATAAAAAGACAGAGTTCTCAGATTAACCTATCCCATCAAAAACATAAATGTGAAAAGGGGAGCCAAGTTCAACACTAAGAATATGCGCGGTTGTTGACTTCGCCTACAAAATAATTGAGATCTAAATGGGAGCAAAATTCTAAATCCTGATATTTTTTATCTTCATCTTTTTTATCCTCATAAATTATCTTTGTATTCACCCAACTTCCTATCTCGATGCATAATTTGAACTTTCTAGATCATTTGGAACTGGGTAAGAGTTTTGATCTATAGGTCAGTCAGTGATAAAAATGACGATTTTTGGACGTTAATATCTATATAACCGTTGCAGCTATATTTATAAAATTTTGGTTTATTGTTCATTTGAGGGGTTTTAATACATATACCAAATTTCATGTGTTTAAGTTTATGTTGTTGACAAAAGTGCTTCCAAATGGTTCGTGTAATATTACACACAGCTCCTCCATCGCCAGTTCCGTTTTTGCTTGAACTTGGGTTGATACGCCGCCGCCGTCTAGATTTGATTAAAATTTTAGCCAATAGAAAAACAGAATACGTCGTATCGGTTATCCAATTTAGACTCACCTACGATGACCGAATGAATAAACCGTTCTAAAAATAATCTAGAGAAACGCAAAGAGTCTAGAGACTGTAAACAAATAACAAAAATAGTTTAATAAAATAAGACAAGTTTTTTTCATGTTTTCCAATTTTACGAGTGAAGTGTTGATATTTAAAGTGTTTATCATAAAAACTTTCATCAAGGTTATGTGGTCTTTTAGATTGACTAATTTTGTTAGAAGTATCCTATCCACTCTACACTGGAAGTTGTGGACGATTATGTCGACCTGGGACGAACGGTCGAATCCGACTCGGCTGGACAGCGTTCGGGAAGTTGCGTAGTATCTTCTCGTCCAACTTACCACAGTGTATCAAGACGAAAGTCTATGACCAGTGTGTGTTGCCAGCGATTACTTACGGGACATAAATGTAGTCACTCACAATGGGCCTCATCAGAAGGCTTAAAGTCTGGAAGCTAAAGGATGGAGTTTCTTGTGCATTCTTCTCCATAACAAGCTACTTTTCCGAATGCACGGTAGCATCAAATTTTATTACTTGTAAATTTTAATTTTAATTCTTTGACGTTCAAAAGTGCCGCTTTTTGGCCTAGTTGATTGACTTTGACTTTGAGTCACCCAAAGGGCAATGAAGAGAGCTATGCTCGGAGTTCCCTTGCGTGATCGAATCAGAAATGAAGACATCCGCAAGAGAACCAAGGTTACTGACATAGCCGGTAGAACGAAACTCACAGAGCCTATCAGTGCGGCGACGCTTGGGGAAGGCCTATGTCCAGCAGTGGTCGTCTTTCAGCTGAAATGATGATGATGATCCTATCCACTTAATATTTTAAATATCCAAACGATATATGTCAATCAATCACGCCTCATCAGGACAACGGCTGAACGTAGGTGGATGGGAACATGAGTAGCTTAGATTAGTATCCCAGTAGTAGGTACAAACCCGTGGGAAAAAATAAGATTTACTCGCGGGCAGAACCACTGGAAAAAACTAATATTCTAAAAACTTCTGGACCAGCGAATATGTAGGAGGATGCTTAATTATTATTATTATTTGGTGTTGAAAAATCGATGAGTGTTTAAAATGTTCCAACAAAATATTCCATTGCATCACCTTCTATATATTTAAAGACAAAGATTCAAAGTAACACAATATGTTCCTGTCTTAGAACATGAATTGCAATGCTACGTCACTAGTAATTTCAGCAGTGCGATTTATTTTTGCACGTTTTCAAAAACGAACGCTTCGATATAAATTTTATTGCACCTGGCATCGTTCGAACCTAACCAGTCCGTGTCGGGGTGCCCTAAGCTCCAACCGGCCGGCTAATACTAGGTGTAGCCGCACTTCGGGTATTAGCCGTAACATGTCCATGCTTGCATTTTGTTAGTATAAAAAAAAATAGCAAACAGATACCCGGTACTGCTATTTGAATGTATTCTCTTTTACAAAACATAACATCACACCTATAAAGCCCGAAGGGTTATGCAGAAGTGCAGCATGGTAGGTACACCCACCTTTCATTCTCATTTGATCTATGATTTTTTTAAATAAACCGTTATTTTTTTTTTCCTAACCAATCAGAATGAAAATTAGCCTTTTTAACCGATTTCAAAAAAAGGAGGCGGTTCTCAATTAGTCGAAAATGTTTTTTTTTAGTTTTTCCTGATTGCTCAAAGAAACCAAGACCGATTTGGAAGAAATAATCTTGTGTTTAAAAGGGTATACTTCACAGGTGGTCCCATGGTCAGGTCAGGATCTGATGAAGGGATCCTGGAGATCTCCTCAAATATTGTAGGCGCACACCTAGCGATTTTGGTATTTTCATCAACAATGTAATTATTTGCACCCAGAAAGTATCATTTGTTGAAGTGTAACTGATGAAGAAGACCACAAATGGCCACTGAATCTACAATGATAAGCATGTCACCGGTATAAGATGTCTCAAATATTTAACCGACTATGATGAAGCAACTACTAAAAATAAATTGTACTGATAAAAATGGTATCATCGAACCGATCTGATGATGAAGCCGGAAGGCAGGCACTTCCACCTAAAATCCTTGACTCTAAAAATGTACTCGTATCTTTATTCAAGAAACAGTTCAAAGAACATTACCTCTCCACCTTTTTGTAATTTTATGTATTGTATGTTGCATATATTATTTTATCTTTCATATATGTAATTAAGATATATGTGTAATTTATATATAATTAGTTAAGTAATAATAGTCTATTTTAAGTGTCCTTATTTCTTTCTACACACTGTGTCTTCGTCTATCATCCAACTTTCCTGTCGCAGGTCTGCTGGAAGAAATTTCTATTGAAATAAGCAGTACCTTTGTGCTCTTTTATCTGTATTCCTTCTGTTCTCTGTTAAGTGTTATGTGTGTGCATAAAAAGATAAATATTTTAACAAAAAAAAATTGACTTCCAAAACTTAAGTCGGTGTCGAAAAACGAAAAATAACAATAGGCACCAAAGACACCTACTTCGGAAAAGAAAGTTATTTTTTTGCTTTGTACTGTTAAGTTTTGGAAGTCGGTTTTTTTTTTATTTATTTTTTTGTGGGATTCAAAACAACTTTAGACCAAAGTTACCCCGGTGGCTCTCTAATGTTAAACATAAAATAAGTCATAACGAAATTCAGCATAATGATCATCACGCATAATAATGTATTAGGTATAAATATTCTTTTTCATAAATACTGTTGGCATAATAATAATGAAGCATAATTTAATAAAGAATAAAGTTAAAAAAAAAGTTTAATTCAACTAAAGCATACATAGGTACTTTTGAATTGTCAAACAAAATATGAATCAAGTTGCACGTTATAATTGCATAATGATTTACACGTTTAATCTATTTACGTTAGGATGGTATTTAAAAGTACTTCAATTTATTCCCATTTCATTTACCTAATTTTGCCTGTGTTCCACCAAATATACTGAATGTGCACCAAAATATGTTCATTAAAATATGTCATAACGAGCATCTATTTAACAACTGTTGCAAATTTGTAAAAATAGTAATACACCTAATTTTAAAAACAAGCATTTATTTTTTTAGTTTTACTTCAGATAATGCACTGCAAAATGTATAGTACTTTGGCAACATAGTCGACGGAGCCCCGCTGGGCGGGGCTCCTATTTCCGTCCGCAGGGTCTAAAGTAACCTAACACGAACGAGATGACGGGAGCTGAGTTCGCTCCCTTTGCTCGCTCACTTCAGCTCACGTCATCTCGTTCGAACCAAACCTGTCCGTGTCGGGGTGCCCTAAGCTCCCGAGAATATTTGGTGCACGATCAGTATTTTTCGGGGAAGAATAAAATAGTTATTGTTACAATAGAATATTTGCAGCGCACTACAATAAAAAAGTGATGAATGAATTTGTTTGATGTAACATATTTTGTTGGCCGAGTAGTTTAATTATAGTAAAACAATTAAACGGGTTTAAGATCAATATTTTAGAAAAGCATACATGTACCTTTAGATTTTTGGTGAACACAAAAATATTATCCTTTACGATATAACTCATACAGAAACAAACTTGTTCGTTGTTCAAGGAAGGCCCAAGGATCATTTCCGCCTCACTTTAACCTAATCCAATAAAGTAATTTGCAAATTATATTTTTATTTTATACATTAAAAAAATAATATGTCTTAAAATTAATGCAATTCCAAATTATGACAAAACAAATTAGACCAAATGGCAGTTATACTAACCTTTGCATTATTCCAAAGTATTATTATGCCACCACACTATTATGCTAATAACAGATTATACGAAAACTTAATGCCAAACAATATGAGACCTTAAAATTTTATGCTAAGAGGGGTATTTCCCTAAGAAACAATACTTACTTAAACTAATGAAGGTTTTAACTAAACACAGCTTTGGTTCAACGCTGTAGTTTTCCTCATTGCAATCTTAATCTTTTGCCAGGGTCTGACCGACTAATGGATGGAAATGGTGATTGATATTCACTAATGGTGAAAGCTTTTTAACACGCTTTTATTAGCTTGGTATGTATGTATCTATATAACGGAATCTTTGAACGTGATTTTCACCGTCGGATTAATTTGTAATTTTGCACCCTTATCAAGGACCGATGGCAATGCAATATAATTACCAACCTACCTACCCTATTTACCAACTAACTAACCTACCTACACTACCCTACACTACAATTCCCTACCCTATATACCTACCTACCCTACCCTACCCTATATACATGATTGATACGTAACTTTAACCGTTAACGCAGCGCACGCAACAGAAGCTCAAACGAAAAATTTTGCCCGTCTTTGCAACATTTTTATTTATACTCCGCTCCTATTGGTTGTAGTGTGATGTTATATAGCCTATAACCTTCCTCGATAAGTGGACTATCCAACACAATTTTTTTTTTTTTCTTACCAATAGTTTCTGGGATTAGCGCGTTCAAACAACCAAACTCTTCAGCTTTATAATATTAGTATAGATTATTCTTTCTCATATATTATAAAGCCCTACTTCTCTCTGTTTGTCTGTTAGTTAGTGAGCATATTGGACGCCACTTATCAGATGTGCATTGGTTTTTCTTTTGGATATTATGTTTTTTTAACTGGCGAAATGCGGGTGCACAGTGAACCTCTGCCTTACCTTCCGCGGAATACAGTTATGATATTATGTATGTTTTATGTTCTCTGGTCAGGGTTTAGTACTTGTATTTTTTTTATGGTGGATGCCAATGACATAAGACCGATTATGGTGCCTAGACGAAGTTCATAATTACCGTCAGACTTATTATGACATGACTTGCCAAATGCCCGCGCTATGATTCCTGGGAAAATACTTGATGTAGGATAGGATAGGTGGACTTTTTCACATTTAGACTCCCTTAAATCGTAAGTCGCGGCCGTTACCACTGGGCCACCACTGCGCCTTTGCTCTCTGGTCAGGATTTATACTTACATTTTTATATGGTGGATGCCAATGATGTTGAACGTTGTAGTAGAAACATAAATCCAACGATGGTAATAGACGAAGTCCCAATTTAAGTCTAATGATGATGATTAAACGATTAATGAGGTTATATTCCAGGGACAGCTCTAACCGTTTTTAAACGTCGGCGTCGTCCAAATCCGTTCAGTCGTTTATGCGTAATTGACTTATAAACATGCAGACAACTTAACCATTTTTCACATATTAAATGAATAAGTATGTCTTTACAAACTGTTCAATTTTGACACTATCTAGTTTGTTCACCAAACTGTGTATGATTAAACGTTTCTGGTTTAGTGTCGGCGACTTCTTTATATCGCTTCCCTAGCTAGGCTTGAGCTGTCAAGCTGAATCGATTTATCAACTCGACATTTTGAAGTAACCTAACTTTCAGACTGAAAATTGAACTCGAAAATTCCTTGTGAAATGACTCTTTTTGTTTTGTTTTGTAGGTAAATAAAATAGTGGATACAATATTGATTAAGTACTAAAAGTACTATGATAGGAAGAGGCATCCTGGTGTATACTGTTTGCCGATGACATTGTGCTAGTTGCCGAGAGTGGCCTAGAGGTCCAGATTAAATTATGACACAGAATGTGTTGGCCTGAAATTGAGCAGAACCAAAACCGAATACTTTTTCTGCGATTTTGGCAGTCTCTTTGATTCCGTGCATATAGTTATCGCTGGAACACCCATACCGATCTGCTCCGACTTGCGGTACCTGAGGTTGCTTTTCCAAGGGAATGGCAAAGTAGACCGAGACGTAACGCACCGGGTCAACTCTGGATGGATGAAATGGCCACAGGTCACTGGAAAAACTTGCGATCAACGGATGCCCCTCAAGTTAAAGAGGAAATTCTACAAGTCCGTGATTAGACCTGTTGTCCTGTATGGATCAAAATTTAAGACTGAAAAAGATGGATGAAAGGAGCAGAGATTAGAATGTTGCGATGGATGTGCGGAGTGACAAGAATGGATCAAGTGAGAAGTGAGAGTATATTATTAGAGAAAGTTTGAAAATAGAGCCAGTGACAGAAAAGTTGAATGGAAACCGTTTGTTCTGGTATGGTAATGTGATGAGGAAGGATAAAACGCATGTTACTAAAAGAGTTATGAATATAAGTGTCGATAGATGGAGCGGGAAGCCACGGCCAAATAAAATATGGATGGACTGTGTGAGGAGTGATATGAAAGAAAAGGGAGTCAGTGATTGCGTGACGGGAGACAGGACGGCAAGGAAGAGGAAAA
Source organism: Orthosia gracilis (assembly GCA_947562075.1). Taxonomy (NCBI): domain Eukaryota; kingdom Metazoa; phylum Arthropoda; class Insecta; order Lepidoptera; family Noctuidae; genus Orthosia; species Orthosia gracilis. The sequence continues at coordinate 23,059,690 of OX387275.1, forward strand.
CATGTTGCACCGACCCCAAGTAACATGGGATAAGGACAGGAAGATGATGACTAAAAGTACTACACCGAGGCCATGGTACAAAGTGCCAATGCCATCATGATTCTGTTATGAAAAACTAACAGCGCTACTCGTCCTGTATAGCTCTGTCTTTCACTCACACCAGAATCATGATGATTTTAAGACATTAATAATGTAGGCCTTATCTTGCTGTCTTTTAGATTTTGTCTTTCTAAATATTTTGGTTTGTAATAAAATTTATTTCATTATGTTATCTCCAATCATTCAGCTCTACCAGTTTCGTCTGCTTTAAGGAGATATCAATGAAAATTTTCAGCAACGCAATATTTCACCTTACTAAGTTGCTAAATGCAACTGTAAGGTGGCTGTGTGTGTACTGTGTCTACTGTAGTTGTTGTTGTTGAAATGTTGCTTAATGTTGTCGTTGCTTTTTGGCGCAGCCGCGGGGCACACTATGTATGTAATTGTTTTAAAATTAAGTTCTCTTTTATTTGTACCTACATTGTGTGTATCTGTGTGTGCCAAACAAACTAGTTTTCTTTCTTTCTTTATTTTTCCTCCTTTAAATTTCATTAATTTATTTTTAACTTGCACATTTATAACTTGATTGCAAGAGACGGTGTGGTAAGAAATTAAAAATAAAAATGACCATAACAATAATATGAAAACAAAGTCCCAACTATTTCCAATGTTCGTTCCTTTGGTTTTGCGGCACAGAAAATCTGGGAATCCGCACAAAAGCCGGAATCAATCGGACTGAATGGTTAAGTATTCGATTCACGTTTTGTACACATTGTGGCTGTGTTTATTTTGTTCTTCTTTCTCTCGCACGCAATGAAACTAAGCAATGCTTTATTGAGTGCAAATTCGCGATTTGATTTAGAAATAAAAATAAATGGCTTTTTTTTTGTGGGACGATTTACCGCAGAAAACCCGAACAAGGATATTGTTTGGGTTTTCTGCGGTAAATTGTTAACTAGTAGGTAAGTGAGTAGATGCGTAATGACAGATGACTAGATTCGTCATGCAGTGGAAGCCGGAAGCCGTCGCGTTCTCACCGTGGGAGGCCGAGAAAACGCTTGCATGACCGTTTAGAAGCGTTTATGGGTGATTGGCCGGAAAAGGCAAAACATCGGGCAGGGTGGAAAACTATGATTGGGGAGACGTATGCCCAGCAGTGGGACAATATCTCATACATTGTTTACACCTTTGAGTAGGGGTAAGGGTCGCTAAATGAAATACTTTTAGACAAGCACTTACTATTTTTTTTTAAGTATAGAATCTGAAGTTACAGAATACTTTTAGGGACCCGTTACAATGTCATTTCGGAATTTATCGTCGACCGGTCACTGGTGTCGCGTGGAGGCAAGTGAAAGAGCTCAAAGTGCGCAGGGCTCGCTTGCTGGAACGGCTCGTCCGCGGCGCCCGCGCCCCACTCGCCCGACGCTCGGAGCCGCGTTCCCATTGGCTCGCGTCGGGTGGCGTGATGTATCGCGCTTGCGATTGGTTCCCGGCTGTGTTGCCAGGTGCAGGTCGGAACATACATACTTATGAAGGGGTTGGCAGATTTTACAGAATGCCACCTGTTAGTATCCCTACATACTTCTTTTGCTTCGTCTTCATTTATACATCGTCAAACATGTCTACTTATGTTAGGCAAGGATTACACTTACTAAAAATCCTGAAGGATGATGCTAGACTGACCGACCTAGATCATAATAATATAAGATTAAAAAAAATCTCCGGCAGCAAATAAAGGTACTAAAATAAAATATCGTTAAATATTTTGCCAAAAGACTGCCAAAGTCTTAATACTCGGAGTAACAGTTATGTATCTATTTAAATAACTGTTACTGTTTAAATACTGTTGTTATAAATACAGTATTTATTATACAAAGTTATGTAAGTAAATCACAAGGAGATAGTATCCAGAAATAATCAACTACCTTAAAAACAACATCAACCATATAGGTATCCAGTCAGTCCTACCCCTTATCTCAATGTAATTCCCGACTATACCGACTCTCGACTCTCCAGGGCGAGTTGTTCTTAGACAAACAATAGTCTTGCATGGACACGACTACTCTTAAGCAGCCAGCTTCCGCTTGGTATTCCACTGCGCTCTTTATAAAGAGTCTTTGAGATCACAGTTATGCTGCGTAAGCAATTGACTTGTGATATTTGGAATTATTTTTCTTTAGAACTATTGGCAGCGATAGACGCGGGAATTCACTAGACAGGAGAAATAGGACCGGTCAAAGTGGTGACACTTGGGGGAGCCTATATCTTGCAGTGGACGTCTTTCGGCTGAAATGCTCTTAATGTTGATTTTTATAATATTTCAAATGTGCTGTCTATGTCGTCTTCATAACTGCAAATAGACATTGCGTGCCTGGTACTATAAATCTGGTTACCTACACAACAGTGGTGAAAAAAAAGTTAGTATAAGGGTTTCTTGTTCTGTCAAAACTATTAAATTATACATTACATCCAACGTCTACATATTTATCTAACTCTCGTAAAGGTACCTTATAAACCTAAACTACTTTAAGTGTATTGGTGTTCATTATTTATTGATTAAAACCGTTTTCTTGAAGAGTGGCTGGTTAAACCTATTACACGAGTGCGTTGCAAAATTCAGGCACACATTAAATTTATTTTTGTCCGTAACTACGTCTTAGCTAAAAAAAATAAAAATGTACCTAACTCCAAATTCACAGTGGTTACCTTCGCTACCTCGAAGCTCCGTTCCTTTTACCTCTAAAGTTAGATTTTATTGAACTTTTCATAAAGGTACGTATAAAAAGTAGGAAGCAATGCATGAAGACTTTCAGTAGAACTTTGTATTTTACTTACAGACAGCTAATACATAGTATTTAGCGCCGAAGAAAGTTAGCTAGTTCGAAATGAAGATAGCGTAGAGTAGATCTTTTTCATTCTTAACTATTTTTGAAACTCTTGAAGTCTTTTCAGTTTAGCGAAATGTTCACATCATAGAGATAGGGTCCTAAATGTTGTTTAAGTTTTAAGCTAGGAGGTGAGGGGTTTCAAGCGCCAAATTGTGCTGATAAGGCGCATGAATGGAACAGTTTATGGGAGTTTGGTTTGAAAGAAAATGATAACGGTATTATTTATTTCAGTCAAAATTTAAGGCACCTTCTCGTTCACTTGACATAGTTTCTTATGCATCTAGCAACACTTTAGACATAAGTGCTCGTTCACACAGAAGTCCGTTTTACAGGGTCGCTTTTTCGTATACGTTTTTATTCAGCAATGGCGTAGATAGTTTTATAAGCGAGTTCACACACACACAACAGTATTAAAATACTGATCCGTTTTACCGGATCAAAGCCACGCGAGACGTGCCATTACCCCCAGTAGTGACGGATCTGCTAAAACTGTACTGTAAATGTGGTGTAAATATCACCTCCAGTAGCGACTGATCCGTTAGAACGAGCCTGGTAAAACGGATATTCTGTGTGAACGAGCCCTAAGGTATACTACGTCATTCATATGCAAACTTTGAATTGAACTATATGCAGTACTTAAGTTCATTATTTTCAGTTTCAGAAGTCTAAAGTTGCAAATACTGTTCTTATCTTAACATAACATTTCGTCCCCAACGGTCATGTTAAGCAAAACTGATGCAACTGATAGAGAATACACAAACTAGACCCATACTGGCTAACTTAACCCTCGACGTCCAAAGCTGCAACATTTTCGAGATAAGCAACCCCTCAACTAAAAGCAGATCAGTCTCCGAATAAAATAAAACAGAAATAAATTTTAGACTGCATTTCTCTGCGAATGAAATGGCGCAAATGCAAAATCCTCGTAGCCCTATTCCGGCTTGAACCAGATTCATGCGATTTAAAACAGATTCTATCCGGTAAATACCGGACTGTGCCGGCTGCTGGCGGATACAATTTCGCCATTTTGTTCTGGATTAGGTGGCGCGGCCCGGCGAAATAGCCCCGTTAACTTTTAGTAAAGTTTGAATTATAATTTTCATGCTCAATTTTGTTTCCGCATTGTATGAGAAGTAGATAAATAGAATCATGTTTTGAGCTCATATTTTTCACGAAAACATGAAGAATTCCTAAACCATTAAAAAAAAAACTTTTTACAAAAAAATACTACCGACTGCCAAATAAAAAAAAAACACTTCAAAGTAAAAAATAACTTTCTTTTACGAAGTTGGTTTCTTTGGTAGGTACGATTTTTTTTCGTAATGGACATCGACTTCCAAAAAGAAAGTTATTTTTCGATTTGTAGTGTTTTTATTTGGCAGTCGGTAGTATTTTTTTGTAAAAAGTTTACCTTGTAAGCATGTTCTTTAGTAAGGTACCTATAATGCCAGAATAGATTACCTGAATATCATGAACTTTGAACATCGGTGAAATGAGAGTGTACGAAGGTGAACTTTACATATCTGCGTATCCTTTTAGATCGTACTGGCTAGTGGTACTATATTATGAAATTGTATAAGCATATAAACAGACATGCGATTGCAGCAATCTCGAGAGAGTTCTGGTGTACCCGAAGTTCTTCATCAAATCTTTACCAAATTAAAATGGGACCAATTTGGGAATATAGTCTCTCAAACAAAAAAATCATTTTCAAAATCGGTCCACAATTGTTCGAGAAATCGATGAACAAAAACAACAAACATAAAATGGAACATAGAACCTCATCCTTTTTGGAAAGTCGGTTAAAAAAGGAGACTTGGTGGAGTTGAACATTTGTTAGCTGGTGGAGAACATGATTTTCAAAATTTTACTGTAAACGACCTCAAATCCACTCCTTCTAAATATAAAGCCCACGTCACAGCAAAAGTGGTGTGGAACCTAACAAAGCCTGTTAGCCATTGTGCTCGAGTTTCCATACACCATTTTCTAGAAATCTAGAGGACTTCGCACAACGCCGCGGGGCCGGAGTTCTCCTATAGATAATCCCTCGCCGTCCGCATGGCCAGAGCCTTTTGTGTGAGACACACTTTATAGGTTACACTTTATGATATTGCCTCAAGCCCCACTTTGCTTTTGCCTATAAGGATAACAGAGAATATGTTTCTTGGAGATGTATGTAAAGTGGAGGAGGTCAAATGCTACTGTTATGGTAGAGATTGAAAAGATAGGTAAACCATTTTAAAGGAAAGATCAATTATTATAATCGCCACTTCTTAGAATAAAATTAAACTGATTGAACGATTGGAGTTCGCTGGTTGCAAAAAGCGTAAGACTAGTCAACGTGTTGGCTTGATGTCTAGCACTCGACGTCTTTCGGCTGAAATGATTATGATGGTGATTGAATGATTGCTGAGAACTCGTACGGTTCGAAGTCCCATCCTCCCATCCATCCCATTGTCGAAAAAGCTAAGCTCCGCAGCATATGCTGTTAGGAAAATTCGTAATTTAACTGACATAGAGACAGCCCGTTTAGTATATTTTAGCTATTTTCATAGTGTAATGTCGTACGGTATTCTGTTGTGGGGAAATGCCGCCGAAATCCAGACTATCTTTGTTTTGCAGAAAAGAGCTGTTCGATCGATTTATAAATTAAGCCCGAACCACTCTCTCAGAGAGAAATTTAAGGAGATTAATGTAATGACAGTGCCTTCTCAGTATATTTATGAAAATCTTTTATATGCCCATAAAAATATAAAATTGTTTAAAAAATACAGTGATATCCATAACATAAATACTAGAAACAAACACAAATTTGTAGTACCTGCAACAAGGGTCAAGAAAATAGGTGGCTCGTTTAGATGTCAATGTGTACACTTTTATAATAAGCTTCCAAGCCACGTACAAGATCTAAGTGTTAATAAATTTAAAACATTCATTAAACGTAAGTTGTGCCAGAAAGCGTTTTATACAATAAAAGATTACGTTGAGGACAAACAGGCTTGGGATTGAGCTGCTCCAATTAATTAGATTTTTTTTTGTTATATATTTTGCACCGTGAATTTTGTTTTTTTTTTGTTTTCTTGCAATGACAAGAATGTTTACTTTTTAAAGTATTATATTATTTTATTTTAAGTTTATTTTTATTGTTGTGAATGTGAAAACTATGTGGATTTAATTTTTGTTTGTTTTTAATTTTAATTTATCCAAATTAGTTTTAATCATGGTCTGGCAGTTTGAGTAGTTTATGCGGCCTACCCGAATGTCCTTTCTTTGGTATTGTTCGTCGAATCGTTGAGCTCCTTAAATTCTGAGTTGAGCTGCACAGTTATTGACAAATGCGTGCACTGATTGGACAGGTGCACTCAATCTGGCTGGTTCTTTCCTCAAAAGACCATTTCAGACTTCAGTCTACATGGTCTTCACATGATCTAACAAAGATTTTGTCAAGACCTTAAAAGAGTCTGTGACCTCTGAGTTTGTTTCGGCCTTTCTTCTCAGAGTAGTCAAATATGAAACGCCGACTTCATCTAGTTTTAAAAATATGATCGACATGTAAAAGTGTTTGTACAAACCTACTTACAAAAATAAAATCATTTAACATTATCCCTAGGCGGGTTTAATTCTGATATGAGTACCTACATTAGCTATAAACCAATTCTACCTTATCATCAATAATTTTAGGTTTAAAATGACGAATCCAAATAAAATTAATGAAAACAATACTTTCAACATCTTTAACAAGCACAAACAAACCTAAACTAGGCAAATAACTGAAAAGGCAACATTGAAAGAAACAAAACTTTCAAAAAGGGTTGTCTCCGAACAAACTCGGTGTCGAATCGACAACTAATTACCCATTGTCTTCAAAATAATTGACAAAGCCTTTGCTAATTACGGTCTGTCACTGAAGAAACAATTGGCGCTGTTTTTGCTTGTTGTTTTGAATGATATTCTTTGAAAGTTTTAGAAGAAAATGACGCAATAATCAGGATTACAGGATTGAGTTTTTCACTGGATCTATAAACTGTCTGATATGTGTGATCTGGAATCTATTGTAGTGTAGATAGGCTAATTATTAAATCAATAAACTAATTATAATACTGAACGGGCATTGTTTGTTTACATGTCGTTAAAAGTGATCTTTTTGTATAATATAGCTTCAAGAATATTATAATTATAATTGGTATTATAATTGGTAGGTTTTTTTTTAATGTCAATAGGCTCGCGCTTGACCACTATCTCACCTGATGGTAAGCGATGATGTGGTCGACGGTGAAGCACGCTTGCCTAGAAGTAACCCATTCACTCTTGACTTAAAGAGATAGGTAGGTAGGTATTTCTTGAATCTCGATTTTTTTGTACTGACTGAATAGAAAATTATAATTGGTAGGTATTTCTTGAATCTCGATTTTTTTTTACTGACAGAATACTACAATGTCATTTGTTGTCAAAGATTGCTTTTTAACATCCTGAAAAAAAGCACGTTCACGGGATTGAAACTGCGAGAAAAAGCTTGTACTGAAGTAATTGAGGTCGTATATGTTTTCTGGCATTTTACTTTTGGTATGCCGATAATTATATCGGCATCGACACTGGAAAGCAATTTTGTATCTCAAAAAATGGCTAAATTACTTTTTTTCATAATTTTAAAAATACTGCGTCAGACGGTCTGAGCAAAGTTTTCCTTCGACTTTTTTTGCTTAACTTTTAAACTAAACATACTTCAAAATGCTGTATATACTATAAAACCAAACTATTATTCAATTTTTTATAGTAACAGCAAAATACTACTTTGTTACCTAAAAGTTTAAAGCTATTTCGTTGAGCCATATTTCATGTCACAACTACCAATTACACCAATATTGGTGCCAATATTAATACCAATTGCTGTAATAATTATAAAATTCATGTTAGACTTACTTTGGGATGGTTTCTTGCGTCGATATAATATGACCACCACACCACACTTGCTTTGGCGAGGGAGCTATCGTTTTCGAACATTCTTTCGCGTGCTCGTAAATTATTTGTGAGAATGACTTTTGACTGAGCCAGCACAGCCTTTTAGCAGCGCTATTATGGTTGTTAACAAACTAATTCCTCGAATGTTTTCCATCGCATGGCATGAATGATCTTCAATCAAAATGTAATCAGTAAAATGATCGAATTTTAAAAGCTTTTAATTTTATTTTTTATAAGTTTATTTTTTATTTGTGATAGGCTCGCCTTTGACCACTATTTCGCCTGATGGTAGCGATGATGTGGTCAGTGATGAAGAATGCCTGCCTCAAAGTAACGAATTTACTGTTGACTTAAAGACCCCTAGGTTGTAGCTATCAGGAAAAAACAAACGCTGGCAGTGAATTCCATTCCTTATCTATACGCACAATGAAAGTATTCGCAAAACCATTTGTGCGTATGTGTAGGATGTCCACCATGTACCGATGGCGCATTGCCGTACGTCTTCAAGTCGGATGATGGAAAGGGCTAGGCGAAATTAAATAGTACAGTTGCATCGCACATTGCATGTAAAGAGCATGTACAGATTGAAGAGTACCAAGGTGCTTCTTATTTCAAAGAAGCTTCTTCAACAGACCTGCGACAGGAAATGATTATTACGTTTTTCGAAGTCAGAGAAAACTTTTAGTAGGCAAATACCTACTGCAAAAGTTTAAGACATACTTCCTGTTAAAGTTACCTTGTTTCGTAACACATAAGACATAAAAAAACCTGGTTTCTTCAAGTCTTCAGGGACTGTTCTCACAAAACTTATGACTGTTTAAATAAGTTAGCATACTTGATTTCCCTTGGCTGTCCAGTTGTTTTAATGATGGCAAAAACCCTTGTTTATATTCAGGAACTGTTTTATTATTTCTTTTTTTTGGCTTGGCACTCAATCAAATTCAGTTAAAGTCGTCAAAAAACCAGCCAAGTGTGTGTTGGGCCTCGCGTGGTAATAGGGTACCGTAAGTACATAATAATGCGGACTAAGGATAGGTTTTTTGTTGTTACATGAACATAACAACGGTTTCAGCGGTCTAAAAACGGGCCCACGTAGGACGATGGTAACTGAAGAAGGAGTTATAAAATCCAACTTAACAAGTGAAGTTAGATAAAATGTTATCTATTTGAGTACCACCGCGGGTAGAGGCAAGCGTGCGTAATAAAGATTTATAACCTGTGTCACTTAATAATTTGTATACTGCAGTATTGCAGATTACCTATAGCGTTAGGGAATTTATAGAACATAAAAATGGATGTTAGGAAAAAAAGTGTTAATAGTGTATGAATTATGAACTGGTTATAATATATATATATTTTTTAATTTTGATATTTTAGTTTAATTTTTGACATTCATTTTTTTTAATAATATTTTGATTTTGGCATTTTATTTTATTGACATTTTAATTTTTATATATTTTCAAAATTTTAAGTATATTTTCAATGAGTTGATCAAATTTTAATTTTGATTTATGGACAGTTGTAATTCAATTAATTTATTCAAAGGCATCAAAGTTGTTATGTTTTTTTAATGTCTTGTAAATTATATTATAAATAATTTGCACGCAGAATACAATTACTTTTAGGCTTAAAATCTTCCCTTCTAAATAATTTACTTCTAGCTAGTAAATATTTTGGTTTGATTTGATTTGATTTCATTTACCGGGTGCCGCAGAATGTAAGTATTTTATATGGAGCAACTGCCTATCTGACCTCCGTAATCCAATAAATGGGTAGTTGAACTGTATGTAGATTGTTTTATGTACTTAAATAACTATAAACTATATTATTAACTATAACTATATTATTAACTATATGTTTGTTGGTGAGCTAATAAACTAGCCTTGGAGCAAAACGGTTGTGTTTCATTACTACCAACATATCAGTAGTACAATGTCCCTTAGAAAGATTGGAGTCAGATTAACTGGCCTGGCTGACTATCTGTAACGAATGTCAATAATCTACAAATACCAACCAGGACCAACGGCTTAACATGCTTACCGAGGCACGGAGGAATCTTGCTATGTAAAGATGGTCAACCATCCACGTACTCGAAGATCGACCCATGCAGCTTTTATAATTTAGCCACGAGTTTTAAATGAAAAATTAATGTTTTCTATAGAACTTGGTGAGCGAGATTTGGACGCCATAATGCACCAAACCCTTTCGTACGACGAGTGCGCTGAGCTACGTTTGGCCCCTGCGATCACTCGAGCGATTGAATACCCAGTACCTCGCGCACTCTCGTTTATCCCTTAGCGATACTGATATCCTGTTTTAACAGATTTCCTATTGCCGTTTAGGATTTTTATAACATTTCTAGGAAATGTATGAAATGCAATTTATTTCATGCTTTGCCGATCAAGTTTAGGTATTCTATAGATTGCATAGAAATTGTATAGAATGCCTGATTTTGTAAATTTCCTATAACTCATATTGAAATGCCCTTAATATTTTATTGGTGTGTTTCTTTAAATAAAAATATCCTTCAACTACTAGAGAACATGGCATTAACAAAAGGGCAATAATTCAAAGCCTTCATCCCTCATACTTATAACTGATGCGGCATATAAATGAATAGTAACTGTAATTTACAGCTACGGAGCCATAAATATCACTTACCCTTTAAATACACATGGCTTTAATATACATAAGTCTTGGTTAGTAAATATTTTAGTTCCATTGTTATGTTGATTTTGGAATGAGTGCAGTTATAGGCATCTCTTTGTGTTTTGTGATTAATGTATTTGTCACCGGCTTATTGAGATTATAAATTCTGGATATATTGTGCACAGATAATTTCTAACACAGTAAATCTCATCCAAATTCTATCTTTAAAAAGGAGTTTTAGTTTCAATAACACAAGCTATAAATTATTGTTCAACTGTTATCTAGATTAGAGATCATAAGGGACAAAACAAACATTACTAAAGGCGTCACAATCTAAGAAGTCCGTTGCCGTTTCTCATTTTACATGCTGCGATAACTTTCTTCTACGTAAGAAATTGAAAAATCAAATTGATAATTCTAATTAATAACTAATACGCATAGTGATAACAACGAGTATCATTCGCAAGCATAAGTTTAATTATTATTAAATATTTATGATGCTGTCAAAACGGACCCTTTATTTTTTAACAAAATTATCAGCCTGTTGGCCTACGCTGCAAAATAAAATAATCCTTCATAGCCGAGTCATATTCAGAAGAAAGAGTTACAATCTCACGCGATTTATTATAATAACTTCGGTGTTTGCAATAATCCGGTGACAAATTAATTTTAAAGAAAACAATTTTTTTTTTTTAATTGTCAATAGGCTCGCGCTTGACCACTATCTCACCTGATGGTAAGCGATGATGTGGTCGACGGTGAAGCACGCTTGCCTAGAAGTAACCTATTCACTCTTGACTTAAAGACCCCTAGATTGTAGCTAACAACGACCGTTTTGTTCTTTTTGTCTTCTTGGGATATTATTTATACGTATTCATTGTAAACACATCCCTTCAGAAGCTGTTTGGTTCCATCATACTCGAAGGGAAAACGCCACAGGCATGGTGCAGGGGTGGTACTCTTCTTCAAGAAGGGCGACAATGCCCGATTGAAGAATTATAGGTGCATCTCATTTCTTAGCCATGTATACAAGTTGTTTTCAAGAGTCATCACGAATCGTCTCGCGCGCAGGTTTGACGATTTCCAGCCTTCCGAATAAACTGGTTTCCAAAAAGGCTTTAGCACTGTAGACCACATACATACGCTACGGCAGGTTATACAGATGACCGAAGAGTATAACCTACCTTTTTGTTTAGCGTTTGTGGACTACGAAAAAGCCTTCGATTCGATCGAGACTTGGGCTGTACTGAAGTCTCTCCAACGTTGCCAAATCGACTACCGGTGCATCGAGGTGCTGAAGTGTTTGTACAAAAACGCCGCCATATCAGTCCGACTTAAGGATCAGACTTCTAAACTTATCCTTCTGCAGCGAGATGTAAGACAGGGAGACGTCATATCTCCGAAACTGTTCTCTGCTGCACTGGAGGATGTCTTCAAGGTTCTGGAAAGGGCTACGCATCAACGTCAATGGCGAGTACATCACTCACCTTCGGTTTGCCGACGATATAGTGGTCATGGCTGAGACCATGGAGGACCTCAGTACAATGCTCGATGACCTCAGTAGAGCTTCCGAAAGACTGGGTCTAAAAATGAACATGGACAAAACCAAGGTAAAGTTGATGGCCCATGTTGCACCCAATCCTATCTAGTTTTAAAGTGGCAACCGCGTACTGGAAGACGCAGCGTTAGAAGGCCTCCCTCTAGGTGGAGCGATGACCTGATCAAGGCTGCGGGCGTCCGGTGGATGCAAAACGCACAGGACCGATCAGTGTGGCGACGCTTGGGGGAGGCCTAAGTCCAGCAGAGGATGACTTTCGGCTAAAATCAAAAATTGTAAAAAAATGTATTTGCGCGCCCAAAAACTTTTTAATTTGATTGAGATTTACAACCTTTATTTTAATTTTGACAGTTATCTGAATTGAACTTGCTTAAAAAACACTAACGAACTACAATTATCCATATAATGTTGCATTTCACAAAACGATGTATGGGTAGAACCACACGCCGTTTTAGAAACAAAGCGAGCCAAAGTTTCGCTCAAATGTATAAACTTTAATAGCCTGTATAAGCAATGAAAGTTCCTATCTACACAGAGGACCACTGTTTGAAGAGGAAGCACCGAATAGACTGTCTATTTGAGCAGACAAAATATGATTTTACCTTACATTGCATGACCTAGAATGAGAATTTGCGTAAATACATAATTTTTCTTGTGAATAGATTTTTTTTTCCTCCACCTCTTTTCTCTTTTCTATTATGTCGCAAATTTTTCTACCGAATAGACAAACAGTGGAATGTTTGTAGCAACTAAATTTACGTTTGCGCGTTCTATAGAATACGCAAACAGGTCTTCAGCCCGAATTTAGAATTCTATTTACAATGTCTTACAGTAAGAGAGTATTTTTAGAAAGTTTGCTTCGCTTTTGGATATGTTCTCGTTAAAATATTCAGTTTCTATTATTGTGCTGTCTGTGTACTTAATGCATTATGTAACTACTAACTACAATAAGCGGAATATTAAATTGCATTTAGAGGAAGCAAACATGCTCATGATCAGCTCATAAAAAAGGCACTACTTGAGTTCGAAGCCGGTTCGGATTCTTGAAACATGCAAATGTGTATGTCGCAGGGAAATGAGGATACCAATGCAGCGATTTCTGGAAAAAATCTTCTTTTGTTTGAAAGAGTATACTTTCCCAGGTGGTCCCATGTTCATCAAGTCAGGATCTAATGATGGGATCCTGGAGAAATCGAGGGAACTTCTCAAATATTATAGGCATACATATAGCGATTTTGGTATTTTTATCAACAATGCAATCAGAAAGTGTCATTTGGTGAAGTGGAACTGATGAAGAAGACCACAGATGGTCACCGCAACTCCTTAATGCTAAGTATGTAAACTATCCTATCTCTCAAGTTGGATCGAACTGCACATGGTGTGCGAATTTTATTATAATCGGTTAAGTGGTTTAGGAGTCCATTGAGGACAAACATTGTGACACGAGATTTATATATATTAAGATGGAACTGATACTGGTAGAAAATGTCTGAGGCATTAAGTCCGCCGTTGTACTTATGCATAAAGTTTTAATTAATAAATACTGATAAAAATGGTAACATCGAACTGATCTGATGAGGAAACCGGAAAGTAGGCACTGGAACGCCGAAATAAAACAATGGATCCTAGTCATGTTTGGACTTATTGGAATCGTCATGAATTTACTTTGGTTATAAATGATTATCATGGTATTCGGCGGTACCTACCAAAACTAAAAAGAGATAAATAAAAAAAATTAAAAAAAAATTAATTAAAAAAAAACAAACCGACTTCCAAAATAAAACACTTCAAAGCGAAAAATAACTTTCTTTTCCGAAGTCGATGTCGAAAAACGGAAAACAATATAATTCAATAATATAACGGAATAGATTTTGGAAGTCGGTTTGATTTTTTTGCTTAAAACTACAAAAATCTTCAAAAAACGGGATGAATAGGAACGCAGGGGTGAATAGAAACAAAACTTTGAAGGGAAATTTCACGTTACTTAAAAATTGTTGGTAGCATTTTAGTAGGTACTCCGATTTATTAAATAATTATTAAAGAAAAAAGCGATGCTTTGTTCGAAACCAATAAAGTGGTATTACAGTTGAAATTCCTTTCAAAGTTTAATTCCTATTCACTCCATTTGACGATACTAGAAGTACCTACCTTATTTAGTCTAGGTACTTCCAAGAAAGGTAAACCGAAAATACTTAAGTAATTTCTTGTATTTTTAACAAAGTAATCTTAGTTTGGTCATAACAGCTTTCGCTCTCGCAAGTGTTATTCTGTTATTATTTTTAATTTTCCAAAGAAAATTATGAAAATGATGGTTGTTTGCAATAAGCATTAACTTCTGTTTACTTCTACAAATTTCATTTGTATTTCTGCAAAAGATTAAAAAGTCTGTATGATTCTTAGTTATTCTTTTTTTCAGATTTTTTATATAAATAAAGAACTGTTCATACGGAAAAACGTCAATTATTATTTATCTAATAAGCAATGTGTGACACAGCTGCACGTCAATTGTTTTTTGTAACTTTCTACTGTCTTTAACTTTTTTACAAAACACTGCACAAATAGATTTGTGATTTTACTGAAAGTAAACAGCAATCGCAAACACATTTTTTTAACTCTATAAACCAAAATCCAAACAAAAGAATTAATTTATCGCTTCTCAAAAAACTATAAAACCTTTGTCACTTTACAAAGCTATGAAAAAAATAAACGCTAAAACATTGAAATCCACGAACAAATAGCTTTATTCCCGACCGGATTTTAATCAGATTTTTTTTGTTTTAACGCCAGGTCCATGGTTTTCTCTGTCCGTTCGTTTAAATGGATTGAATTTAACTAAGGCGATTAACATCTTATTCTACGTTTGAATTCAATGAATGAATGGATAGTGGGCTTTGCATATTGTTTCGTTCTAAATTTAAATTGAAACTGTGTCTATGGGCGGCGGCGGTAATGCGTAGTGTGAATTTGAATTTCGCTTTGAGGTTGAAAACTTTTTAAATTAAGTTTAAACTTTTTAATGGCTTTTAAATGTTCTGTATGTTTATTTTTCTATTAGTTGGTATTTGATTTTGGAACATTTATTTTTGAAATATGACATATATAAATAGAACAGTAAAACAATAAATCATTAGTATAAATACCACAGGCTTTTTGTGTGTGACAGTTAGACAGCCATATACAAAAGCTTTTCACAGTTCCATATATCAACATTTTCAAATATCACGAAATAAATCGGTGCATACCGAAAAACAACAGATTTACCAGTCGAACAAAATTGTTTAAACTAAATCAAAAACGGGAAACTGCAAATAAATTTTGCACCAGTGCCGATTTCAGAGCTGTGAAACTTTTAATATTATAGCAGGACAACTCTGGTAGGAGCGCTTCGCTGGTTGAATGTGGTTGCAAACTGGGTTGCAGCGATTGTGGCTGTCGTCTAGAATGTTTCTGACGTGATAACACTGGTGGACACAGGTTATTTCTGTTTTGATAGGACTTTGAGAAACTTTCGTTTTTAAAGTTCATGGCTGTTGAAAAATGTAGATTAGACAAATAATAAATTGTATGTTCAATACTAGGACAACAACACACCCAGGGATAAAAAGTATCCTGTTTCCTAATCCAGGCTATGGTCTACAGTAACATGTTGATCAAATTCGTCCGGACGGCGTTAAGATGAGAAAAGATAAAAAAACAGACAGACAGATATTACTTTCGCATTTATAATATTAGTTTCGATTTGTATGGATTTAATTACATAAACGTTCAATGACACTGGTCGAGAAAAACTTATAGATGGGTGCAGTTTGTGCTCAGGTCAAGATACGCTTACACTTTTTCTAACTGTCTAATATCTTTAGCATGACATGAGCTATTCTGATTGATAAGAGACAAGCGTCAGAAACAAAGTTGTCAACCAATACAATATTTAACATTATAAAGAAACTACAGGTTTCACTCAGCTTTGCCTCGCGTCGTTAGTTCCGCATTTTACATTTTTTCGCTTCAGGGAATCCTGTGAAAAATACATGAAACGTCCCACTTTCATGAAAAGCGAGATTTTGGAACGAATGTGTTTTAAGGTTCTCCTAGTCCGGCACGAATTATTTTGTGTGCGATGTTAAAATGCATGCTATCTCATCCGACAACATTGTGTGAAGCTAGTTCGCGTACGAATTAACACTTTTGAAAATTTGTATCGAAATGGATGATGATTTAGAACGAAAACGAGCGCGCGAAATTTTATAAACAGACCTTTGGGAGTCCAGATATCATGAAAAAACGACTAAATGTATATTTTCAAAACAAAATTATTTGCATTATTGATTTACTAATCTATCCCTGGATGGAGGCTGTTTTGCAATTTTCCTTTTTCTTATGGTATTTATTTTCGCCCAAAGACGCGTCAAAATTAGTGTTGAAATATGGAACTTTCGACGCTCATAACTTACAAATATTTTATTTTTTTACTTTTTTGTTTCCAATCAGGGCTAGATAATCATGAGACAAATTGACATCATTTTTTATTTTGAACGTACATCGTCAAACAGTGGAGTAATCGCCAGACTACGTTTGTATGGAAGAATGATCGACTAGTGTAACCTTTATATTAAAAATTGTCGAGTCTTTTTATTTTTGAGTAATCTTGCACTTGCTTTTCGGTGTAGCATTCTGAAAATGAAAGGTGTGCATTTTTTTAGTCGGTATGCTTCATTCTTTTTGTTTGAAAAGGATTTTTAAACAAAAATGTGAAGCGTCCATAATTTTTGTGCTACACATTTCCAGTATGAATAAACGTGACATAATCTACATAATTATTATGTCAATGCAAGTAACAGGTTTTACAAATAGTAAGAAGAATATACGGAGAGAAGAAAGATTATTTGTAACAAAAATACATGCAAATGATCTTGGATTTATGTATAAGGAAGACATGGCCAGTCTACCTCTCTTACATCACCTCAAACCCAAAAATCAAGATCCAACATAGATGATAGCCTCCACTCACAGTCATAAACATTTATAGGTATGAAATAGACGTGAAACTTACTCGAAATCCAAAATGTTTTCTCTTAAAGTGTTAGTGAAAATTGTATCGTGTTACAAACATATTATTGACGAAACGAACCTAATATGCAACAGAGGCCCTAGACAAGTGACATTCTATCATCGATAGAATTGTGAAAAAGGCAAAATTGTATGGGATTGACAAGCGATATCGAAAAATTACGTGATTCCCTTACATTTTGACACTTCAGCTATCGCCGTCGCTGACATCGATGCCACTTGCATAGAGCCGCAGTTGTTTTCTCAAAGTTATAATCGTTATATTTTGAATGTTGCGTTAGTGTAAAATAATTTTGTTATTGACTGTACAGATGTGTTTGTATAGGGCACACAAATGTCAATATCTATCGCACATTCATAGACATTACTACTAATATTCACAAAAGTTTTACACATTCCAAAAAACATTAACATCTCTCTCCTTTACAAATCCGTCATTTTATTTTAATTCCACTGTGCAACATGTCGTCATACATATATTATTCAATACCACGGGTCACGTCACTCTAAAAATGCTCTAGGTGAGAACTATACGGACAAGGCTCCGATATTGTTTACTAGCGGTTTTTTACTGGGCGTATTTACAGTTCATATAGGTGGGCAGTTTTTAGATTTTTTTAAATCAATATTTTGATTGGAATTTTATAAAACTTTGCCAACTGATTGGATGTAGAATTTTTTATTAAAACTGGTTTTGTATTTTCTTTCAGAACTATCGACCGAGCGAAGAATGAAATATTTTGTATACCTACTTTTTCTTATTTTTTTCAATTTTTAATCATTCATTCAAATATGAATTTAGTATGATTCTTTTTGGTTAAAAATGTCTTAAAAACGTTTTATACAAATAAAGTATATACTGTATGAGAATCTGTTAAATAGTGTTAAAAATTTGTAACCACTAACATTCTTTACTACGAACTAAAATAACAATTTGTAAAAATAAAAGGCTTTTTTATTTTTTTAGTTACTGACGACCAGTAGTCGGTGGTAACAGGAGTTTCAATAGAATAAGAGTGTAGTTAATACTGAACCTGTAACCACTGACATGCAGTCCACTGTACAAGAAGTGTTTATATTTGGTTATATTGGCGTTCACGTGTTTTTTGCCTTTAAAACGAATTCATATAATTATATCATAAAATCTACATATCTCGATTGTCTAGTGGTTAGAAACGAGACTTACACGATAAGCTTGGATCTTGATCTTGGAAGTCTTGGATCAGACCCACAAGTGAGGCGAAATGCATTTGCATTTTTCCTCAGGATATTCTCAACATGATTTAATAAAATAACAGGTGTAATTTTATAGTACTGTCTCGGTTTAAATAGAGTGGAAAAGGCAGGCTTGACGGTATGTTGTAATCATTCTTAATTCGTAGATACTATTATAATTTCATTTCAGATACATATCTTACATATTCATCACTTGTCATCATCAGATCACTCATCAAAACTTTTTAAATTAATAAAGGTGTCTCTGCTGCGCTCCGGTCTGTTTCCAATCTTGCCATCTCACGTGTGTTATTAAATACTTCAGCTCATCGTTTTCTATTTACGAACGGTACAAGTTAAGGTGATGGCACACTGAGTGGCCAGCTTAGATATTTTTACGATCATATGTATACGACCTTTGCTAGTTTAGCGAGTGATAGTATAAGAGAATGGAGCAAAATTGTGAAAGACTGGTATCCTAGGGATGGAAAAAGGAACAGAGGAAAACAGAGAAAGAGATAGGAGGATGAATCGAAATTGACAGCAGGTCCTAATTGGAAAAGATTCGATAGGGACAGAAAACAGAGGCAATCATTAGAGGAGGCCTTTGCCCAGAGGCACTGACTTAACAGATATATGTTTTGAAACAAACAAGAGACAACATAATTGTGTTGAACATTATGTCTTTAATGAACATATTATTATTTTGCTCACGCTGCATATTATTGGCGCCCTTATGGAGGCTATGTATCCTAAGGAACCTTTGTAAGAACTACCATACAAATTAAAAATGTTTAAAACAAAATCCTTCCTCCCAATGTACAACCCTCACATCAGAGAACAGAAAGTACACACAGCAAATCAGATAGGTTTGCAGGGCACACCAACAAAGATGATAGTGTGCGTAAAATCAGCGGGTGTATTACTTCTATTTATTAGTGTTTGCTTCACAATAATCCGTTGTCCACGCATACACTTGCAATTTCTTGTCACTTTAATGTTGCGGGGAATATGAGAGCTCAGTTTCTCGTTACAGAGAATAACTGTGCAGTTGTGGTTCAACCGTTATGCAGATTCAAGAAGCATTGATCCTCGCCGACCGGGACCAAAGGCTGGATTTGCATACACAGATGCCAAAGCGCGGCACCGTGATATAGTTGCTTGGCGTATGGCTGAGCCCTTCCTCACTAGTTCACTACTCGTTCCAGGGCGACTAAACATGACGTGACATTACAAACAGTACGGAACCACTTGCGTACAACTGGTGTGAAATGTTGTAGGCCAGCCAAGAAAATAAGAAATTTTTAAAGATATTCACAGGCAAAACCGGGTACACTTCGCAATAGAATATTTGGATTTCGATTGGTGCAATAATATAGTTATATTCAGCGATGATATTTTTTTTTTAATTGGACAAGGACGGTCGCAAAATATTATGACGAAAAGATGGTGAGGTGTGCAAAGTTGGTTTAACATTCAAGAAAACTTTACTGTGATTGATTGGCTATCAAAAAGTCGTGCACCAATCGGCTATTAATAAAAATATCAGGGGGTGATTCAATTTGTTTTAAGTGAGTGATGTTATTTTCAGTGAGATTACAACTACCTGTATCTTAAAATCTTACTTACTAACATATTTATTCATATCACTAATAAATAAATTACCCACTCGAGTATAAAAAATAACGTTAATTCTGGTCACAATTAGAATATTTGTCATGCACAAAACTTTATAAATTGTAATTTAAATTTTTAAAAACCTAGTCAATAAATATTGTTGATTTTTTATTAAAAATTGTTTAATTTTAACTTCAATATATTTTCTCTCCAATAATGTTTTTACTATCAGGTAAATCACATTTTTTTTTACAACAATGAAAAAAAATGGTTATTAATAATGCAAAAAGTTAACGCGTTGGTGAGATTCGATCCTAAGACCTTTGATTTACCAGACGATATACATCTATGCTTTAAATATATTGTGAAGCAAACACTAATAAATAGGCGAAGTTATATACCCGTTGAATTTACACACACGAAAGATCTATAGTTATATATATAGTTTCCTGAAAACCTATCTGATTTACTTTGTGTACAACCCATCTATGTCATGTCCCGAGACGCCACAGACGGTATTCAAGTAATTGAATGAACAAGACGCATGGCAATTTTCTACCCGGACGACTTCAATCCTACCTAGCTTATTAGTTCGTGCAAACGGTAATTTGTGACCTTCATTCTGATTATAAGTTAATTTTGGAAGGTTCTGAGTCTAATAACAAATTGCCAATCTATCAGTGATCTCTTCTTCTTATAACTTGTCTTCATTACTAAGGGTCGTGTCCGTCTTGGAAAGCCTTGACTGATTCATTGACGAGCTGCTTGCAAGCCACTCTGTCTTCGACTCTTCTCAGAGCAATGGTCACCGTGAGTCCTGTAATCGACCTGATCTGGTCTAACCATCGAGACGGTGAACATGCGTGGATTACGTTTATCAAAAATTATGGATTTGACATGCGCCAGAGAAATGTCACGTGGTCATCGTTATTACTGATAGAATGTGACTTTGTTTAAAGTCCTTGGTCTTTGTAATTTTATAAGAAACACAGTAACATACCTATTAAAAAAGAAGATAATAAATATTAAATGGGTTTCGGTTTAAATAAAATTTATTCCCAATAAAGGCGTATGTCACTTACTTGAGAGCAATACTAAAAAACATACAATAGATTACAAATTGTTCGTCATCATTATTAAAATTTAATAGTTACCCATCCAATGCATTCATTTCTCCAGAAGTGATCGCTGGATTATGTGCTGGCTAAGTTGAGTCTTGATTACATTGAATGAGTGTTGATTTTTTCCTTCAAAAGTTAATATTTTTTGCCATAGTTAGTTCTTGTTTTAGATAAAACTAGCAAGCTTGCTCGCCGTGTGCTGCGTTGACTAACTTGTTTATATTGGATGAGTGTTATGTTTGAGTGAACACTTTCGTTGAGAATATTTCTGATGAAAATACATGTGTTGTAACTATATAGTTGCTTTATATTCATTAATGTTGTGTCTTGATAAATTTTACTGGTTGATGTTAGATATGAATAGTGGAATAGTATTTTTGTGAGATAATTTTGGGCAACTTGGAATTCTGATAGTTTTGTTTTTGCGGCACTGCCCCAGACTTCGATCTAATTAAGTAGATGCGGATTTACTAGGGAGTTATAAATAGTATACCGCAATTTTGGTGGAACGAACGAACGAACTATGTTACGCAACGACCCGGAGAGTGCCTAGAGTTTACTATTTATGCGTTCAAATGGTAGAGATATACACAAGAATCTTGTAAATTTAAGCAAACACCGAAACACTGTGCGACAGTCATGCTGGTTGTGACTAAGTGTGATGATCTATACTGCCATTTTTAATTTCGTAGACTTAACTGACAGCTGCCAATGACCTTTATTTTTTTAATGTTGCAAGCATAGTTTTGTAGGTAAGGCTCAATCATAAGTGATTCATCGAATCTATGTGACATGACACCTCAATTTAATTTTACTAATTGGTGTTAATAAAGGTTTTATGCATATATACGTAATATATTTAAATATAACAGTATTCATACACATAGTACATTAACATTTATTGTGTTAATATGAAATCAACAATAAAGTAAATGCGATCGATAGAATGAAGTCAGACTTAAATGAGTAGAAACTAAATAAGGGCCGCAAGTTTCTTAACAAATGTATTTTTTTTTAATAGTTCTATCTTCGATTTTCGATCACTAAGGAAAGTCAGGATACGACACTATTTTTATGCAACGATAAAGTGCTGTGGGTCTTTTTAAATCTTGCATTATGAAAGAGCTAAGTTGTCAAAGGTTCTTCGAGATAACTTAGTACAGGTTACTGGGTGAAAAAAAACATCGCGAGGAAACGTTTAAATAAAGATGCAAACACACGTTCGAAGCTCTTTGAACAAAGCTCGACGTCGCTTCCATTATTCTTCTTCTTCATCGTGTCCATGATTCCATTTACAATTTATGATTAAGATGTTGTGCTTCAATCAGAACTCAGCCATCTCGACAGCCTTAGTGCTTGCAATGGTCTTTCATGGTGAAGGTGTTTGTGCACAGGGAACAGGACAACAGATGGGGTATCGTTTGCGATGTGGTTCCACAGTCGCGATGTGTTTGATCGCAGTACCCCCACCTGACCAGATTATACCTACAGCGGCACACTTGGCTTCGCTGGCTATTTAGGAATTTCCAGGTTTGTCATGGCAGTGTATGCCCAGCTCGGAGCTTTTCTGCATGCTCGATATAGTTAGTCAGTATAGCTTCCATTAACAAAGAGATTATAAGCAGTTAAACGCCAATATTAATAATTATTAATAACCTTCCATGTAAACACATAATAAACCAGAACAATACTCTTACCAACACAATCTAACCCAAATACAAAGTCCTTGTTTCCAACCTTTAAATAAAGTCAATTTGAGTCTCAAACATTATTGAAATTTTGCCCCCAAAACTGATATTATATTCACAGAACGGACCCTGAAGATTACCGAGAGGCCGTTCTCTAAACAGTTTGCATAATAAACTGATAGCGAACAATAACATTTGGGTATATTAACTGATACTGGACAATAGTATTGGTATAGGGTTTACTCTTATTATTGTTTGTATTCGAAGGTTAAATATTTCGGGAAAAGGCCATTGAAAATCTAATAATGTAGATATGTTAGTGAACGTCCGAACAATAATTATAATAGGCAGCCCTTTCCGCTACCACCTTTAAGACTTATTGAGAAAACATTAGAATTTATTTTAAATCGGGGATCCATCATTTTTAAAACTAACTACTACGTAAGTAACACTAACACTATGAAAAACGAAACACACAATGGAACAAATAATACATAACAGTAGAACCCATGAGAGATGCCACAATAGCGACCCGCAAAAGCACAGTCTAGGTGACTTGCAATCATGCTTAGAATACTTTTGGAGCTGTGTGTTGTGTCGTTTGTTGCTATGCGAAACAGAGTCTCTGCTGATAGGCGAGACCTCTATATTTAGTCAAATACATCCACTGCAAGATATATAAGCCTCCCCCATACCTCGCCATATCAATCGATCCCGTGCTCCATTCAGTGGACTCTTCGTCTAATAATTGGATGATACTCTTGTGTTATAATATTATATTCATGCACGGTGCACGGTAAGGCGGAACCGTATTGTTATGCATATTATCATGTATTTCCGTACGGCATCCGGTTAGAAATAGATCACAGAGTAAGAGCTAAATTAGTTATTGTTACAGCGAAAGGTAGACTAATTTTGAATCTAACATGTAATGCAAATGAAACGCAAACTTATTGTACCAGCAACTTAAGTGGTTAAACGACTCTGTCGATCATATACAGGATATAATTATTTCGATACACGATCTTATTAAACTTGCTATCGAAACTCCCCAGACAAACCAGTATGCATTCGTATTTGGATTGATTGGCTTGCACTTGGCCATTGTTTATCCTGATAATAAGAGATAATATGAGTGTGATCGTACACGCTTACGTAAAAATAACTCATTTAGGTATTCGAAACTCCCAGCCAATGATAATATCGTTTGAATTTGAAATCAGCACAGGATCATCTGCCAACCTTCTCGTAACTATTAAAATTACGTATATAGTTGGGAGATGTAATAATACGTTCGCAAGAGCAAAGTGCTCTATTACAGGCTATTTTTGCCTTAAAGGACACTTGAAATACCAAAGGTTGTACTTACATAGTTATAAAGGAAAATAAATTATTTGTTTGTGTTATCAGCTTCTAGTCTTACCAAACGCTGCTGAATACTAATATTTTACATAGAACGAAAGAAAGAAATAATATTTATTAGTGACCCGCACAGGAGACACGAGAAATAAGCAAAAATAAAAATAAAACCCCGTGCGAGACCAAAAGGAATGCTATCTCAGCTTATTTGTAATAAAAACATAGAAATACACAAGTATTTGTCAAAAACAGTAACGATAGGGCAATATTTTGCTCTGACACATTAATAGGTCATCTGCGTTTTGGCAGCAGAGATAAAAGATAGGATAGTTGCTGCTGCAGCTGCCAAAGTGTCGAGCAGTTTAATATGCGTAAAATATGTCGGTGTAACTAACACAGGTGTGAGATAACACATGTAGTTTGGCTCTAATATACTATGCCTGTTGACAGATAACAATTAAACATTCCAGTCTCTGTTAGAAGTGATAGGTAGAAATTAATTGGCTGGAGTGTTTCAAAATCAATTAAATCGGCCAATCAGAAAGCTGTAGCTAGATTGGCATTCTAAAGTGTAGATCTCTTCGAAGACAAATGGGAAAAAAAAACAAGAAACTCAATGGTACTTTTTAATTATATTTGTTACAAAATACTGGTTAGGGTATGCTAACTAAATACTTAAACTAATTTTACTATAATTATTGATTTTAAAATAAAATTAACCTTGGGAACTAGAAAATTACCTCTCCCAACCCAACTGACGGCACCCGGCACACGAATATGACGCATGGATTAACATTGCATCACATTCAGCACAACCATTTCGAGACTCCATTACCTAAACGCACCTACTGATTAACGATATAGGTCAAAACGGAGCCCTACTGCTGTCACTCACGTGTCTTTCCGTCTGTCTGTATGTCCGTCGTATGTCACACAATTTTGTTCCGAAGAATTTTTTAGCTTCCCATTATCCTACGAACTTGAAATTTGGTGATAATGTTTATCATTACGTAAACTTTACTAACAAATACCAATATATAGATAAATCAATTTTTTTCTTTGGTATGGAACTCTAAATGTGCAAAGTCTGACACGCACTTGGCTGGTTTTTATTTGTATTCTGACAGCGAGTTATAGAGCTCTCCCGTATCAAAAACATCAATACTGATTACCTACAAGCTTATCTTCATACAAAATCGCTACGAGGCGGAACAAACCAGGCACATTTGCCTTATCTTGCATTATTCGACGATCTCTTCACTAAGCGAACGGAAGAACCAAATGGAATACAAAATACGTGTAAGCATCGCTCATAATGCATACAGACATTCCTAATCGTGTGAAAATGTAGGTATTTATGTGGTTAGTACATAATGGGGTGTAGTGGCTGACACTAGTTACAGTTGCAAAAGTTTTTTTAAGCCTTTTATTGCACTATACAAAACAATGCAATTTCTGAAAAAGAATCTTTGTACTTATTATTATGAGTAACTGTAGGACTTGAACTCTCGTAAATAAAACTGCTGTTCAGTAGGTTCATTTCGTCGATTTATCAAAAATAAATGTATGGAGCAGTGAATTTGTTTTCTGTTACACCCCGTATAAACTGTAACCCATTCGTTTGTACTTTATAATTGCATTAAACTATGGGTAATTCTCATGTTGTTGTTTATTAATTACCTATTCCGTTTCGTATTCATGTATACATTATATAGATGAAGCTTTTGTAACTAGTAGGAGCGGCACTTAATGAATAAGAATAGTTAGTAAGTAATACTGAGGAGCTCGTGGCTAAATAATAACAGCCGCACGGGTCGATCTTCAAGGTTAAGCAACGCTTGATTAGGTCGGTCCGTGGATGGGTGACCATTTTCAACACATCGAGTTTCCTCCGTGCCTCGGAAAGCACGTTAAGCCGTTGGTCCCGGCTGTCATTTGAAGATCTTTGACAGTCATTACGGGTAGTCAGAAGCTTGAGATCTGACACCAGTCTTGCCAAGGGGTACCGTGTTACCCAGTTACTGGGTTGTGGAGTTCAGATAGGCAGTCGCTCCACGTAAAACACTAGTGCTCAGCTGAATCCGGTAATACTGAAAGGCGACCCCAATATAGTTTTATAAATAAATAATAAATATAAATAAATAAATTTATTGTGTCAAATAATTGTTTTACAATTGTTGTGTTCGGAATCTTCTTTTAGACAAATAATGCCTGTAGTAGAAGACTCCGCCCCTCCCTATTTTGTATAGCGTGATACTTAACACAATATTTTAAAATTAAAGTTAAAGTTTAGTTCAGAATACTAAATCTAGTTTAACAAAATAAGAATTTAAAAAGAGAGTATATTAAAGACTGTGTGTGTGTGTGTCTGTGTGTGTGTGTATGGGCGTGTGTGTCAGTATAAGTGGGTGTGTGTGTCTGTGTGTATGTGAATAATTCCGTACTATAACAATGCTTCTGTGTCCTCATACGTAAGTGGTTTTATCCACTTAACTAGTGTTTCTTGACAATCATATTTTATTTTCGAGTGTATATTTAGCTTTTTATTTATTCTATTATACAATTGAGCTGATCGTTTACTATATTGATTACATGCAAATTTGGTCTTAGTTGAAGGTATATCCGCTATGCTAAACTTTCTTCTTTTCGCGGTAATACCCGCATTAAAGGGCAAAGACTTGTGCTTTTTTAATACTGTTCGAACTATGAACAGCTTTCTGACAGAGAGTACATCACTGATCTGATAAAGGTCCACAGTAGGAAATCTAAGCTTTTAAAAATGCATAATCTTTAGGAGTGCGCGTTGTGCTCGTTCTAGATGGATTAATTTGGTCTTTGCTGTACCTCCCCAAACCGGAATACAGTATCCGAGCACAGATTGTACAAGTGCAAGGTAAACTTGTGTGAGTAAATTTTTTGACGGGCTTTGGTTGTTCGCTTTTACCACTGGTGCAACATGTCTTAGGGTTTTGAACAACCAACTTAACTTTCTAATTCTGGCGGTAACTTGCTCTACATGAGGGTACCAGGTTAGTCTATTATCCACTACTACACCCAAATACTTAACTTCGGTAACTTTGCGAATATTTGGGCAGTCACAATTATTGCCGTATGCACCCTTACATGAATGTATAACGATACCAAACTCATCAGTTGGTTCATTACGCTTAGAAATGCTAAAACATATAAAATTGGTTTTGGAGGTATTTAGCGTTAGGAGATTGAATTTTAGCCATTCAGCGACACGAGAGATACCTGCCTCAGCATGATCCTTGACTTCGTGCCAAGAGCTCCCATAGAAGACAACGGCTGTATCGTCGGCGTAGGAGAAAACTTTAGCATTAGGTATTATCATACTACAGAGGTCATTTATATATATTAAGAAGAGGGTTGGGCCCAAAACACTTCCCTGGGGAACTCCGAACAATACAGCCGCGTCACCACTGATATGCTGGCCAATCTTCACTCTTTGCGTCCTGTTTGAAAGGTAGTCCTTTAAAAGGTCAAGAGCTACTCCCCGAACGCCAATCTTTTCCAGTTTGTTTGCAAGAATAGAGGTAGAGACGGTATCAAACGCCTTTTTGAGGTCTAAAAAGACAGTGAGGCTCTTTTGTCCATTGTCTAGATGTTTGGTTATTAGAGAGGACAGAGCACTAACAGCATCTTCCGTAGACATATTTCTTCTGAAGCCGTATTGCGAGTCGGATAATATATTAAATTTGTTTAAATAATTTAGTAGTCTAGTATTTATTAGTTTTTCAATAATTTTTGATAAAGCAGTTAAAACTGAAATTGGTCTATAATTACTGATATCGTCTCTATCTCCACCCTTGTGCACTGGCGTGATTATGGCTTCTTTTAACGGGGCCGGGAAAATTCCTTTCGTAAAGCACAGATTTGCAAGATGTGTGATGATGGGGACCACTACCATGCTTGTGTGTTTTAAAAACTTTGTGGATATATTATCCCAGCCCGAAGCACTGTTGGACCTAAGATTCATTAGAGTTCTATATACCTCATCACAGTCGGTTTCGAGAAGCACAAAAGAATTAGCTTGTGTTAGTGCATCACTGAGTGGAGTAGGGTAATTCGTAGTTTCAGGTTGAATTTGCTGAGCTAGCTCATAGCCTATATTAGCAAAATAATTATTGATGAAATTTATAGATTCGGTGGGGGATGACTTTAAGTTTAGCAATTCTGTATTTTGATTATCTGTTTTATTAGTGTATGTTATAGATTTGATATTTTTTCAGAGTTGTTTTGAATTTTTTATTGAATTTGAAAGAAGCTCTTTTTCGTATTTTCTTTTTAACCTTTTTAGTAAATTGTTACAATAATTCCTATATCGTGTGTAAGTTATTTTTAGAATTAAGTTATCCGGGTCAAGCCGAAGCTTCCTTTGAAATTTATTACGATTCTGTATGCAGCGCAATATTCCTTTAGTTATCCATGGTTTGATAATGCGTTTGCTGCTGGGAATATTGATTGTAGTTGTATTCGAGTTAATAGTATCTGTAAGAGATTGCAACAGGAGTTTACATAAGTCATCCGGATCATTACAAAAAAGCAAATCACTCATGTTCCTCTCTTGTAACTGTGTTAAAGCCTGTTCATAGTTAAGTGAAGTAGTAGTTTTAGGTATAGCCTGTTTATATTTTTGCTTAGACAAAACTAGAAGAGTTGTGAAATGATCTGTGATGGTAGAATGTAGGATAGCAATGGTAGCGGAAAACTTTTTCTTATTTATTTTTAACATAAAGTGATCTAGGCAGGTTTTATCTCTAGTCGGTAGCAAATGCCCAGGCAGGATACCATGAAGAGACAGCATGTTGAGGTAGTTTGTTCTATTTTTTTGTTCATGAGACTGTTCGGTCGGCTTCGTTATAATATTAATATTTATGTCACCCGCGATAACAATACTTTTTTGTGAAGTTATGGAGTCTAGATGAGTATTGAGTGAGTCTATGAAACTATCAGTATTAGTACTTGATGGAGATCGATAGATACATAGAATAATGTTATTTAATACGTCTAGCTGTAGGCAAGAGGCTTGTGATAGTGAGATTTCCTTAACTCGGGGTTTTAGTGTGCTTTTAACATAAACTACGACTCCATCATTTTGGTTCAGCTGCCGTGTAGTCATATACGATTGGTAGTTACTTAATTGTGGAATAGGTTTATTTGCGTTCAGCCTGCACTCTGTTAAAATAATGATGTCCACTTCAAATTTCATGACAGATACCGTCAACAAGAAATCATCAAAATTACAATATATGCTCCTTATGTTCTGAGATAAAATGGATAAGTCATTTTTGTTTACATTTAAAATGTGTTTATTGAGCTCTGCGCAGTCACATTCAAAAGCTCGTGCAGCCTCTATTTTATCTATCTCAGTAATATTTTGTAATGAATCACTCATTCTAAGGGCATGCTAGAGTACAACGTCATTTCAGAGCGTTTGAGTCCAATGTTATTAACCAAGCTACAATCAGGATTACAAGCATATATTATATTATCTGAGAGATCTTGTCCTCTTGTTTTTTTTATATATTTAGTGTACAATAAGGTATATAGGGTATAGAAGTGTACGTGATTTGTGTATGTAGTGTAACATTGTGTGAAAGTTGAGAGTGTGTCGTATGGATGTATATTGGGAGTATATGTATGCATGTATGAATTGTATTTGTGAGAGTGAGACACAAAGATGTTAGACAACAATAAATCAAACATATTTTTAACTAGATCAACAACTATAGCAACCAGCGCAAAGACAATATAAAAATACAGCCATCCTATATAAAATGAACTGTTATACATTTTAACGATACAAGATAATACTAGTGAGCTTACATTATGTAGTACATGAAAAAAATAGTAATAAAAGCTACAACGTACAAATAGTCATTTAGCTAGTGTTAGTTTGTGGACTTGCTCCTCGCTTTTAATAATGATGGTTGGTGCTTGATCTTCCTTTTTTACATACACGTTGCCGTATGACGTCCAGCAGTACTTATAGGATCCAGATTTAACTAAATCTCGTGCCAGAAAGTGCAGACGGGAACCCTTGGTAGTCAGATGCTCTGATAAGAATATGGGGTCATCTTCTTGCGTTTTAAAGCCAAGGTGCTTGCAACATAGTTTAGATTTTTGTTTTATATTAAAAACCTTAGCTGTTTTCATTATTTCAGCTTTTAGAAGGGTGGAGCCCGTTTCCACAACTATAGGGGATCTTTGCTGTTCCAAGTTTCTACCGCGCACTCTGTAAATGTCCTTGATGTCATATCTGTTGACGTTACAGCCAATCGTTTGGGATAAAAATAAGGCCATTGCTATCAGATCTTCTTTTGTTTCATTATTTATCCTCGGTACGTTTTTTATAACAAAGTTAGTTTTTCTACTTCCAATCTGCATCTCCTCTATTTTATTCTCCAATATAACTAAATTTTTATATATTTCAATAGTTGGGGCAGATTGAGTTAGTAAGTAACACTAACAAAAATATTAGACGGCAAATAAAGAGTATTTGAATGACCGGAATTGAGCTGATATAAGTTTTACTTTTATTGAGCGCAAAGTGAAGTAACAAAATAGCATAAAATTTCCCTTCATTCGAAAATTCGTAAACAAATTTTTTTTTGTAAATCTTCTGACTATGTCAGTAAGCACTGTCACTTTTGATCCGTGGAATATGGTGTGAGCAATCAAACATTTCACTCTATTATATTTTCATACTATAGCGCTCAAACGAAACACCCACGTTGCGTTAGATTGTCACGGATCTGCATATGAATAGTGAGCCGGCATCAGCTATTCCACAATGAACGCACTCTATATACAAACGTTTATATAAATATTTACATAACTGGAAATGGTACAAACGACATTCTATGCTGAAAAGTACGCCACAAGCTTCTGCAGAATCTTTGTATCTTAGTACTGACACTTCGATACAAACATTCTGCAATACGAAGTATGCAGAAGTATATTACCTCCGTGAACGCTTTTTCTACTCCCGTCCTACGGATGCACCTTGCAGGTCGCATATTAAGAATCTCCTTGACACCCCTCCCCACACAACCGATTTCTACTCCTGCTCCTTTACTGTGCACGCGGTGCGTCTGTGCAACTTGCTGCCGCCTGACATTAGGGACTGCCAAACTCTTGCAGTTTTCAAAAGAAGAGTGAAAGAACACTACCTTTCCATTCCGTCATAGTTGCATATAATATGTATAATTATCTTTTTATATATATTAGTATTTATTTAGTATTAATTGTTATGATATGTATACTAATATGTATGTATATGACAGTATATTTTATTTTTTATATTGTAAATTACATAATTTTGAATTGTTTAATGTCTTTATTTTTCCCTTCCATACACTATATCTACATCTATTTTTTATTATGTTCCTTTCGCAGGTATGCTGGAAGAGATTTCATTAGAAATAAGCATCACCTCTGTTCCTATTTTTCTGTTCCTTTTTCTTGTCCTTGTATTATGTGGATGTACAAAAAATATTAAATAAATAACAAACCACAACGCAGCTTTAAAGCTTTCAGCTGTTTTTAGTGCATTTGGATTTACAATAGCATTTTTAAGTAGTAAATAAATGCTTAATGCTGTTTAATAGCATAAATATGAACCAATATAATCCCACGTAAATCCGCTATACAGCTTTCAGATATTTTTAGTGCCTTAGAGTCTACAATAGCATTTTTAAGTAATAAGAAAATGCCTCATGCTGCTTAATAGCATAAGCTTGTACCTTTATAGTGCACCATAAATCCGTTATACAGCTTTGAGCTATTTTTGGTGCCGTTTGATGTGTAATAGCACTTTCAAGTGGTAAGTAAAAGCGTAGACCTGCTGAACAGCATAAACGTGAATCAATGTAACGCTTGCATTTTTAATGAACAACTGAGTTCTGTTGTATAGCTAACAGCTCTATGAACAAATACACGTGAGTTATTGTGATGCGTAAAGCTCTTTTTACTATATTCGTAAAACCATTTGTCGGCCACATTGAGGAAAACCACAATATTCGCTATAAATATGCTTTTTTATTAATGGCACCATAATCATTTCAATAAGCAACACGCAGGAATATGGATATCATGCGTTCAGAAAGCTATGTTATCAAAGAGTTGATGCAAACGGATACAAGTTGTACAAAAAATATGAAACAGGTTTTTTTGTTTTGCTCAAGTATTTTTTTTTAACAAATCCACAAAATACCGAAGGCGCGTGAAAATTTTCAATGAAATTTATATAAACATTTACAGTATTCTATATTGCGCAGTAATATTTGCAGGTATGAAATAACAAAAGAGTCAAAAACTTAAACAGTATTATAAAAATGTTTATGATGCAAACAAATATGGTATCATCCCCTCAGTGTTGACCCCCTTCGTCCATATTATATTGCGAGACAAAGTTGTTAAATTACAACGATAATTGTATTATAACATTTTTACCGTGGTACAAAAGATGTTTTTCGATTATTTAGGGTTTAATTGAGTTCTAACCGTGAACACTTAAATAGCTTCAATCATTTTTTTACTACATTCTAATGCTAGTCTAATGCTTTTGTAATGCAATTAAAATCTTCATTATCAGTTATATTGTTAGTATAATGCTTCTGTAATGCGATTGGCAACTTCGTTGACCGTAATATAGCATTATTAAAGTGATGGGCAACTTCATTGACTACAATAATGCTAATACGAGTATAATGCGCCTGTAATGCTATTAAACAGCTCTTTGGAACCTATTTAGGATCTGAAGACGTACAATTTGTTCCCAAATAAGCATTAGAGTAGCCGTATAATTGTTTGTAAAGTTACTAAAGAACTAACTCTAAATGCGAAAACGGTACAGAAATGTAAGGCTTGTCAACTTCGACAAGTTAAGCTCGTGCTACGCGTCGGTACTAAGCTTCAAATCTGCACTGCACTACGGACACCATTGAAAACTATGAATTCTGCATTATGCTACTCTTTGGAATCCGCGACAGGCTACCGAAGTCTTCCCTACGCTACGCTACGCTTCTGCAATTTCCTGTTATCAAATCGCATTTACACTGAAAAGGCGTCTATTTTCCTTCCATCCAAGATTACCACGCAAACTAAACAGTACGCTAGTCCATATATCTGCATATGAATAGTCCGACACTACGCGGACCGGCATCACAAAACAGGCAGATAATGAAGAAGGTTAGCTACAAGGTTTATGAAATATCTTAATACGTAAAAATCTAATTTTCAAATCACAGAGCAAAAGCTCACCACGTCTAGAGGCGGCAGTCAGTACTAGAAAAAATATAATTATAGGTGTCATATTCTAACAAAATTCGCGGCTCAAAAAGCGCGTCGGGCGCAATCACTTCTCTGTCAGTTTCTAAATGATAAATTTGTGTCATAGTGTGTTCATCAAACTATTTCTTAAACAAATGCCAGTCGCGACTCGCGAGTGCGCTTGCGCTCGCCGTACTCGTGTCTATGTATGGGTACGTTTTGGCCCCTTGTACGAAGTAGACATTTTACACCTAACTGTTCTGTGGCGGTATCTACCAGTAGGTGCGTACTGAATACACAAACGTTTACATACATATTTACATTTGACATTGTGTATAAGTTCGTTCTCTCTGTTGTTACCACTTTGTAATTACGGTTCGTAGTTTGTTTAGTATGAGGTTTACAGATTTTGGGTACGCGGATGTAATATTAATTTACTAATTTAATTAGTTCCAGTAAATATTGTGGAGGAAATTGCGTACTTTAAGTTATTAAGTGTAGTTTTACTTTAAAGGAGTATAAGCCTAAGATCCGACTGCAAAAATCTGCAGGCTGATTGATTCCTGCAGATTTCTGCGCTCGAACACCCTGATGAGTTTTCGAATAAACTTAATTTTCATTAACTTGATAGTAAAATGAATTGCTACAGGGTAGCCTGTAAATGTCATGCCGCAAATACCCTAATTAAATGAATTGAAATTTATATGTTATAGTTAACCCCAAAAATCATTAAAAGATTTTCAAGTTAATCTAAAGTCATTTGAAAGAAAGTGATGTGTGGTGTGAAAAAGTAAAGTTGCCTACTTTCAGTTAGCCGTAAGCCGCAGTAATCTAGAATAGATTACTGCAGGGTTGACTGGCAATTATCAAGAATGATTCATTGAAATCATGTTTTATCTAAAACAAATTACCTGCAGATTTTTGCAGTGGGATCTCATACTATAATAATAATAACTACCGGAGATTTATTGTGAAGGATGGCACGGTTGACATCTGTCAGGCATGTCACCGCCCGGGTGAATCGATCCGCCACATTATCTCTGGTTGTTCTCAGCTAGCTAACAAAGAGTACTTGCAAAGGCATTTATTTTACAGAAACGTGCCATTAGGATTATAGTCAGGATCTCACAAAGAAACTCATGCAGAGACCACCTTAAGGAACTAAACATATTGACTGTACCAAGCTTATACATATTAGTAGTCCTTAGTCATTTTGCTAAGTATATTTATCAGTATGAATCACAAGAGGAACGTAAAATTAGAGAAAGCACAAGACGGAAGGAATTCAAACACAAAATGTCACCAAATTTTAATATAGCAAAACATTGCTACAGATACCAAGCTGTGGCATTATTTAATAGGTTACCGACTGAGTTAAAGTCATTAATTTATAATTTTCACTCATTTAAAACTAAGTTAAAAAACTTCTTGTTGGCAAAATGTTTATACTCGGTGTCAGAATTTATAGCAGGTAATGAAAAAAAATTGAATTATAATTAATATTTTTTTATGACATGCATTGTATTAACGTGACATTATAATTATTACTTGACATCTAATGGATTCATTTTAATTGTATATATATATTTTTTGTACTTGCTTTATTTTAACTTGACATTATAATTTATTACTTGTGGTATGGTATTGGATAATTTGAATTGTACTAATATGCATTGTATTAACTTGACTTTATAATTTGTTGTTAGTGATTGTGATTGTTGAAAGTGATGATCATCGACCGAGCTGGACTAATTGCACGCACGGGAGAACTTGTGGATCTGGAGTTTGTGAGTGAATTTGTGTACCTGGGATCCATAATCAGTGATCAGGGAGGCTGCGACGGGGAGCTTCGGAGGCGTACGCAGATGGCCAAGGCTGCTATGAGCAAGATGTCGAGGATATGGCAGAACAGAAATGTCTCCAATAACACAAAGAAGAGACTCGTGAGAACTCTGGTATTCTCGATATTTCTTTACGGCTCGGAATCTTGGACGATTCGCACGGTGGATCGGAAAAAGATCGAGGCTTTTGAGATGTGGTGCTGGAGAAGAATGTTGCGTATACCATGGACAGCCAAGCGCACGAATAAGTCCATTCTCGACCAGTTGAACATCAAAACCAGACTCTCCACGATCTGCTACCAACGAGTCCTGAGTTACTTTGGTCACATCGCCCGGAGACAGCCAAACAACCTGGAAAAACTGGTTGTAGTGGGAAAGGTGGATGGAAAAAGACCACGCGGACGTTCACCTACTCGCTGGTCTGACCAGATCAAGGCCATTACGGGACTCAATGTGACCACTGCTATGAGAAGAGCTGAAGATAGGGTGGCTTGGAAGCAGCTCGTCGTTGACTCCATCAAAGCTTTTCAGGACGGGTACGACCTTCAGAAATGAAGACAACGAATGAGAGAGATAATTTGTTACTTGTGACATATATTGGAATAATCTGAATTATATTTTTCTTATGACATGCATTGAATTAAATTGACATTATAATTATTACTAGTGACATTACACTGGATGAAGTTGAAATGACAAGGGTTTTTGTACAATAACTTATTTACTTTTGACATTATTGGATTAATTTGAAACTTATTTTTTTTGTTACCTTTAATATTATATATTAACTGGACATTATAATTATTATTTGT
This sequence comes from Orthosia gracilis, assembly GCA_947562075.1. Lineage (NCBI taxonomy): Eukaryota > Metazoa > Arthropoda > Insecta > Lepidoptera > Noctuidae > Orthosia > Orthosia gracilis. The sequence goes on from OX387275.1 coordinate 23,095,800, forward strand.
GATATACATATATTGGATTAATTTTAAATTGTATTTTCTTGAGACTATTGTAATAACTTGACAAAATAATTCATTTTAAATTAATGTTACTCAATTTTATTTTTGCAATTTTAATTATGTAATGTTCGACACAATGTAAATTGTTTGAGAATAAATAAATGAAATGAAATGAAACCTTGTAGCCAGGATTATCCATCAGCAACTTGCTCTGAAATACACTTTTGTGGCATCGGAGGTACCGTACTACAGGTATGTGCCCGACCCTGTTCCAATGTGCAATGATTGTTGATATTACCGTCCCGCATGACGGGAACCTCGTGAAAGCCGATAAAGATAAGCAAATCAAGTATCTTAACTTGGCTCGCGAGGCTGACGACATAGTCGTGTCAGCCAATGGCTTAATAGCCACGAGCCTCGACCAACACCTTAGGAGGCTCTTGTGAGGCGGCTGGGTCGAGAGCCTGATCCAGAAAGCAGTCCTGCTGGACATTGCTCGTATTGTTAGTAGATACTCTCTCTGGAGCCCTGACCGCCGGTAGCTTGGACCCTGTTCTCGATACCGATGGGTCTCCATTTTTTATATTTTAGATGTTTTATAGTTTGTATTTTTTTAAGAAATATTTTAAAATGTAGACAATAAGAAAAAAACGAAATAAATAATAATAAAATATGTTTATTTATCTCCACAAATTACAGCCTTTTCCTAGCTGTTTATATTCACAGTTATTTAGACAAAGAAAAATACTATATGTACCTATAGTATCAAAAGATATTAGCGGAACATCGAAAATTTATGGTTGATATAAGACAGAGATACTTGTGGTCAAACGCTTATAACGCTATCCTATGAATAATAATATAAAAAAAATATCGATTAGTCGTACTGCTCTTCCTTACCGCATTTATTATACACACACCCAAAGTACGGAATTATCTGCCAGTGGCAGCGTCTATTTCCTTCCTACCACCTTACCATCAACCCTCAAAACAAGAATAAACAGACATTTTCTGACTCACTTATTGCATAGGTCTACCAAATACATGCATGTATACCAAATACAACACATGCACACATGCATACATTGCATTCGACCAAGTTGTTTGACCGCTGACCGCATCTATCGCTTTCCATCAGACAAGATCGAGATCAAGAGCTAACCCACCAGGAACAAAGTTTTGAAGAGAAAAGTGAAACAACAGATTGAAATCAACTTTTTATTTACAAGTCCATTTAAAACGCAAAAATCAAAGCAAATCCAGTAGCACAAAGTTTATGCAACGTTCGAAGAGTAATTTTTCTTTCGAAACCTCGACTAAGGTTCAAATCATTGATCACCAACGAGCAACCTTTTAGAGTGGAAAAAACTTGGACAAAAAAGATAAAGAAATACATAGTGTATTGTAAGTAAAAGTTCTTAAGTAAAAAGTAGTAAAACTGTAACATATCAATTATATTCAAGTAGCTTCCTGTAAGCTCCCAGACATCCAACTACATGTCTTTTAATGCCTTATTAAAGTTTTCTATTCAACACATTTTGCTTGAGTTCAAACATATAACTTTGTACTATAACAAGCAGACGAAGCAAGCAGCGAATAGACACAAAGGAACTTTGCGCTTCTTCTAGAAATGAAGCGATGTTATTTTTCATTTTCATTTACGAGTAGATATATTAAAAGTAATATAATAATAATATATGTTGGTATATTCAGAGCAATGGTGGCCCAGTGATATCAGCCGTGACTTATAAGTTGTAAGTCGTAGATCGAACCAACCAAGTCTGCTAAGGCCCATCCCCTCTCATAGAGAGAAGGCCTGGGTCCCAGCAGTGGGAACATTAATAGGCTGATGATGATGATGATAAGTTAGTTTGGTGAAAGCTTTGATTAAAAACATCCATAATCAATTTAATCACATCAATTTGATTTAAATCATCTCCATGTCCAGACAATTACTGTCCATACCAGGTTGCCTGGAAGAGATCGCGGATTGCGATAAGGCCGCCCATTGTATATGTATTAATTTTAAATTTCTTTTTCTAATTGTATTTTAAGGTGTACAATTAAAGCATATAATAAATAAATAAAAACTAACGATGAGAGTTGGAAGGCGTAAAAACTGCCTCACTCACCGTTCACACACCATTTTATTCCCCAAATACATTATAAATACGAAAGTAATTTCGTGTTAATTTCACGTCAAACAAACGTAAAAGTGCTGATTCTGTTTGTAGTGAAAATATTAATTCTGTGGGGAGAACGTGTGTGTACTAAACATGTAAAAGTAAGCACCTCGCTGCTCGCTGCATCCGGAATTTCCTTTGTAAATTCGCTGACTTAGTCTAATGGGGCTTGTATACTTGCTCGTGTATTTGTTCAAAATGGTTTTTTAAGGAAAAAGTGGTTTTATTTGGCAGAAAATTGAGAATGGAGATGTTTTTGTACCCCACTATGATTGTCTTTAAATTAAGTTTTTTTTTTTATTTTTACCTTTTGTTGTGTTAATCTAGGGGTCTTTAAGTCAAGAGTGAATAGGTTACTTCTAGGCAAGCGTGCTTCACCGTCGACCACATCATCGCTTACCATCAGGTGAGATAGTGGTCAAGCGCGAGCCTATTGACAATAAAAAAAAAAAGAACAACGATTGTTTGTGCCAAATGAAAATGTTTTCTTTTCTTCATTATGTAGTTTTGTAGTGCAATCTGTTTTCATTCTTACTACTCCACTGATCTTTTCTGATAAATTTAGTGGCGGCATCCTAGATAGTTGAAGCGTTTCTCTGGGACCCGTCGACCTTCATTTCCTTGGCGCTTTTCTGGTGGTATCTGCCGTTGATTCTGGCTTTCAGAAGTTTTAGTGATTAGGATTATTGTAGTGGGTTCTGCTGTCCACCATTTTATACCATTGACATATTATAGAAATGAAAAGTTAATTCTTCTCAGTTGTCAACTTTTCCTCTACAAGTTTTAATTGGACATAAGGTTTATCCGCCAATTAAAATTTTGAAAAGGTTTCGTATTTAAATCAAAACTGATCGCTGATCGGATTAATCAATTTTCAAACAAAAGATAGATTCGAAACGTTAATGAAAGTATTCCGAATAAGGTAAATACATTACGTAGTTATCTACATACAAAATATATTTAGCAAATTTTGAAACGTTTTTCTTTGAAAAACATTGCTCACCAAAATAGCAAAAATCCTTTCGTCGCATTTTTTTACAGTTCCCGCGGGCACAATTGCACAGTTTTATGGCAGTTGCTAAATATACGGATTCACTTTATACCCACTGGGATTATAAACAAGTGTGCAAGTATCTTAAAAGTTCTATTTCCCGTAAGCACGTTGAAAATTCGTTTGATTCCGCCATAGCTCGTCGAATATCTATGTGATGTAATACTTTGTGATTTTTACGTAAAATTCAATTTTTAATACTTATGAAATGGTGGTTTTATGAAGGTGCTCCTAGATCAAATACTTTCTTGAGAAATTCTTTACAGAAGAAAACGCGAAATTGCCGTAATTTCTGAATGATGGTTTTATAAAATTCGGTATTTCATCATCAAAGACGTCCACTGCTGGATATAGGCCTCTCCCAAGCGTCGCCACGCTGATCGGTCCTGTGCGTTTCGCATCCACCGGACGCCTGCAGCCTTGACCAGGTCATCGCTCCACCTAGAGGAAGGCCTTCCAACGCTGAGTCTTCCAGTACGCGGTCGTCACTCTAAAACTTTTTGGCCCCAACGGCCATCCTTTCTGCGAGCAATGTGCGCTGCCCACTTAAGTTTGGCAATTCTTCAGGCTATATCGGTAACCTTGGTTCTCTTGCGGATGTCTTCATTTCTGATTCGATCACGCAAGGAAACTCCGATTATAGCTCTCTCTATTGCCCTTTGGGTGACTTTAAGCCTTCTGATGAGGCCCATTGTGAGTGGACACGTCTCTGTCCCGTAAGTAATCACTGGCAACACACACTGGTCATAGACTTTCGTCTTGATACACTGTGGTAAGTTGAACGAGACGATACCGCGCAACGAATTCCCGAACGCTTCCCAGCCGAGTCGGTTTCGACGGTTGACCTCTTTCTCAAATTTGGACCTACCTAACTGAACCGTTTGCCCCGGTAGACATATTCGTCCACAACTTCGAGTGTAGAGTCTCCGACTTTGATAGGAGTGGGTGCTACATGCGCATTCAACATTACCTTGGTTTTGTCCGTGTTCATTTTTAGACCCACTCTTTCGGAAGCTCTACTGAGGTCATCGAGCATTGTACTGAGGTCATCCATGGTCTCAGCCATGACCACTATATCGCCGCCAAACCGAAGGTGAGTGATGTACTCGCCATTGACGTTGATACGTAGGTTATTTAGAAAAAGTCTTTAAAATAATAGATTAACCCGACTTTAAGCTCTTTAAGAAAATATGGCTCACAAAGCTCTTTTTCGAAGAGATTCACTGTAACGTAATTTTTGGAAAAAGTTTTGTTTTTAGGACTTACCACGGCTCAACTTACAACGACAACACAAAGTACATACATACATCAACTTACGCCTTTTTCCCCCCATGGGGAAAAAGCGGAGAAACTACAGAACGTCACTTGCTACGATCCTTACTTACCTCTTCTCAATTATGAAAAGTTGTTGTTGTTTCCAAAACTCTTTTTGAAGAAAACCTTTTTGTGTATAAGGCTTTTTCTTTTGTTTTTGGGTTCCTTATTTGAAAAGTTGTAAATGGTGCTAAGTAGTGTTGCAACATAATATGTTCATATTATTGATTCGAGCTTTAATATATTTAATAATAATTGTTTTAATTATAAAAGCTCGAACAAGATAATCAGTTGAAGTATGAGTATATATTACGAGCAAGATGTATCGGATTGCCAATTTGATGGATCACAATCGCTATTAGATTTAGATTCATTTAAAGTATTAAAATTGACAACAAATAAAACGACCCTCAAACTGGACGGCCAACCTTTTTTAAATAACTTCACTCCTCGATAGGTACCTACTTAAGTTCTAAGACTTCCAGACGGCATAATAAATCCTTCTCGCCGGAAGATTTGAAAGAAATTATCCAAAAAATATTCAGCAGGCAATCGACTCCTTCATGAAACCCTTGAAATTTAATCCGAACGGTGACCTGGCCCTTTTTAATTCGACAGTTTCACGAAAAAGCTATTTTTGGTGGCAAATACGGTCCTTTATAGCCTTCCGTGAAAAGGTGTTGGATCTTTTTGATCCGGAACGTCTTTATGCAAACTTTTGCAGGAGAAAAATTACCCTTCTTTAGAAAAATAACGTGATTATGATAGATAGAGATGTTCTATAAAATTGGGTTTGTCGATATTGGTTCAGAGGAAGGAAAAAGTTATGTGTAGCGATAATATTTTGATTCTGTATTTTCTTTATTTTTGGCCATTCCTTTGGTAAGTACTGTAATGACATGCAAAGATGAGCATTTCCTTAAGCGGTTCATTGTAATCATTGGTAATATTTTTTGAGAAATTATTAACTGGGCGAAAAATGTACTGAAACTATTTATCCGGTTTGAATAATACCTATTAGGAGGTTTTTGTGAGCTGCGGTAATAATATTGTTACATACTTTAATTGCATTTGGGGTTCTATTTTTTCTATTTTAGCATAATTATTATTTTTTTTAAATTGCTGAACAACCATCGAGGAGACATCAATTTGCAGCGCGCGAGTTCGGGTGTATTCGTCTTTTCAACGAATTAGTCCAAGAGCGAGCGAAGCGAGCTCGGGAGCTTGGAGAACCCCGGCACGAATAGGTTAGGTCCGTCATCTCCTTCATGTTAGGTTACTTTAGAGAGCCCTGCGCAGCGGGGCTCCGTCGACAAACTTTTATTTTCAAGTAGCTGTTTTAAACATTTATTATATGTATATAATAAATGTTATATATATGTATATAATAAATGTTATATATATGTATATAACATTATATGTATTCACCCATTGTTTGTCGCTCACTTAGTATTTCAGTAATTCATATTCAGTATTTTTTATATCTTTAATTTTAATATATTTTCGCTCGTTTATATACTACCCATATTTTTTCCATAAGAAATTTAGATAAAAGTAGAAAACCCTTAAGAGTATTTTCAAATCATCATCGTTGATCGCTACGGTCTGAAAATACTCAAAAACTTACTTTTTCTATTAATGCTTACCATCAATCAGTATTAAAATAATGGTCAGATTCAATTAAAATTACAATAACTATTAATGACGTTCAATATCAAAACGTTAACGCCTCTCTCATTATTCATCGTATTACTCACACTCAAATCCACTTTTTAATTTTAAACTAAACCTCAACGAGACCTTTCTATCAAAAAGTTGTAATACGTTTTCATACAGCGAACAACTTGCAGTCGCATTAGCAATGGTACATTAGACCGGGATCAACTTTTTGACGAAAACCACTTCGCTTTGCAATGATTGATGATACTTATAAGATCAAATGTGATAACCAAAATGTGAATGTTGATATTCGTTCTATTCATACACATAGATGAATGGACTGAGACATGCCGTCAAAAAATTGATGACTCGGTAGAAAGAGACAAGGCCTATCTTTCACGCCTTTTTAAAGGTGGTTTTATACCGGCGAAGTGCGGAAATTTCAATTCAAACCCTGGATTGGTTGGGCGAGAATTGAAATTTGTATTGCAAAATTTCATGAACTTGACAGTAGGATCGGAGAGCTTTTTGTTTCTATCTGTACGGTGGATCTTAAAAAACTTAGACCCGACCGTATCGACATCTTCCACGAACCCATCGCGGTATTCGTCCACGGAGTTCTAGTGCCATTTACTTAAATGTATTAAAAAAAAACTGTATATATGTATTCAAAAGTCAAAAATCTTTATTTCAATTAGGCCAATAAAAGGCACTTTTGAACGTCAAAAATTTAATAGTAATAATAATTAATTCTACCGTCTATTTGCTTTACTATTCGAGATATCTTATACCCATGACATACTTATTAAGGAGTTCCAGCGGCCATCATTCTGTGGTCCTTTTTAGTAGTTCCATCTCACCAAATGATACTTACTAAGTGCAAATACTTGCCATGTTATTGAACATACTAAAATCGCTGATTTGAAGTAAAGTCGAGTTGAGAAACATGACTAATACTTATTTTGTAGGGAAAGCAACTTTGCGACCATATAACTGTCTTTCCAGCGACGAAGGTTACATGGCAAGTCTGTGACATTTTCTGGGGGTACATCATCCTGCAGATTCCCGCTGAATTCAGAAATCTAGAAAAACAGAAAAGACCGCAAGAGTGCTTTGTCTCTCTCACACTTTTCTGACATAATTCACGTCCGCATAGGGAACGCTCAGTCTATCCATCTAAGTCTGGGGTTCTAAAATAATTCTAACTTTGTATGCGATAATTTTGACATTGTAATTTGAGTTTGGAACGGGTTAAAAACGATGTCGTTTATCATTCTTGTTCGTTGTGTGGTTTATATACAATCATAGATTACATCTCACTCTTTTCAGGGGGCTTTTTTTTGGCATTGTAAAAAAATATTTTATCAGGCAATTCTTTTTTAGATGGTAATCTTGAAATATAGGTATTTTCACGATTATAAATTGCAAAATAGATTATACTCTGTAAGGTAGGTACTCTGCCATGTTAAAAATTTATCTGATATTTTATATATAATTTCGCATAATCAAAAATAAAAATATCTAGACTGCACACGAAATATTATGAGAAAGCTTCACAATCATTCAATAAAAGCGCCTGCGATAATAAACAAATGCGAGTGCAAGCTACACATCTGGCAAAAAAATATTCTAGAACTATCTCAATCACAAAATTCATAAAAATCATCACATCTGCCAAGCCGGCCACACGTGAGTGTTGCAAACTATAAAAATAATGCACCACTGACATTGCACCGCACGTGTTTGCTCTGTCAACCCACGCTGGAACTCACCCACAACATAATTCCATTCTGATTATGATTTCAAGTGTTTATAGTTGGCTAAAAATAACGCGCTAAATTGCTCGAGAATTTATTTCTGCAAATAACGTTGTTAGCTAGTAGAAACAATACAATTTGGCGATTATTTTCGTCAGCTATTTTTGGGAGATCTGAAATAGATTGTTGCACCATTTCATTCTATCATTATTCATTACGTACGCACGCTTTGTAGGTGTTTTAATACGGTAGCAAACTTATTACGTGTCGAGATACACAACGATCCGTGTTCAACGCCATCATCACAATAGAAAAACGTCCAAATTGGTTACTTATCTTCCCAAACGGTACCACATCGACCAGTCCTGCACGTTTCGTGTCAAGCGGACTCCCGCAGGTTTCACCAGTTATTCGTTCCACTTTGGAAAGTTCTTCAATGCTTCTTCTTTGTCACTCCAGAACCTTTTGGACTCATTGGTCATCCACAAACCGTAACATCATAATCAAAGTCGTTCACTGCTGGACATAAGCCTGCCCCAGGCGTCGCTACACTGACCAATCCACAAACCGTGTAGGGATAAGTAATTTTCTCTGACGGCATAATATTAACGTCATAATGTTATTTAAATTCCAGTCTAGGTTTACACTTTGATCTCAAGCTACTTACAGACCAATGCAACCGTTCCAAAGCCAGAAAATCACAAGCATAATTCATCTAACACAAATTGCAGCCACACACTTCACTATCAAGACGTCGGGCGCCCTTAACCCGCTTGTATAAATAGCTGCTGGAGCGACCGCGTGCCAGCTGCCACAGCAGTACAAAAGGCTGTTCCAAAGATTACCACAACGGCCAGCCCTTTGCTTCTCGCATCCAGCGAATTCTCGCGGCCTTCACCATGTTGGTCCATCTCTAGGGAAGCTTTCCAATACTACTCATTCAGCTCTGCAGGTCGCTCCAGAACCTTTCGTCCTGTGAGCCATCCATGAGACAATTAGTAAGTGATTTTTCTGATGGCAGTATCATTCATATTATATCAAAGGCCAAATTTTGTGAGCATTAACTACTAACAGACCAACGGGGCCATATTAAGAAACCGCTGAAAATGTGGATCTAATTCAGATTACTTACTGTGACACACTTCACTATCAAGACATCGGGCGCCCTTAACCTGCTCGGTGCTCCCATAAATAGCCACTGGAGCGACCTCGTGGTAGCTGCCAACACACTGGCACCGCTCTCACGTCAGTCAGGATTTTTGAAGGAAAGAAGGTATATTTAAGGGAAATTGTGTTGTGACGGGAGAGATGAATGTGGTGGTCTCGTGTGGTGACACATGTTGCATCTTTGGACTGCCCTGCACCAATTTTTTTTGGGATTTTTGAGTACATTCCTCCTTACAAAGCAGTGGCCTAGTGGTGATTGCCTCAATTCATAAGTTGTAGGTCGTGGATTCGAACCCAGGCAGGTGCTTAACTTTGTATAAATTATTTCATCACCACGCTTTCAAAACGGTGGAGGAAAACATCGTGGGGAAACCGACATGTCCTAGAACTAAAAATCGAAGATGACGTGAAATCCATTAACCCGAACTGGGGCCGCGTGGTGCATTACGGCCCATTCCTTCATAGAGAGGAGACCTGTGTCCCGGAAACATTGAAAGTCTGATGATGATAATGATGATGATAATGACTTACGTGGGTCTGAATAGAAATAAGTTTACCGAAATGTATAGAAGGATACGACTTCGCCTGCAGGCAGTAAGCAATGAATGACTAACTGCCTGCTACACTTTGTAATAAACTGTACCCTCAATATTATAACTAAAATAATTTTGAATCTGGAGAAAACTTTCTATCATGGAACAAAAAATTCGAATCCAAATGAATAAGAACAAAAAATTAACACCCCATATGATCCGATTTGATTATACGTAGATACCATCTTCCAATTATTCAGCTTCAAGATTTTACCAGAACCTACGATAATGGCGTTTCACGTGCTGATACCGTGTAACGACACCAATATGGGGAATTTGGAATTCCTCCAAATGTCGACATTAATTAATCCCACTCTATTACTCATATTTACCTACGTCTTATTCTCACTGACACTAGGTAAATTATTATCTTTTTCTCAAACATGCTTCGAAATTTGAGCATTATTTTGATAACCTTCTTCGAGATAAATCAAAATTGCAGTACTGGCCAAATTCATGCGAGCAGCGGCTGGCAAAAGTTGTATGAAAATCCATATAATATATACATACACGACATATTATGTCGTGTTTAGCGGCCAAATAAATTATACTCGGCATTTTAATTCGATTCCAGATTTGACAATTTCAGTGTTGCAACGTTATGACAAGTACTAAATAGTGACGTTGCGAAATTATTCGCTATGGAAATGGAATATTTCCGGATCGATTCTTCTCGTTTATAATTTTATTCTCGTAAACTAAGTATATCAGGAAATTAAATATTTCTGAACCGATAATTTAGTTTTGACGATTAATTAACGATCTGAGACTTTTCTTTTCTAATTGTGTGTGAAATAAATAAAAAAATGTGATCATGAAGGAACATGACAAATAAAACAGATAGATGTATTATGGTAATAATTTATTTTATAAATTGTCGCCGTCATCACTATCGCTATCGCTGTCACTTTCTGTAACATTTATTATAAATGTGTCTGTGATATTGTCAATTAACATATCTAGCCTAATCATTTTTTCCTCCTCTTTGACAACATGGGATACGCATTTAGACCATTCGGTAGCCGTAATTTTTTGAATGACTTCCTGAAATAAATTTCTCACGTCTGTCAATTTGAAGGTTTTATTATTTTGAGCTATATGCCCCTTTACCTGCGCCCATATCAATTCGATAAAGTTTAGCTCGCAATGGTAAGGGGGCAGTCTTAAAACCGTGATCCCATGTTGTGCTGCCATTTCGTCTACAGCGTACTTATTAAAAGTCTCGTTATGTGGAACCAGTTCTAAAAGCGTAGCTTTAACCATATCATACCATTATGTATTTATTTAAATAAAAATCAATAATTTAGTCTTTAATTGGCACACTGATGGCACACACACTGATTGTTTATCGATTTTTGTGTTCATCACTACACTATTATATGTAGTATCATTATTTCACAAAATGACAGTAGCTAATGTCAAATCTGGAATCGAATTAAAATTCTGACTATACATAGTTAACTCATATCTGTCGTGTAATTTAAAAATGGAACGATCTTTTACTCCGAGACATGGCAACCGAGGAGGTAACTTATCAAAGGTTTTATTTAAATTTCGAACTGGCTTGCAAATAGAAAGCTGTTTATTGAAAATAAAAACAAATGAACACTTTAAGGCTTAACACGCATTGCAATTTTTATTCGCGCGGATTTTTGTAGTATTATTCCCGCGCGATGTTTTTACCGCAACGCGTGCAGCTTCTTACAATTCCATAGGCCGCAGCATAGGCGGAATAAATTCGCGCGAATAATAATCGCAGTGCGTGCTAAGCCTAACGCGGGCAATTTATTGTTGTTCGTCATTGATTCTGAAAAGTAATTGTATTTGAAAAAATGAGTTCTAGGTACTACTTAGTTTTAATTGCCGCGCATTGTTTGAGAAAAGTACTATACAAGCTTTGGCCACAACTAGGCATTGATGGACTTACGTATGTGGGCCTCGGCTTCACCTCGGCCCTCATTTACATCTACACCTTTGGTAGGACCACGCAGCGCCGCTCACGTCCTTTGTGGTAGGACATAAACTGATTTATTTTTGTTGGATCCCAGTTTTAGATACCATTTTTTAGATATTAACGATGGGTCCCATTCGCTATTTCCATTGAATTCGTTGAATGAAATGAAATTAAAATGTTACAACGACATATTTGCTGCGATTATTTTAGTTTTATTCCATTCATTGAGTTTTAATCGATCACATTCTTCTTTTTTCGTGTCGATAAACTTAAAAATAAACTATAGTCCCAACCACTCACATTTTATCCGACCAGTATGTAGCTACTCGGACAGCTTTGTCATTCGCTATGTTCAAATCAGAAAGGTGTAGGTGTTCGGCATGAAAGGCAGACAAGGACGTGGGCCAAATCTTGCGAAGAGCCCCATACTGACAATGGGTCTATGATATCCATATGATGTCCATTTGGCCAGGTTGTTTCTATAGGGGCCAACTTGAGTCCGCAATCGATATAGAGTTGATTAATTGTTTTTAGGGATTTCCAGATTGGCCACTGCAGTTTGTGGCCAGGGGGCTGATGGTCTGCCGGAGTTATGAAACTCAAACTCATTCGATCACATTGAGTTTCATAAATTATGTTGCAATGTTTCTTTCTCCTACTTTGGTCATTAAATTATAAGAACAAAATACATTTTCTATTGTGTCTAATATCTGGCAGCCAGCGTGTTAAAACCTGGAGCTTACAAGTGATTAATACGGCATTATTCATAATGCCCAGAAAATTTGAAAAATGCCCGATGGGAATATGCAATGTGCTAAAAACTATTGAAATAATTGAATTAACCGGGCTTTATGAATAATACTAATCAATTATTGGGCCAGGTAATAAAAAGATGTGTTTTTTATTGACGATGACATTATACACAGTGCACTGAATAATCACTTGGTCCATGACATATGCATTTGTGCTAGGATAACAGTAAGTAGGCACACGGTTACATCACTTTACTAAGAGGCACCAGTGAGACAAGAAGTTCCAGACAAGTGACATTCTATCAACGAAAGCTTTGGCGAGTGGAAAAATTACAAAAATGTATGGGATTGTCAAGTGCTATCGAAATGTCACGTGACATTTTGGTGTTTCGACATCGAATGACACTTGTCTAGAAACACCTTTCATAATAAATATCATCACTAGGACTAATCAGTAATTTCCTGTTCCATATTGAAACGAGTAGTGAGACAGTTGCCTTTTAAATTGAGTGTGAAAATTGATCCAGAATCTATTGCACAAAATTGGAGCCAATAGTTGAAGACTTAATTGTAGTGACATTACGAAATACCGCGCTTTGCCAATATCAAACCGGATACACAACTTGGAGCTATTCATGACTGTTTTCACCTGCTTAATTTTATGGAATTGGCAATGTAAATGAAACTGGTACATCTTGTTTGAGTGGTACTAGAAATAGAGAGAAGTAGAGATAGACTCAAAAGATATTCCAAATTCAAACCTAAGAACTGACTTTTTAATTTATAATAATTTAGAAAATATTTTTTAAATTACGAAAAAGCATGGTCAGAGGTGTACCTACATCCAACAGTGGTCTGCTGTAGTTTGATAATGATAATAAAAAGATCAGTCGCGATGATAAGCGTAAAATATTGGTTAAGAAATACCAACAGCATTATGTTTTTACAAGCCTATGTCCAGCAGTGGACGTCTGTCGGCTGAAATGATGATGATGAAAATGGTGTTTGACAGTTTTAGTTTTAATAAAATGTTAAAAATTAAATTCATTGAATCAAATAGAAACCAGATATTAATTTAAACTCATTAAATTTTAATCACTTTAACACTGTTTAGCATCGAACGTAAAACTGAGCATGTTTTACGTTCGATGCTAAACAGTGTTTATTAGATCGTGTTTGTTTTAGTAGACTATAAAAATTAACTGAGACCACAAACCGTTGTAAAAATATTGCGATGGAAAACATCATAGGAGCGACCCTCTTTAAAATATGAGGTTTAAATCTTAGCACACATTATGCATTCGGAAAATAAAAATTAGACGCGATAAAAAAAAGTAATTTTTCATGAAATTAAGACATGTTTACAAAAAAAAAACCAGGTCCACCAATAACCTACATACAATGACACAATATCATTAGAGTCAAGTTCTAAAAGAAACTAGACGTACTGACACCAAACATTAAAAAACTACAATGTCGTCCCGATATGTACTCTCGCACTCAAAGCGAATGAGTGTCCCATCTTTTTTTAGATTTTAGCGAACGGAACGCGATGTGCTGAATAGAAGCAGTATCTTTGCGTTAGGCGCGCGCACTACAGTAAGTTATCAATAAAAGTCTGAATTATTAAAAAAAAAATGCAGTGACAGATTAGCGAAAATATTTTCCGCCGAAAATATTGATCTGTCAAAAAGTTTAAAAATTAATAATTTTTACATTAAAAAATGTTTAATGTGTATTCGATTTTGTGTAGATTTTTTTAAAATAAATTAGTGGTTTTTATCGTTAATATTAAGTGCTGGTGACAGAGTGACGATTAGTGGCAATTATTTCATGTGACAAGTTCTTTTTTTTGTTGCTGTGTGTGAAATTGGAGAGTGCCCAGGCGCGACATTCTATTTTAAGATTGTTCTTTCTAACACTTTATTTCGATATATTTAACTAACACGTCTGCTAACTGTGTTCGATTCGATGTAAAACTTCACCTTTTTTGTTACATATCTATAGAGAAAGTCTAATTCAAAGCACTTACATAGTCCGGTCTGTATACTGTAACAAGTATCTCACCTGGTTTATTCATGGTTGGTTCATACGTTTTTCTATAACTTAATAATGCTGTAGGCACTTACTGCATATTTCATACTTAAGACAATGATAAAATTGTGTGTCTGAAGGTTTTACTTTACCTTTAGGTAAAGTGTGTATTGGCTAAGGTGATTTTTTGTTGAAACTATCAATACTCGATTTCTTACCAATGATAGAGTAGGTACAGAACTAAAGCATTATTATTATGCAAAATTATGATAAAAGATATTGGGGTTTGGTAAAGATATTAGAACTGTAACTTCTAGAGTACAGACTCTAGAAGACACAGTTCTAATATCTTTGCCTATAATATAAAGACGTATTAGTGGTCTAAAAATCTTTGATGTTCTTATTACAGGTAGCGTATACGTTTAGATATTTTCGGAATAGAAGGTTACCATCTGCATAGCCATACTTTTGATAATAGTGGAAAACGTGATGACGTGGAAACAGTAAATTAAATTGAGATATTTTGTAACATTAACATGTAATTAGTAAAACAAATATTTCACACCACTTCTCAAAACACGAAACGTCATGGAAATAATGTAATACTAGTAGGTCAAGGTAGATACTTAGCCGACGAGCCGGTGATTCAACACAGCTCTTGATATTCTTGTTTATACGTCGACATAGCTGAAATATTTTTATTCTGCCGTCCTATAGCTAAGGTGCCACTATCTGACAATAAGCCGTCTATAGTTTTTTGATGCCATCGTAACCTGCAAACAATCTATTCCGTATTCATCTGTCTAAGTAGTATTTTTATACTATCAACAGATTCCGGATAAAAATAAAAAACAAGATTACTATTTTCATAAACATTTGTTTGATAAGTTTCCGTTATTCATTTAATCTAACAATGTGCTTTTTCAAAGGTGTACGATATCATTGCGCACTTTAGAAAAAGCACATTGCATATTTATTATTGGACATCGAAAATTCTCGCATATGATTTATAGTTAATAAATAACATCGATTATTATTATTTCGCTTGTTTTTCGCTTATAGCTCAGAACATGATTTTGTCAGATAGCGGCGCTCTAGCTATTGGCCGGCAGCGTTGTAGTGTTCACGAGCACATTCAAGTTTTTCAGGAAATGGGCCGGAAAAAAATTTTTTTGACTGTTGTAAATCGGTTCATGTTACATAAAGTATTTTCCATGCCACTTTTCATCATATTCATTCTATTGTTTTTATTACAAACTAGCCTTTTTCCGTGGCTTCACTCCGGTAGCCTATCTCACAGGGTTCGTGTATTTTTTCTGGATAAAAATAGCATAGCATACATGCATGCGTAGATAAATATGTGTTGTATAGCTTTTTATCAGTGAGAGAATGTTTTTAATCGGATCAATAATTCCAGTTTCAATCACGTCTTACAAACAAACAAACTTCTAACATTCAGTCAGTCTGCCTGGTCTTTTCCAATGTAGGGGCCGGCTTCCTGTTTAACTGGATGCAGCTAAATATTAATATTTTACATGAAAAGCCTGCCTATCTGACCTCCACAACCCAGTTACTGGGTAACATTTAAAATTATCTTAGATATTTTTTTAATAACTTCAGCTAGCAATCAGCTTAGCATCGTAATGTGACTTATAAATTACGCCAAATAAACCTAATTAATTACTAAACAGAATATCAAAATTCAGCTTCCGTTACTAGGCAATCATAGAAAGTAGACATCAATCTTACAGCAAGATAGCTGTTAGATTGATGCAGTCAGCATTCATACCATACCAAACGCTTGCCTACCAAAACGAAATCGTACGCATAGAAATTCAAGCATAGTAAGTACCACAATAGCAACTAATATACCAAATACAATAACTTTAATTAATAACGGTAATTCCTGAACACTTAAACGCGGCATAGCTTCAAGTGTGGCGTCGTAAATTGTTATGTTTCTACGTACATAAACTTTGGACTTGGCCAATATTTATAGCGTCGTTTGTCGTATGGAAAATGCCATAAAATGTGTGGTTTGAATGTCCGTATTATTCATGGTTGAGTGGTCATATTTTGTGGTGGTATAGATTAGAACAAGCACTACACGCGTATTCACGTGGTGGCCCAGCGGCTATAAATTAAATTTAAGTATCGTTTTTTTATACTTTCTCTCCATAGGTGTACTTACAGAACATAGAAATAAATATACAAAAAAAAAGTACAGACAATAAACAACACAAAATACAACGAAGAAAACGGTTACAACACATAAAAAGATACATACAATAAGATATCAGTGATACCAGTGACAACACAGAAGAGGCAAAAACATTAAATGTAGTATAGTAGTATAGTTAACATGATTTGAAAATCTTCAACCTGTCTTGTTAACCTGTCTCCTTATGAGAAGAGGCCTTTGCCCTTCTGTGACACAATCCAGCGTAGTATTATTATTACTATCATAGTATGGACGAATTTGGCTTTAAATGGATTGAAATTTCTATCATATAAATCTGCATGCGTGATTTTGATTTCTAAACTTCATCGATAAAATGGTGAAATACTTGTAAAATTGCTTGCTAAACGTGAAATAGAAAACCCTGAAATAAAAACATTGTTAGTTTTACGAACGAAGTTAACAGGTGACTGACGAGCCTCTAAGCTGTACGCGTGTAAATTACTTAATAGTATTTTATAAACAGGGCTCTAGCTCCACTAATTCATAGCCGTGTTACTGGTTTTTCGTTGGCCGATTGTGTTTTTTTGACACTTTTTGTATGAGAAGTCTGTCGAAACACATTTTTAAGAAACCCAGACTAATCTGTGGCCTAGGTAAAACGCATCCAAACAACTATTTTAAATAACAACAACAAAATTGATACTTCAAAGACTATCCACTAATTAATTACAAATGATCACTTTGTAGTAACAAAAGACGACAAAGCTTTTAAATCTAAAGTAATTCCACCCAAACGGCGGGTGTACGTAATGATTTTAAATGACAAAATTGAATATCTTTTACGCTTAGTCATAAAATATATTCTTAAGTAGTTTTAACAAAGTGTCTCTTTGCTAACTTTTCTCCTTATCGCAAAATTATCGTTCCCACTTAAGTCAGCCTTTCAGAGAAAAGTTTTATAATCTTATCTTTCAAAAACTTATTAGAACGTAAAAATTCTAATTCAAAAGATAATTTTGATTAACTCGTTAACTTGAATTAGATTAGATTAGCCTCACTGCCACTTTAACACCTTTTTGACGTCTTAGACATCTGACAGACGCGTTACTGACATTGTACTCTAAATGTTTTCAAATTCTGCCCTTAAGGCGCAGATAACCCTCTGTTAATGCGTCTAAGCTGGAAGTGGGAATATTTTGAAAAAAAAATCTTTCTTTTATAACTTATTGATTTAAAAAATATCATAACGTGTAATAATTAATTTCTAAAGTTATGTCTAATTTGGTCAAAATCGAATCAAAACCACAAAGTATATTTTTATGAAATTAACAGCATCTCAAAAAAAAAATATTGTCTTCATTTTTATCTACGGCTTTTTGTAAAAGCCAATGAATAATACGAAAAGTAAAAAAAAGGGGGGTGGAACCAGTTTTTTTAGGTCGCAGAGACCCAACAAATTTCGAAATCAAACATATTTTTTTCAAAAACTTACGACTAACCGTTCAGACGTGACATTCATTACAAAATCAGTAGAGGTTTATGGCTCCCTTCAACATCTACTGGCCCACCGCACTGCCAGTACAATACTAGTGGCACTATTAGTTCCGCATTTTCTTCCTACCAATTGTTTTTTCTACTTAAACAGAGAGTTATGACACTTATAAAAACAACTACTACAACATATATATAATTAATTTGTGCATCTCAACCAACCAAGATTTTTACTAGTAAAATTATAATCTTACTGTCTTTCAAAGTGCTGCTGATTTTTATGCGGTTATTTAAATTTCGTGAAGGATACTATCTCGGCGCTTTTCTTATGGACATCCGTATTGACCTTCACAAAACCCAGAAACAACAATAGTAGCGAGTCGCCATTGCCGGTTTTAGCTTTCAGGAGTTGCAGTATTTGCAAAAAGCAGTTAGTCTAACCGAAAATTGCTATTAAGGTCTTTAAAACCGTCGTCTCAAATACAGGCAGTGGTTAATGGTCCTTTTCCCCAACTTCCCAAGTTCAAAGTTACCTAAGTTGAGCACGCATTAAGTAATTCTCGTTAATCTATCTAAGCCGGCGTCGCTTACCTATTAGTTGCTATACATAAATTAATTTACGAAACTTTGACTTAACAAAAGGGAAGATTAATTGTGTTATTAACATAAAGGGAAACGTTTTGTATACTAAATGTATGTGAACAGAAGCTCCATATCAGTACATCGATTGAAGCGAAAGGATATTAGAATTAGTCTAGCACTCAGTCTAAGTGCATATATTGGCCTGTAACGATGCCACTGCTGGGACAAAGCTCTCTATTTTTGTGAGACACATAATCACCCAACTTTTCAGTGAGGGTTAATGATAAGTATGAGTAATATGATCATAAAAGAACTTTACTTGATTCAGTTTCTTTTCTTTTTAATATTATTTTATTACTATACTAGCTGCAGGAAATTAGTAATTCCCCTCATACATTTATATAATAGCCTATAATAATATGTTATGCTGATGCATGAGCTATATATATATGACTTGCAAGTCATTAAAATCCGTTTGGTGGTTTTTGCGTGAAAGAATAACAAACACCCATGGATAGATCGATTGATGTAATAGGTTGTATAATCGAGCTATGACTGAACTTTAGGGGCTATAATTTTAGTTTATTTATAAATATAAAAAATCAAGTGATTTAACGCTTGACGAAATGTTTTAAGTCTCGTTTCTACCTATACAATACACTTACAATTATAGTAGAATTTTTTATAATTTTTGATGTTTATTACAACTGGTTTTTCTATTCTTTTCTATTCACTGTTACAAACATGTTGAGTTAATATTTAAAGCATTTTCCTGATTGGAAATTAATGTTCAGGTAATTTGCGAAGAAAGGCAGCTGAAGTTTCTAATTAAAGTTTATTTGGCAAATTCATCAACGACTTTCGTTTGATATTGTTCTGCGTGCGACAGGTTTATTTACAGATTTCGATATCAGTTACTTTGCAACCATTTTATTCAGTTAACATGAAGTTGTTGACATAGCTCATAATTTTAGCGCAGAATAAGCAAGCTGAAGTGGCAATGGACACTATAAGCCGTAGAACCGATTAACACTGAAGTAGACATGTTCTTGAGTGGAAACCGCGAATTGGTAATCGTAGGGTGGGGTGCCCTAGGGCTAGGTAAAGCAACGATCTTCACAGAGTGGCTTGCAGCACATTGTTGGCCCTCACCTCTATATTCCGTGTCATGTTCTCCAACGGGAATCATCAAGTTTTCAATTACACTTTGTTTATTTATTGGCTTTAGCGTTTAGAATAAAACAAGCAACTCCAAAATAGAATAAGTAACAAAAAACAGGCCGAGGCAGCAAAGTTATGAACAATCCTTACTGATGGCGCCCGTTCACGAATATGACGCATGGTTTGGCACCGCTCAGCTCAACCATCATGAAGGGAACTGAATTATCCAACACATGTGCCACCATCAGAGATACATTTGAAAGAGCATGCTATACTTTTAACTGTCAGGGCACATTCAAGTCAACGAACGGGATATCATTCTATCAACGATAGCAATTGTCTAAACACTGAAATGTGAGAAAAGTGAAATTTCGATAGCGATTGTCAATCCTATAAATGTTTGATATTTTGACAACAGCTATTGCGACACTATACCTAATAGAATGTCACTTGTATAGTCAGACCAGAGGCTCAAGACAAGTGACATTCTACCTACGCAAGCGTCGAGGTAGCGACAAGAAAAAAAAATACTTCAAATTCTTTTTTTAAACAAGTTTTTATCGTATTATTCTCAGCAAACCCTTTCATTTGATACCCATATCATGGCAGTGCACAAAAAATAACTAGTCCACCATCTTAGCCGTCCGCCATATTGGATTTAGAATGACGTCACTTATCTAACGATACATTGACATCCAAACTAAACGTGTATGCAAAATTTCATCATGATCAGTGGAGGATAACTGTTTTAAAATTCAGTTGCAAGATTTGACCCGAACACACTTACATCCATACATGCATACATTGCAAATTAAATTAAAGCTTGTAAAATATATTCAATGCCAAGCGCTATCAAAATGCCACGTGATCAATCCGTTACATTTTGTCATTGCGTTCATCGGCATCACTGACATCGAAGACACTTGCCTACAGTTCTAAAGCTCTTTGAGCCATTTAAGTGACGTTGTTTCCACATTAATATTCTTAACATAAGTATACTTTATATCTTAATCACCTATATATTCAAGTTAAGCTTTAATTTATGTTCAGCGTTATGTTCTAGTCCTTAGAGTATTAAGCACGTTTACAAAAGGATATTACTTCATGTATGTAATGTGTAAAGGTTATGTTAAATTTAAATTGTGTTGTGTGACATTGTGTATTGCTACTGTAAAAATAATAAGCAAAGTATATAAGTCATCTACTCTTATTGTAGCAGGGTAGTGCTAAGTAAAGATTTTAGAGTTCAGTCTCAATTATTTTTATTTAAAAGATTGTAAATATTAATTTAGGCTTTTTTTATTTAACAGAACCAAGACAGTATCTAATGAATTGAATGTGGACAGTTTCTTGACAAAGATGATTGTCACTAATTGTGTATCACAGTGACATGGCCTTGGCAATATACAATGTATAATAAGAGAACAAAATTATTAAATACATTTCCAAATTCAAAGGTTTCGTTTTATCTTAGCGCAATGCGTAATGTTATATGCTCCATTGCCTAAGGAGCTATATTATCTTCTCTGAACCCGTCATTTTCTATATCTCTTTTTATTTCACTGTCACGCTCATCAGATGATTCATTATCACATTGAATAAGGGAATCTTTTAGGAAATCTTTATCGAAAATGTCATTGTCAATGTTTTATGAAATTAATTCTACGGAACCCATAGCATTTTCTTCCGTCGTAGCTGCAAAGTCAAGTATACATATTATAATAATTCTTTTAGCTGTTATATAAAGTTTAAGTTAAGACTTTTGTACTTATAGAAGCCGTGTAACTTGACCTCTTGTATTAGCTTTAAAGCTGTATTCTAATAGTCTTTATAAGGGTATTGCTTTATAACAGCCATATTAATTTTACAAATAGTATGACGCCAAAGCCAAAGATATTTGTCAGAATAGCCTTATTATTTGCTTCTATACGTGCATTGTTTTATAAAAGATATTTGTCAAAATAGCCTTATTATTTGCTTCTATACGTGCATTGTTTTATAACGGCCATTTAAATTAGTTACATAAACGTTTGTAATATAAAATTATAAGACTAATTTACCATATTAGTAAAAAAGACTTTAACATGATTTTATAAAGAGAGTTGCAAAACTAATGCTGTTACAAAACATGTAAAAGAGTTAGTAAGCCCTTATAAGTCAACTGTTAAGAAGCAATTTTGCGAGTTAGATGGCTCTTTACCGTTACTCATTTTGTTATTCCGAATGCCTGGGTACTCTCTGTCAACATTTTTTTTTAATTCTGTACACTGCTTTTTACTACTTTTAATTAGAAATATTTTTTCATAGACGACTCTTTTGTTTTTTCAGGTGCGCGGCCATAGTGAAGTGACAATAGCTGTGGACGTGAGAATAGACAACATGTTGCAACTTTTCCAGTCGAGAGGTAAGATTATTGTTTTTTTTTACTATTTATTTGCCGTTTCATAATTGTGATATTTAGGATTTATGAGTCAGCATTTTCACTTGATCTAGTTCCAAATTAATAAATATTTAAAGTTGTCATTTGAAGTATGTACAAGAAGTACCTACTTCAAATGGCATCTGTTATTTATTATAGAATCAAAAGAACAAACTGAAAGAGATTTTTTTTTAATTATTTTAATTTCACAAAACCACAAACTGATATTATGTTTGTGAATCTGTTTTTCTCCTAAATCGATACTCATGAATCGCGTAAATTGTGTACTTCATACATACCGAAAAAATATATATACCTAGGCCTTTATTTATTAATTTAAACTTCATGCACAATGGTGGGTGATACATAGGCGGACTTAATGCAGCAAGGCATTCTCTACCAGTCAACCTTTGGGTTAAAAAGGACACAACAGTGGTAGGAGTACAAAAAAAATATCAATAATTAAATTCGGCTTTTAATGTAATACCTAACTAATAAAATGCATAAATAACCGAATAATAATAATAATAGCCTTTCATTTCCCCTTTACATTCCTCCAGTGTACAAAAATTGCTAAAGGTCGCACGCTTGAAGTACCTTTTTTAATGTCTTCAGATTTTCTGATAGACCCATAATCACAAGTATGCATCTCCTTTATGTATTTTTAAAAGCTGATAGTATCAAAACATATATCTTAATAGGTGTTAACTACCTTGTACAAAGGTACCTATATAGTATGATATGTTTCATAGTTAGTGGCTAGACGTCAGGAGAGCACTTAAAGCTTTACCTACCTTCACCTAATGGGAAGTGCTTAAGCGCTTATCACGTGTCGTTTGCTCATTGGTTGAGTTTAGCAAACGATTTCTTGTGTTGAAGGTAATAAGCATTTTTGTGTGGTACCTTAAAAATAGTTATGTTTTTACTTTCATCAGGTTTTCAAAATTACCTTATAACCAAGTTACGTCACGTCAAAAACGCGTTGGTTCATTTTGAAACAATTTATTAACATCTTTTTATTATTACCTCGAATAGAATAACAACGATGAGTAATAATGTATTCAGTACCTACGATTTCACCCACCTATTATTAAAAGGAGAGAAATAAATGTCAGAAATTAGGTAACTTCAAACTTAATAATTAAAACATTTATATACTTCACGCAAATATGATGTTTTAAGATGTGTCATAATCCTGTCCACAAACAATAGTTTTATTCCACCAGCCCTATCACGACCTTTGCATCCATCAGGTGTGCCAGTGACTCAGCTAGTATTCAGAGCTGGCACAGCACACTTCCTAGATTCACCTGCGTGCAATTCAATGGTTTCGTCACGTCGATATAAATGGGAGGAATATTTATAGTAGATATTATTTATGGAAGTTTGAAACATCTCATATTTTTGGATTATGAGATGATTTGGATGTAAAGAGGCCAATGATGTGTTTTTAATATCGATCAATATGTTTAAGTCAAAATGATACGACAAACCATGATTATAAAAATACGATTGAAAGTCCTGATACTAAATATAAGATATTATCAAGATCATACCGGTATCTGTGCCAAGCTGCAGGTCAATATTACATGTATGAAATTGATAAATTTTAATTATTAATAAATCTATCGGTGAATAGCTGGTTGCAAGCTTGTCATTAACTAAATTACATATATAATCTTTTAAATAGTTTTTGCACACCGGAGAAGCATTTACCAGATTTTAAAGGAATTTATCTACACTCACAACGTAATGTTCCAAATATGAATTTAAAAAAAATGTATAATCTCGTACTTAATATTCGTGGATAGGTAAAATTTAAAAATAAAAACATTACAGTGTAACATTTTCTTTCGATTTTCAAACAACTGCATCATAAAACAACTTTTTAATTTTTATAGCACAATTTTACTTTTTAATTTATTGGCGCTTATGGGCTTATTGACTTGTAGAATGTAGAAAAGTAGTGTCATTGTCTATGGATGCACGCGCTGCGCAGTCATGCGCAATGAGAATCTAAATTGCCCGCCATATCACATATTTTTACCGTTTCCACTTTTGTTTTATTTCAGCGGTATGAGTGAAGATAAAATAGTGTATGCAACGGCATATAATTTAGGTAATAAAACACTCGCGTGTTATTATTATCACATTCGGCATCACCTTATGTGATAAACCCACGCTCGTGTTTTAATCACCCCTATTATATGATGTGGTGTTCTGCTGTGCAGACCTACACGTTTTTAAGTCTATTTACATTTTAATAAATACTTTACAAAACATACCTTTATATCTTTTGATTTTGTATCAACTCATGTCTAATTTTTATGTATTCGTTGTTACTGTTAACACCTGAAAAGCATACTTTTAGTTATCTCTGATTGTTTTAATATTCCATAACTTATTTATATCGCTAATTTCTAAAATCTTGTAATTTTTTATACTGACATGTTTATCTTAATTGACATCTGTCTCTCCAATTTATTTTTCTTAAGCCATAGACATAATATACCATGGACTAGACCTTCCTTAAGCTAGTTGTACATTATAATAAGGGCAGCGTAGACTGCCACCTCTGTAAACCGTTTTTATTCGTTCTGGTCATATAATTGATATTTTGAATTTGAAATTCGGAACAGATGACACAGAACGAAAGAAAAACGGGCGTCAGATTTCAGTTTGGTTTTGACTGCGAAATTGGAAACATATTTAAGCCTTAAATTACAAAGTTTATACTTATCCACTATGTACATTTAAAATATATTGAATTCAGTTCGTGAATGAGTGTTATACATCCCTGGAGACTGCTATTAAATAACAAACTATACTCTAAAGTGAACTTTTACTGTTTTACAATGGGACGTGCCAGACTGGCATGTGGAACTGGCATGAGCTGCTGCAGACAGGTCCTTAACGGCGCGTCGTTTTGCACGAGCGCCCTCATCTCTCCTGGTTGCCTGCCTTACTACCTACCTACCCGACGTGGTGCAAGAGCCGCAGCTACAGCGCGCCCGGCAGCAATACACGCAGGTTGCGCACGCTGAAGAGGAGCGTCCACATCGCACTCCATCAGCCGTCCCACCGCATCCTGTCAACCTTTTTCTTATTTTACCTTTTCTTACTTTTTCTTTTTATTTTAATAACGTAGCTTACGTTTAGCTCATCTGAGCTAAACGTAACGTTACAGTTTGGCGCCCAACGTGGGGCTCGATTCCTCATTTTCTCTCAAAATTCTAAAACCATACTTGCACAAGTACATACGCTAACTTTTGGTTTCCCTTTCAGGCCCTCATTTCATCATTTTTCATTTTTACTTTTGCTAGTACTTTTATTTTTTATTCTCCACAATTCAATTTTAACCTATTAGGCAATTTTTTTTTATCCCTCTTTTTGTTTTATTTTTTTTTAGAGCGGTTTGGCAACTCTGTAAAAAAGCCCCTAATGCCTTGTAAATATGATCTTCCCGCTTGTAAATATGTTCTTCCCTCTTGTAAATATCTTTTACCTCTTTAAACTTGAGTTACCTCTTGAAACTTGAGTTACCTCTTGAAACTTGAGTTACCTCTTGAAACTTGAGTTACCTCTTGAAACTTGAGTTACCTCTTGAAACTTGAGTTACCTCTTGAAACTTGAGTTACCTCTTGAAACTTGAGTTACCTCTTGAAACTTGAGTTACCTCTTGAAACTTGAGTTACCTCTTGAAACTTGAGTTACCTCTTGAAACTTGAGTTACCTCTTGAAACTTGAGTTACCTCTTGAAACTTGAGTTACCTCTTGAAACTTGAGTTACCTCTTGAAACTTGAGTTACCTCTTGAAACTTGAGTTACCTCTTGAAACTTGAGTTACCTCTTGAAACTTGAGTTACCTCTTGAAACTTGAGTTACCTCTTGAAACTTGAGTTACCTCTTGAAACTTGAGTTACCTCTTGAAACTTGAGTTACCTCTTGAAACTTGAGTTACCTCTTGAAACTTGAGTTACCTCTTGAAACTTGAGTTACCTCTTGAAACTTGAGTTACCTCTTGAAACTTGAGTTCTCTCTTATAATCCCAACTCTTAGAGCGGTCTGCACAACTCTGAAAGCCTTATGTGCAAAGAGCGGTCCCGTAACTCTTTAAAAATAAGCCAAATGCGTGGGCTCTTATAAATATTCTTCGGGTTTTCAAACAGGTGCGGGTTACGACACCTAATTAAAAAAAATAAGCCTTAGTAATTTTAAATAAATATTTCCTTGTGGAGTATGCGTCATTGAATGTGAACCATATCCCCTACGTGTGATTGAATGAGTGTTTGAAGAAAGTATGAAAGATGTTGTGTGATAGATCAAGGATTATATTTAAACCTGCAAAATTTTCATCAAGTTGAAAAATTTTCTGGGGTCATCGGGGAAATGTGGTGTTCTGCTGTGCAGACCTACACGTTTTTAAGTCTATTTACATTTTAATAAATACTTTACAAAACATACCTTTATATCTTTTGATTTTGTATCAACTCATGTCTAATTTTTATGTATTCGTTGTTACTGTTAACACCTGAAAAGCATACTTTTAGTTATCTCTGATTGTTTTAATATTCCATAACTTATTTATATCGCTAATTTCTAAAATCTTGTAATTTTTTATACTGACATGTTTATCTTAATTGACATCTGTCTCTCCAATTTATTTTTCTTAAGCCATAGACATAATATACCATGGACTAGACCTTCCTTAAGCTAGTTGTACATTATAATAAGGGCAGCGTAGACTGCCACCTCTGTAAACCGTTTTTATTCGTTCTGGTCATATAATTGATATTTTGAATTTGAAATTCGGAACAGATGACACAGAACGAAAGAAAAACGGGCGTCAGATTTCAGTTTGGTTTTGACTGCGAAATTGGAAACATATTTAAGCCTTAAATTACAAAGTTTATACTTATCCCCTATGTACATTTAAAATATATTGAATTCAGTTCGTGAATGAGTGTTATACATCCCTGGAGACTGCTATTAAATAACAAACTATACTCTAAAGTGAACTTTTACTGTTTTACAATGGGACGTGCCAGACTGGCATGTGGAACTGGCATGAGCTGCTGCAGACAGGTCCTTAACGGCGCGTCGTTTTGCACGAGCGCCCTCATCTCTCCTGGTTGCCTGCCTTACTACCTACCTACCCGACGTGGTGCAAGAGCCGCAGCTACAGCGCGCCCGGCAGCAATACACGCAGGTTGCGCACGCTGAAGAGGAGCGTCCACATCGCACTCCATCAGCCGTCCCACCGCATCCTGTCAACCTTTTTCTTATTTTACCTTTTCTTACTTTTTCTTTTTATTTTAATAACGTAGCTTACGTTTAGCTCATCTGAGCTAAACGTAACGTTACAATGACCATTGCATAAACTACTATTTTGCTTTTCTATATCGATAATTTATCCTCATTTTGACATGTTGTTGATATTGACTGTCACAGAGATGAGATTGCGACTTGAATAAATTTACGTTTTTTTAGTAAGAGAATTAGTTATTTTACATAAGCGTTTTTTTTCCGGTCTCTTTAATTGTCATAGACAATCTAGCCTCGTCTTTATTTAAAATACGGACTATATCACTAATAGCTTCGATGAGAGATTTAGCGCCACTCATGAATTTGGCAATCACAACCGATACTACGGAATATTAGCACGTGCCAAGCTTATCATCTCTGTTATCGACTGTCATTTGTTTTGTGCTCCTACCCCAAAGGTGGTCAAATGAGAACGTTGACTTTCAACTCTCTCACTGGCATTTGACTGATACTCGTATAATAATTGTAAACTGTTTGAGCATTCTCTTCAACATTATTTAGCTAAAAAGAAGTCCACTGTTGGAGACAATACAGTTTTTATTTGTTTATTTTTTATTTAATATAGGCTCGCGCTTGACCACTATCTCACCTGATGGTAAGCGATGATATGGTTGACGGTGAAGCACGCTTGCCTAGAAGTAACCTATTCACTCTTGACTTTAAGAACAGCAAAAATAAGTTCATATAGCAATAGAACGACATTTTCTTATTATTTCTGTATCTACCTCCTTTACCTCATCATCATCATCATTAGCCCTTTTAACCTCTTCCTGCGAGAGGGAATGAGCCGTTATCCACCACGCGGATCCAATGCGGGATAAAGGAAGTCACATGTAGATATTTGAATTTTTGTTTCTAAGACATGCCGGTTTCATCTCGATGTTTTTCTTCACCGTTTTGAGAGCAAAGGTGGTGAAAAAATTTACACAAAGTAAACGACGACCTACAACTTATAAGTCGCGGCCGATAACACTAAGCCACCACTACACTCTTTCGTACCTTCGTTAGCTGCTCATACCTAATGCTAAAACGTTATATCGGTTTGTAATTATCCTAAATTTCTGGGGCGAAAACCATACTACAGAATTAAACTATTCTAATTGAAATAAAAAAATAAATCAATAATAACCCGTAAAAATATACATATCAGTTGTTACTACGTAGTGCTCAACTAATGAAAAACTAATAATCCCATCACTTCCCTCTTACTCAATAGTTTGATAATCGTAACAGAATTATCTACCACACATTCGTATCTGGTATCTTGCCAACAGCGATTTACAATTGACATAGAGCCGACCTAAAGTCTGTAGACAGTTCGTAAAAACAATCATTTAGAATATATTCCGGAAGAATGTTGGCAATAAAACAGATAAGTTTATATTATAAGTGAAAACAGTGATATTTTGTTATAAGTTTTAGATGTGGGTTTGTCCACGAATTTAGTATGAAAATTAAACTTTCCATCATTAGAATGAATTGATCAACGCATCTAAAAATATCCGGTAAAGATTGTCTCCAAATTTATCAGTTGTCAAAAGGATTTTAATTCTGAAACCTTTCAATGTTATATTATCTATCAAGAGATATTGGATCCTTTTAGCCAGGGTATCTTATTTGGATAAAATTAACACTTTTTATAAAAAATAATTAAAATCATGTAAGAAAATTATTATTACATACCTAAACTCACTCACTTCTTTTTCTCCTAGAGGAAATAATTATTAAAAAATGTATTATGTTTTGTCGGCGAAGTCCGCTTACATTAGTTCTGTTTTGTAACAAAACATACACCTGTTGAGATCCATAACAGACTTCACAGATTTGTTGTGGCTCTAAACTGGTCACTAGTTCTGTTAAACAACGATTTTTTTTTTGATGGTCGAAGAATTATAGGATTTATCAGCAAAAATTACTATAAAGCTTGTGTCAATATGACGAAATCTACTCTACGTAGCACTAAAGCTAAAATTACCCATCCTATTTTTACAAAAATGTGTGTTAGTCGGACATGCCAATTTCATGATCATCTAGATATTTAGCTCTTAGCTAATATACGAGGGCGGTGGAAAAAATGTCTTATATCTGGCTGAATGAAATAAACTAGACATAATGGCGTGCCAGATTAATATCTTGAAGAGTACGTGTTAATAGAAAATATACTTATTAGCAAATCGTTTTGTAAAGCGTATTTTAGAAGAACATTAGTCATGGAAATATTTCATTATTGTATCAGTTAGTTGGATTCGAGTGTTTTTGTTAGCAGAGTAAATCTTAATAGAACTTTAACGCTACCTCATTACATTTAATAAACCCGCAAATACTTATACATGTAGGCAGGTATAATCATGAAAAATATTTTGCTATTTGATGTTTGCTGACAGACAGCCTTTTTGTGTAAGACAATAGTAAATAAGTAGCTGTAACGATTAACGGTTGATAAGCATGAAATGTATTACCATAATTTACATAAGCATAACGAAATTCAGCAAAATGATCGTTACGCATTATTTGGCATAAGTGTTTTGCCATAATGCATATTGCCATGAATAATGTTGGCATAATAATAATGATGCATAATTTTATAAAGCATATTGTTTTAAACGCATAATGGTATTTACACATGATGTTCTTTGGAATAAAAGGAACATATTCGCAGCTCAAGGGTGGCTCCAGGGCCACCCACGATACACTTTAAAATAAGTCAATTGAGTCTTTATATCAAATATATTTAATTTAATTTAATAATATAATAAAATATTATCAAAATATCGAAGAACAGGGTATTGAATGTCCTAAATTTACGTATAAAAAACTTTTAAGTTGCTTCTGCAACTTCTTCGGCGTTGCGGGAAGTGCAACCTCTTTGCCCTTACGTAACAAAGGATAGGCACCCGTGCGAGCCGTAGCAGCTAAGGCTGGTCGATGGAGTCGTTGCTGCGGAGATGAGCGGTGGAAGTTTTTAATCATTCGATATTTAAATCGCTCGGCATTTTAATCTTAGACATTTTAAGCTTAGGTATAACAATTTTCGTTATTTCGATACAATCTGTATTTAAATTTTGGATGTTTTTAATATTGACATTTTACCCGTAGGTATATTAACTGTCGAGGTCTAAACATGTACCCATAAAATAATTATGGCGAATAAATATTACCTACGCCTTAAATATTTATGCAACTCCAAATTATGTCATAACAAATAAAACCAATATAATTATGCTAACCGTTGCATTATGCCAAAATATTATTATGCTAAAAAAAGTTATGCGAAAACGTTATGCCAAACAATATTATGCCTAAAAAAATTATGCTGAGAAAGGCATTCCCAGCTGTGACAGACAGTCGGACAAACAGACAAATTTGGACCATGAGCGTTCCATTCTACAAACCCTGAACAATGAGAGACGTTATAAGATTATAATTATGGTACCCACTACATTTTTTTGTCTGTTCGTCATCTGTCACACGGGTTTTACAGCCAAACGGTTGGAGCTACAGTCTTCAAATTTTTATAGTTTAAGTTTCTTGTTGACTCAAAGCTATACAAAATGTCAAAAAATATATATTTTAAATGTTTTTAAGCGAGTGGACTTGTTTAGAACTCGTTAAATAGATAAATACTGTGTTTTTTGTTTTGAAAATTTTGTTCCGGAGAATTTTCTAACTTCAATTTGGTGATAAACTTCTTACACTATATATAAAAGAAAGGTACTCTTAGGCATCGAAGTACTCTTCCACATCGCTTTCATCGGAACGTGCCCAATTTGGTGATGATGTTTATTATTACGTATACTTTACTAAACAAAACCAATATATTGATAAATCTGATATTTCTATGAAATTCACTCATTTATCCTATTACAACCAACTTAATATTGCGGTCTGGTACGGAATCTTAAATGTACGAAGTCCGACACGCACTTGGCCAGTTTTTTTATGTTAGCCTACACTGATGGGAAAATGCCTCTCCTAAATCCTTAAAGGTATTCTTTTCCAGAGCTACCTTGAATCAGCTCTTGCTTGCATTAGATGTCTAGATCGTCCCCCCACCTCTTTCTGCATCCACTGGTACCCACTTTGTGTAGATTATTGCCCAGCGGTCATTGTGCACACGGCTGACGTGACCCACCTAATCCCCGTTTAGCCCGACAGTCTTTTCTAATAAACTTTGTAACAAAAATCAAAATCTTATACTAAACGAAACCCTCATCGTCAAAGAAAAACGCAATATCGAGCTCTCACCCAATTTGGTCGTTTTAAGTGAAACGTAAAGCGCATCAAGTTACTATCTGACACCTTTATTAATTTAACTTTAACCAAATATTATGTACGGTGGCTATTATCTTTAATCTATTAAGTCTAAATTTTGCATACACGATTGGTTTTGATGCATGGTTAGCTAAGTGACATTACCCTTAAGTTTGGTTTGGTTGACTGCCAGAGATAGCGGACCAGTTATTTTTATGCACATGATATGGGTTTCTTGTTTTTTTTTTATGTTCTATAGGCTCGCGCTTGACTACTATCTCACCTGATGGTAAGCGATGATGTGGTCGACGATGAAACACGCTTGCCTAGAAATAACCTATTCACTCTTGACTTAAAGACCCCCAGATTATAGCTGTCGGGAAACACAGGCTCCGGCCGGGAATTCCAACGAAGTAAATATCACACGGTATCAAGTAAAAAGATTTTCTGAAAGAAATTTTTGATATTTAAAGTGATTTTTATTAATTTACCGTCTAATTACAAAACCCTGAAACTACAATAAGAAAACACGATACCTATTATTATCTACTAAGTTGAAAACCTAATACCCCAAACAGAATACCACTTTCAAAGAAAAACGCAATATTGAGCTCTCACCCAACTTGGTCGTATTAAGTGAAACGTATCGCGCATCAAGTTACCATCTGCCGCCTTTGAGCATTTAACTTGCAACTTAGTTTGCGAGAGGTAATTGTATTATTGTCTGCATGTAGGGCGACCAAGTTAGAGTTAGAAGATAGAATGAAACGTAATAAGCGAACGAAGTAACTTGAAGACTTAACATTCGTAGACCTTGTTGTAGATGTGCTACGCTTATAATTATGATCTACGTTCGTAGAGGGTCTACACTCGTAGCAGTTTTCGTGGCAAGAACACTACATTTAATTCGCATCTATTATTATTTACTTTAAAACGTGACCTAATCATGATTGTTCTAATTTTTTTTCCCAATCTCTAAAAGATTATATCAATACACTAATTTTAAAGCAAAAAAATTATAATGTTATTTTAGCTACCCGTGGCTCTGCGCTCGAGGTATTAGTACTTACGTGATCTACGTGTTACTCTGACGTATATGCTATATAATTATTGTATAGTGCCATAAAAATCCGTTAAGTAGTTTCTGTTTGAAAGTGTAACAATCATTCTCATAAACTTTCACATCTACAATATTTGTACATACATACATCTAGTCATACACACACGCCGAGTACTGCGCACCTGACCATTTTGAAGAACATCACCAATAAGTTCTAAGTATGTAATTCTAGGGCGTCCTCTCCCGGTGTTTCCATTCACGTCTGCCTTGTAATATTAGTAACAAGTAGGATATAGGATTTTCAAAATCCCTGGTCACCCTACCCACAAGTGTGTGGAAGCAATAGTTCCCTTGTTGTGTCCTATTTCACATCATGTACGGTTCACTTCCCTGTATCAACTTTCTTCTTAGATAACGTAACTACCAGTTAACAAACAAATTGTGCTGTTACCTAACAGTAACAGAAGTTCTGTTAATATTATTTTACTCTGTTAAACTGTAGGCTTGGGTACGTTTTCGCTTTTTATTGTGTTTTTTGTTCTTTGTTATTGTTATGTCTCAAGGTTTATTTAGTAATAGTAGTACTGAAATAAGATTTTGTATTTGTAAGAAAATACTGTGGTTTTCTTGGCTATTATTTTGTTATGATAATTTTGGGCAGATGAGAGGTGGCTTGGGTAATATCTGAAAGACTAGTTAGAAAGACAATTTGAATTAAAATTATCTTGATCTAGTTACCATTATCAAACAATTGTCATAATTTTAAATCAAAATAGTTAATTATACAATTGATAAAACTTATACCACTACTGGCTTCGCCCGCGTGAATGCCGAAAATTAAAAAAAGTAGCCTATGTGCTATTCCAGATTATAATCTATATCTGTGCCAAATTTGATCCAGATCCGCTCAGCCGTTCTGGCGTGATTGAGTAACAAACATACATCCACACACACATCCATCCAAACTTTCACATTTATAATCTTAGTAAGATTCCGGAACAAATTGTAGCAGATTGATTAATTTCTGGTTGTTGCAATATATAGTGAAAACATTGCAAAGCAACAAACCTCACACAAACTATTAATTCTTCGAAACTGGAATGAAATCGTTTAGAACTGGACTTGTAAGTTATTAAGGTGACAAACATTGTAAATCAAGTGAGTTATTTTAAAAGTAAAGCATCGCCAAAAAACAGCAATTAATTCATCTGGTTAATTCTGGAGTGTATTTCTGTACCAAAACAATTTCATTTGCCTCTTATTTTACTTTGCAACACTCTATTTTGACATTTATGAATGCAATATTCTTCGAAACAGAGCTCAAAGTAATAATCCCGAAAGATTTATTAATTGATATGCTATTTCAACTTTTCCATTTTATCAATTGATCAGACAATTGACTGGTAAAGCCATGGATGCATTATTTTAAAGGTCATACTACTTTTGAAATGTATATTTCAATATTTGGGAAACCTTTCCATGCGTTTGAATGTATGGGTAAAATTATAGAATATTAAAGAGTACCAGCAAAGTCTGTAAGTTCGCCTGTAAAGTTTTTTTGCATTTATTTATCAAATGTAAATAAAATGATGGTCCCTGTCCTATTCTAATACCGCCATAATCAATTAACACTTATCCATATTATTCTCAAAAATCACCTACATTTATTTACTTCCAATTAAACAAATCGAAACGACAAATTTAACCAATCAGCAAAACTAATTCAATTACCACAGTCTCAATATTCAGTGGTAATTGAAATGGTTTTGTGACTAACAAAATATTCGTCCTAACCGACAGTTTCAAGACAAGACAGACTTTTCAAGTTAGGTAAACGTACGAACTTTATTGCCTTGCAGCATGTGCATATGATGGACATCAGGGACAAATCGTGTTACCTGTAACGGACAGCCATCCTATAGTTAAAGTGTACACAGTTATAGACGAAAAACCGCGGAATAATTAAAATCTATGCTATTTATCAACTATAAACTTAAAAAAGTTATTTCAAAAAATCAAAAACCCGACTGCTTGAAAAGCGAACTAAAAAGATAAAAACAAGGAGAAAATCATGCTGTGCAGTCGGAGGATACATCTGGTTTTGGTCAGCCAGCTCACGAATATGAATCCTCCGAATGCACATCATGAGTTAGTTCGCTTTTCAAGCAGTCGAGTTTTTTGATTTTTTGAATTAACTTTTTTTATTTATTCAAATACAATACAAATACTAAGACTAAAAGATTCTAGCTTTGTAGAAGTTTTGGAATTAGGTCTTAAGGGAATGGTTGCGTGTTTGGTTGTTTATTTTGTTGTAAATTCGCGATTTGTCAGGTCAAACAAACGACTTGAGAGTCACGTCATTTAAAATCAACTGAAACTATTAAGTCAGTTTTTTGCATTGTAATGTGGCACAAACAGGATTTTTTTATATGCAAAGGAATGAAGCGTAAATAACGTGACTCAAAAAGACCCACTTACAACTCACAAAATTACATTCGATTGACATATTATTGTAAAATTACTTATGTGATGGTACCGTTAATTCTGGTGGCAAATAGTCAACCAGCTTATTATTTTCCAATTTGGAAACAGACATTTTCGGTGGATGTGGGACGTACCAAATATCGAAACATAATTATTACATAGCATCCTTAGATAAATACCCAATAGTTGCATCATGTATTGATACTCATATTGTGTAATTAAGATATTTTTTGTTTTAATTTATTAATCTTCCTTTGCAATTCCTGCATATATAAGTATGATATTACTCTCTCAAAGTGTCCTCAACAAATTACACGTTTTGCTCTTAAGACTAATACTTTGGCTCTACTTACACGCCTATTAAACAAATTAATTGAATCGTACTTAGGTATTAAGTATAAGACTAAGCTTTAAGTCTGAAATAAGTTGAGAAAGGCCCATGTTTTTAACTATTTAGAAAATCAGTTGACCCGCTTAAATTATTCTAAGATAAACAAAGCTACTAAGTTAATTATTTTCTGAATCAACTTTGGTCAATATAGAAACAAAATGACCAAGATATTTTCATCTTTGGACTACAAAAAGTAGATACATCGAGGCGCTATGGGTACATGGTGGATATGGCACCCATACCTATGCATTGATGCACGTTTTGGGAATATACTTTCATTGTTTAATTAGCTGAGGAATGGAATTCTTTGCCGGGGTCTATGTTTCCTGGTACCTCTTGAATCTTTGACAAGAGAGAAAGTTTACTTCTAGGTAAGCGTGCTTCACCGTCGACCACATCATCGGTTATTTCATCAAGTTAAAATACCAGCCAATCATCTTTAAACGAACTTAATACCCGGAAAACTATATAAAATTCCTTACAGAAATACTTTCAACATTCCTTCAAACTTAACTTAAAACTCATCTCCACTGCTGTCAAAACGGTGAAGGAAAACATTGTGAGGAAACCAGCATGTCTTAGAACCAAAAATTTGGAGACATGTGACATCCACAAACATGCAATGGGCCTGCGTGTTGGATTACGGCCCATTTCGCCTCACAGAGCGCAGGCCTGGACGCACAACGGACCAAATGCGAGTCTAAGTGCGAAAAACGGGTCAATCTATCCTATCCTATCATTCCTTAAAACCGCATTTCCTTACTCATTTCATCAACACGAAAAGTTCTTTTTAAAACAATTTGCCGACGCCTGCTCATTCCCAAATTTTCTTTAACGTTCCCTAGTGTCATTGCTCAGTAGAAAATTGTGGGCGCCAACCATTGAAGTCCAAACCTGTCCAACTACTGTTTAAAGTAAGCTTTGCGGTGTTTCATGCAAGTTTTCAATGGGCATAATGAACTTCGCGATTCTGTGCACGGTCGGATGCAATTGACTTGGCATGGGAGTTGGCTAGTTGTTGATGCGGTATACTGTATGTGCTTTGTGTGGGCACAGTTAGGGTATTGTTAGAGGACACGTGTATCGAACGTTGGATGTTTTTAAAATTTTGACAAAGGTCAAGTAGACAATAGTAGTAGGTCAGTTGGTTCGGGTGTGTACACAT
This sequence comes from Orthosia gracilis, assembly GCA_947562075.1. Classification (NCBI taxonomy): domain Eukaryota; kingdom Metazoa; phylum Arthropoda; class Insecta; order Lepidoptera; family Noctuidae; genus Orthosia; species Orthosia gracilis. The sequence continues at coordinate 23,132,772 of OX387275.1, forward strand.
CGGTATACCAAAATACTCAATTATTTTTTTAAATTAAATCCTATTTAGCAATGAAGCTTGGTTCATGTGTAATTAAATTACCAGTGATATGTTCTGCTGGTTAGTGTCTTATGGTCTAGAGGTCGAAATTAAAAGATTCACTTGTATCTACTGCAATAAATATTTGGAAACAAAATTAAAGCATTTACTATCGATACTATACGAAGAAAATGAACGGAGCAGATCCGTTTTTGTCTCAGAAATACACACTGTTATTCTGCTGTACATACCTAGATAGATGCTCCATTTCTCAGATAATATGCCTTAACTAACTTGCCTATTGTACAAATTTCACGATAAACCCCATAACTCACTGCCATGGTAATTTCACTTCGAATTAAAACTTACTTCTTAAAAACATTCCCAAAACACGAACCACTTTTCAACCGCATCCGGACTTGTGAAGTTGCCTTAACAAGTTCCAGTTTTCGTGTTCCTTAAGAAATTGCATTATCTAGTTAAGGCGAACGTTGTTACATTATATTCGGCTACAAAACTCTGCTGCCTGTGAACAAACTCTGTTAGTCGTGATGATTAAATGCAATTAGTGAAACCCGCTTTTCAGAGAAGGGACAACTGAGATATAAAAACAATATTGCGGGGAATTGCTGGAATATGAATAGGATAATTGAAATGGGCAGAGTCTAAGCATGACATAAATATTTGTTTAACCTTAAAATATGTGAATATTTCATTAATTTAATTTAAAATGGCATTAAGAAACAGGAGTCATTCCAGCGGCTTCGGTTTTGATTTTTCATCTTATGTATTATATTATTTTAAGTTTATTATTTTTGTGAATGTGAAGACTATGTGGATCATACGAATAATTTTGACCAAAATTGATTCAGAAAATAATTCATCATCATCATCATCATCTTTTTTTTTGTTTTTAATTTTAATTTATCTAAGTTAGTTTTAATCATGGTTTGGCAGTTTGAGTAGTTTATGCAGCCTACCCGAATGTCCTTTCTTTGGTATTGTTCGTCGTATCGTTGAGCTCCTTAAATTCTGAGTTGAGCTGCACGGTTATTGACAAATGCGAGCACTCACTGGACAGGTCCAATCAATCTGGCTGGTTCTTTCCTCAAAAGACCATTTCAGACATCAGTCTTCGCATGTGGTCTTCGCATGATCTAACCAAGATTTTGTCTGGACTTTAAAACAGTCTGTGACGTCTGAGTTTGTTTTGACCTTTCTTCTCAGAGTAGTCAGAAAGGAAACGCCGATCTCATCTAGTTTTAAAAAATATGATCGACATGTAAAAGTACTTATACAAACCAACTTACAGAAATATAATTATTTATCATCAGGAAAAAACTATGTTTATATCTGTATTTGTGCGCCGAATACCTACGGCAAAGAATCAGCACGAATAAGCTATTCTATGACAATGCCTAAAAGTAAATTCAATCAAGTAATTTTCAAACAGTCTTCTCACATTTACTGACTGAAACAAAAAAAATCTTTTTTACAAAAAAAATACTACCGACTTCCAACTAAAAACACTACAAAGTGAAAAATAACTTTCTTTTTCGAAATCGGTGTCTTTGGTAGGTACCAATTTTTTTCGTTATGGACACCGACTTCGAAAAAGAAAGTAATTTTTCACTTTGTAGTGTTTTTAGTTGGAAGTCGGTAGTCGGTAGTATTTTTTTTGTAAAAAAGATTTTTTTATTTTTCACTTTTTAGTTGTACCTATTAGGCAACTTGCCTTTAGTGAGGTACTTATAATGCCAGAATAGATTATCCGAATGCCATGAAACTTAATCATAACCGGTGAAATGAGAGTGTATCAAGGTGAACTGTACACATCTGCGTACCCCTTTAGAGTGTACTGGCGTGATGTTATGTTATGAAATGGTATAAACAATAAACAGACATGCGGTTGCAGCAATCCCGAGAGAATTGCCATCATTTATTGAAGAGTTCTGCTGTATATCTCCGAAGTTCTTCATCAGATCTTTACCAAATTAAAATGGGGCCAATTTCGAAACATACTCTAACAAACAAAAAAAGAATTTTCAAAATCGGTCCACAATTGACGGAGTTATCGGTGAACATGCAAAAAAAAAAAAAAAAAACATACAAGAAGTCGAACATAGAACCTCCTCCTTTTTAGTAAGTCGGTTAAAAAACAATCAGTTCACTTGTCTGACCTTTACAAATTCAAAAGAAGTGCCATCAACATCACCATTTCAGCCAAAAGAAGTCTACTGCTGAACAAAAGCCACACAGACCGGCCCCGTGCTTCTCGCATCCAGCGGATCCCCGCAACCTTTACCAGGCCATCGGTCCACCTAGTGGGCGGCCTTCCAACGCAACGTCTTCCGGTTCACGGTGGCCACTCCAGAAATTTTCGGAGCCATCGGATATCTATTCTGCGAGCAATGTGCCCTGCCCACTGCCACTAAAGTTCGGCAATTCTACGCAATATGTCGGTAATCTTTGTTCTCTTTCGGTTGTCTTCATATTCGATCACGCACTCTGTCGTACTTCCACTTCTCTTCTCCTTCGTACCCCGCGTCACACTTCTAGCCACTATGATGGCTCCTTCTCTGTTACTGCAGTGCGTCTCTGGAACTCTCTACCACATTCCCTATGCGACAGCCCTTCTCTGAATGTCTTCAAGAGGAAAATCAAGGATCATTTTCTTTCGGAATGACATAATATTAGTATATATATTTTGTACTTATTTATGTAAGTATATTTATGATTTATTTTATATTATTCTAAAATTGTACACTGGACTACTTCTCTTCTTCCTTTTGTAAACTCTCTCTATCACTCTAAGGTTTGCTGGTAGAAAACTCTTCTTAGAGTTAAGCTCGCCTTTGTTCATCAACTTTATGATCACTCAAGTTGTATATGTAATTTTGTTTTTGTGTACAATAAAGAATTAAGAATTAAGGAAACTCCGAGCATAGCCCTCTCCATTGCCCTTTCGTTTACTTTCAGCCTTCTGACGAGGCCCGTTAAGAGCGACCACGTTTCGGTCCTATATGCAGTCAAATAGAAGTGTGAGCTTCGTAAATTCTCACTTATAATTTTGCAGTATTACCATTTTTAAAGGAATATTTATACTGAAACTTATTAAGATCAGTAGCACATGTGACAGTTACATGAATAGGATACTTCTACTTACTTATTTACAATAATTTATGTGGAAACTACGAATGGAATATAAAAGAGGAAGAATTTTGATAAAATTATCAAGCTGAGAGATATCATAAAAGTTATCGGGAGCAAGGTCCAAGTTGGAAGCAATATTTATGCAAATAAATATGGAGTGCTGAAACCTTGTTTATTTTATGTTTGACTTCCCTATTGGTTTGTTGAAGAAAAAATAAAACTGTTTTGATATGCAATAAAGATTTGAATTTGAATTTGAATCAGCAAATCAACTTAGTATAATAAATCACGGCAATTTGATAACCATTAGAATTAAAAAATTTCAAAACTCCCCACATTTTTTTTTATTTCATTCTTTACTTTTTAAACTACATAATCTATAGTAGACACGCTTCTATCAAAAATCTATGGAATACATAATTATGACACGATATCTTGCGAAAATACCCCGATTCAAACAGTAAATAGCCCATAACTATTGAACGGCTGAACCAATTTTCATCAAACATAGTTAAGAATACCCCCGATAACATAACTCTTCAAACAAAAAAAACTAAATCCAGATCAGTTCATCTGTTTAGTAGCTATGATGCCACAGACAGATACACAAATATACACATACACAAACACACAGGTAACCACGTCAAACTTATTATACCCCTCTTTTTCCGACGGGGATTAAAACTAGATATATGTAATAATTTTTGGTCTACTTTTCAGACTTATGAAACAGTATTTTACCGAATATAGTCAGGTTTTTTTTGTAATGTTTAGATATGCTCGCGTTTGAATACCATCTCGCCAGATGGTGAGCGATAATGTAGTTGACGATAGAGCATACTTGCTCAGAACTAATCGATACACTCTTGACTTAAAAAGTTAATCAAGAAAATTCGCTAATATTGCTGAAAGTGTTGATTTTCTTTTGATTTTGAATACTTAGTATTCTACAAAGACTTTTATCTCTCGAAAACATTCACGTTTCACTAAATAATAAATATTTCATGGACATAATTTAACATTCAAAATTTAATATCTAGGTACTTATTTAAGAAACGTACTGCAAATATTTTAAAACCTTCTCACTCATAAAACAGTTTAAAATTCAGCATTAGGTGTACGTGCAAAATTCAAAAACAGTATTAAATATCGATAAATCAGAACAAAATTATTTAACTACGGTGAAGTTCATTCTTTGAGCTGTATTATTAATTTGTTACACAGAGTCAGGTTTGTTGTAGTGTATTGATCTTTCAGGGGTAAAAGTACTCATAAATATGAGAATCTTTGGCTGTGGTATCAATTCTTCAAAAAAAAATGGTTAAATTAGTTGTTTATTCTAAAATTGTGCACTGGACTACTTTCTCTTCTACTTTTTTTAAACTCTCTCTATCACTCTAAAGTTTGCTGGTAGAAAACTCTTCTTAGAGTTAAGCTCGCCTTTGTACATAAACTTTATAATCACTCAAGTTGCATATGTAATTTTTTTTGTGTACAAAAAAGAATTAAGAATTGAAGACATTTAATTTTGCATCTTGACATAATATATATGATTTCAGGAGTGCTCTCCCTAAATTATAACATTTTATTAAATTAAAATTTCACCTAATAATTTAATTTTTTTATTATTTATTTAATTATTAATTAATTACTAATAAAATTTAAATTAACTTTTGTATAACCGTAACTGCTGGCACAAAATGCCCTGAAAGAGTGTCAGTAAATTAAAAAAACATCCCGTAAATACTGTTATTCAAAAAGTCCCAAAGTTGATCATAAAAATAATATAAACGCTTAGCCCAACTTCGTATTTTCTAAAAATATCACAAACATTTTTCATCTCAATGTTGTCCTCACTGACATTGTCAAAACCTCTTAACCTCCAAGTCCGTAAGGAAAAACTTCGTAAAGCTGAAATAAACAGCGAAAGCGTCGAATTACATTAAAAACGATACCGTTTCTATCTCGATTCGATCTAAGAACGATAAAGTCGAAGCACAATAGTTTTGCAAAGCTTTACGATTCTTTTTATAGGGGAACACTTGAAACTTGTATACCGATAAGGTGTTATGGTTGTCCATTATTTTATTTTTGTACTGTTGGCTTTTATAGTCTCGGATCCCACCACTAAAATCTGCAAGAATATTTTATTTTGACCTATGAACTGTAAAACTCAATTTATTTAACTCTTTCTTAACATATATACAATTGAATATTCTAAAATAAAAACACACCTATATACAAATACAGAAGGGAGACGGAAAAGAGCTCATTGTGCATCAAAAAATTCGTCCACATCGATGTCAATGGGAAACGTGCCCAGACCGCTGGCAGCATTAAGAGGCAAGAATATTTTGTTTCATAAAACTTAATTTTCTTCAATGATAACAGATAGTGAACCTCTTTCAAATGACGACGGATTCACTTGAAAATCATATATTATATTTAGGGTTTATTACCAAAGAATAAACTACAATTTATTTAATTACAGATTTGCGGTTAGATATTGGCTGTCAGTAATCTATTCTATTATCAAGTATCATTCATGAAAATTAAGTTTTTTCAAAAGAAGTACACCTGCAGAATTTAGCTGTGGGATCTCGTCCTAACTACAGTTTGTCCTTTTTAAATTGGAAGTACAGCTATTAGCTCCGTAACGGACAAAGTAATGGTACCTTTACAACATTGAAAGGGTTCAGATTGTCAATGAAATCTTATTGGTTTCCTTTTTTAAAAGGCACATGTCCAACTGGAGTATAAAAGGAACGAATTACGTTTAGTCTATTTAATTTAATTAACGCTATCTAAAAAAGGAAATTCAAACCCTTAAGTTCAATCTGTTCAAGTCACGCTTGGAATGATGTTCTTTGGAATAATTCTGATTAGAACTCCTTACTTTATTCTTACATTGCAACTTCAAAGCATATATCAAACATTATTAGTTACTAGCTGACCCCCGCGGCTTCGTTCCCGTCAACTGGCTACCTACCCTACCTACCCTACCTACCCTCCTCTACATACCCTACCCTACCTTCCCTAACCTACCTACCCTTCCCTACCTTCCCTACCCAACCTACCCTACCCTACCTACCCTAAAGACAGACAGACTTCAGATCACATGAAAATGTCAGTTTAGTTAGAAAACGTTTGTATGGGAAAAAGAAAAGGGCTGTTTTTAGGGTTTTCCCGGAAATTATTCGAATTTTTCTCGCCGTAAAAACCATCCTTGGACTTTAACGAACATTTAAAAAAAAAAATAGTAAATTTGGTCCAGGCGTTGTTGAGTTATGTGCTTACCAACACATTTTGCGATTCATTCTTATATTATAGACTAGCAGCCCGTCCCGGCTTCGCACGGGGTAGACAATTATTTACGGCTCTATGGCGGTTTTGTTTACTGTTTGATTTTTTTAATTCGTAATATCTTTTGAATGGAAAGTCCAATTTAAATAATTTAAAAACTATTTTATAGGTTAGTTAAATGGTCTTGACCATAAAATAATTTATTTGGATAAGGATTAATATAAACACATAAATAGCATGGTTTGAATTTGGTTAGCATTTTCATTAATGTTTAAAATGAAAAAAGTTGTTGTAGTGACATAACTACAATAGTTGGACATATGCTACCGCGGAGTTTTTTGTAGACATTATGATGTTCTTCAATATTGTTGTACATTATTTTGTTCTATCGCTAATAGTTTCGGCAGCGCATTCGACGAAAGACATTTTAAGACTCATTTTTCTACACCTTCGGTTACATTGTTCAAATTTTATCAAGGATCCCAAATTTTTTTCAAAATGAAATGTAGCCTATGTCAAATTGGAAGAATGTAGCATTCTATTGGTGAAAGAATTTTTTAAATCGGCCCAGTACTTTTTGAGCCTATTCATTACAAACATACAAACATACAAAAATAGGTACAAATCTTTCCTCTTTATTATATTAGTGTAGATATGTGAATAACCCACTATATATTTGGTAAAAAAAAACTGAGCGAATAAGAGGCAAATTTATGCTCACCCGAGCAGTGTGATCAAATAAAGAAATAAATTTAAAAAAAGATTCCGAAGAATTGAGAACCTCCTACTTTTTTTGAAGTCGGCTAAAAACTAGTTCCATTGCCAAGATTCGCCTTTTGTAAGTTGCACGAAAGCATAGACATTTTACAGACTATCGTCCTCAAAAATAATATTTTAAATACGTACATACCTCACCGGGTTTTTAATAGTATCGAATTTAATCATCTTCTGTTTCTTGTTCTTATCTTTGTTTTTGAAACGTTAGGGCAACATGTCTACTTCTTTCATACTTCTCTATTGCATCTTTGTTGTCGTTTTTCAAATAATTTTTCATAACGCTTTTAATCATTTAGTTGATCTTTCTATCTCCTTGTACCCAACCACATTTATATCAAAAACTTTCCGCGTAACATTTTCATTTCTCATTTCCAGCTTCAGCTATTTAGATTATCAAATCCTAACTAATTTCATTTAACTACGACTTGTTCCTATCCTTTTCGTTTTCTAGGTACAAAGATGTGTAGGAAAGTAGAAACTATTGTTATTACCTCGTGCTACAATTGTCTTTTCTGTTGAATTTTAATTTCGTTGCGAGTTCCACGACAGTTCTACATTTCCCCAGATCCCGCCAAGCTTTAAGATCTCGACACTTCTGGTTGGTTGCTGGAAAGGATTTGCTATGACTAGAAATAATGTGGTTAACATAATAACACGCCAGCACTATATCCCCCCTAAGGGTACTACCTAGTAAGTACTAGTACTATGTAATAAGGGAAAGCCTATTGCTATCCACCAGAAGGATCTCAATCTCAGGGCTTTTACAGAATCAGCTCGTTCTGCGAAGCAGTATTGCTCATCAGTCATGCATCATTGTGGAGGAGGAGGTGGAACGCTTGAGGGAGGCGCAATGGAGACGCTCTTACGCCCCTTGCCGCCGCAGAAGACGCCCTGGGTGTCGGGCGTCGCAAACCGATTCTCGGTCACCATGTAATGGGTAGCTCTTCGACCGATAAGGACCAGGCCCGAGTCGACGGGGCGTAGTGTTTCACGCGCGCCTCAATGAAATGTCAGCAGAATCTGATGGAGTCCGCTAGGGCCAATGCCCTGGCACAAGCAACTGAAGGAACAGGGGTGTGTTTTAGTCAGTAAAAGTCTGACACGCCCTCCCGCTCCAACCAGAGTGGATGAAGTCATTGGATGATTATCCACTCCAAAAAAGAAAGGCTGTTACAGAAATATTCCGATGGAAAAACTAAATATCTACCACTGCCCGACCCGGGAATAGAACCCAGGACCATGTGTTCAGAAATAAACCATTGACTTTCTTCCCTATCAATAGAGGCAATTAACCATCCACAATTAAATGCAGGATCATTTAAAATCTTCACTATTCGCGTTTCTAAACGTAACGATAAAATAGTTTACAAAAAACGTGTTGAGAGACACGTCGTAAAAGTTCGAACGATAAACTTTCAGTAGAGCGGACGTGACGACCACCTTGCTCGAAAGAGAAGCCTCTCTTACTTGCGGCATTTATATGGTGGATAGACACTTGCCATTATGTACTTTGTAGTAGGTAGAAATGTTAATAAAATCACAAAAAAGAAGGATTTTTAAAACAAGGATTACGGGCGAATTGCACCAATGAATCTAAACGCAATTAAAACATCCAACCGCGTCCATAAGTAATTAATTGTCCGTGTCAAATTTACTATTTGACTAATATTATAAGTGCAAAATTTTGGATAGATAGATGGATATATGCTTTTTACTCAATCAGGCCAATACAGCTTAACCGATCAGGATGAAATTTGGCTCAGAGTTGGATTATAGTTTGGAATAGCTCATACGCTTTTTATCACAATATTATAGTATTTCCTTGGGATGATAAAACACTGTTTACGCGGGTGAAACCGCTGGCAGAAGCTAGTTTACTAAGAGATAACAATATAATATCTATTTATAAGTTTTTAAGCTATAAAATGCTAAGCTGATTTATATTCATCATAGATCATAGGGCTTAGTATTTTCTTCTTCCACCTCAACACTTCCCGTTACTTGGGGTCGGCTTTCTTTGTCATGAGGCGCCACTTGTTACGCTGATAAGCATCGTCAGTAGATAAACAGCACTTCTTCATGACCTCCTGGACACTCGTCATCCAAGATGTCAGCGGTATACCTCTCCCTCTCTATTGTGTCGTCATGGAAAGACATTTTTTTACGATGTGGTCAACGGGTCTCCACAATACATGACCGTACCGACGAAGTCTAGATTCGAAAAGTTTTTAGGCGATGGGTGCAACTTTAAAACTACCCCGAACATACACGTTCCAAATTTTATCCTTGAGAGTGACTTCACCTGCCATGCGCAGAATGCATATCTCCTTAGTGTGCAGTTTCTGCTCGTCACTCTTTTTCGTAGCCTAGGTTTCGCTACCGTAGAGTAAAACTGGTTTTACCGCTGTTTTATAGACCTCGCCTTAAGTTTTTATTGGCATTTTTGAATCGCACAGAACCCCCGTTAACGTACGCCATTTAATCCATCCTGACGTCTTTTTGTGAATGATGTTATTGGATATTGATTCATCATCTGAGATCATTGATCACAAGTATTTAAATGTATTTACTCTAGGTAAGGCTCGGTCGTCAAGTTTTATTTTGGCGTCGGTTAAGCTAGTACTACGTACTACTACTAGATTAGTCTTCATTCGTCTTTTGCGCAGCCCGTTAAGTTCCAAAGCGCTACTCCACAGCACCAAACTTTCCTGTATTTCCTGTGCACTCTCTGAGTTAAGGGCCACATCGTCTATATGTAGAAGGTTCCATAGCGAAGGGATAGACGTTACTAGTATTCTGTATATCGAAATAATTATACAAATCAATTGAAGATCAATAGTTCGAATCTATCAATCAATGTAACCGTAGCGCAGTCGTTAGCTATATACTAAAAAACCAACAACTAAACATTTAGTTGAATCGAGAATTAGTTCGTAATATTACAATATGACGTAAAAGCCAAATGAATGACTCACTTGACTGTCATATTTTTTTTTTTTTAATTTTTTTTTTTATTGTAAATAGGCTCGCGCTTGACCACTATCTCACCTGATGGTAAGCGATGATGTGGTCGACGGTGAAGCACGCTTGCCTAGAAGTAACCTATTCACTCTTGACTTAAAGACCCCTAGATTGTAGCTATCGGGAAACACAGACTCCGGCAGGGAATTCCACTCCTTAGCTGTACGCATAATAAAAGTGTCCCCAAAACGTTTTGTGCGTATGGGTGGGATGTCCACCATGTACCGATGACGCATCGCCGTGCGTCTGGTTGTCCGATGATGGAACGGGCTGGGCGGAATTAAATCATGCAATTCCATCGCACACTCCCCGAAATGTAACCGATAAAAAACCGACAAGCTGGCAACTCGGCGACGATGTTCAAGGCTCTGGAGCTTTGATTTGACCAGTGCCTCATTGCCAATAAGTCTCTTGGCCCGCTTTTCGATCAACTCTAGTGCATCAAGCTGGTATTTGGCAGAACCGTCCCAGAGGTGAGAACAGTACTCCATGCATGATCGAACTTGCGCTTGATACAAGTTGAGCAGCTGTTCCGGCGTGAAGTACTTTCTCACCTTCGCAAGGATCCCCAACTTTTTGGAAGCCAGCTGAGCCTTAGCCTCAATGTAAGGCCCAAAATTGAGAGTCGATGTCAACGTAACGCCAAGAAGCTCAAGATGGTCCGTTATTGGCACGGTTACATCACGAAAAGTTGGAGCCGGGTGAAATTGGCTCTTTTTAGCGGAAAAAAAAGACACGCCTGGGTTTTAGTAGCATTAAACTTGACCAGATTGGCATCACCCCATTCGGAGACTGCCTGCAAGGACAAGTTCAAGCGCTCCACCATGGCTTCACGAAGAGACTGGATCTGTGGCCCGGTAGCCCGTGCGTTGGAGAAGTATCTCTCAGCAACAGTGCTGTCGTCTGCATACCCAAAGGTGCCGGGTTTAAGCAGATCGTTAATGTGCAACAAGAACAATGTTGCTGAGAGTACTGACCCCTGAGGGACCCCGGCATTAATATCCAATTGGTCCGACGAGCAGCCATCAATAACTACTCGAATGGACCGATCACTCAAGAAGTCTGCGATCCAATCACACAGACCACCGGGCAGACCGAATGAAGGAAGCTTACCGATAAGGCTTTCGTGCCAGACCCTATCGAAAGCCTTCGAGATGTCGAGGGAAACGGCAAGTGCTTCCCCGTGCCTCTCGATGGCCTCACTCCATATGTGAATGGCATACGCTAGAAGATCCCCAGTAGACCGATTTCGGCGGAAGCCGTACTGGTGGTCGCTAAGGATATCGTTACCTTCTAGGTATGCCAGGAGCTTAGTGTTTAGTACACGCTCCATACTCTTACAGAGTATGGACGTTACAGAGATGGGTCGGTAGTTAGCCGGGTCAGCTCGACTGCCCTTCTTGGGCACGGGCTGTACATTGGCTTGCTTCCAGGCATTCGGCACTTTTCCAGTCTCATATGAAAGGCGGAATAGGCGTGTCAAGATCGGAGACAGTTCAGGCGCACAGGTTCTAAGAACTATAGCTGGTATTCCGTCAGGGCCGCTAGCCTTGTTCACGTCGAGGTTGCGCAGCACCCTACGGACGTCCTTTTGGTGGATGCGAATGTCCGACATACTCGTCTCGCATCCAACAAAAGGAGGAGGGGGCCGCGAATCACCAGAATTTAGACGCGAAGATTCCGCAAAAAGAGAGGCAAATAAATTTGCCTTCTCCTCAGCGGAGTGGGCCAGCGACCCATTTGGTTTCAGCAGTGGTGGTAGTGAGGGACGGCAGAAGTTCGATTCGACTGACTTAGCCAGGGACCAAAACGCTTTACTACCTGCTGGGTAAGAAGCAAGTTTGGTCCCTATTCGGCTAATGTGGTCAAACCGAGCCCTTCGCAACACCAACTTGCAGGACTTGGCAGCCCTGTTAAAGGCCCTCTTCTTCTGACCCACGTCACTCGCTTTGCGCGATCGCGCATCGACCCATGCCAGGTACGCCTCATGTTTAAGGGCGTCGGCGCGATGACATTCGGCCGGTCAACGCTGGACATTGTTACGTCAGAGAACGGAATGTAGTACTCCATTCCCTGACGCAACACACCCGTCACTGCGTCCGCGCACGACGAAGGATCAGCCGAAGAAAAGCAAGAAGGCTGCCAAGGATAGCATGCGAAGAAAGATCGCATGCCATCCCAATCTGCTGACCTGTACCGCCAAACCCGCCGGGTGCCTCTTGGGCTGGGATCGGGCGGGGAGTAGACGGACACAGACTTCACTAGACAGTGGTCGGAACTACCCAAAGGTGAAGCTATCGACACAGAGTATCGGTCTGGATCTGTTGTCAGCAGAAGGTCCAAGCAATTGGCCGTGTGCGAGTCAACATCCGGTACCCTCGTTGCTCCCTGGACCAGCTGGGTAAGGTTGAGCGCAAGCGAAAGCTTTCGCATCTCCCTCCCAGCATGGTCAGTGCACTGGTATGGGAAGAGCCACTCCTTGTGGTGGGCATTAAAGTCCCCCAGTAACACTAATTGGGCGGAAGGGTACCGCTGCTGTGCCGCGTCAGCAGTCTCACTGATGTACTCTGTGAGCCTGGTTGTCTCCTGATCTCCGCTGTGCGAACGGTAGACACAGGCGTAGATAATTTTATCCAGACCTGTGTCCACTAGAGCCCACATCGTTGAGAATCTGGGGTCCTCAAGGTTACGGAGACGCCGATAGCAAGTGTCGTCACGGGCGTACATACACACACCCGCGCGTGGTTTAAAATTGTGCTCCAGGGTAAACCCTGGGTAAGATAAGTACGACACATCTGACGGACTCGCTATCTGCGTCTCCGTAAGGAAAAACAGCGCTGGTTTCTCAGCCTCCAGGTGGTAGTGGACTGGACTGCAGAGAGATTTGAGTGCAGACCTCGAATGTTGGTAAGGTGCACTTTGTGGGGGAGGGGGTGCAGCCGCTGTTTAAGACCAATTTTCTTTTTCCTTCTCATAAATTTATTGGAGTGAATGGAGGTAAGGAGAAGGAACTGAGACGAGGTTCCACGCTGATAACCTACAGATACGCACTAAAAAAGACGCTATCATTGGGGCACTAGTCCGGAGACTGCGGGGACGCCCGAGCCTGATAGTTGGAGGATTTAATCTATTCATGTATCTTGCTTACACGCTATCTATCGAAATGTACATAATTACCTGTCACCATATATCACAGTTTCTATTAAAAATAACTCGGTTTATAATTACCTTTTGAACATAATTTATTGACATACCTACATGTGTAGGTGTGTAAGTCATTCTTCATTCTCAGATCTAAATTGAGATTTTCTGTACAAAATAATTAAGCAGACTTCATTGTCACTTTAATAATCTTCTTAGTACTTCAACTTATATTATTTTCTCCACCTTTTATAGCTCGTAAAACAAAATTAATATAAGTTTCACAATCCAACTATCCTATCCTATCTACACACACGTAGCACCTAGCAATACTGACATAAAAATTGCCAAGCTACAAAAAATGCAACACAAAGCGAGGTGTTGCCACCACAATGCACATTGTGTCACAAAGTAGCGCAATTAGCGCAGTCATGCGTTGACCGCCGACGACAGCGGACGTCCGTACCCGCGCCTCTCAAGTGTTCACACTACGTATGTAGTTGTTTATTGTTGCTATGTTTTCTGTCACAGTTAGAGATTTATTAGGAGTATCATAAAATGATTTATTGTAGCGTTGCGTCGAGTATTATTATTTTGCTGGGAAAAACTAGTGGGTTTACCCACTAGGTCTATATATTTGCAAGCTATTGAAAGATTGTTCAAAAAAGTAATTCTAAGCAAACTTAAAATTATTTTAAATCAACGATCATGGTTCAGTTACACTCGATTTATCCTTATTTTATTTTTAACTTTATGCAAAAAAAAAAGCTTTCATTCAATTTCCACATGCAAGCAGAGTTGGTTGCATGCGAGTGCATGCAAGTAAAATTTTATTGCAGGGCACAATCGAGCAATTGATCACATTATGCAAGCATGTAAGTTGAATTACATTGCGGGCTACCGAGGTGGTGGAAATGTAATCCAACTTGTATGCAAGCTGGTTGCAGGTAGAATCGTGGCTTTAAATCCCTTTCGAATATCATTAGTATCATCATCTAGGGGGACCTAGGAACAAGGGCCTCTGTGATCCAATCCAAAATGTAAATTTAAAGTTAAATAGTGAGTTTAAGCAAAACTCCCCACTTTATTCTATCTTATTCCCACAACGAAATAATATAAGATGATAACAGCTATTATTATTGATAGTTGGAGGATGTAAACTTCTTATCTCCATAGCATAGCATAAACTTGTACGCATAACGTGCGTCTATTGTCAATCAAACCGATACTGGATAGCGATTGCTTTCTACTTCTCTCGATATTTGGTTGAGTGTTGTGTACTAGTGGTGAGAATAGTGTTACAGAAGTTAATATAGAAGAATGATTGATTTAAGACTGTGAGCAAGAACAACCTATCATACGATAGGTAAGTAGGCAAAATACTCGTAATTTCATGTTAAAGTTTTCGAGAAAATTAAGATGTTTTTGTCTTTTTTATTTTTGCTGTTGCCGTTCCCTACATTTTCATTCAATCTAATATGCACTATTTAAACGATGTCTTGAAGAGTTGCTTGTAATAAAATAACCAAGCAACCATTTCCCGTTGTTTTAAGGAACGTTTGTATTTGCATCACAGTCAGAATCTGTTAAAAATACCTTTCTCTACATTTTGTCAAATTTTTGAAGTTTTTGTCGCCGAAACGTTATTGCGACTTGACTTTGAACTTTTAAAGAACGAGAATATATAATGGTCTTATGACTTTGTTTTGCACGGATTTATCAAAACAAATCCAAATGAATTGTTTTTATATTTAAGCAACCAATAAACAACCATCATCATCATTATTTCAGCCGAAAGACGTTCACTGCTGGACGTAGGCCTCCTCCAGACGTCGCCACATTGACAAATCCCGTGCGTCTCGCATCCAGCGCATTCCCGCAACCTTAACCAGGTCATCGGTCCACCTAATGGGAGGCCCTTCAACGCATTGTCTTCCAGTTCGCACAATAAACAACAATGCCCATCAAAAACACAAAACCACATTCGCCAGAACAGTACACAACCCGTTCGAATGAATCAATATTCAATGAATGTCATACCCCTTTCACAATCAAAGGCAATTCTGTCCAACCACTGTCGTTGTGTGTTTACACATGAACACCGATTATTTGTATAGACAGTGTATAGACTTCATTGTGACGGCATGGAGTATGAATGTTAGTTATTGTACTATATTGATCAATGGATGAATGGGAGTCATTGATTTTATTGGAAAACTAAAGTTCTGCCCGCTGCTTTGCCTGCGCCTTCACCCGCGTTTATAGTTTTATCATCCCGAGGATCCGAGTTTATCAGAATATAAGGAAACATATGCATTAATCCAACCTGGATTAACACAATATCCGTGTGCAAAATTTCATGCAAATCCGTTTCCGTCCCAGATAATGCAATGGTCGCGATTAGTGTGGTAGGCTTCTGTGGTAGGTGGACAGTAATTTCAATGTTGTTGATTATATCATTTATTTCAAATTGTAGTGTTTTATTTTTGACTCAAAACATATTAATTGCGAAGAGAAATCCCATGTGTAATTCTCTAGCAGAGCTTTTGATCAGCAAATTCTGTTCTACACTATTATGTATTTTGTTCTTCTTTTGGAGTCGGTGGAAAATCTTATATTTTGGAACCAATAGGCGGCCACACTATTAAAAACATAACGTGATGAAAGAACAGTTGCACTGGACTATTAATTCTAAACCACTGCTTTTCGAGAGTGAATTCAGGTCACAATCTTCTACAGTATATTTCCATGATATTTTATTTCACACTCGAAGAGGGTCTATTATAGCATTGGTCTTTAGAATGTACCCATATATTTTTTAATTCAAACAATGACCGGCAATGGAATATAATTTTGGAAAAAAATTGGCAAATATTTTATTAACCTAATACAAAAACCCTTTTGTGAAATACTCGATGGGACCACATATAATACAACGATTATTGTTTAATTTTTTCAACAATCCAGCAACATAAAGGATCTCATAGCTATCCGGCGTTCTGTTAAATTCACCAACAGGAAAAATGAAAATTCAAAATGGCCGCAAAGCTTTGTCTGTGTGCTGTTATTGCATATTACGGAGATACTAGCTTTTTCCGCAGTTTTACTGTTGTGATCATTTTTATTTATTTTGTACTTTATTTAACTGTTTTCTTATTTTGTACATGTTGCATCAAGGCTGGCCGATAGATGCAAACCATCGGGAAGTCAGGATATATTCCCTTAGGTTAAGACATCGTGTGTGGGTTGATCGGTGGGTCCGTCGTGAAAATGAAATCATACAAATTATTCGATACACTGGGTTTATTCAAATATTCACAGTTAAAATCTTGCTTACTAATATAACGGATCGATTCTACGACGTCTTAGCTCCAAGGCGGTGAACTGCCATATTCTGCTGTCCCCAAAACGCAAGTCGTTAGAGAAAGCGCGCCACAGCGTAGTTGTTCTTGATTTGCCGACAGGGGGCGTGCTCGTGATTTGTTTTGACGTCCGTACTACTGACTAAACCCGACATACATTTTTAAATATTTCTTTAAAATATATAATAAAACAAAAACATTGAAAAATAAAAAATAGAGGCCCACCGGTATCGGGAGCAGAGTCCAAGCTACCGGCGGTCAGGGCTCCAGAGAGAGGAACCTCTTAACAATATGAGCCGTGTCCAGCAGTACTGGATCAGGCCCTTGACCCAGCCGCCTAACGAGAGCCTCCTAAGGTGTTGGTCGAGGCTCGTGGCTGTTAAGCCATTATAATTATTATTGCATTTTTTTTTTATTATAGATAGGCTCGCACTTGACCACTATCTCACCTGATGGTAAGCAATGATGTGGTCGATGGTGAAGCACGCTTGTCTAGAATTAACCTATTCACTCTTGACTTAAAGACCCTTAGTTTATAGCTATCGGGAAACACAGACTCCGGCAGGGAATTTCACTCCTGAACGCATATTTCTAAAACGTATAGTGCGTATAGGTGGGATGTATACAATGTACCGATGGCCGTATGTCTTGCAATTACATCGCGAACTCCCTGAAATGTAACGTATAAAAAACCGACAAGCTGGCAACTCGGCGACGATGTTCAAGGATCTGGACCCCCCACGAGAACTCTGCAATTATACCAAAATAGTAGCCTATGAAACTTCGCGATAGAGTAACTTTCTACCAGTAAAATTATTTTCGTAATCGTATTAGTATTTTAAGAGATTGAATCTACCTAGACTTTCCCCAACTGTTTTGGAGTCAGCATCCAGTTTTAGCTGAGACCAGTATTTTACGTAGAGCGACTGCCTATCTGACTTCGACAATCCAGTAACTGGGTACCACGATAGCCCTTGTCAAGACTGGTGTCAGATTGCCTGGTTTCTGAATGTCTGTAACCAACCTTGGAAAGCGTTGCTTAACCTTGCGACTTCAAGAGATAAACAAACGAAACAAATTCAACTTTACAATATTTGTTTACATATTCCCCCCACATTTTGTATTACGAAGGTGCTAAATTGCACAATACACTTGTGACATTTTAAAATGGTT
Organism: Orthosia gracilis; assembly: GCA_947562075.1. Lineage (NCBI taxonomy): Eukaryota > Metazoa > Arthropoda > Insecta > Lepidoptera > Noctuidae > Orthosia > Orthosia gracilis. The sequence continues at coordinate 23,150,720 of OX387275.1, forward strand.
CATTTTCAAACGAAATTGGTTTTCGTTACTGTAAACGGTTACCGGATTGTATGACTTTGTTTCTGTTGGAAATTGACCATCTCATCAATTCGAGTTGGGAGGTGCGGTGGGCGACTGGAATTACCTACGGAATTGCTTGGTCAACTGAGAAAATCTGGCGATAATTTTGCAGTGTTGAAACTTTTGTTCTTGGCATCTTATGATATTTTGGGGAATCAGGAATTGTCTTGATTTAATTTCATAGATTAAATCATAACTAATATAGATTTAGTAGATCAATCTAAACTATTATTATAAAGATTATAATTAAAAGATAATAGTATAAATATGTTCGTTAGTATGAGTTGATCTCCAGAGGTCATGAACCGATTACAAAAATAATTTTACTATTAAAAACTGGGTCTCTGAGTGCTACAGGTATTTTTTTTTTAAAACTACTGGAACAAAACCTCAAGAAAAGGCCAGCAAAAGAATAGTCTACACATTTTGTCTTGATTTCATTCCATATTTATATAAAGCCTTACATACCAAAATCTCCTCGTAGCAAAGAAAAACAATTCACTCAGTTACTTCTCCGGCTAAGCTGATGAAACGGTGTATCTACCCACAAAAAATACTTTTATGAACTTCCAAGAAAAATCTCTATTACGTAAGAAAAGGGAACTTAACCCGAAAGACGCCTTTGTATTCTGTACTATAATATTCACATCATTCTTTTTTACCACTAACGTTAAATTGTGTGAATACAATAAAATGCCACGCAGCCTACACTTCGTGGTTTTTTCCACTCATATAAACTTATATGAAAAAGGAGTAAAATTGCTTGCTTATATTTTAACCGACTTTAAAAAAAGGAGAAAGTTCTCAATTCGTCCGACTCATTTTATGTATGTTTCCCGATTACCCAAACACTGATTTGGAAAATTCTGTTTTTTTATTTGAAACGGTGTACTTCCCAGATGGTCCCTTATTCATTAGGTCAGGATTGGGAATCCTATGGAAATCTAGGGAACTCATAGCGATTTTGGTATTTTCATCAACATGGCAAGCATTCGCATTCAGAAAGTATCATTTGGTTAAGTGCCGATGAAGAAGACCACAGATGGCGACTGGAACTTCTCAATGATAAATATGATTTGGGTAAAATATATCTCGAGTAGTTAAATGACTGTGATGAAGCAAATTTAAATAAATGTGATCTGGTGATGAAGCTGGTAGGTCGTGTTTAGGCTTGTTGGAATTGTTATGAGAAGCTGGCAATAAATGATTTTCATGTTAATATAGGGTACCAAAACTAAAAAAAATTACAACAAATGTAACCAATTTTAACCGACGTTAATTTTCTTTGTATAAATGGTGGTCCCTAGAAGTAGATTTTATTAACACTTTCTCTGATAGGAAATTACGAGTATATACCAAAATAACCATATTCCAAAACATGACCTCTTATTCGACTCCGCCGCGCATTATGACATTGTCAGTTTTGGTTTGATATTTATTGACATAAATCTAATCATGACGCCTGTATCAAGTCCTTCAAACAGACTTAAAATATGGGTTCAATTATCGCTGAGTTTCATATGCTATTTTTTGTCTTATAAACAGCACGGTTTCTGCAATTTAGGTCACGGAAGCAAAGCCGCACAAAAACACTAGTTGCTACTATGAATTCACACTTATTTTTCTTCCCAAATTAAGCCCAATGGCCCGTGACATTTTCCGTTTCAAAACCGTTCGTCGCGGAAAATTTCGTATCTCAGAAGAATATTATAATTTTCATGCCTCCGTCCGAAGGTTTTATCTCGTTTATAAAACGGCATAAGCCCGAAATAATGCGGAGACCTCTCTTGTGCCAGAAATACACGGGGGTTGGGTTTGGCCGGGTGCTAGTGGCAAATATTTGAGCCAGGAACGGTAAAATGCATACTAGCTTAGGATTAACATTGTATAAGCATTGCAAATATGTCTTACGCTATGAATATACTAGTAATATAACGCTTTTATGTCGGACTACATAATAATTATAACATATGGAATCGCAGTCCTACTTTAGATCGCCTTTCTCTTAAAATACAATGGCCAAGTGAGTTGAATCTTTTCAGTAGTTATCCCTAAAAATACGTACCTATATAACTGTAATAACGATCGTTAAGACCTCTTAAATATTTGGGATTTGACTACGCGGCAAAACGGTAGCGCATGGCGATCACCGCACATTTTTGAATTGTCAATTTAGATTATTGACAAAATGTTACTTATTTCCGGCCTACTTACCTTAATTCTACATATTCTGAATGAAAAAATAATATTAAAGGTATCTTAATTCTATTGCAAGGCGAAAGTCAAGTTCATCTTCCATGAATTCGCTTCTTGATCATCAATTGTCATTCTCTCAATACTCTGGTAGTTTTTGCTAAGAATTTCACGAAGAAGCTATACCTTCTTTCATAGCCATATACTACGTGCCCTCCCCAACTACCTTCCCGTATGCCCCTACTTATTTGCAAGCGGTTACGGCACGGAGTCAGCGCATTGTGAAGATTTGCGTACGTAGCCTTCGGGAGTTTTTGTGATATAAGTATCCTTATGGTATATTGTCGATACCTTTTGTTGCCAAGCTGTGACTTTTGCCACGGCTTCTGTTGTTTTTATAGGAAATTTTATTGCTTATAGAATTTGACCCGAAGGGTTGGTGTGGTAATCTTTTGAAGGATGTTTGGAATTGAAATTGAAACGGTATGGTTTCTCCGGGATTCTTAACAATGATTAAAAGTTTTCGAAGCGGCCTTTGGGTCGTCTACATTCAGCAGTGGGTATTTTTGCTTTACAAAATCATGAAACGTTTTTTTTGTTCCTTTTGTGACATAATGATGAGAAAACTTTTTTGTAAGCTTGAATTGTAGGTTTCTTTGCCCAATTATTTTTTACCCTTTTTCTGATTATTTGAGTTTCGACTTTTTTCTTTCTTTTTTATTTTCTTCTAAAAGAGGTAGGTGCAGGACATAAGTTTACAGGAACTTCATTATCATTATTTCCATGTTTGACCATCAGATTGTAAGTTATGATATGGTCGATGATGTAAACTATCTTAATTTCCCCCAGGTTACATATATCAGCTACCATAGGAACACAGAGTCTGGCAGGGCATCTTCCTTGTGATTTTCCAATTAAAATGTCGAATATACTTTATCATTGGCTACCTTCTATATCGAAACACAAAAGTTCCAAAACCTCTTTTACATTGACTCCATAACAAAATACGAGTAAGTAGGTAATCTTCTTCAGCTTCAACTTAACTTAATCTACATCAAACAGCCTCGTCGGAGTTTATCTTAATTGATTCATAACGTTCGCGACATTATAAATATCGGGCGACGCGGAGAGTAAATAGTACGATATCGCTCCCTCCAGTCCTCGAGATTACCGGCAGAGTTGCTTGAATTCTTTTGTAGGGTTGGTTTCGTGAGAAAATTGTTTTTTTTTTAATTTATAGGTAGGGTTTTTATAGATGTTATGATAAAGTGTTCTGGTATTGAGAATTAAATTTTTTTAGGGCTTAGTTATTTTTAACGATTAGAAAAATAAATACGTCAATCATGTGAGATGATACTGAAGGTAATTTTTTGGACTTGCCTTATGGAGATTATGTCCTATCTGTTCCAGATAATGAACAGAATACCTATTTTCATCACTCATTAGCCACCTTTATTAATGAAAGCGTAGTAAGGTTATGCTTTTATGTAAACCTCAAAATATATGGTAAATCTGGAGATTATAACCAGTGGTTGTCACTTTACTCTGCGGCTATTAAAAACGGGGTAAAAGTTTTTGGATATATAACTAAATATGTGTTTTTTTTTTTTCAATATTCATTCAAATACCTTGACAACCCTATACGCATCCAAATTTATTTACCATTTTCCTTATGAAATACTTTGAAGTGTTTCAACAAAATTTATAGCGAGACTTTCTCAAGTAATTCCTCGACTTTCTGAAGTTTGAAGTACACAGTCTTACTGCGTTTGCTACCAAACGGGGGTTCGATACGTTCCGATGCGATGTTTAAACTCTTTAAGTGGCCATTTGGCCGAATCACCGGATCGGAGAACAAATGTTTCGGATACAAGTTTACGAACTTAAAATCTTTTGGAAGTACATTTCTATGTAAATTTTCGGCGTAACAGAGTAATGTTTTATTTTCGGTTGTTATTCTACGGTTGATGCCAGAATAAATGTGGAAGAAAATACAATGCCTTTTATAAATCTTCTTTGTTCTTACAGCGTTAAAACCATTATTATGGCATACCGACTGACACTTCTTAAGTACTCATTTTTCTTCTTCTTTGTCGTACATTTCTGGTAGAGCCTTGGTCATGGATCGTCGATAGGTTTGTTGCGGCTTTTGCAAAACTTATCCATCTCTCTCGATTCGTGGCACTACGTATACACGTAAGCCTACTCGTATACTTATACTAAGTACTCATACAGGAGCATAATTATTCAATAAGCATTATTAAGCTTCTTATTATTTATTATTTTCGGGGGGAAACCTTCAAAAGGCACCTGGACTTTTGGGGAAAAAGACCATGGAGTGTGTAATTCTTACCTCACTACAACCACCCCGGTGTTCACCACACGGAACCCTGTTATCTCTTAAAAGACCATCCCGAAACCTTCTCCGTGCAACGCCAGTTAGGGCACATCCCTGGATAGACAGACTGACACACTGGGAGACTGACAACATGGGCATCTTCTTATGATGCAGGCGGGGTTTGGCATTTTAGGCTTTGAGGTGGGTGCCGCCAAAACGCCTTCTTCTTCAAGCTCATAAATACCTAATTAAACCTATGAATCAATTAAAAAAAATATATATATACAATAAAGAAACAATGGTTAGATTGTGCGAAAGATCATACGGCTTGAAATGAGGTGACCATTGACATGACGCTATATTTGAATAGAGTCATGTATGAAAGAAGAAGAGAAGCTGAGTCGACACCAAATAAAATGCGATTTTAACCCGACTGCAAGGAAAGTGTCATGTTTTTCGCGCGAATCTTGTATGTATGTAATAATTTTTATTACCGCATATCTTTCAAACCGCTAGACGGACTTATATAATTGAGACTTCTGAACTCTGCCCAAGTGTTCTTAGACAGGTGAAGTGCAAAAAAACAAACATGGCAGATTTTGGGTACAATATTGTAAGGGTTGCATATTATTTTTCTGCCAAACTTATCGAATGAGGTATCAAAATGAAGGGTTCTAAAAGGTAATTACAAAAATATATATCACTTATATGTTTAAAATTAATTCGAAAACAAAATAACAGCTAAAAAATATTAATTTAAAAATCATAAACCCGACTGCATAAGAAGCGAACTAAAAAGCTGTATATTAGAAAAAAATCATGTGCAGTTGGAGGATCAGGATCAGACAACTCGCGAATCTTTATCCTTCGACAGCACAGCGTGATTTTTCTTGTTTACAGCTTTTTAGTTCGCTTCTAATGCAGTCACGTTATTGTTTTTTTTTTTCGATTGGGTCTCTCTTGACCACTATCTCACCTGATGGTAAGCGACGATGTGGTGGGCGATAAGGTCTAGAGAATAACGGTTCAATAAAAAACAAAATGGCTACATTATGCTTTACAGTTCACATAGTTCTTACTACGTCCATCACGAGTAGAATGACTGAATGATAATAACATTATTCATTAAAAATCTTTTTTTGAAACAAGCTTTTTTCGTATACTTCTCAGCAAACCCTTTCATTTGATACCAGTACCATGGCAGTGCACAAAAAATAACTAGTCTGCCATCTTGGGCCGTCCGCCATATTAGATTAACAATGACATGTCACTTAGCTGACAATGCATTGTCATTCAAACTAAACGTGTATGCAAAATATAATCTTAATCGGTGGATGATAACTGATTTAAAATTTAGTTGCAATATTTTACCCGAACACACATACATGCATACATTGAATGTTACATAAAAGCTTGTAAAAAAGGATACATTATGAACCCTACGCACAAAATATTCCCCGAATAATACTTTATGGCAACAAGGTTCATAATTATACAAATTTTACTTTACTTCTCCCTGAATAGTCGTAATAAAGGAACGTAGTGGACGGAACATAACACTAAAGACATTCAGGTTTTTGTAATAGTGTATTAACACTATTACATTGGCTATTAAGCCAACGTTCAAGAAAATGATGAAGGAGCATTAACTTTCACAATTTTTTTTTATTCTTCTCCTTTCTCTGTTAAACATTTGATATGTATTAGTATATTATGTAATATTGTATCTCATTAAGTCTAAGTAATATTATCTTTGAAATTTTGTACATTGACAGCCCTAATTTCTTTTGCTATCGTTCAGTCCATCCAAAGGTTTTCTTTAAGAGATTGCCAAGTGCGATAAGACCGCCCATCGTACACTTGTGTTTGTGGTGTACACTAAAGTATTTAATAAATAAATAAATAGTATTGTATTAAGTATGTCTATAGGAATGAAAATCGATAGTCTTATCCCCTATTTTAAGGAACTTCAACAAAGCTTGCTAAGTGACCAATGGGGCTGTAATATTGAAACTATCCAGCTAGCCTTAAAACATGTTCAAACCTTTAAACACTTTTTTACCATTAACAATATTATTAATTCCTAGTTTTAATGTAGATTCTAATTAAATTCACAACATTTTTCATTTATTTTTATTAAAACTCTCAAAAATAAAATATTCAGTGGTGTATTATTCACATTTCCCACATGAATTAACACTTTACTGTAATAAACTATAGACGTTTTATTGATTGTGATTCGTTCAAATTCTAACCAATCACACGAAAGTGTTTTTGCTACATATAATATGACGATAGGTTAACTAAAACTTGCCTCATGATCCGAAATACATTCACAATTCGAAAGCTTTTTTTAAATATTTCAGGTTTTACCACCGTCATTACAAAAATCCGGTGTTAATCATAAAATTTGCAAATGGCCGCGACACGTCTCGATAAAAAGAGGTTTTCACGAAGGAAGTTCTTCCAATATAATCTGGGTATAAATCCTCACATTCGTTTTATTGGGCCGAATGTCGGTATCTTGTACACTGGTACCGATATAAAAATACCGCTATCCCACTTCTGATATCAAAATACCGGCGTACAGGATACAGTAATTTTTTATGCGGCTATTTCGTTAGCCAGTAAAATGGGTTGTGAACTAGGTCTTTCAGTTCATGACTTTATTACGAATATATAATTTTGAGAAATATTTTACTCTGTTAAAAACTTTGTACAAATAAACCTTCAACCTTCGGACAAATTGATCGCCATAGGTTTATCGAGACACTAAGTATTCAATATTCCTTAAAAATTCTTCACTCGTTATTTCAAAAACTTAGATTTTGCAAAACAAACTTCAAAATAATTATATTTTTTTTAATAAGAAACTAACGTTTCATCACTTTGTCACCTGATGGTAAGCTCTAAAGATGTGTTCAAGGGTAGACCCGAGAAGTAACCTATTCACTCAAAACATTTGACTTACGTTTATTACAAGCTTTTTATTTAACTTGCAATGTATGTATGAATGTAAGTGTGTTCGGGTCAAATCTTGCAACTGAATTTTAAAGCAGTTATCCTCCACCGATTAAGACAAAATTTTGCGTACACGTTTAGTTTGGATGACAATGAATAGTTAGATAAGCGACGTTATTCTAAATGCAATATGGTGGACGGCCCAAGATAGCAGACTCGTTATTTTTTGTGCACTGCCATGATATTTTTATCAAATGAAAGGGTTTACTGAGAAGAATACGATCTCTTTTACAATCTCTTCAATCAAACATTGTTTCACATAATCTGCGTATCCATGTCCAGCTATTGATTTCCAGTCTAACCGGATGTAACTGATTTCAAGTATTTTACATGGTACGATATGTTCGGTTTAAAGATATTTATTTTCTCAAATTACAAATTACAGTTCACTTAAAGAGAAACTTAACTAAATTAACAGTAGGTAGTAGTTAACATTACGACATTCATACATCGAAGGAACTTGATGTCATAGAAAAAAAATATTAAAACAAGGGTAGATTAACAATAACAAACAAAGCAGTTATAAAAAAACTCACAAATACCTTCATCTGTTGTTAATACATAATTACTCTAATATTATAAGCAGAAACGATTTGATTGTTTGTTTGTGAATTTGTTTGTAATGGATAAACTCAGAAAGCACTTACCCGATTTTGGAAATTCTTTTACCAGTAGAAAGCTACATTTTATATTACGGAAACGGGCCCTGTGGGAAGGACCAGGGGAGCGAAGCCGCGGGGAAGAGCTAGTCGTCTAATATAAAGTTCCGTAGACCTTTTTTAAAGGTTGGTATACTAGTGCACTCTCTGACAGTTTTAGGTAATCTATTGTATAACCGAACACCCTCACATTGGATAGTTTTCATGCCGTATGAGGTTCTCACTGTTGCAGCTTCTAAGTCGTCTTGGTTTCGAGTATTGTATCTATGAATCTTCCGTGTGAATGATATATTCGTGTGTATGTTGGTAGTTAGAATTTTTCGGATAGTCATACATGTGTGATACGTATACAGTTGTTTTAGGTTAAAAAAAATTGTTTATTTTGGATTATTTTTCTATGGATTTCATCCAAGTGTTCATGTTATGATAGTCACCCATCCACTGACCTGACCTCGCAAGCTGACCTCGGCAAACGTTGCTTAACCTTGAAGACCGACCGTGTGGCTGATATTATTTAACCACCACAACCAAGCAGCAGTTGGAAGAATCAATTTGCCATAATTCACAAACAAATTAAAAATACTCAAACTCCTGAAGTCATCAACCCATATTGTTACTTCATTCCCCGTATTTAAATAAGTACTTGAAGAAAGTTGTCGAGAAAACAATCGACGTAATAATAAAGATTGACCACAAAAGCAAAGTTACAGGATAGTTTTGCGACGCTATTAATGTTATAGTTCTAGTAATAGTTAAGTTAACAATAAGTGGCCGTTCTTATCTAATGTAATGTTGATAATGACTTTAATAGTAGGTAAAATAGAGGACATAATTGACTGTAATTAAGTATGAGAATTGATAATGTAGATGACAGTGATTGATGTGACGTTTTGATCTGCTATAATTATTACATTATCTGATGGATAACAAACGTCCGTAACTGCGGTGTATTATCACAAGGCTTCCGTATAATTATTATGATGGTGTAAGGAAGGAAGTAAGGAACATCATCTGCCTGCACTTGTCCATTGTTACTTGACAACGTTTTCTTCTTCCATACCGTTCGGTCAACCATCACTAAGGATTTTTTTAATCGTCATTTTAACGGCAATAAAAGTTTGTGTACGTGCACTGATGGATACTATAACTCCATCGAATAAAACGTCTTATAACCAAATAACTAAATAACTGTCTCAATTGAGGAGACATCAGTTTTTAATCTGTTTCCAATTATTTTTAAAATAAAATGTCCAAGAAATGTCCATTTCATTTCAACAAATAATGTTATTTTTGTCCTTTTTGACAGTAAACTAACATCTGTGCAGACGATCATTAGAAAGGACGTTTACAACAAAAAGTAAAGCAAAAAGGACGTACGTGTGAGTTTCAGAACTAACGATGTATTGGACTTGAAACATTCTGTGTGATGTGTAGTGGCGTGCAAAAAATACGACTAACGAAATTCAGAGAACAAAGTAAATAATCTCTTATTTTTTTTCGCAAAAAAATAACGATATTGGCGTCTACCAGTAAAATTCTTCTTGATTGTAAAGCCTACAAGTTTTTTCCGTATTCTTTAAATCTTCTATCCACTCCGCTCCTCATTGACTCAAACTTAATCAATCACATTCAATATACCTAGCTTTAATTATTTATTTACCAATTTATATTGAAAACATAATATAAGCTTCTGGGCAAAACATCTAGGTCAATAGTTATAGAAGTTAGTCTTTATTTTTGAAAAGTTGGCTGAAACGCAAAAACTCAAATCTAACTTCAACATATCCCACAAACTGAATAACATACAAACCCTCTGTTACATATCCACGACTACTACACAAATCAACGACACATTTATCCAGACTACAGTGTAACTGAAATACAGTTAAGTTTTACTGTTACAACCGTCGCCACAATTGATCGCCGCGTTACGCAGAATCGTCGAGTCGGTTCACGGACCATTTGTATTACATTCTGACAGAAAGTGCTGAGCCAAGTTATTGTTAGTGTTGTTTTTTGTTAGTATAAGATAAAAAAAACAGGTAGAAAGGGGAAAAAGTGTTTTTGTGAGTAAAAGTGTTTCCAATAAAATATGGTTTATATGTAGTAAGCTGATCCACTTATATTGCACTGAAGTATTTAAAAAAAATATTTGCTACCAAATATCAAACACATGAAAAAAATGTTGAGAATGTGAAGTTTATTAAAAATAAAACTCGGACATGCATCTTTTATGAAGCGATATTTTCGTAATGAAAATTCCGGCATGAACCCACAATATTAAAAAGCAATCTTTGTTTTGGTTTGAAACAAACTGTTCGCTTATGTTTATGGTCGGATCCGATATTATGGGTAGAAAACTTTGTGCCAGCAACAGTAGATCGTTACCTACTTAACGTTACAAAAGGACCTCAGATGACTATGTGTCATATGATATAACTACTGTCAAATAGTGTTAAAAATGTATATGTATCTCTACCAAAACCTGTTCGCCTTTTGATAATTTATTATATATAGATTTAGTATTTCTAGATCGTAATAATGAAAATTAGATTGGATTAGAGATGTTTTACGTGGTCTATCACAAAATCTGGGGAAGTACCATTGGGACTTTTTGAATTCATATGTACTTTCTAAAGGATAAATTTTTATTTGTATGGTGAATAGCCCCACCACACAAATTGTGGCGTACAGTAATAAATTAAATGTTGATTTATTCCTTATAATCTCTAAATTACAATAGTAATATTAGCAAAACTTTATGTAACCGGAGTACTGTGAAAAACAACAATCTTTTTCATGTAAATAAACGTCGAAAACGCTCGTAAACACGCATTTTTTGTATTCTCTTTTTGACTATTATTTCATTAGTCCAGATAGATTTGTATATAATCTTGGTCTTATTATAACTTACAATAAAATGGTTATTTTTTTATGTGTATTATGATAAATACACATTATAAAGTTTTAACTGTGGGCCCAAAAATGTGTTCTTAGACATCGCTGACAACGGTGAAGCAAAACATCGTGAGGAAACCCGGACTTTTAGTTACTTTAAGTTGGATTTCACCAACCCGCATTGAGCAAGCGTGGTGATTACTGCTCGTGCATTATGAGAAGCGGTTCTGCAATGGAACCAAAACAAGATGGTATTTTAAACTGATTTCAAAAAAGGAAATGACGTTTTGTTCCTTTTTAGGGTTCCATACCTCAAAAGGTAAAAAAGAACCTTATAAGATCACTTTCTTGTCCGTCTGTTCCTCTGTCTGTGTGTCAGCACCGATTTTCTCAGGAATGGGTGGACCTAGCAAGTTGAAAATTATACCAGATACTGAAGTCTGTAGGCCTTGTTAGGTGTAAAAAAATCAAGGTCCTGAGTCAACAATATAAAAAAAAATAAGCAAATTTAGACTTTCGCGAAAACTTGTAAGTACCAAAACTTACCTTGACTTTTTACTTTTTCTATTCTTCGGAATTATCCCCTTGCTCGCGCTGTAAGACCTTGCTTTTAACCAAAATTGGCAATTTTAGGTCAACCAGAAGTACCCTATAGGTTTTGGGTCGAAAACCTTTATGGTAGTACCCGTTGACCTAGAATCACGAAATTTGCCAAAAAGTAAGGTCTTACAGCACAAATAAAGGAAAAAATCCAAAAAATAAAAAAGTTGAAAATCAAGGTAAATTTTGGCACCTACAAGCCTTCGCGAAAATCTAAATTTGCCCATATCTTTAAAACTTAGCCACCAATAAAAATGATATCAATTTTATTACGGCGGTATAATGGGTAGGTACAGAACCCTCGGCGCTCGAGATCGACTCGCACTTGGCCGGTTTTATTTAGGCCTATAACATAAAACCAAAGTACTGAAAAGATAATCTAGCTCAAAAAATGGTAACAACCTTTTCAAAAGATCCAAACAGAGCCATATCAAAATATTTGACCGTTCATCTTACAAATCCATCACAAAAGAAATTCTGGGTTTGTTATCTCCAAAAGACTGAACGCCTCATACCATTTTCCATGCCGATAAACATCTACAAGGGTGATAAACTGCTCTCTTTCTTGTACTCGTATGTAGATAACGTAAGTTAGGAGTTCTGCTTTTAGACAATTTGAGTTATTCTTTTTATTCGCCTGTCGATGGCAAATACAGTTGTTAAATATTATGTTTTGCCCAGTATTTTGCTACGGCAACACCATTTGCTGACGCGATCATGAGGTCCCCACATGTGCAGGTCACAGCGCATGTGGTACATGACGAAAGGTGGGCCATGCTCTGTAGAGAGCCACCGCACAAACACTGGGTATCAGAACGATCCGAAAACCCTCACCTGTGGAGGTGGTCCTTGCTGAGGCCGACTTGAGTGCGGAGTCTATTTAGAGTTTTCAATGACAAGCATGGCAGGGCCAGGCGTGAGGCTCTCCGATGGTTTGATGACATGTATCGGGAGCTTGAGCTTCGCTCGCCAAAGGTCGCATCTGTCCAAGGTAGCGCTACTATGAGATGGAGCTACGCATGCGAGAAAACTTTTTCGGCTTTTGAGTCTCCGAGGCCTTAAGCCGTGGGCTCCGAACAAAGTGACATTTTAACAGCATTAACGACTGAAAAGTTCAAAATGTTTTTGATTGTCGTGACATTTCGGTATCGTATACCAATCCCATACATTGTGGAATCTTCGACATTATTTTTTTTCGTCTTGTTTGGGAAATCCTCAATTGACGCCCGAGCTGCCTCAAATACGAGCCAGTCTGCGATGTCAGACACACTTAGGTGCCTGCCGACTAAAACACTACTCCTGCCTTACAATTGATCCACAGATCCGATCCCTTATTTATTATTTTTCGACATGGTTTGCTGTGGGCAACTCCTCGTGTAACCCTGTGTCTCTATGCTGCATGGCCGTCTTCAAGTTGGAATCAACGACCGTTTTAGTTGGCGCAACCATCGCTTTCTTTGCTAATCGAGTCCGTGGCGTCATCGGCGTCGTCGGAATAATAGACGCAATATGTCTCGACATCGCCGCTACAGCGTGGGAGATGCTGTCATGGATTTGGAGCCGACTCTTCGACAGTTGCATCCATAGTGTTTTACTTTGTTTTGAGATCAAGATCTTATAGGCAGTCAATAAAATATTGGGCTTCAGCACCTGGTGGTTTCTATTAGATTAGAAACTCCGAAATCTTTCTTTATAAAACACAAAAAAATATAATTAAGTACAGTACATACGGAGAACCGTTTTACGAATTTTGCCAATGTTACATCTAAGTTGTGTCGTATTGTAATACTCTAAAATACATTTTCCAGAATTGTTGATGAACTAGTTTCTCTGCTTTAATATTCAGCAATATTATTTTGTCACACCAGCTCTTTCTCAAGTGATGTTATTATTTTATTAAATTATATTAATCTTATTACACTCTAATTACATTTAAAGTCACTAAGTCTTTAAATGTAAGTTAAGTCTAGACTGTGTCGCGTTATTTATTAATTTGATTAAGATTTTACTTTCGAATGATTATGATCAATCTAAAATTATATCCATGATTTTCTTCATAACAAACTGAGTCCTTGAAATGATTTGAGCAAATACACCAAAGAACAAGTAACCTATTCATCAAACAATACTTTATTTACCCAAAACTCGCAAACGCCAAAGTTTCTAGGAAAACAATAACAAACTTTCGTGCGGAACCTTTATACTAATAAAATTTTAATCCGTTATTTTAAACGAAACGAAGCGTGGCGGTTTTTGCTCAGAATAGCTAACTTCAGGACGTGAAATTTCATAAACTTACGGATCTTCATTATAGTTTTTAAACAAGGTTTCAGGATGGTGAAGAATTATATTTGGTTGAATATTATGTTTTTTAACCGACTTCACAAAAAGGAGGAGGTTCTCAATTCGACTGTATTTTTTTTTTTTTTTATGTTTGTTACCTCAGAACTTTTCATTGGGTGAACCGATTTTGATGATTCTTTTTTTAATTGAAAGCTGGTGCTTGTCGTGTGGTCCCATTTAATTTTCATCAAGATCTGATGAAGAACTTCGGAGAAATACATCAGAACTCTTCAATAAATGACGGCAAATCACTCGGGATAGATCTAATCGCATGTCTGTTTATTGTTTACACAATTTCATAACATAACATCACACTGGTACGCTCTAAAGGGGTACGCAGGTGTGAACAGTTCACCCTGGTATACTTTCACTGCACCGATTTTGTATAAGTATCATGTCTTGGGTTAATCTATTCTAGCTTCACTTTGGGCGCTATATGCGTAGGTACCTAGCCTATAGAACTGGTCTATTATGTACCACAACTAAAAAGTGGAAAATAAAAAACTTTTCTACAAAAATTACAACCGACTTCCAAACAAAAACACTACAAAGTAAAAAATAACTTCAATTTCGGAAGTCGGTGTCAAAAAACGAAGAAAAGAAAACAGAAACACCGACTTTCGAAATTGAAGTTATTTTTTACTTTGTAGTGTTTTTGTTTGGAAGTCGGTTGTAATTTTTGTAGAAAAGTTTTTTATGCATCGTTAGTAGTAGTAGTGACAGCAATTTTGGAAGAGTACTTCGACGCCTAGATTTACCTTGTTTTTAACCGGCTTCAAAGAGGGTCTCAATTCGACTGTATTTTTTGAATTTGATAACGATCTTCGAGCAAAACTTTGGAAATATACAACAAAGCTCTTCAATAAACAACGGCAAATCTCTCGGGTTTGCTGCAATCGCATGTCTGTTTATTGTTTACGCCATTTTATAACATAACATCACGCCGGTACTCTAAAGGTGTACGCAGATATGTGCAGCCTGGTACAATCTCATTTCACCGGTTATGTTAGTTTAATGTTATTTGGGTAATCTATTCAAGCATAACTTTGGGCATTATAGGCACCTTACTATTAAACTTGCTCATTATATACCACAACTAAAAAGTGAAAAGTAAAATCTTTTAACATCAATTTCGGTGTTCCTGTTTTTGTTTCTTCGTTTATTGACACCGACTTCTGAAATTGAAGTTATTTTTCACTTTGCAATGTTTTAATTTGGAAGTCAGTTGTGCTATTTTTGCAAAAAGAAAATTATTGAATTTGTAATATGTACGTGGTAAGGTTTAGTATAAGTTAGTATAGTTTATTATAGTTAGTTAAGTATGTAGATATTATATTTTACATATGTTTTGCAAATAAAACCAAGTATTTTTACTAGTAGGGTAAGGGTAGGTAAGTCTTTATTGTTCGAAAAAATGGTGTTTACTCTAAAATAAAGCAAATTTTGCTGCCAAAGAAGCTGCCAAAGTTCCGAAACGAAGATTCAATTGCTTGAAACAAATACTATTCATGTATGTAGTTGCCTTGAATATGGTAGACAGTATTGCTAATAGGTATCGTGTTACCCAGAACTTAATAGATTATGGATATCAGATAGGCTGTCGGCGTCGTTTCGTTGACGTACTGATATGTTATTCAGATATATCCGGTTAAAATTAAGGGCCTTCCACCGCTTTAGTGCCGTAAAACGGTTACTTTCTAAAGCATAGGTACTCCTTAGTAACGGCTTCGTTAAGGTTTGAAAAAAAATAATATATTATTATATTGATTCATGTTCATTATTAGTAAAACATTGTTTTTTCATATGACTAATAGTTTTGCTTTAAAAAATAATTAACAACTCGATATTTTTTCGTTACTTTTATATACTCCAAATTGACTTGGTTGTTTAAAAATATTTTTTTACAGAAAAATGTATAGTTAGAATTTCTTCATAACTGAAATATCATAAATGTAAATCATAGAATATTTTGCAAACAAAACTGTCCAAAACGAGGTTCAGTATTGATATTCTGGCTCCGAGCCTAATATGATAAAGGTAAAGAGTTTGTTTGTTTCTTTGAACGCGCTAATCTCAGGCATTAATGCTTGGAATTAAAAAATCCTTTTTGTGTTGGATAGTCCATTTATCGAGAAAGATTATAGGCTATATAACATCACGCTAAGAACAATAGGAGCGGAGCATAGATGAAAAATGTTGCAAAATCGGCCAAAATTATTTCTTTTGGAGAGCTTTCCTTGCGTGCCCTGCGTAAGCGGTTAAAGTTACGCAACAATCATGTATGTAGCGTAGGTAGGGTAGAGTAAATAGGGTAGATGGGTAAGTAGGTAGCCAGTTGACGGGAGCGAAGCCGCGTGGGACAGCTATTTGAGGAATATATACGTCTTAAAAGTGAACCAAATATCGTTGGGAAAAGGCTTGACAGATTGAGTTACCATGCATGCATTATATTTACGACTAAAGGGAACAATACTGTTCCTGAAATTATATTTAGTCCTTAGTTAGATGGCCAAAAAACATTGGACTCGTATTTTTCTTTTGTCACGAAAACAAAGAATTACGAAAATACTGTGAGCTGGAAATTCGCGTGACGTAAGGCTTGGGTACACTTTTACAAGAAATGACCTTACAACCCCCACTCCTGAACTTTTATGCGCTTTTTTTTTGTAATTTTGATGACGGTTGATTTGATAAAGCAAAATGTATGTTTATTATTTTTTTACCGAGGCTTCGTTTCTATAATCTCGATATATCTTAATTTGATCCCTCAAACAAACATTTTCCTCTTATAATCTTCCAAATATTTTCATATAATATGATAAAAAACATTCCCATTTCCCCGGAAGCACCCCTTAACGCCTCATTCATCTCTCATACGGTTTTATTTTTTCCCACGGCCATTGCTCGGCAGATTGGTCGCAAAATGAGCTACGTTGTAATTTCCACATTATCCATTTTCACGCTTTCTGTGAGATTTATTCCGAGATCTTTTTGCGCTGAAGTAAGGCTTAATATGTGCTTTACGGTTTTGGTTTTTAATGTATTACATTTTGGGGAGTGTGAAAGAGCCCGTTTCATCATCGGACTACCAGACGTACGGCGATGCGCCATCGATACATGGTGGACATCCACCCATACGCACTAAACGTTTTGAGAATACTTTTATTATACGTACAGCTAAGGAGTGGAATTCCCTGCCAGCGTCTGTGTTTCCCGATAGCTACAATCTAGGGGTCTTTAAGTCAAGAGTGAATAGGTTACTTCTAGGCAAGCGTGCTTTACCGTCGACCACATCATCGCTTACCATCAGGTGAGATAGTGGTCAAGCGCGAGCCTATAAAAATTAAAAAAAAATATATATATTGGTAAATGGGATAGGAAATTGAGTTTTTGTATGTGCGTTATGTAAGAAGCACGGCCGGTCAAGGTGGCGACGCTTGTGGGAGCAGTGGACATCTTTCGGCAGAAATGATGGTGATGATGATGTGCGTTATATGCAGTTAAAGTTATAGAACAAGCAAACTTTTTTTTTTTAGCCTATGATAGCCGGACCATAATAACGAATTGATTGACTCCTTTTTCATCAAAATCGGCTGAATATATTAGGCGCTACGGAGGAACATAAGTCAATACAAACATACATAGACTGCTAAAATCATAACCCTTGCTTTTGGCTTCACCGTAGTCGGGTAAAAAGGTCCATGGACATCCTCCGTCCGTTTTTTATGGGGTGTTTATTTTTGCTTCGAATTGTGTACCTAGTGCTCGCTAACATACGCAGGATTCAATATTTAGATTTGATTTCACCAAAAACTAGATCTAGTGTTGGATGATGGATGCAGCACTGCCTTCTCGCTCGCAGAAATATGCACATGAAAAAGGTGCAACCAATAAAACTTACTATTGCAAAGTAACGGTTAACCTCTTGAGTTCTGAAAACGTGGATCCACACGGACACAATGGCTTTTTAATTTTTCCGGTAGTTACGACACACAACCGGTTACGCTTGCCCTCTCCTATCTATTTTATACATTTGTAATATTACTGTCTACTAGATTAGTCAAAGTGTTTAATGTAGGAAACTAATAATCAGCGTACGACAGAAATGCCTATAGCGTGAAGGTAATGTGTTTTAAAGGCAAACTCCTTGCCTATAATAAGACTGGCAACATCTGCTTAGTTTTGGAAATTTCGAACTTATTTAAATTAATGAAGATGTTTTTGCTAGGCTTTGATTGTCAATTCTAGAAAAGCCGCCTCTTAGGCGGGAACATTGTTGCTAAAATATATCAATTAAAACTAACTTCTGCGTTTTAATACCCACAGTACTTTTAAGGACCTCTTTAATGAATACTGTCCTTTTCTGTGCCTTATCTTAAAGGCCCAGGTGTGACGACACTAAAAAATATTCGTACCCATAAAGAAAACAATTTCACACATCAAAAAAAATAAAAACAACCATACATATTCATGGTATTATATCTTGCAACAGTCGCGCAGGGCTGTCTCTAAATTTATCTACAGCTGAAAAAATCGCATAAAAGGCCCTCTCGGGGGAAATATGAGAATAAGACAAATGGTTGCACCCCTGACGGTCAGGTTTCAAAGACTTTGAAAAATGGCGCCTAAGACTTTCAGGAGCGGTTTTTTTCCCGGACGTTTACGTGTAAACGGCTCTCGGATTGAATTGGATGCTAAATAAGGTTGTGTTTTGTACGTGTTGGCTGTGAAAAGGGTTTGATATTCTTCGTTTCTTGCTCATTTTTTTAAGAAGACTCCTTACGGGTCAACATGGCTATCTTCAGTTGGATAAATTGTCCTTAGCCACAATATTATATGACAATCTGTCAGCGATAGTTATTGTAAAAGTTCAATTACGTCACAATGCATGGCATTTAGCTAGTGCTTGTCAATCTCATTAATTTTGAACGCTATAGTAAAATCATTATCACTGATGTCACTATGTCTAAGAGATTCCTAAAGAAATCTTTAGAAAAGAAAGATTTCGCGTAAGGCCCTTTCCTGATAGCGCAACGCAATTTAAATTGCGTCGATAGCTGATATCACGCAAAAAAAATCAAGTGCGTATTGGTCGAATTGCATAAAAAAAATCAAGAGTCAAATCAAAAATATTTATTTGCTAGAATATAGCATATCCTGCCATAACATGGCATGCTAATTTATTGACAATTAGCGATGTCACTTAATCTAACTTACAAATTACAGACTTGTCTTCTAAATAGTCCTTTATGCTAAAGTATCTTTAAAAAAAATATAGTTTGAAAAGTATTTTTTTTTTAATTATCAGCGTTAGTCTTGATAACTATTAGGCAAATGATTGCACATAATAATCGACATGCAGTATACATTTTTCTTAAATATTAATATAATAAATAATATCTAGTTTTATTGATGGCATTCGAAGTCTATCTTTATGCGGTGTTCTGCTATTTAGCCTGTCAGTGCTACTTTCAAATACATTTTAACTATTTATTTATTTAATAATTAATTTACACACACAGTATAATACATAAAGACAACACATCAAGACAATAGAGTACAAGGGCACTGCTTATTTCTTAAGAATTTTCTGCCAGCAGACCCGCGAAAAGGAAAAATGAAAAAAAATATAGGCAATAGTGTGTGAGAACAGCAAAATAAGAAAAGTGAACGACTTAAACTAAGATATATAAATTAGCGCACCTACACAAACAGTGTAATGGTGGATATATACAAATATAAATACATAATTGTAAGATATATAGATACTTATGTATATACATTGTTGTTTCTCTTTACAAAAGTACATATTTCAAAAATATATAAAGTTTTTGAAATTGTGGCTTACAGCTGTCTAAAAATGAGTTCTAGAAATTGCTCTGATACATTTTTTTTGAGCTTTAAATACTCTGTCGAAAACTACTGAGTTACCCCATATTATAATGCTGTATATAAGTACGGATAATACATATCCATGACAAGCCAGCATTGCAGTGTTAAAATTTACCGTTTGCATCGAATTGCGTCTATGTGAACATATATGCAATTTCGCTGAATAAAAATCGCTTGTCAGTGTCATATTAATATAATTGTATCGCGCCATCAGGACGGGATCTCAGTTTTGTCACACATTCTGTACTCATTATTAAAATAAGGCTGGTCTTATAAATCTCATTGTGAAGCTTCTTAACAATTGACTTATTTAATGTGAGCCATACTCTATTAAATTAATGTTTTTTTGTGGATTTCCTTAAAATGAAGCTACACAATATACCTACCCAACAAAAGGTATAATCAACTTGCGTAAACCAAAAAAAGATAAGCCTTAATAAGTCGTGGGTCGTCTTAAATCAAATACCATTGCCCCTCAAAGTGGCGTAAAGGCATTAGCAAGTAAAGTCGGACATAAAACTTAGTTATCAGACGCTGGTGAGGCCAAGCCGATTGTACGTGACCAGAATCGAACTTTAGTCCTTCGTTGGTGGTCTTTCGGTACGACATATCCGATAGGACAATTAATGAGATTTTGGCTGATATTCAAAGTTTCATGGTTACCTGACTTGTGTTTGTAATTTCTCTTATTGCAGTGGGTATTGATAATACATTTTGTTAAGTATTATTATTCCATGCCAACATTGGTTTAAATGGATGACAGAATTAACTTCCTGTTTTTGACGTTTTTTTTTATATTTTATAAGCTTACGCTTGACCACTATCTCACCTGTTGGTAAGCGATGATGTGGTCCACAGTGAGACACGTTTGCCTAGAAATAACCTATTAACTCTTGAATTAAAGACTCCTAGATTGTTGCTGTCGGGAAACACAGACTCCGGCAGGGAATTCCAAACCTTAGCTGTACGTATTCGATTATTCACTGAAATATTTTGGTGTTCAGTATTTTTTATCTTAAATAGCTCTTAATCGACATTTTTCCCTGTAAGATGACCGGTTACTATGGAATGGGCTCCGGAAGCAAAGACGTGGCAAAATTTGTTAAGCAAATCCAAGATTTATTTCTAGTATTTGGGATAGTCAATTATTTTCTAAAATATCAGACCTTCGGTGTTATTGATCTTAAGACAGAGGCAGAGCTAACTCTAGGTCTAGATGGTACCAAACCTACACTAAAGGTAATCTTCTCTTTGCTAATCTGTAACTGCACCTTCTTCACTAACAAAAACATAACAAACCATACACACCAAAAAATAACACGACACTTAAAAAATATCAGAGATCGGCAACATTTTTTCATTTTCCTTGCTAGGCGGCGATTCACGACCCCTGGGCGCCTACCCGCACCAACGCCTATTTAACGTCAATTCTTGTGAATACACTTAACGTCAGGAGCTACGTAATTGGAAATTCCATAAGATTTTTTCCGGAACGACGACTATGCATGTTAAGTCTCTCGGAATTAATTCAGTTAAACGGTTAAGAGGATTAACTTGTTTTTCCGCTTATCTTTTAGTAATGCTACCTGCCTTAGTTTAAGAATGTCTCTGGAAAGTTTTGTAATATTGGATCGATTCAGGAAAAATAAAGCGCAAGATCTCAATATAGGTACAAGTGATTTATTTTGCTAACTTCCCTGAAACACGTCACAATCAAAATATATGTTAAGGTTATATAGGGTTTTTGGTTGCAGCTGGCTGGTCAAATTTATAAATGGAATTTTAATCCTTGAAGAATTTTCACGGAACAATTACCCTTCAGTGAAATACATCATCCATCCATCAAACCATTCAAGTTCAATACATAATTAAATTAAAAAAAAAAACACCATCAACAATGACATCACCTACAGAGGAACGAAATGCACCCTCTGCGGCATTTCACAATTCCAACTCCTATGCGTTAACATCTCTAGTAAACGTCAGCTGTCAACCTGTCAAAACAAAACAAAGTAAACAAAATTTCAGAGGATAAATGTGTAGTGGTTTCTATTTATTTCAGTGAAATGAATGTGTTCAGGATGAAATTATTACCCCGAAGCGTAGTTTTTAAATGGTTCCATAATCTAGCGATGATATGACAACAATGAAGCGTCAGAAAAGGGATGAAAAACGGCGTATCTCAGCTATGAACTAGGTAACTGATTTTCCCTTAAGAAGGATTCTTATCTAACAAAAAAATGTGTTACAGTTTTTGGCAAATATTTTCAAATAGCTTACGCCTAGTGATGCACACTAAATGCAGTGCTAAACGAATTTAATTCATCGATTGACGGAAATCTCATTTCTGTCAATCGTTTGATAATGTCAGAGACAAAATGTATTTTTATTGTGCAAGTGGACCTTAATTTAGGTAAGTTTAAGATCCAAAATAACTTTACATATATTTCATCAAACAAATTACACAGAATAAAAATTATCAGATTTTTTAGAAAATTACAACTATTGTAAATCACAAATCAAGTTTGTGAATCTCAACATTTCACAAATTATTACTATTTCCTTTATTCATTAATTTGCTTATTTACTATATTTTTAAATATTTTGAAGAAAACACAACAAAAATCATCTAAAAATATGAAAAAATACAGGCCCACCGGTATCGGGAACAGGGTCCATCTCACAACCGATACAGAAGATACCGGCGGTCAGGGCTGCAGAGAGATGACCCTCCTAACAGTACGAGCCATCTCCAGCAGTACTGCTTTCTGGATCAGGCCCTTGATCCAGCCGCCTAACGAGAGCCTCCTAAGGTGTTGGTCGAGGCTCGTGGCTGTTAAGTCATAGGTTCTCAAAACGTATTTGTAAAAAAAATATTTGTGAATCTCAACATTTAAACTCATTTATTCACCTAGGTTGGATTGGGAAGTTTTTCCATGTAAAACTCTGATATTCAGCTACATCCAGTTCAACTGGAAGCCGACAACAGCATATCTAGGAATTGGTTCTATAGAGGCAGATTATGATATTACCCATATCTAATTAATTTATCTTCAATACAAATATAGACAAATAAAGTCGAAAAAAAATTACAAAACAATCAATACACTTACCCACACCCAGTATAGCAGCAGCACAATTCGGCACTATCTGCTGGCTTGTTCATTAATGAGGCAATATTAATGCCCGGGACAGGCCGCAACATGGGACACCGTGTCCGGTCGGGCCCGGCCATTATTGCTCACATATGTACCGGCTTTAATAGTTGGGACTCACGGTGCATTTATAAGGGTAGAGTTTCTCGCCTGTTGGGAAGCGAGATTGTCCAGATGGCCTAGGGACGTGACAATCGCTTCCAAAACATTTCGTATGTCTAAAATAACTTTCAACAACATTGACAGGGTCAATTCCCAAATTGAGTATTTGGATCAAAAAACGTTTCAAACCTTATTTGAATGCCAAAATTTGACAGTATTTTAAGCTACAGTTTGAAAAATACTCTATTACAAATTCTTAATTCGGGGATAATGTTTGTGGTAGCTAATATGTCAATCCAATTGATACGTCCCGAGGTGCGTTCAGTCAAGAGATCACCACAATCGTTTTACAATCAAGTGAGGTTTCACTTGATTGTAAAACGCAAAACCACGCAAAAACGCGTTGATTATCGCGCGTCTAACACTATTATTTCATAAATGAAACTCATCAGACAGTTTTCTCGAATTATTCGAAAATTCAAATCAAGACTTAGAATGCCGCTTCCAATTTTCAAAAGTGAGCCAGTCGTTGCCTTGGAACACCTAGAAGTATTTTATTAATTAGATATTAAGTACTGTTTACAAAGTCAACTCTTGTATTCTTGTTTCGATGTACATCCATCCGAGGCGAGAATCTCCTCTAATGTAAACGAGACACGAAAATGGTGTCTAGGTTAGTAGATGAATTTTGTCCCTAAAGTAATTAGCATTAGTTCTGGGTAGTGCTTTTGGTGTCTGTTTTTGCTTGTTATTCTAACAGTGCTTATAATTTTAATGTTGGAATGCTATATTAGTTTTACGGTAAAGCACAACATGTGAACATGTTTGCTATCGTTGTCCTAACACAAAACAAAAGGGACGGTCCGTTTTGTTTTGATTGTTAAAAGTATTTAATTAACCATATTAAAATTTGTTACATGTAGATGATTAGCACAGGTATTTTATATGAGATCATAAACCTAACGAACGCTTTAATGTTTTCTACGTGATTGTCTGATTCAAAATTGAGAGACGCTACAATAAATTGATATACGTTCAAGGTTAAAAGAAAGTACTCAATTTTGAAACAGATCATTTGTTCACCAACTCATTTCATCGGAAACTTCAATAAAATACACTCGAGTAAATCTGTACACATTCTGTAAATATGCATTCTTGGGTTAACAAATGATGACTAAAAAGTTTAATCACAAAAAAAATAATACGCAATCTCAGTAGTACCAATATTCTTATCATCCATGAACATGCGCCATCAGTAATTAATTACCTACTTAGGTTCATACTTACTGTGGCGTTTTAAAAAAGCAGAAAATACCTAACGCTACGTTAATACGTATAATTTTGTTTTAAATTAGAAATACACCGAAAATATATAAAAAGAAAATAATGAAAAGAAGAAAGAAAAGAATGCTAAAAGGCAAAACACATTATTAAAAATACAGAAGAACCGCAGGAATCAGTATCAAATTATTTGTTTTATAATAATTATATAGTAAGAAAAAAATCTAAGGTATCAAATTTCGACAAGGTTTGAAAGTAATAATCCGAACACACGTACGTATCCTCAACGCAGTTCCAACCGGTTAGATTCTGGCTTAAGCATCCAGGTGTATCAAATCCTTAACGACATAAAGATAAGTTTAAATCCGAGGCAATTTTAAAAGATAAAACTACTACGTAATTCCTAGGTTAATTCTAACACGAAAAAATAATATTTATAAACAAAAAATTATACGTCAGCCACTAGTCGGGGTTCCACGCCGGACAAAAAGATCCGCCTTCAGGGGTACCGCTCCAATACTGGATTAAGAGCTGAGAAAGCACCGCAGTTCTCGTAGCAAAACTCAGTACGTTGAAAACAAAGTAAATACACGGAACCACGAATACTGCAGGCATACATGCGCTCTGCCCGTACGGTTAAGCCGGAGTCGTTTTCTATTAATTTATATCTACAGATAAGGTAACTGATAATCAAACTTATGAAACAAAAAAGGTCTGAGATACCAGAAGAAGCGAAACTCCAAAGAATAATTATTAGAAAACTACGATACATACTAGTTTTCATAACTTAACCCTTAGTACCAGACTTTTTTAAACGAGAGGTTATTTTTTGCCCAGAGAAATTGGTGTTATGACTAGAACCACTGTGACCATCCTGCTAGCCATTTCTAATAATATCGACCCTTTTAATAGCTGTTTAAAAATATCAATAATTTGGCTGAAGATTACTATGCCATGAATTTTCAATGAATGAAATGCTGCTATCAGAAAAACTGCTATCTTCTCTTTTCTTGTCAAATGAAAATTAATAAGAAAAATGTAACCGACCAGTTTGACAAATCAAAAAAAGGCGCGATGGTGATTACGTCTTGTAGCGTTTAACCTGCATTTCTTAACTAACGCCTATTTCCATGGTACGTATCCCAAAAATGTATGGGGTTGCCAAGCGCTATCGAAATGTCACTTGATCAGAGGCCCTAGACAAGTGACATTCTACGATACTATTGATAGCGGTACATTTTGGCTTCTCGGCAGTCGCCATCGCTTAAAGAATCATACTTTTTCTAGACTCTCTGCTTACATATCTGTAACTGTACCATCACTGAAAATAAACAAAGACAATGTAATTAACGTTCTCCTAAACTGTTGCAAAGGCAACAAGAGCCTGATTTTTCGGCATTCCTTCTGACACGGTACGTTATACCGACGAGCTGAAAAATTTGGTCTTTTTCCACGTGTATGATACGTTCAACCTTCATCTTAATTATTTGGTAGAAATTTCACCTTAAGTTAATTTGTCTACCTGATCTGGCCTTGAAGCCCAGTATTAAGGATGTTTCCTGGGTAGATAAATGATAATTCTATTTAGTCCGTCAGTGAGATTACCACATTTTTTTTGCTTAACTAAATCAATAAGAATTGACGAAGATAAAGCTCATCAAAGTTCAGAAGTGGGGGCTTGTGTCTTCACTATGATACTATAAAGTGTACTAACGGCGTGACATTACACGTGTCAAAAGAAAAAATACGTGTCCAATATTTTTATTAATCTAACGGACAAAATCTAATTTTGCAAATTACATCCCTATCCTAGTAACATAATAATACCTGTACCTATTTGCAATTTAAGACAAATTTTTCTAAATAAATCACTGTTCGTGTCATTATTGTTATGAAAATTGACATTGACAGCTTTTGAATTGGGCAGATCGCGTTCTATTTCATTGAAAAAGTCGTTATAATTCTTAGAATCCTGAACAAATCTTAGTGCCAATTATTTTTTAAATGTCAACATAAATACACTTTTGATTTTAGTTATAAGCAACGCACTATTCTATCACATTAATATTTAATAAGAAAGTTAACAAAAAATGGCTTAACTGACAAATAGAAAGTAATCACAAAAAAAAATGTGAAAATAATCTTTTAAATACACAGATCGAAAATGCTTTATCGATGTAAATACATTATGAGGATTACACATAAAGTAAAAAAAAATACTAGCTGAAAAAGAACCTTAATATCTGTTACACTTTCTGTTAAATTTTTTTGACCCAGACCCTCAATGAAATGGGCCGACAGAAAATAAAGCCGGGAAAATAACGGATGTTTAGGGCATAAATAAATCACTTGTAAAGTGGCCTTATCGTGTTTTGTTCTTGATGTAATATCGGGGGAAATTCGGTTATTAATTGTTATGAGAACCAAGATTTGTAAGGGAAACTTGAATCGGGGAAGTAAATTATTTCTGATACTTTTATTTTTATTCTGATACATATTTTAAAGTAGGTCTTTCTATCTATTCTTCTGAAAAGTTTTAATTAAAATTATACAATCATAAAACATTTTATTCTGAATGGATATTTTATACATTATAAAATATATTAACAGAAAAAATGTATTTTGTAACAGTGCCCTGCTTCTCCCGTACAAAAATAAAATGTTACGTTTTATGAATCTTCAGTAGTTTTTGCAATAAGAATCTTTATTGCCTAAATAGACAAAACATTAATAATTTCAACGCTTAAAGACTGCCTGCATCTTTCTCAAGACGAAAAAATAAGCCCGTATGGACTTCACAATGTTTTATTTATGAAGACAAAACCAGTTTGCATCCCTTGGGTCTAAAAGTAAGTACTTATTTACCGACTTTAAAGGAAAATATAAAACGAAGAGATAACAAAAGCTGAGAGTAAATTTTCATATAAGCGTAGAATCTACTATTATTGTCCTCTCATACATACCTCGGTCTTCTTTATAGTTATTATATTTTAAACTGTCTCATTTAGAATTTGGTATTCATTAAATATTTATTAGTCTGTTGTAGAAATTATTTGTTTATTTTATTAGTTAGTTTATTAATATCCGACTTTAATTATTGTTCATAGTCTTTTATTTTGTACACCTACGACTGTTGTGTCACTTTAACCCAAAGGTTGACTGATAGAGAATGCCTTTCAGCATTAAGTCCGCCTATGTATTACCTTTGTACATGAAGTTTAAATAAATAAACAAATTAATATAAGATAACATCACTCCTATAAATCCCAAAGGGTTAAGCAGAGTTACACGTCGAGGAAACGTGTGTGAGTAAAATCCATAGTACACCAAAATTGCTTCAGTAAAGTTTTGTTTACAAAGATACGTCCCATATACTAGGGAGCGCACCTATTGCCATCAACCGGTAATAAATCTAGACCAACCCAAAGTCTGGATTTGTGATCTGTTACTGAAAAAATCCAGATTGATCAACCCGATAACATATTCCGCGAATTGAGAATCGAAATTAGGGTCTCATGCTGAATAGTTACAAGTGACCTCCAGACAAATAAGGCAGTCAATGGTGAAGTAAGTGTTTTCAATGATTTTATTTTAAAGTTTATATTTTCATAATTCACTATGGAAATCAAAGCTCAAAGCCTGTAATGAAATGCTTCTCCATAAATAAAAATGTAATGTATCTTGGGGTTTCCTAAAACATTTGTTTATTTTTGTTGTTATGAACTGAGATAATGTGGCGTTTTAATTATAACTCTATTAAAAGTCGTAACTTTTGTGTTTTTGTTGGGAATAATGACTAATCTTTAGAACTATGAAAGAAGTTTCGAGATTAAGGGCTTTACAAACAAAGACGAGGGCCTAGCTCTGTTTGCATAATAAAGTAAAATTGCGTAAGATACACCGAAAGTAGCTTAGGTAGAAAATTAAGGAGATCAAAAATTTCAGAAAAAAATTGTCATTACCTTAGACAAGTAGATACATAGTTCAGCAAAATTAAAGTAAAATACTCAGTTTTTTATTTCACCCAAGAAGCCTAAAATTTATGTAATAAAATTAAAGGAGTCTAATACTCGTAATAATTCTTTACAAAAACAGCAAAGATTTTCAAAAAGCAGCAACGTAATTCCAGTCAAAACATTACTAATTTTGAAGACCCTCTGCTCAAAAATAGTGCTAGTAATCACAACTCTCGAGTTTGGCATATGATTCTTCGGCTTGACATATGTATGTGTACTCAATAAAGCAAGAGTGCAGACGGCCAGACGTTACTGAATTCTTTCAACACAAAATGTGTGGTAGGTATTGAGTGAAAATGAAAGTCCAAGTAACCAAGTACGAGTACGTTCCAATTACATGCTAACACTACTCAATGTCACAGATTTTGTGTTAAAAGTGTTTGGCATCTGGGATCTTAGACCACAGCACGTTAATTTCAAGAAAAAACAAGCCAACCAATCACAATTGTCCATTTCCAGTTTGAAATAAGTTGAGCATGAGCATTTGGAATACCGGCCTTATAAATAAAAACTTCGAAGATGTATGATTTACCAATCCGCACTGGACTGCGTGGTGGATTACACCCTATTCCCTCAAAAAAAGAGGAGGCCTGCGTGATAGCAGTGTGAACATTATAACCTTTAAAACTTTATTCCAAAAAAAACCATAAATACAACCAAAGTTACATTGTTGGTGCACATTATAGACTGATTAATTTTTAATGCAACTCTATATAAAAATAGGTTTGACCAAATTGTAATCCTACCATTCAAAGAACTAGAAAGTGTAGAATTCTTCAAACAGTATCTACAGAAAGCTTACAAAAGGACACATACAAGTTTCAACGGTTGCTTGGCTTCACGCCAACCTAGTGGCCTGCATGCACTGGTACAAAAACTTTTGTATTGTTTCTTGTAGCTTATTACCGCAAGCTTTTGCGTTCAATTTTCAATGCTACTCTTTGTTATGTGCAGTTTTAAAGAAATAAATATACTCGTATATGGAATATTGTTGGTTCCTGTTACAAATAACTTGTTTGAAAAATTTTGGATTGGAACAGTTTCTTCTTATGCTTCCTGTCGATGGTATTATAAATTGTGCCAAAACTAAGTTGCGAGTATTAAGCCATACAAAATTATGTTCGTATACGAGTACTTACCTACCACTATTTGAATTTTCAATTGCCAGCCAATTCATTTTGATCTAAATTTTGCCCGTAGTTTTGCTCTCATCTAGTTCCACAAGAATCATGCATTCATTCGGGAAAAAAAGTAGTGATAGTGTAGCCGTCTACTCTCTGTCCAGTTTTGTTATTTTACATACGACAGATGCACGCTTACGACGTTCACAAAAATTAAGAGGCAATCATATCTTTATGGACGCTTACAGTAGTGAAGCGACGTGCTTATTTTTGCGTGCGTCATGCCGATAAATTAAAATTCACAGTTTAATCGAATTTAATTAGCATTAAATATCACAGTGTAAAGGTTATATTTTGAAAAAGTAATGTTGGATATATAAATATAGAAAACCAGCAAACAAAGTAACTAAAATACTTACGATTGTAATATGATGAATCATGTGTTAAATCGTAGCAACGCATAGCAATGTGTTAAATCGATTAAAATTTCTTCATTGCTAAAGTCGATTGTTATAAGAAATCGAATCAGTACCGCAATAGGCCATCACTAAATGTTTATTTTTTGAGCTGTGAAATGTAAAATTACAGTCTGGACGGAGAGAAGGTTAACTACTACTATCAGAGATAACTTTTTAAAATAAATATTCAACAATTTATAATAATTTCTCAATTGCCCTCATATGTATCAAGTTAAGGAATTTTAAAATGTATCATCTCCTATCAGAGACAGAGAGTTTAAATAATATCATAACTTTTCTTTAACATAATAACCATTAGAGTAACTATATTAAGGCTTTTATAGGTCTAAACAACATCCGTTTTAACATTACATCCTTCCTCTAACAATTCATTTTATTCATAACATGAAAATATTTTATCTCAACTTAAAAACAGTGGTTATTTGTTGAAATAAGATGGAGTTGAAACAAAAAACAAACATGGTTGAATGTGGGCCGCTTTTCATCCTCGCGCATAATTCACACACGAACTAATATAACTCGATTATATTATAGAACCAAATGAATTTGAATACTTCAAGTTGAAAAGATAAAGCGATTATTGAAATTGAATTTTTATTGTGTGGTTTTCTGTTTGAATAGATTCTTTATTTTTGTTGCAATATGTCTGTGTGATTCTCGCGAACATACATATTTTGATTGGGATTCTTTTTTCATATTCTGAGTTTAGGTAATGATTTGGCAACCGAACTGATACTGTATAGAAAAAATCTCAATCATCCTGCTGCCAAATCCTTCTAAATTATTCTCCTGTTTTTCGGAAGTTCAGAAATAGGGTTCATCTAGAACGTTTCCTGAATGACCTTCAGAACGAGCAAAAAAAAAAACATAATAAAAATCCTTTTCAATCGAAAATCTTAATCGCAGATTATTCCAATCGATCCAAAAAGCAAAACCATTTCAAATATCGAAAGAATTAAATCGCAAATTCGAGTCACAACTTTTGCAGCATATCGTTTTAAAACTCCAAAGCCCCTCCAAAGTTTCTATTAAAAAGATCCTCGTTGACCGCTGCCAGATGTCGTAATTAGCTTAGCTTAATTCGCTGGAGCCTACAACTTGAGCTGTAACATTTGGCTGGCGTTTTGCCAGGCACCACAGCCTGGGTAAGCTGAGATAGACGACAAAAGAAATAAAGTGAGACAGTCAGCGGTAGGTTCACTAGGTGCCAGGTATTCCTGGGAATATATCAATTTTCTATTGCTTTTTGGCACATGTGGTCGACTGATGGAAAGGTGGTCACTGCCAACTGGGGACACCTGCAAAAGCTATTGGTTTACCGCTGTAATACTACCAGTATTATAAACACGAAAGTTTGTGTGGATGGATGGATGTTTGTTACTCTTTCACGCCAAAACTATTGAACAGATTTTGATGAAACTTATCAGTAATGTAGCTTATACATGAGCTAACACATAGGCTATAATTTATTAAGATAGAAGAATTATTACAATGCAGGTGGAGCCGCGGGTGGAAGCTAGTTAAGCCTGTTGTGTTCTTTCTTCTTCCCTTTTTAGTCGATCATTTGCTACGCTGTTCTTATCGTGTGTCAACATCTGTCATTTTAACACATTCCCTGTGCGTGACCCACATGTGAGGCATTTCGTGGTTTATATGAACGTGAGTGCACCACACGTGGGTCACTCTCCTGTACAAGGTTTTAGTCTTGTCAAATCTCGTATGTATGAGTTAGCATTCCAATTGCCTTTAAACACGTGTGTTTTATAAATTGTAAACAAAAACCTTGAAACAAATGAGGGAGTCTAATTTTCAGTTGCACAGTCAACATGATTTATATAGTGTCATATTCCTTTATTGCATGAGAAACTTTACCCGAAAAACTGGAATACAACAGTCAGATAACCTCGAAATAGGTATGTCGACCTAAGAAAATAATCGAAAATTCCCAGGAGAAGGTGTCTATAGCAGACACTGGGTTGTCAATCTCCCTGTTAACCTAACCAGGTATTACAAAGAGGAAGTTTATTTTCAGGTGTCCCTAAAGCCCTATGTATATATAGTTTTATTCTTATCTTGACGATTCTATATCTGAATTCGCATCTATTCTTTTAGTTTTTATGCCAGTAGTATTAGTGTACTTTGCAGTACAAAGACGGTTAGAAATATTCTGATCAGTCTTCTAGAATCCTGTCCCCTGAGATCCAAAAACCTGGTGACTGCACCCACACAAGAGTAGCCTATCCACGAACGTTACACAGTCGTGAAATGCTTGTTTTAGATCATTTCGTTATACTGTTGTTCTTTTCCGTTCTGTGTTCACTTCGTAACGTTCTCATGTTTTTATTTTTTATATGTCGAAAACTGTATTTTCATTTTGCTAAAATTGAATTTTACGCTCTCTGGATTTAATCGGAGTACGATTTTGACTGTATTGAGCTGTAAATAATGTGTCGAAAATACTGCCTATTTTTTGTATTAATACGTCACGTGCTTTTATTAGCTTGGAATCTATGTAATGGAATCGTTGAAAGTGATTTTTAACCCCATCAAAACTTTAGATTAGTTTGAAACTTTGCTATGGTTTAAATAGTTTGTTTCATCATTGTTACCAGGATCTTCAGGATTAGCTTTTTTTATATCCAATACCCGGTAGTGTTTTGTGTCAAGCAAATGTATTAAATAAATGTTCTGGAGAGGGAGCCTGAGCAACGGATATCACATCCAAGGAAGGCAGTACGCTCGCTAATTATTCCCATCACAAGGAGGTAGTTGCATTACTCGTAGTAATTTTTTGTCTAGAAAACTAAAAAAATACGCTTTAATGGCAAATTGAACTAAATAAAAAACTTTTTTACAAAAATTACAACCGACTTCCAAACAACAAAAACTTCTTCGTTTTTTGACACCGACTTCCGAAATTGAAGTTATTTTTTTACTTTGTAGTGTTTTTGTTTGGAAGTCGGTTGTAATTTTTGTAAAAATGTTTTTTATTTTTCACTTTTTAGTTGTGGTACATAATGGACCAGTTCTATAGGCTAGGTACCTACGCGTATAGTGCCCAAAGTGAAGCTAGAATAGATTAACCCAATAACATGAAACTTAAACGAAACCAGTGCAATGAGAGTATACCAGGGTGATTTGTTCACACCTGCGTACCCCTTAAGAACGTACCAGTGTGATGTTATGTTATGAAATGGTGTAAACAATAAACAGACATGCGATTGGACCTCCTTCTTTTTGCGAAGTCGGTTAAAAATAAATAATAATAGAAAACAAAACAAAAAAGTAGAAAATAATTTTCATTTTATTTGAATTAATAATAGTGTGATTAAAAAATAAATTATTTTATTATTACTAGTACAGATGGGTTGCCATTGTATCATTCAATAAATTCAACTCAAAAGCCTATTGAAATTATTGTAGTACTCTTTCTATTCGTCAAAACCGTTGCGGGGTTCGGAAGAAGAAAGCGGCGAAACAGACAGAAGAAAAAAAAACAAACAGCGACTTTGTTTTCGACTTTAGATTTTCATAACATTAAAAAAAACTTTTTATTATTTAGAGAAAATAAGCATTTAGAGAATCTCAGGCTATTGCTGCTCTCTTAAGGCGCAGACACCGCGGACCCCCAGATCAGTAGCTGATTTTAAAATGAGAATCACGTCTAAACGGCTAGTCGTATGTTCTTGAAAAAAATCTGTTTCACATCAGACCATTTTCAGTTTTGTTCGTATAACATAGTGCAATAAATTGGAAAAGTTATATATAACACGGACAAAAAAACGACAACGCACCAAAACATGAATGAAAAAATATTCATCATCTCAAAGACAATTTAATTATCAACATTTGATCTCAAGCTTTTTTTTTGAAGTCATATAATTATAAGGAAAGTACAAAAAATTTGGGTCGCGCGGGTGTATACGAGTCTTAAGCCTCTCCCAATAAATGTCACCATACTCGCTTGTACTTTCTCCTGTTATTAATTTGTTACTTTTCTCAATTCCAGGTGCAGCCACCGACTTCTAGAAGGGGCTTCACAAAGGAGTCCAGGTGGGCCCGCCAGTTGGTTGGGCCCACCATTGCAGCAAGCTTCATTTATTGTAAGTCATATTTTAATACTATTTCCAAAACATTTAAGCAAGCGCATAAGAAGAGGTATTTCAGGAGGTATAGTTATAGGCTGGTTTTAATATTTGACTTAAGTCTCACTGCTGGGGAAAAGCCTCCCCAAAATCCTACCAGTAATTGTTTTCCTGAGCCACGTCACCCTTGGAATATGTATCTAAGTCATCTCGCCACCTCTTTCTGGGCCGGACTCGGAAGCGCCGTCCAACTTCAAGCACCTTGTTTGTGGAGACTATTTCCTAGTGATCACTTTACATACAGCTGACGCCAAATCCAATTTTGGATTGGATATATTTTTCATTTTTAAGCCTGAATTCCTTCCATTCCTCTCGATGTTAAACTTCATCTCGCCAATTTTCGAAGAGGCCATCCAAGGCTCCACAGTCTGCCGCGACTCCGGTATAATTTATTTAATTTAAAACTATTTGGCCGTAAGTTAATGTTTTCGTATAGCCATTCCGTCTAACGATAAATCCCCAGAGCTCCGCCGCTAGTAAAAATAAAAATTACTTTTGCACCCAATTCTGTGAGGGACACAAATAAATCTCTTGCTACTGAATCTTTTATGTCGAAGACGACGGAATCTGTTTTAAGGAACCTATTTATTTAAAAAGTTATTACTTTTGGCTGTAAACTAAACTGTTAAAGGGGAAAATCTACGAGTCTGTGAAAAAGATGGATGAAAAGAGTTTGCTTGTAGCAGAGATGAGAATATTCAGATGGATGTGCGGAGTGACGAGAATGGATAAAGTGAGGATTGAGTATATTGGAGGAAGTTTGGAAGTGGTGCCAGTAAAAGAAAAGTTGAAAAGAAACCGTTTTCCTGATATGGTCATGTAATGAGGAGGAATGAAACGCATGTTACCAAAAGAGTTATGATACAACCGCTACCGAAATCAATCAAAGATTTTTTGAGATTTTCCAATCATTATCACTTATAAGATGACACTGTACTAACTGCCTCGTTGGTTTACTGATCACAATCGCTACTGCTGGGCATGAGGTCTTAGGTTCGATTCCTAGCGTGCAAAGTGTTATTGAATTATTCCATCTGAACCTTTTTAGAAGCATGGAGTCTGGATTTGTTCCCAGTTGATAGCAATAAGCTAATCCCCAATTTAATGGTGAAATGTGGGTACTGTGCACACTTGCCTTATCCTCCGGAAATTACAGACGTGTTGTTATGTTATTAATAACAAAACATCATCATTTCAGACGTCCAATGCTGGACGTAGGCCGCTCCCAAGCGTCGCCACACTGATCGGTCTTGTGCATTTCGCATCCACCGGACTCCTGCAGCCTTGAACAGGTCGCTCTATCTAGAGGGAAGCCTTCCAACGCAGTGTCTCCGGTACGCGGTCGCCACTCCAGAACTTTTCGGACCCAACGTCCATTCGTTCTGCATGCCCACTGCCACTTAAGTTTGGCAATTCTTTGGGCGGTTATCTTGGTTCTTTTGCGGAGTCTTTATTTCTGGTTCGATCACGCATAGAAACGCCGAGTTAATTTTTGATTATCGTTTGGTTGATTGAAGGCTTAACCTTCTGATGAGGTCCATTATGAGCGACCACGTCTCTGATAACAATTCATCTCCACTTATAAAAGATCATACTTCTTAACGGTGTTCCATCCATTTAATTAATTATATCTAAGTGGTTTCATTCATAAACTTATGAAGAAAACGATAATAAAATGAAGATTAATTGTTAATACTTTGTTTACTTAAGTTTTTTACAATTCATTCTCAGTTGAGTTACTTAAAACTGAAATTTTGATAGAAAACATGTTTTCGTCAGTTTCACAGATCCAATAATACTTATTTTGAGGTAAGGGTGCGTCCAGATTTGTCATATTATTTTTATGAATACTAAAATATATTAGAGCGAGGAATTGGGTTTATTGGTAGAATAAATCTTTATTGTGTTTTGCGTAATAATACTAATAATGCATTTAAAATATATTAAAAACTTCATTTTATGAAGGAAAGTTATCTAAAACCTTCTCACTATTATAAACGCAGAAGTTTATGAAGATGAATGTATGCTTGTGAGTATTTCACGCAAAAACTACTAAACGGGTTCGGATGAAATTTACACTCGGTACACAGATAAAACCTGGATTAATACAGAATACTTTTTATCCGGGTAGGAAGTTCGTTTGGGGTTATTTTTTATTGTCATGCGGGTTAAGACACTGACAAAAGATAGTCTTTAATATTCTATTTAAAACGCAGGAATTTTCAGCCTCAATATAAAATATAAGTTCCTTATATGCTAGGTACATATGCTTACCTCTAATCATGAGAATCCTAATCGTTATGGAAGCCAACTTTCTACTTTAAGTCCAGTTATTTTAATTAAAATTATCAATCTTGTATTAGGCCCCAGTTGGCAGTACGAGTGAAACCTGGCTTTTCGTGTTTATCTCTTACTACTATCCGGCTCAATATGCATAATAATCACCATAATGATAACGTTCTCACTTCTGAGATACAGGCCTCCCCTTTGAGAGAGGTACCGGACCATAATTATTATCTATATCCATAGATAATTATCTACCATGCGTAGTTGCTCCCATGGCGTGGGTATACCAATGGTCTTTGAATTCTTGGTTGTAAGATATGCCAGTTTTTACGTGATAGTTTCCTTCACTGTTTCAGAAAACAGTTATAATGAACTTAATTCCACAAAATGCAGTGCCTTTTTGAGGTCGAATACACGACCTCCCGAAACGAGGGTCGTTACCATTGGGCTATAACTGCTTTTAACTATATTTTTATTATTTACTAGTTGTGCCCGCGGCTTCGCTCCCGTCCTACCCTACCTACCTACCAGCCTACCCTATTAACCTACTTTACCTACCTTACCTACCTACGCTACCTACCCATCTACCCTAACCACCTACCCTACCCACTTACCTACTCTACCTACCTACCAGCCCTACTTAACCTCCAACATCAACAATTTTTTTTAAACCTTCCCTGTATTTGGGCGAATAAAACAAAAAAAGATTATTCAAATCGATATATATATAGATTATTATATATATATAGATTATTATTATAATAATAACAAGGATTCTTCTCTCATTTTAACTCAGCCCGCGTCCTAAATATTCCGCCTCGGCGCCCATCTTCTACCTCTTTATTAAGCAAATTCATAGTGTTTGCTGATTCACGTACAATTCCAACAGAGCGTGAAAACCTCTGTTTTATCCCGAAGAAAGCCTTTTTGTTCAGCTCAAAGAAAATCTTGGAAAAAAGAGAATCATCTTATAAGTATTTGAAGTGTTTCCACTTTAGTAATTCCTTGTGGGATGTTCAAAGAGGTCTGTTCTGAATGATAATAATGTATTTTTTTTTTTCAGTAGCAATACTATCAACAGACACTTCATTTTTATTATGTATCCATCTGTGATAATTATTTTAATTGAGTTATACTTGAAGGTGAATTTGAAGGAAAATACTGCGCTAACTTTAGGATCATCATTATGTACCAGTTTTTTCTCAAAGATGTTTTTTTTGGTTTATACAACTCAGCGATAATATAGCTTTTAATCAGTGAAAGAAGTTAGAAGTTTGCAATCGGATCAATAGATTACCTCAATAAAGCAATTAAAAAAAAAGATTTTTTAAACCAAAAAATTGAAGAAAACCATAGAACTGTTATGCTAGCTTTTTTTTATTTTTTTTATTCGTATATTCTACCGCGGACATAGACGTCCGCGCCCTTTTTTACTGTATTAATTTGTTTAATAAATTTTCATTATATTACAATTATTGGACTCCTACGTCGGACATTATTTCTAGTCTTACTTAACTAACTTAAGTCTACGTGAGTTCATCTTTCATTAAATACTATATGTATTTTTTTTTTTTTTATACACTGGCATTACAATTTTATATTTCTATTTTCTACTTATCTTTATATTATTAACTATTTTGTTTACTGATTTCTATTGATACAATGCTTATGTTATTTACTATTTTGTCTATTATTTCCATTTGTACACTTTCGGAGGAGATGCATGGCAGTGCGAGCAGACCAGTCCCAGCCGACGGTCCCCGTTCTAGAATCCCGTCGTTAGGACGTTAAGCTGAGTATGACTGACTCGTTCCACCATGCAGCTTTACATGTATATTTTTTCATTACAGGATTTAGACAGGGTGATGGTTTGGGTTTGGGGAGGTGTTTGAGTTAGAGTTGTTGGATAGAATTTGTTAGGTGGCGTTTTGGTGATGTCTGCTGACCAGGGACTTCACTAGCGTGAGCAAGGCCTCTATGACGACTACGTCTCGATGCTGCATGGCCGTCTTAAGATTGTAGTTGACGACCGTTTTAGTTGGCGCATCCATCGCCCTCTTAGCAAAGCGGCCTGTGGCGTCATCGGCGTCGTCGGTGTAATAGACGCAACTAATTGTATGTCTGGACACCGCCACTACCGCGTGGGAGATGCTGTCGTGGACCTGAAGCCTTCTGGACTTGGTGTTGATGATGATGACACTTTCGTAGGTCAACCCCTGAGCCTCGTGTATGGTTAGCAGGCGCGACCCTTCGACCAGTTATGCTAGTTAGTTACATACAGTTCATACTTCTATCTTTAGTACTTCTTAGTGTTAATCTAAAAAAGAAACTAAACCAGTTCATCAAACAATTCCTTGCTACTTTTCTCACAAACATTGCACCCGTCTACACCAATCGTCCTAATAGCCAAAACCGGGCAGCAAACACGTGACGATATAAACTTTGAACAATAACCATCAATTACTGAAGTTGTGACCCGGGATATTAATTAGAATTGTCGTGTTTATAGCATAGTGGTCGAAGGTATCGTGAATTGTTTCGAATAGGTAATGAAGATGTTATTAAGGTGTGTGACCACGAGTAAATAATTTTTATGGAGACCGAACATTAGAAAAGCGTATCCCTTACATACTCAACAGCTTACCAGATGAAATCAGAGACGAAATGAAGAAAAATAAATTTAAGATAAATCTAAAAAAATACCTACTTAGTACATTGCCTTAACTTTATATTGTTTTACATAACTACTGTACCGAAACTACTGTTTTACATAAGCTATATACTCTTAATATCTATACATATATTTAATCTACGATATTCATACTTACGTACTTATTATACCTAGCATACATACATAACATTATATAATTAAGTAAATAATTAAGTAAAGATCCAACAGACAAACTATGTGTATAGTTTTGTTGGACGTTATGTACTTTATATAACTTACAATGTACCGTTTTTATCAATCAATAAATAAATAAATAATAATAATAGTGGGGTTTCGAACTTCATATTTAATGATATTTTTACAAGATTGTGTGTTTTACAAAAACTATCTGATAATGAATTATTTCATCTGGATCAATCAAAAACTTAAAAAAAACCGGTTGCTGTATTTGAATTTTTTCGTATTAACTCTTTGCAAAATTATTGATAGAGGGAATGAAAATTAAACTTACAAATTTAAGATATTATGTGTTGAGTACCCCATAATGTGTAGACTATAATTAATATTATAAAGATGTAAAATTATTTGTTTACAAAAAAAAAAACTGAAAGAACTTATCCGTTTAAGAAAACTACAACACTGGTCAAAAGCTACATTATCTCTTAATGCTGCAGATCGACCGGTGTATTCCGAAAAAAAATAGTCATTTCGACCATATTAACTTTGAACAGTAACTATTAATCGCTAAACTTGTGTTCCACGATATCCATTAGAATTGTTGCGTTTATAGCATTGTGGTCGAAAGGGTATCGTGAATTGTTTTGAATGGGCGACGAAGATGCTATTATGGGTGTGTAGACCACATTTTGTGGGTTTTCGAACTTGATATTTTATGGTATTTTGACAAGATTGTGTATCACGGTGTAGTATAATATGTTTTGTCTAATCCTGATGCATGATTTCATCTGGATTAATCAAGTTATTTTTTTCTGTTTTGTGCCGGATTTGAATGAATTACTTTGTCATAATTTTTCGCTTTAACTTGTAAGGTATGATAAAAAATCCCGGCCAAGTGCGACTCGCGCACAGAGGGTTCCGTATAAACAGCTACAATCACCAAAATGAATAGATACATATTATATATTATCATACATTCGGTACATTAACTTTACCGTTTGAAAGCTGTTGTCCCCATACATTAATATACAAAATTTTTGCTTTTCCAAGTATATTTTATAAGTTCTTCTTCTTCTTCTTCTCTAAACACAACATACACAAACACAACACCCAGAACCGGAACAACTATCTGTAGGTCATACAAATATTTGTGCCGTGCGGGAATCGAACCCGTGACACGCACATACAAACTCAAATACACAACACCCAGAACCGGAACAACTATCTGTAGGTCATACAAATATTCGTTCCGTGCGGGAATCAAACCCGCGACACGCAGCGCAGCAGTTAATCGCTCAACCACTGCGCCAGCCGTGCGCCCAGTTGCCAGTTGCTCGACTATTACTCGTAAGCTTGTAAAGCCTACTGAGGTGTGATAGTTTTCCTTCTAATCTCGGAATATATACCTATTACTGCTGTCAATTTTTACACATACCCAAAAGCAAACCACTTAGTTGGCATGAGGGGAACACTTGACTCTAACAAAAATTAGCAATTTAAAGCTTAATTTTACGCAAACGGATTCCTGAATTGAGAAATGTTTCTCACAGACCCAAAAAACATCCCCACTTGACGTGTACAGGAGGTACTCTTATTTTCTTTTTATGGTTTTGTTTTATCACTTTGTCGTCGTGATTAATATGTATATCCAGTACAAATTATAACTTTCTAGAACTCAGAGTCTCTGAGCTAAGCTGCGGACGGACAGACCGAAACTATAAGGGTTCCTTGTTGACTACGGAACCCTAAAAAATACCCTAATATTCTAAATCATTTTCTCCACTCATGTCAATAGAAAAAATGAAAAATGAAATGATAACTGAAAAATGAACTGAAACATTATATTTACTTATTTTGTAGCTCTAAACAATAAATAATTATCCTACTCTACATAATTTACATTGCGGTTACAGTTATTTACCTAGTTTCTAACCCTCTATCAACTACATTAGTCCAGTAATAACTAGTTTTTGTCATAATAGTAAACTACAAACAACAGTATTTTACGTTTACAGCAAACTCATGTAGCGACTGTAAAATTAATTGTGGTTGTGCAAAATGGCCGAGTGCCTATTTTGTATTCATGCTCGCTTTTGCTTTTTTTGGTTAATGAAAATCTGAGAGTCATTTGTTTTTGAAGGGCAGATAATTCTTACAGCTCTGTAATAGGATTTTTGAACTTGGTGCAGTGTTCGAGTTCATTTTGACTGTTTTAATAATTTAAACGTGATTTCAAGTCAAATTACACACGAAAGCATTTTAGTCGGTATTGAGAAAAAGGTTATGTTTACCTACAAATCAACGCTAGGTATAAAAAATTGGAGTCCCATCAAATCGGACAATAAAGTAACTAGTCCGATATTTTGGAAGCTTTCCCATGCATTGTCCTTCTATCTCTAGAATACAATCAACAAAAAAAGGATTGGTAACTCTTCATTAGTATCTTTTTCAAACAGAGATGTTACAGCGAAAGTATTTATTTATTTATTTAATTTAAGGATCACCAACGAGTAATACAATATCATCTTACAAAATACAAGAAATTCATACAAGATATAATTTTCCTGCAATGCACACCCAATTACAGGCAACCACATCTTATAAGTATTATCTTCACCTGACAGGTGCTATATGAGCCAAAAGACAGAGCCGTCTAAGCCGTTACGTACTGGGTGGCAAAAATATGAGGCGTCGATATGGAAAGAAGCACAATGAAAACATATTAATAATAATATTCGTTACATTCTGCGTTTAATCTTTTCAAGCGCATATTTCTCCTGCTAATTAACTCGTAAAATCTCTTTGTTTCCCTCCGCCTATCATTTTGAACGATCCATTAAATTTAATTTTACAATACATTTTCATATCCGAAACATTAAACCAACTGTATCGTTCATTTATGCGAGTAACGACTTTACGTTTTTGCGAGAAAAAACGCACGAAATTTGGAAGACCCCTATTATGGACCCTTATTACATAAAACGAGGGTTTCTGAGTACTTAAGATATCCATTCACATGATTTGAGATTTATTAATATAAATGAGATCAGGATGATTTAAAAATGCAAACTCGTCTGAACCAAATTAGATTTTCTTTGGTAGAAAACAAAGTAATAAATACTTTTTGGCAGGCGAAATTTCAAGTCAGTTAGGTTTTATGAAATCGATTTAGCTTTCTGCTTAGGCTGCTTTTCATGCAAATAATTTAAATTGTCTTTTACTAGACGCACAGATCTGACGATCAGCAAAATTAGTTTTAAAATCAATTATTCTATATTTTGGTTCCAAGGTATTATAAAATATTTAATATCATAGATATTCTGTCTGTTTACCCGTAGATAAGTAACAGAAAAATTCAATTGTGTCGTGAATTTAATAATAATACAAACCACTATCTCACGTGAAACAACAAAACAGACTTCATACAATATTATTCTATTAAAATTCTTAATTCAAAATTGTATTTACATTTTCATACGCTCCAAAAACTGCGGTAAACTAAATATTTCTTTACCCAACCAATAGTTTACTACAAAAACATTTGCGAAAAAGAAATAGGATTGGAAGCGAGGAAAAAGGGGAAAAAAGTGTTATACAGATAATTACATTACTCGATAAAATTGTAAGAGATTTGCTGGATGGCTTAATATAACATTGTGGTACTACCGTAATTGTTACTCTGTGTAGTAATCGAGTTGGCACATTCTGGTAATTGGTAGGCTGTGGTCCTTTTTTTTGCAGAATAACTGTGATCTTCATTTGTTTTCTGGTTGTGTTTTCGTCCGCTCATTTCGTAAGTTAGGTAATTCAATTACCCATTCTATTTTTGTCGTTGATTCTCGTAGGTAGCAGTTTTTATATTAATTTAGTCTGTACTTGAAGTTTTCTTTGTTGTTTTCTCGCCTTGACTTTTTGTAACTTTAAGACATTTTATTTTCCTTCTTTTCTTAACATAAAACCACGTTTGTATTTGCCAAAGAGTAAAGCAAAAGTGTAACTGTGGTAGATTCTCGTTTCACCGGTTAATTCTCAACTTTTTGCAATGTAAATTCCCATAAGGACGAGCCTATAGCCAACAACCGATCACAAATTCAGGTTCTGAGCAGATACTACAAAAACCCACATATCAAAACCCAATAATACCTTGTCTGGCCCGGGGAATCAAACATAGGATTTCAACAGAACCAATTAGACCAAAAAAAATACTCAAAATTGTCCGTTTTGACTGGTCCACTTTTCATACCAATTTTGCTGACGCGTTTGTACTTATAAAACCTCCATAAAAATTTCCTTACCCGCCACATTTGCATTAAAATACTGAGTTCTTTTTCTTTCTCTAGTAGCCATTTTCCTCAGGTGGTCGTTCTCAGTGCATTTGGCTGCAGGGCGTCCCACTTTACTTTAGTGGTCCGTAGTCTCCTTTCAAGAATATAGTTCTTTGTGAAGCACATTCAACTGTACTTAAAACGACATGGAGAAGTTATTAATATAAAACTGTAGTAACTTCTGGATCTAGAATTGTGTGTGTATTTTTTTTGCAATGATTGGTCTTACCGTTGATAATCACATTTGCTTACCACGTCATAGCGGTTATTAAAATTACCAAAACAAGCTCCAAGCAAGAGTATAAAGGCATATTCTGAGTTGGCTCATTTCATTGTAGACTACAACCATAGTTTTCCATCTGGCGAGATCAAGGTCGTGCCCTAGTCATCATGAAAAAAACTGGGCATCTCAATCAACTACTTATTATATATAAGCGGCCATTGACCCCGTAGTCAACTATTTATTTATTTGTATACTCTTTATACACCAGAAATAATTATTGTTATATATTTGAGATTATTCAGTTTTTCCTTGTTTCATCTTCTATACCTCCAATAAATCTTAAAAACCTCTGCCGCGTTCCGCTCCTCAATTTAACTTTACCCTGCATAGAACCAAGGTAATACCAAACAATACTCCCATATGCCAATCTGAAACGCTCTCTGTATCGAATAGCCCCCAAAAGCAGGTATTATGTAAATATGAGCAATAATAATAAAAACCTACGGTTATTACAAAATCGTTGCGAGCAATATCAATTTTGGTAACATCTTGTGTTATGCACTCCAAGGAGATAATGGCAGTCTCTTAAAAACAAATTTGTGTGTATACGTAAATGAACGTATATAGGAAGTAGTTAAACAAGGATATAGAGTA
Source organism: Orthosia gracilis (assembly GCA_947562075.1). Lineage (NCBI taxonomy): Eukaryota > Metazoa > Arthropoda > Insecta > Lepidoptera > Noctuidae > Orthosia > Orthosia gracilis. The sequence continues at coordinate 23,195,359 of OX387275.1, forward strand.
AACACACCTACAGCTTAACAAATTCGTACGTGCCACACCCATGGTCCGCGGGCGCGGGGTACGTAAGGCAGCGGCACAGATAAAATATAATACTAGCATACAGATGCCTCATCCCATGCAAAGAAATCATGCCGACGTAACTAGCATTTTTCATCTAATTAAGATGAATATAGTCCACGGGAGCGAAGCCACGGTGATCAGCTAGTATTCAATAATTTTGTGCTTAGGAGAGTTGATTAAAAAAGAACATAGTACATATTTTATAATCAATTCTAGAAAATGATGAACACACAACATTCTTATTTAATTGTGTAAAACACACAATTAAATAAGAAATTTGTGCATACCGCGCCATCTAGTGACATTTATTTGAAACAAATTTTCTTTGTTAGCGCTGGGGCCCTAAGGCAGCGGTATCGATTTCGCTAGTTATGTTTCAGTCCCATTTAATAGAGGGCGAGTGTATTACCATAAAACGGGCAAACAACGAGTCTCCAGACTGCTACTGAGAAATTCCAGATGGGAAAACCCAATAAGACTTTGTCCGACTCGGGAATCGAACTCAGGATCACATGTTCACTAATACCTTGCGACCAATTAAAATTATATAAAATAAATATAATTACTATGTCCTTTATTCAACTTAATTCTTATTTAATACATTTTTAAATATTTTTATAAAACATACCAAAAAAAACATTTGTATTATTATTACATTCATTTATTTTATCAACATTTTTTACATTTTTAAATGTTATTCTAATAAAAATAAATAATAATAAGTAGCCCACCGGTATCGGGAACAGGGTCCAAGCGGTAGCCACCGGTAGGTGGTCAGGGCTCCTGAGAGAGGAACCTCCTGACTATGCGCGCCTTGTCTAGGAGTATCGCTTTCTGGATCAAGCCCTTGATCCAGCTGCCCAACGAGAGCCTCTCGTCGAGGCTCTTGGCTATTATGCCATTGGCCGTCACGACTATCAGCACAATGGCTGCTATATTCACATCCCACATGTCGACAACCTCGCGAGCGCGATATAGGTATATATATATATTGATATATATATAGATATATCGGGATATCATATTGATATTATTATTATTATTTTTATTTGGAAGATTTGGTCAGGGTACGCCGAAAGTCTACTTCTTTATATCGGGATATCATATTGATATTATTATTATTTTTGAGATTCTCGGGACCCTAGGGTCCCGGACCTTTGAAAGGCATACCAGGGCCCGAAACCACTGGCAGAGACCTTGTAAGACATGTGACTTGCATTTATTATTATGTTCTTCATTCATCTCATTTCTTCTCTTTCTTTTTTTTATTCTCTTTTCTTTTTCTCATTTCATTCTTCTTTTTCTTTTTTCTCCTTTCTTTTTTCTTTCTCTTTTCTCCTTTACTATTATTATTTATGAATTTATGTACACACAAAATACTTAACAGACAAAAAAAGAATACAGATAGAAGAGCACAAAGGTTCTGTTTATTTCAATATAATTTTTTTACAGCAGACCTGCGACAGGAAAGTTGGATGATAGATTAAGACACAGTGTGTAGAAAGAAATAAGGAAACTTAAAATAGACTATTATAACTTAACTATATATTACATAGAAGATAAAAATACATAAATATAATAAACAAAATTATAAGATGGTGGAGAGGTAATGTTCTTTGAGCTGTTTCTTGAATAACGATAATTTTTTAGAGTCGGATTTTAGGCGAATTTCCACAGTCGTACTGCATGAACAGAGAAAGAGTGTATACTTTGTTGTATATTTTTTATAAATTAAACTAGTCCTAAAACTCAGTTGGTATTAAAAAGATAAACACTACCAAGTTTCAGACAATTCCATTTTATGTAAACCGTAAACCTAATAGGTAAAGAGAATCCATTTTCTAAAACAAGAGTATTGGCTCTCATTTGAAAATTATCAAGATTTTCCTCGACAATTTTGAAACAGAACCCTTGTATTTGAATTCAGTTTGAATACTTCCTTCAAATAGAACCAGGATTTCGTAATTTCATTCTAGAACCAGCTTTGTCATTATGTTCAGTTCCATATTATTATTTTACCAGAATATTCTGTATTACAATGTCCAGAAATGACCGCATTTAAAACAGGGATATGGCGAGCAATCCCATTCATTTGTTTCAATGCGGAAGACGGGTCGCTCGCCAGAAATTAATCCGCTGTACGAAGCGCTTGAAGCAGAAAGCTTTAAATGCAGACAAGTCCGCGCTTAATATTATAGAAATGCTGCCAAAATTGCTCTTCATTTTTAAGCATGGTTACTGTTTTAGATTTTCTTAGTTGACTCTGGCAATGGAAATTACTTACTCATTACTACTTACTATTCTGTAAGCCCTCAAACTATATTTTTAGAACTACAAAAAAAAACCAATAATACTGCAGTCAACATCCTCGGTGATCTAAGAATATAATCAAAAATCCTTGTACGATAGTATAATTTATATTTTATTAACTGTTATTGAGCTTGCAGATACTTGATATTTATATAGTTAAATAAATCTACCAATCTATTAAGATAAAGTTTGTTACTAAATTATCATTCTGCTAAAAGATAACGTAGTAGGTATTATTATTATTATATACTTTATTGTACACCACAAAAAACATACAGGACAAACATTAAAAAAAAAACAAGTGTACAATGGGCGGTCTTATCGCAAAAGGTAATCTCTTACAGACAACCTTTGGATGGACTGAGCAAGAGGAGATGAATTTAGGGTTGTCGGTGTACAATATATCATAAATAATATTACTTAGACTTAATAAAATAAAATACATAAATACAATACTATATAATATACTAATAAATATCAAATATATGACAGAGAAAGCAGAAGAATACAAATTATAGTGAGAGGTAATGCTCCTTTACCATTTTCTTAAATGTTGGTATATCAATCTTTTCGAGATAACTTTGTATTAACTCTGTTGAAACCAAAAGAACACAACATTAGTTAAGATTACATGCGATCTTTGGGATTATTTGAAAACTAAAACTACACAATTCAGTTATTTCGGGGTAAGATAATTTATATAGCGATCACAAAAAATCTTCAATAATTTAAGGACCATAATTCAAGTCAGATTGAAAGATCTCCATTCGACTCAGACACAATAAAAACGGAAAAAGCCTCGATTACTATGAAATAAAAACTTATAACTATCAATTTGAAGATTCGAGGTGAAGTCAAAATCAATCTGGTAATGTTTAAGACCAAAGTGAATAGGTTTTTTCTAGGCAAGCGTGCTTTATTGTCGACTACGTTATTGCTTACATGCATCTCTGCATCGTTACTAGAAATAATAAAATAAAAACAAAAATGTGTTGTAGGACTTGATTTTGGACACAGGAGTAAAAGTACAAGATACAATCATGTAAAAACTATCAAGAACTCTTTAGTTCTCATTACGTTTATCCAGTTTATTTCCCCAAAGAAAGTCAGCAAACCTCCGGTACACACACAAACTCCTTTGCAAAAATAATACCAAGCCTATTCAAGTTACATTTATTGTTAAAAGCCTCCTGTGTGGAATCGCAATGAAAACTAATCGTTGTTATTGTTTGCATATTTGCGCTAATGTAGGCCTTGACGACTTTTGTACATACTAGTACACTTACATATTATATAAAAGAGTATGTCTTTTGAAAATCCTCACGAAACTTTACATTTTTAGAGGCAGGTTAGATCTGTGTAATTAAAACTTTCTTACTTTAATTTAATTAAGTTAATTATACTCTAGAGTTTCAAAATGCTTCACCTACTTCGGATCATACATAAATACATAAACACGAGCCTTTTTACTACAAACACAGCACCGCTATAATTCTTTCATGCGAGTAAGCAAAAACTGCAGAATGCCAAATGCTACGTACGTATCCTTACTACTCTTTTTGTCTGAATTACGTTTATACATAAAATATAGTCATACTCGCACTCCTGTAACGAGAATCAAGATGGACAGACGGGCCAAGAGACTTATTGGCAATGATGCGCTGGTCGACTCAAAGCTCCAGAGCCTTGAACACCGACAACGAGCTGCCAGCCTGTCGGTTTTCTATCGGTTACATTTCGGGGAATGTGCGATGGAACTGCACAATTTGATTCCGCCTAGCCCTTTCCATCATCGGACTACAAAACGTACGACAATGCGCCATCGGTACATGGTTGATATCCCACCCATACGCACAAAGCGTTTTGAAAATACTTTCATTGTGCGTACAGCTAAGAAATTGAATTCCCTGCCAGCGTCTTTGTTTCCTGATAGCTACAACTTAGGTGTCTTTAAGTCAAGAGTGAATGGGTTACTTCTAGGCAAGCGTGCTTCACCTTCGACCACATCATCCCTTAACATCAGGCGAGATAGTGTTCAAATTCAACTATGAGGTTTCGCGAGCCTATAACAAATAAACATTATTTATTTATTCTTGCGATAGAATTCATAGCTTGACAATAATTATTAAATTGATCGCAAAACGCGATTTATTTCAAAATTTCCCGGATTAAAACCCTATCATTGCAACACTATTAAGATATTGTCTTTTCATATCCCCAGCATAATTTTATCTGATGGGATGTAAATAGTTTATGTTCTCATAAGAGAAAATGAGGTTCGCTATAAATTCCCATATAGATCTTGATGTGAAATAAAAAGAAGTTGTAAAACTTGCTGTAAAAAGGTGATATAATATCCTTCCTTCCTTCAAATAGTTTATTGAATACACTATCTTACATCGCTTCTGAAACGTCAAAATCCAGTTTGACCGTGTTAGTTTTTATATTTTTAAGACACTCTTAAAAAGAGGTAGCGACAAAAATTTAAAAGAGATGCTAAGATGATTGGGGCATGTTGAGATGATAAACGAAAGTTAACTAACAAAAGGTTGTAACAAGGTACTTGTATTGTGTCTGAGTAGAAACACCGGGAACAAACGCCCTAGAAATAATATGTTCCTACATACACAGATCTTTTGCAATATTTTTCAGAAAGGTCCATTGCGTAATACTAAGAATCAGCGTGCATGTATGACCAGATGTTGTAACATGTATGTAACAGGTGGTGTTCTGTAGGTTTGGTCTATCTAAAGGCGTGAGTTTGTATATGGACACTGTCTGCGCCATATTAAAAATATAAATTAAATATTATAAATATTTACTCACGCACTCAAATTATTAAAATAGCAACACTTACATTCATTTCACATCATTCAATCAAATACACGAGGACCAATCCTTAACTCCCGCGCACCCCCCTTCCTACCCCCTATTTCCGGTCATCCGGTCATTCCACTAATCAGTTGTCAAAAAATCGCAACTCCGGTAACGCGTGTGCGCTCCCGTTCCTCTCGCTCTCAAAGAAAACTCAAATATAAGTGTTGTGTGTGACAAACAGACTCTGTGGGTGGCTTACCAGCATTCAACTATAGTAAAAACTCCACTGCTAAAACTATCGAAGGACATTATTATTCAAAGCTTCAATCCTGCACCCGTAAGTACCTACCTACTGCCCTTTTTCCGCTGCGCCCACAGACACTCTAAATTGTATAATCTGGAGCAGTGGTGGCCCAGTGGTTACGGCCCCAACTTACGATTTTGAAGCTCGTGGGTTCAAACCCGAGCAGGCGGTTTACTTTGTGTAATTTATTTCATCACAACTGCTCTCAAAACGGTGAAAGAAAACATCGTGGGGTAACCGTATGTGTTTTACATAGCTTATTAGGTATAGAGATTAATGGAGGGTTTTATTCTGTTGTCACGACCACTGAGTGGAGGTTCTTCAAACTGACTTGAAATATAGGCCTTATTTGTATTTGCTCCCTACTTGATAAGACCTATTAGTATTTACCTCATTCGTGATGTATAAGTAACTAAGACGCTTCAGTTGATCCCCGATTAGGACGAATCCTCGGCTGGACCCAAATGTGTGAAAAAAAGGCTGTCCCTTCTTCACACTTGGGTTGCGTGAGAGGTATCATAGGATTATATCAAGGAATGGAGAGCAAAGTCCTCCTGAATACTAACCACCAAAACCACGATCGCAAATCGGCCAAGAATGTTGAATACGGCAAGAATTTTGATTTTAGCCTAATGCCATTAGAATAATCTCTGAATAGTATGAAACAGTCGCTATCCGCATCTGTCGACATCGTTTCTGTTTCTCCGCTAACTTTTTCTCAACCATGCAACGGATTTTGATACGGTCTGCACTAATAGAAAGAGCGATAAACAACGAAAGGTTTTTGTATGTAATTTTTCCCATGCCAAGGCTGGGTGAGAGTGATGAGCAGTAAATTATTACCATCACGAGGATAAGCTCAAGTAAATAAATAAAATTTGGTTTAACTAAAAACACCAAACAGCAAAAAAAAAAGCCTTTTATTCGGAGTCGGTCTAGGTTCTGGTACCAATTTTTTTTTCGTTTTTGACACCAACTTGTAAGTGAAAGTAATTTTTCGCTTTGTATTGTTTTGTTTTGAAAGTTGGTTTATAATTTTTTTTGTTATTCATGCTTTTTATTTTTCTCGTTTTAGTTTTGGTACCTTATATAACCATGAAAATACGTATTATTAAGAATAACTTAAAAACTACTCATCAGATCTTGATCAAATTTAAATGGGAACACAAGAGAATCACCAGCTTTCAAATAAAAAAGAATAATCAAAAGTGATTTTATAACTGGCGGAGTAATCGCATAACAATCATACAAAAACATACAGTTAAAATGAGAACTTCCTCCTTTTTGAAGTCGGTTGAAAACAACGGCATACACATAGTTGATACAGTACCATTTTGTATTTGCTGCAACTGTTACTACACAACTTGTTACTTAGGGAGCGAGAATTTTATAAAAGTAAATAGAGATACTTATTTTAAGTGGGTACTTCATCCAAGTAATTTCTGGAAAGACTTAAACAAAATGAGAGCAAGTTAACAAGGTCTGGATAAAAATACTTTCAATTAGATTTTATACAGCTTTTTTGTTAGTGCTATCGCAATTTTAAATGTCAGCAAACAGAGCTACAACTTAGGTGTCTTTAAGTCAAGAGTGAATGGGTTACTTCTAGGCAAGCGTGCTTCACCTTCGACCACATCATCCCTTAACATCAGGCGAGATAGTGTTCAAATTCAACTATGAGGTTTCGCGAGCCTATAACAAATAAACATTATTTATTTATTCTTGCGATAGAATTCATAGCTTGACAATAATTATTAAATTGATCGCAAAACGCGATTTATTTCAAAATTTCCCGGATTAAAACCCTATCATTGCAACACTATTAAGATATTGTCTTTTCATATCCCCAGCATAATTTTATCTGATGGGATGTAAATAGTTTATGTTCTCATAAGAGAAAATGAGGTTCGCTATAAATTCCCATATAGATCTTGATGTGAAATAAAAAGAAGTTGTAAAACTTGCTGTAAAAAGGTGATATAATATCCTTCCTTCCTTCAAATAGTTTATTGAATACACTATCTTACATCGCTTCTGAAACGTCAAAATCCAGTTTGACCGTGTTAGTTTTTATATTTTTAAGACACTCTTAAAAAGAGGTAGCGACAAAAATTTAAAAGAGATGCTAAGATGATTGGGGCATGTTGAGATGATAAACGAAAGTTAACTAACAAAAGGTTGTAACAAGGTACTTGTATTGTGTCTGAGTAGAAACACCGGGAACAAACGCCCTAGAAATAATATGTTCCTACATACACAGATCTTTTGCAATATTTTTCAGAAAGGTCCATTGCGTAATACTAAGAATCAGCGTGCATGTATGACCAGATGTTGTAACATGTATGTAACAGGTGGTGTTCTGTAGGTTTGGTCTATCTAAAGGCGTGAGTTTGTATATGGACACTGTCTGCGCCATATTAAAAATATAAATTAAATATTATAAATATTTACTCACGCACTCAAATTATTAAAATAGCAACACTTACATTCATTTCACATCATTCAATCAAATACACGAGGACCAATCCTTAACTCCCGCGCACCCCCCTTCCTACCCCCTATTTCCGGTCATCCGGTCATTCCACTAATCAGTTGTCAAAAAATCGCAACTCCGGTAACGCGTGTGCGCTCCCGTTCCTCTCGCTCTCAAAGAAAACTCAAATATAAGTGTTGTGTGTGACAAACAGACTCTGTGGGTGGCTTACCAGCATTCAACTATAGTAAAAACTCCACTGCTAAAACTATCGAAGGACATTATTATTCAAAGCTTCAATCCTGCACCCGTAAGTACCTACCTACTGCCCTTTTTCCGCTGCGCCCACAGACACTCTAAATTGTATAATCTGGAGCAGTGGTGGCCCAGTGGTTACGGCCCCAACTTACGATTTTGAAGCTCGTGGGTTCAAACCCGAGCAGGCGGTTTACTTTGTGTAATTTATTTCATCACAACTGCTCTCAAAACGGTGAAAGAAAACATCGTGGGGTAACCGTATGTGTTTTACATAGCTTATTAGGTATAGAGATTAATGGAGGGTTTTATTCTGTTGTCACGACCACTGAGTGGAGGTTCTTCAAACTGACTTGAAATATAGGCCTTATTTGTATTTGCTCCCTACTTGATAAGACCTATTAGTATTTACCTCATTCGTGATGTATAAGTAACTAAGACGCTTCAGTTGATCCCCGATTAGGACGAATCCTCGGCTGGACCCAAATGTGTGAAAAAAAGGCTGTCCCTTCTTCACACTTGGGTTGCGTGAGAGGTATCATAGGATTATATCAAGGAATGGAGAGCAAAGTCCTCCTGAATACTAACCACCAAAACCACGATCGCAAATCGGCCAAGAATGTTGAATACGGCAAGAATTTTGATTTTAGCCTAATGCCATTAGAATAATCTCTGAATAGTATGAAACAGTCGCTATCCGCATCTGTCGACATCGTTTCTGTTTCTCCGCTAACTTTTTCTCAACCATGCAACGGATTTTGATACGGTCTGCACTAATAGAAAGAGCGATAAACAACGAAAGGTTTTTGTATGTAATTTTTCCCATGCCAAGGCTGGGTGAGAGTGATGAGCAGTAAATTATTACCATCACGAGGATAAGCTCAAGTAAATAAATAAAATTTGGTTTAACTAAAAACACCAAACAGCAAAAAAAAAAGCCTTTTATTCGGAGTCGGTCTAGGTTCTGGTACCAATTTTTTTTTCGTTTTTGACACCAACTTGTAAGTGAAAGTAATTTTTCGCTTTGTATTGTTTTGTTTTGAAAGTTGGTTTATAATTTTTTTTGTTATTCATGCTTTTTATTTTTCTCGTTTTAGTTTTGGTACCTTATATAACCATGAAAATACGTATTATTAAGAATAACTTAAAAACTACTCATCAGATCTTGATCAAATTTAAATGGGAACACAAGAGAATCACCAGCTTTCAAATAAAAAAGAATAATCAAAAGTGATTTTATAACTGGCGGAGTAATCGCATAACAATCATACAAAAACATACAGTTAAAATGAGAACTTCCTCCTTTTTGAAGTCGGTTGAAAACAACGGCATACACATAGTTGATACAGTACCATTTTGTATTTGCTGCAACTGTTACTACACAACTTGTTACTTAGGGAGCGAGAATTTTATAAAAGTAAATAGAGATACTTATTTTAAGTGGGTACTTCATCCAAGTAATTTCTGGAAAGACTTAAACAAAATGAGAGCAAGTTAACAAGGTCTGGATAAAAATACTTTCAATTAGATTTTATACAGCTTTTTTGTTAGTGCTATCGCAATTTTAAATGTCAGCAAACAGAGATGTTTAATTAATATTATAAAAGTATTTTATTCTGTTGCGACCAAATTATGTACACATTTTAAAAGTTATTTAGTCAACAATAAGATTAAGGTTAGTCCCGAGCTGGGCACCAATATGGTCGCCGAAGCCTTATTGGCGCCCGATTGGGACAAATAATAAAACAACCGATTACAAAAAATATCTTACTAAAACAAAACAATAACTTAAGTACTTACAAACTTATCAATAACTAATTACAAGAACTGAAATTCAAGACATTCCTTCAACCGTATTTAAAACGTAACCGATCTGTAATAAGAGGGTGGCAAATGCAAATTACAAACTATAAAGTCGAGAAAGTCTCGACGGAGTTGTACAGCGGCGTAGAAGGTCATTTCGCCGTTCGAGATGTCTGATCCTATTAAATTACATAGTCAGACTTTTATTGGATTCCTCGCGTTTTTGATGTTGACTCTTTGATGTGAGTTGGGTGTAGTGTAATCAATGTCCATTGGCACATAATATATCAAAGTGGACAGATTTCGAATGGGAGAACTGAATTTTAACGGGCGGGGACATTTTGTTCTACTGGATTGTAACGCGTGTCGGCCTTTTCTGAATAAGAAAGACTCGAATATACTATTATTTTATCTCAAAAGCAGACATAGATGGTTTGGTCACATTATGAGACGAGAAGGTAGCTACTCCGTGAAACAATGCTCAAAATCAACACAAATCAACAAACAAAGGGCAGATCACCAGCCTTTTGGTGGATCACTCTGTCGAGAAAGGAGTAAAATATACCACCATCGACAACATTGGTTAGGCTATCTTGCTGTAGAGGCACGAGCCCAAAACTATAGGGAACAGGGCAGGACAGGGCAGAAGAAGAATATAGAAGAAAAATTTAATATTCTTATTATTCATATTAATTTTCTATGAAAACAAAAAGTAGGTAGATATACCGCATACTAAACCAATGGCGAGGGCCAATTCAATCAAAAAGGGTTGAGGGTCTGTGGGTTGTGAATGCACCTCATTTGATTATGGATACCTACTTGAGACAAGACCTTCGTCCTAAGTGTCCTGGCCTGTTGATTTTATCCCCAATATTTGTATTAGTTTATCCTATGTACATTTTGCACTACAAGAAATGTATAGGGCAGTATTATCATGAAAGCAATTTCAACACTTAGAAGTTAATGAAAATTCTCAAGTAGATTGCTCGGTATAAAAATTCTTCTGTACTAGAGATTAGAATTAGGTGATTAAAATTGCTCTGCAGCTATTCATATTGTGGGCTAGTCCGTGATGAGATAATAAGCTGTCATAACCAAGGTATTGGATATTTTATGCTCAGTAAACTAATGGTTTATTTCGCATCGAAAGATACCAATTCATATTTTCGAATGAATGATTTCTGTGTGAAAATAGTTATTGGAAATTCAAGTACTAGCTTTTTGGCAACTGATGAGAATTACATCAGTCACAAGGCTTAGGGCTGATCTAAAATTCCAATTAGAATATTTGAAGTAAAGAAGAGTCACTGAATTTCTAAATAGTATAATAATTTAAAAGGGCGACCCTTTTAAATAGTTTTCGATAGTGAGTAGAGTGCGGGTAGTGAACAATCTTCTTAGCATTGTTGCTAACAGGTTGGACGGGCTTTTCAAGTAGCAGTGGCAGGCCTTACATGCATCCGTATACCGCATTTGGGGAAGGTAAAAATGTTAAATAATTACCATAGTTTTTTTTGTAGTTATATTATTTTATTTTACAATTTATATAATTATTATTTTTATTAATTTGTTATTTTTATAAAATTCTACAATTGTCAATTGTACATTTGACATTGCTTTATAATTTACTGCCATTTTTTATAATCTTTGAATCATTTAAATTATTATTTTTAAATGAGTTTTTGACTATTTAATTTTAATTATTCATCAATTCTATTTTGGGTTCCTATCTGTTTATAATTTAATGTATGAGTGTCTAACTATGGACTGGAATTATGTCTGAAATAAATTAATAAATAAAATTTAAATTTGAAATTATTCTTCGTTCTCCCCGGCTATTGTCTCTTATTTGGCGTCTGAGCTCACCTAGTACTTCAGTGCCACACCGTCCGGTTGTGGGTTGTCTCTCCTGTTGTGTTATCATGCCATTCTTAATTGTTCTTAGCCAGGCCATTGGTGGTCGTCCATGGCCACTTCTTCCGTTTTCTATATTTATGACTCTTTTAGTCATATGATCATCCTGTTGCTTTATCACAGGTCTTTACCAGCGCATGCCGTTTCCACTAAGTAAACAAAAATTAAACATAACGCAAGACAATCAATGTATATTTGTACCAATGTTTGCAAATAAGTAAATGATTTAATGACAGTATAAAGGAAGCTCTGCAAATAAAACAAAAGCAATTAATTTCTTTGACATTATACAGGCTGTTATTATCATTAAACTGTTTCGGTACCTGTTATATTAATTATAGAAATTACAATTATCAGCCTTACCTAAAACTAAATTAATCTAGTCATTACGTCCAAATCTGAAACAGAAATACTAGAAACGATCATTTAATTTGTGGCAAACATGATTCGATTAAATGAAAATAGAAGTGAAACGTGTTGGATTGAGTTTCTCTCATTCTGTTTAATGACAAGCGTGGCCACAGATATAAATCTAACTAGAAGCTTCGATGATGCGATGGCGATGATCAAAATGCCAAAATGCTAGGGAAGAATTTCATATATTTTGTCATTTTATTATTTAGCTTATGATAGCGCGAATGTATCATGTTATACGTGTGTCACAAAACGCAGTAAAAGTGAGAGAAATGCTCTGACTGTGAGGTGTTTCATTTTGCGGTATCGGCACTGGACATCAACTTATATATAGAAAAATGCTTAATCATGACCTGTATCGAGCTGTAAAAACTCTACAAAAAATGGTTACCGAGACAATGGAAGCATTTTTATCATCGATAAGTAGGGTAAAAGCTAGATAGTAGAAACACCTTATGAAATCACTCTATACCTCTCAGTACAAAAAGCAAAATACTTTATTCGTAAAACTGGCCGTTATCGGTACCTTGGTTTTTTAACCCCGCTCCTCCCGTTTTTGTATCTGTGTATTTGTGTATCTGTGTGTCTGTGTATCAGTGTATCTATGTATCTGTGTATCTGTGTGTCTGTCTGTGGCATCTCTAAACGGATGGATCGATTTTGATTAATTTTGTTTGAAAGTTGACTTGGTCGAGAGTGTTCTTAGTTAAGTTTGAATAAAGTCGGTTCAGAAGTTCAAAAGTTATCCGCATTCTACACTTTGAATCTGGTTTTTTCGCAAGCTATCGTGTCATTATTACTTTTTTCGATAAATTGTCGATTGAAGTGTGTCTACTACTAGGTATATTATATGTAGTTTAAAAAGCTTAAATAAAAATTATATTACAAATTTAAAAAACCCCAACTCAAAAGCCTCCACAAAGCAAAAAATAAAACTCGTACTCGCGTCGGGGAACCTTTAATAAAATAAATAATGTAAGCGTTGGCGGTTCCTCGACGCGAGTACGAAGTTTATTTTTTGCTTTTTAGAGGCTTTTAATCTACAAATTTATGAAAAGTGATAAAATTTTCTTTAATATTGCCAAAGTATAAGCGATTCTTGCGGACCTCTATATTTTGGAACATCTATCCCCCATGGGGGATAGTTGCCTTATCCATGTAATTTACGTTTAGGATAGATGCACCGAGAAACAGGACATTTATTCTGCAAAAACTTTGATCGTATTTTGCTTTCCCTTACAATCGCACAGAGGTATGAGATACGGTTAACTTGTGGTAATTGGAGTATCTTTCGATGGATTCAAAAAATAGCATGAGATTCATCCGTGAAACTAGAGTAATTACAATCGGAGCAACTATACCCCTTGCGCAACTATCCCGGATCGGTCAATGTGATGAAGCCTGGGGGAGGCCTATGTCCAGCAGTGGAGGTATTTCGGCTGAAAAGATGATGATGATTATGTTCTCAAATAGGGATGTTTTACTTAGTAGAAAAATTACAATTTTATTTAGAGCGTCAGTGAGATTATCAATTAATATTGGACCCGTATTTTATGCTTTATCAAATAAATTAAAATTTACTAAGATAAAGCGCATCAAAGTTCAGGAGTGGGGGCTTGTGACGTCACTTTGTCAGTGTAAATTGTGGCACACCGTGACGTCACACGATATTTCAACACACTATATCGTCGTAATTATTGGTTTTCCGTGGCAGTAGAAAAAATACGTGCGCAATATTTTTAGATTATTTAACCGACGGATCAATTAGATTTTTGTCAAATACCTACACAACTAATTGTCTGTGAAAAAGTTGCATGCTTGGTGAAGGACATGCGTTATCTAATAAGATTTATGTTTGCGAGCGTGTCGTTGTTTGCTGTCATATGACAGCCTAGTTTGATTAAGCATTTTATTTGAGTACGACGCAAACCCATTAACTGTGGTCACTAGTGTTGTTTGGGACTGCTGTTTGTGATATTTCACTACGTTGAAAGTTTTAATGTAATTTATTGCTAGTAGCTATAGCATAAATGCATTAGTGTCTTAGTAGTTTTTTAAGGAACTGCGGTAGTGTTGACTAAGCCCATGCTTGATTAGGTACACATTATTCATTATACAAATACTAACTGCTTCTAATCGTGTATAGATAAATGTTTACACGATTAGAAGATACATTATTGAGTTCATCTCTTATATTTTTCTGATCCTAGGTTTACTCCTTCACATATTAAATAAAATATTAATTCCATATCTACAAAACTGATTCCTATAAACTAAAATCTATTTCCGAAATTCTCTTTTCTCTCATAACAATCCAAGTATATCGATGTATCTATTTTCTCCCACCGAGTCCTTTGTGACAATTTCGCTAACGCCCTTAGTTGAATGTATTATATTTGCTCTCGGTAACGAACAAACACACGTTTTGTTAGTTAGTGACTAGCGTGGTGTATTTAGTACAAACATTTGTTTTGTGCGGTACGTATTGGTTGTCTGAAATTAGATTTGCGTACATTGAATTAGTTTTGATGTTTGTGGAATATTTTGGATTAAAGTGTTAATTGTTAAATGTTTGGATTAACAAAATATATGTTTGTTCTATTTCGCTCAGCAGATATAAGCGCAGGATAAGGACCAATGGTTTCTCAAATGGTGGTCTAGTAATTAGTTAATAAGTTTGTAACATATATAAACTCACGCCTTTTCCATGGCATAGGCACACATTTCAGAACATCACCTTCTATAATACTTACATATTCCTTTTGCTTCGTTAACGTTCATAAATCTAGTTATACACGCACGCCGGTTATGAGTACTTGCCGTACAAAACTTTTAAGGAAATTTTAACTGTGATACCACGTTATTGGTTTCGAACAAAGTATCGTTTTTTTAAATAATTATTTAATATATTGGAGTACT
The DNA here is from genome assembly GCA_947562075.1 of Orthosia gracilis. Classification (NCBI taxonomy): domain Eukaryota; kingdom Metazoa; phylum Arthropoda; class Insecta; order Lepidoptera; family Noctuidae; genus Orthosia; species Orthosia gracilis. The sequence continues at coordinate 23,210,628 of OX387275.1, forward strand.
TACTAAAATGCTACAAACAATTTTGATATTACGTGAAAAAGTAATTTCAAAGTTTTGTTTCTATTAACCCCTGCGTTCTCATTCACCCCGTTTGACTGTATTGCGCGCGCAATTGAGGTTCTAGACACCACTAGACAAAGCATAAATATTTCAGTGTAGTGATGGCATTTGTCGCAATGCTAAAATATAAGGGATTTATCACATGACACTTTATAATCTGATATGATAATTTTTGAAATTTTATCATAATCATTAGCCTTATAATGTACCTACGCTGGGACACAGGCATCCTCTGTGTGAGAGAGGTAATAGGCCTTAATCAACCTCGCTGGCCCAGTGCGGGTTGGTGGATGTCACACGTCTTCGAATTTTTGGTTTTAAGACATGCCGGTTTCCTCACTACGTTTTTCTTCACCGTTTTAGGAGCAGTGGTGATGAAATAATTTAGAAAAAGTAAAGCACATCATCGACATTTTATAAATTGCTATTAAATGTCTTCTTATTTGATATAATGTCACTTGACTCTTCGCCAAGCAATGTAATCCTTAAAAATCTTAAGTTGAACTTGGCGAAAATTCCAAACAACCACAAGATTGAAAAGATTTACCTCTATTTTTCCTACAAATGCCAGCTCCAGCATAGCAACAACCATATATTATTCCACCACAGTCAGCCGTCAACTAAGCCCTTAAATAAACCAACATCACTTTGTCACTCCATTGTTGACTCTCACAACAACAATGATATTAACAATTGACTACCGTATCGATGGGAACATTTGCATCTGTGTAAATAAATACTGAATAGATTGTATGTGTGAACAGTTTGCTGAATAGGAATTGCTGGCTAATGGTCTTGTGGGATCTTCAGGATGTAATATTCAATAGTGTTATCTTTCAGCTGTCATAGAAGCATCTTTATTTATTTAAAACTTCATGCACAAAGGTACAATGGCGGACTTAATGCCTTGGGCATTATCTACCAGTCAACCAGTGGTGGTAAAGACATTGCAGGTGCATAAAACATGGAAAGCAAAAAATACAAAACATTATAATAATAAGTTGCTTAGAATCTTTTTCTTCTTTGCCGTGGTCACGATGAATTTCGTCCGATCGCTGGTGGCTGGTGGCTGGATCGTGCGGCGAGTTAATAAAGTAACTCGCTGCACGATCTCTCTTCATTTGGCTCGGTTACATGAAAGTTTGGTGCACTCATTTACTGGACAACCAACGGCGGACTTAATTTGACTAGTCCACTTCATCGGTGATCTCCCCCGTTGCCTGTTACCGTCCACTCTGCTCTGAACCACCAGGCGCTCAATGGAGTCTGTATTAATGCTGATAAACGCTCTTTGACTCCGGTTTCCTGGAAAATGGAGACATTTGTGCTTAGAAAATAATAATATATCCATATCTATATAGATGTCCTTACCCCCTATAACCTATATCTTTCATACTCTTCTTCTTTCTTCCCTGGTCCCATTTTCATTTTCCTGCTCTAAGTGTTCTATTTTCGGCTGTCTGCCCTGGAAATTGGGTCTGCTTGAGGTCTTTTTCCATATTGGAATAAAATTTTAATAGGCAGAAGATTTTAGAGCGCATAATAGCTAGTGCAAAGTAGCACGTTTAGCTGGAGCAAAATGGATGTGAAGCTGGGTGAATTGGTGCACAGCATGTTTGAGGCTGTGATAGGCTGTATTGATTGACTGGATTGCCAGCGTCTTTCTTTTCCTATAACGAAAAGTATAAGTCTTCAATTCTAGGTTAATTATAAACGTTGATCGATATTATTATACTTGACTGTTTCGTCGCTTACTCACCATAAGGTATCTCTATGGCTCTGTTGGCTTCAAAATGCTGCTGTTGAAAATCATAAACCAAATTATTATTAGTATCTGAAAATTTATTTACAATAACTTTATTTTCTGATTGATCTACTCGATCACTTTTGGGTGTCATACATACCTATATGAGTGTATAGGTACTTAGAGAAAGTTAAGCCATATGGTATTTATATCAAACTGTATATCAAAAGTAGTTAAAGACCCTTAAAATTTACAACCAGTCCATATTTAACTTATGGAATTCAGAATTTCAATAGCCAACATATGTTTAAAACAACGCCATCTATTAACTGTACCTTCATAATATGAGAAATCTCATTACTCTAGGGTTGCCAAGTTATTAAAGGCACTTACACAAGATTTTATTGCACTATAAAATCGCTTCGTAGCTTTTATTACTACAGGGTAATTGTTAAAGTCGTTTAACGTTAGGATAAAGTCACTGAGTCGATTATGATTAAATCGGAGGGAAATCGATTATGGACCAGATAATGAAATACAGGGTAGTTGATGATAATGCTGACGTAACTTTAGTGGCCACACTTTTGGGCAAATATTTGCAGACTATTGTTAACATTCCACTCAGAGTCGTCACGCAGTGTGAGCCATAAGATGGGCGTCGTCGCCGGGGGAGGCCTAGGAAACGTTGTCTGACGACTTAGAAGCGTTTACGGGAGATTGCCCGGATAAAGCAAAATACAAGGCATGGTGACATTTATGTAATTTTTAACTTTATTAGGCATGTGTAATTGTGTACCTACTCGAAACATTTGCACGACTGATAAGTCGAATATAGTGAGTCATATAAGAATTATTTCACCACCTTATTGTGTACCTATATAATGGCAAATAAATTGATTTCATTTCATTTCAAGGTAAATTGGAAGACTTTGGGGTCGACATTTGTCCAGCAGTGGGAAAATAAAGATTTAAAAAAATGTAACTGGTAGCAATAAAATTGGGATCCGGCAAATACTTTTTAGGCTTTGATTACTACTTGCACCCTTGATTACTGTCATCTGATTCGAGGCTGAGTCGAGTTGGAGGATATATCTTGAAATATGGGCCTGAGGCAAAAATCTGAAAGGGCCTGAGTTGTATTGACGACATCTTGTTTGATGATTTTGTTGTAGATTTTGGCTAGAGACATTTATATTGTTTCTCTACCAAAACAAGCAGGTGTCGTTACGATTTAAAAGCGGCTTACATTCCAAGCTTTAAAGTTAATACGGCTATCTAAGAATACTTGTGCTGAATCCAATATAAAATGCATTAAAATACAGAATTTTTGTGTTTTTCCGGGACCCATAAATTACGATGGCCAACCGACCACCGCAGGTAAGACCAATAAAAAACCTGTAGCGTCAACAGAAAAATCAATTGCTCTAAATTTGAAGGAAGTCACTCGTAACAAACTCAAGTGCTGAATTTTTATAAGTCATAAAGTTTACCTTTTTTTCATACCGTACTTATGTGAGCTGGATATGTCCCTATTTGTCTGAAGGTCGGGAAGTAATTTTCATGTATTTGTAAGAATGTACTTACCAGACTTCGATAGGCTGGGTTGATTATATATATTGATGGATAAGGTACCTGAAATATTTGACATTTTTCTTTTCATTATTATTTTATAAATTCACATTAAATGTTAAAATGTTTCCTTTTTAGGGGTTTTTCATTCGTGTAATTTAAAGAACCATGTAAGTAGGTTTTAAACCAAAATTATTGACTGACACTTTTGTCAGGCGAAGAAACAAGACTTTTATCAATATTTTATTTACAAACTCAACATAATTTATTTTAGTAGAGACTCTCTTTTGTGGTCTTTTAATTTAGTCTCTTGCAAGATACACGTTTATACTAGACTAGCTGTTGCCCGCGGCTTTGCTCCGTTGGACCACCCCACAAGACCCCTTTTCGGGATTAAAAAATATATAACCTATGTATGTCACTCAGGAATAATGTAGCTTTCTATTGGTGAAAGAATTTTTTAGTCGGTCCAGTAGTTACAAACAAACAAACAAGCAATAAAATCTTTATAATATTAGTATAGATTTTAAATACGATAATGAAAATTATATAAAGATATATAAAGATATTCTGAAACATAATTCACACGAAAGAATGTTATCCAGACATCCATAGTATTTTTTTAAATTTATATGCGCGGGAAGACATGTATTCGTATTCTTTGTTAGCTTCATAAAATAACAAGATGATAAGAGGTAAAAATGTTTTGAATTCAAAACTTTTTATAATATTCTCTAATCCATTCTTCTGACGAGAAACATCTTTCACTTTGGTCAGTAGGTAGGGGTCGTTAACTTTAATTTTTTTGTTTTGTTGTTTACACTTGCATTACGGGCATAACAGACAACATAACAGGCATAACAGGTTAGGGCAGCTAACCTGGTATTCCTAAGATCCAAGTGTTTGCTTCAAATAGAATTCAGTTTAGACAAGGTGTATTTTTATAAGATCCTTCACATCATTTTAGTTGCCCAAAATGGCTAGTGTTCCATGGTTCTTTTTCAGTTTTCCTGGACACCAGCTGTCTTTATGAATAAAATCTCATACCCTCGCTTGTCCAATTTAGCCAAAGAGCTAGGTTAAGTATCCTATTTTTAACCGACTTACCAAAAAGGAGGAGGTTCTATGTTCGAATTCATGTATGTTTTTTTTATGTATGTTCACCGATATCTCGGTCAATTGTCAACCGATTTCGAAAATTCTTTTTTTATTTGAAATTAAATGTTTTGAAATTGGTCTCATTTTAATTTGGTGAAGATCCGATGAAGAACTTCGAAGATATACGACAGAACTCTTCAATAAATAACGGCAAACCCCTCGGGATTGCTGCAATCGCATGTCTGTTTTTTGATTATACCATTTTATAACATAGCATCACACCAGTACGCTCTTAAGGGTACGCAGATCTTTCATTTCACCGGTTATGTTCAAGTTTCATGATATTGGGGTTATCTTTTCTGCCGTTAAGGTAACTTACTAAACAGCTTGCCTATTAGGTAGGTACAACTAAAAAGTGAAAATAAAAAACTTTTTACAAAAAAAATCTACCGACTTCCAAAAAAATAACTTTAGTTTTGGAAGTCGGTTACCATAACGCAGTAAAATGGCACCTACGAAAGGCACCGAGTATAAGTTTTTTATAGTAGCCCAAAAAGGCTTGTGTTCCATGGTTCTTTTTCAGTCTTTCTGGACACCAGCTATCTTTATGAATAAAATCTTATACCCTCGCTTTTACAATTTAGCCAAACAGCTAGGTTAAGTATTCAATTTTCTAGCAATGTTATAAATAACAAAGTATATTTGTTAGTAAATCACGCTTCAGCAGCTTTGATGCGTGAGTTTTGTGTACAAATGGATTTGGATGAAACTGTAACACTGGATTAGGATATAGATACTTTTATTTCAGTAGTGAGTATTTACTTTCACATGGACAAAGCCGCTGGAAAAACTAAATGTTGTGTAGTCATAAATAGCTTGTACCTATCAAAAACTACTTAATACAAAACGAAACAAGTTATTGCTCTCATTTGTTTTTGTGTATAAGATTTAAGACAGCAATTTCTAACCGTAGGACAGAATATCTATTTATTTATTTAAACTTAATGCACAAAAGTACAATGGCGGACTTAATGCCTTAGGCATTCTCTACCAGTCAACCAAGAGTGGTGAAGAGACAACATGGCAGGTGCACTGTTTAAGTCGTGGCAACAAAAAATAATAATCATAGACTATACTTAAAATACACATACATACATATTTTATATAATACATACCTACATAAATATATATAAAAATAAGTTATCGAGATGACTTCTATCGGATATAGGAATATAAAAAACGCACATAACAAGGCATTAAGTCTCGCTTCACCCGAAGCTTGCGTGCTCATATCTTGTACGTTTTTACTCACTTTCGCATGTTGCTGGTAAGTGATGAAATTGGGTAAATTTTGATAACGTCTGACATCTTTAAATTTCATTGCTAGCTGTCAATGTATATTTAACAAAACTTACTTTTAGAAATAGCAAACCATTTTATTTTAGACTAGCTGACCCCCGCGGCTTCGCTCCCGTCAACTGCCTACCTGCCTTCCTACCACCTACCTTCCCTACCAACCTAGCCAATAAATTCATTAATTGGGTAGTACCCACCTAATGAATTTTATTGGCAAAATTTTGCTACTTTGGGTTACATTATTGCAATTTCCATAAGGATCTCTATTTTTTTTAAATAAATTTTGGCCCATGTTACTCTGGAATAATGTAGCCATCCATAGGTGAAAGAATGTTTGAAATCGGTCTAGTAGTTTTTAAGTTTATTCGTTACATACAAAAATACAAATCTTTCCTCTATAATATTATTGTAAATTATTTTTTAATTCATGCCTATGAAAAATCTAGGATATCCTTGTGATTCTACTATTGTTCTTTTAATAACTGTTATTTTTTTTAGGTTTGGAATATTTCATTGGTGGGCAAATACCTTTTCTATATCTTTCAATTCATTAATTGATTGAGGTAAATATTTACTTCTGCTAGCGGTTCCGCCCGCGTTTAAGTCTAAAAGTATCCCGAAGAAATATTTGCCCCGGAATAAAAGTATCCTATTCCTGATTAAAATCTCTGTGCCAAATTTTATACAGATCCGTTTAGCTGTTCTGGCGTGGAGAAGTTACAAACAAACAAACTCACAAACTTTCGCCTCTATAATTTTAGTGTGATTTCAGTAGTAGCTGCCATCGAAGCTTTTCTGACAATTTCAATAACGTCTAAGCCTACTCATTTACCACAACATCCAGGTATATATAACCGTCATATGCCACGACACGGCGTCTTAAATTGGAAAAGGGATGGATCTCCAATATTGTGACACGCTCTCACGCCGCGTCGGAAATATATTATGCCAGCATCCCATTGAAAGGCGAAAATTGAACATCGTTATAGATTATATGTATAATTCTGCGAAGGTAACTATCTATATTAGAGATTCTTAGAAAGGCACGTAATAATTTGCTTAGTAAATAAATAATAACTCGTAAAGAATGAAACTCAAAAACTATTTTAAAAAAACTAACAGCTCCTTCTATAAAAAAAAAAACAGCTTTTTTACAAAAAAATACGTCAGAGAGTTTTTAATGGGAAGTCGGTTTTCCAATTAAAAACTCTACAAAGTGATAAATAACTTCAATTATGAAATTCGGTGTTTCTGTTTTCGTTTCTTTGTTTTTTGACTACTCTCTCTTTCAAACAACAAAAGAATTTTCATAATCGGTTCACCAAAAACAGAAAACACACATACAGTCAAAACATAGAACCGGTTCCTTTTCGGAAAGTCGGTTAACCGACTATAAATAATTCTTGTAATTGTGTATGTTGCAGACGATAGTCACACTTACATGAAATCGAAATTATTGTTGTCAGTTAATTAGTAATTATCCTTTAAGCATTTATTTTGTCTTGAATTTAACTACACATATTTGGAACGTGCGAGATCAAATTTAATAAAGTTGCTGGCAAAACTCGTCGTTTTGAAATTTAAGTACAAAAAATCTTGTGTTATTTGTTTTATCTTCTTTATTTAATATTGACACCCACTACCTAATTTCATAAGTCCATTATAATCAACTAGATGATAGAATAAAAAGCCAGCTGCATCTTTAATATCAATCGAAATCGTTAAAGTTAAGAAAATCGTTAAAGCAGATATCCAACAGGACATACCAACTTGGGACTGCCTTTACCGTAGCAGATTCAATTGATAGTTCAAAGACTAAGTTTGTGCCAGTCTTCATTACGCCTTCGAGGTCACAGAGTACGGAATAGGAATAAAAAAAGAAAAAAATGCAATATTTGCGTCAATTACCTAGAATGCAGATCATAATAATGACACCGAATTAGGAAAAGAAAGTAATGTTTCGCTTTGTAGTGTTTTGTTGTGAAAGTCGCTTAGATTTTTTTCGCGTTGTTTAATTTAGAATTTAGTTTTGGTAACTCAAATTACCGTGAAAATCACAAAGTTCATCTCATGACAATTCCAATAAGCCTTTTTAGTTTTGCTACCCTATCACTAAAAAGAGAATATAACTACTAGAGAGCTTATAGGCCGATTTCTTCTTAGCACATGACCACTACCGCGAGCCGGGGGACGAGGAAGAACGCGCGGCTGCAATTGGTCCATTCAAGGTCAAGTTGCGTAGGTATGGCTATCGTTAGTGTTGATCAACTTGATTAAGGGAAAATAGTCGATATCGATAAAATGGATTTTAGCATTATGAAAAATACTCAATTAAAATCATATACATATTATTTAATCAAAATCAATCAAGTACAAAAATAGAGAGTAGGTATTCTGTTATTACCCATTGATTTTTAAAATGTATTAATTTGGTATGTGTTTTTCGAATTAAAGTTTTAGGGTCTTGATAGTTCTTTGTAAAAAATGATAAACGAGCGTCTACATAAGGATCCTAAATACGACTAGGATACTTTGGTGTATTTCAGAGTTGGTGTATACCCGTGACATACTTATCATTAAGGAGATCCAGTGGCCATCGTTGGTTTTCTTCATCCGTTCTGTTTCACCAAATGATACTTTCTGAGTGCAATGTTGCTGAAAATATCAAAATCGTTATATGTATGCCTGTAATATTTGAGGAGTTCCCACAATTTTCATGGGATTCCATCATTAGATCCTGACCTGATGACCATGTGACCACCTGGGCAATATACCCTTTCAAACAAAAGAAGAATTGTCCTAATCGGTCCAGGCGACTTTGAGTAATCGGGGAATAGATATATATTAATAAAAAGGTTTCCGACGAATTTAGAACATCCTCCTTTTTTGAAGTTGGTTAAAAATAAAAATAGGTAGAAAAACAAAGAAAAATCGGCAAAAAGTGAAGTCATTGCCAGGAAAGAGACTTGTGATAAGTTTGAATTGTGAAGCTCCGTCAATTCTTATGAGATAATGACTGCTGGACATAGAATTGACACGCTTAGTTCTATGTCCAGCAGTGGACACGCTTGGTTTGTTTAAGACGTTTTGACAACACCAGCTCTAGTAGTTGCTGCTGAGGTGGCTCGTTGCTCTGTGGTATAGGTCGAAACGCAGTCGTCTTAATATAAGTTAGTTAACTGTCTAAGTAATTCCGACAGCGCTTTTGAACCTCACTTTATCAGTACTTTATGAAGAATTAAAGTTCTTTGGTTTAACTTGAGGTGTTTGGGGATAAAGTTCGATACGACTGCGATACTATGAAATGTGAATTGGATACTAAATAAATGTTTAGCGTTTACGTAGTATGTGCCAGACATTTATCTACCATGATAGCGATAAAAGGATTGTGCCAAGGAAAAGCTGGCGAATCAGGTTTTCTTTTGTGTAGTAACTAATATTATTCACCAATTCGTTTAACAAAACGAGAGATAAGGTAAAAATAATACAAAGAAACCTTACTGTAGCAGTTCATCTATACTTATATAATATTATAAAGCTGAAGAGTTTGTTTGTTTGTTTGAACGCGTTAATCTCAGGAACTACTGGTTGAAATAGAAAAAATCTTTTTGTGTTGGATAGTAGATTATATATCGAGGAAGGCTATAGGCTATATACCATCACGCTACAACCAATAGGAGCGGGGCATAAATGAAAAATGTTGCAAAAACGGGCAAAATTATTCCTTTTTGAGAGCATCCGTTGCGTGCGCTGCGTAAGCGGTTAAAATTACGCAACAATCGTGTATGAAGTGTAGGTAGGGTAAATGATAGGTAGCCAGTTGACGGGGGTGAAGCTGCGTGGGACAGCTAGGTAGGGTAGATGGGTAGGTTAAAGGGTAGATGGTTGATCAAAGCCGCGTGGGACAGCTAGTGTGAATATAAAAATACGGCCACCATACGGATACTAAATATTTACGGACTAATCTGATGATTCGATAAATCCATATCCCAAAACATGTACATCGTTTTCTTTCATACACCCATATATTAACTCATGCCAATAAAAACAGCGATGAACCAATACTTTTATAAGTCGAAGTCAGAGTCAGAAGCAGTGAAAGAGTTTCTATTGGCAGCCGTCGTTACTTCCTTTCTTTACGACATGTGTTCTGTGCAGTGGAGTGGAAATGTTGAATGTGCTTAGTTATCTGGAGGTCCTCAGGCAGGGGTGGCTAACCTTTGGGACGAGGTAAGACACAGACTAAAATGAAACGAGCAGATTAAAAATCTTATTTTTACAAGAGGTTCATGAAGCAAATAAACGTTATCGCGTTATGTATGTATTAACACACAAAATTAAGCATGTCTTTACCCGAATTATCCAACGTTGCCTCACCAGTCATTTCCAGTTTCCTCACTAAGTTAGATAAGCAAAATTATAAGTATGTGTAAAAATGTTGTTAATAAATCAATGTTTTGAGGATAAAGTTAATCGTGAAAAATTTATCGTGCGATGCTGCAACTATTTTAAAACTTATTTTGTTTACACTAATTCCAAAGTCCTTGGTACTATCATAAGTAAAATTAAAAACAAAATGTGAAAATTGTCTCAGTGGTGGATAAGTTTTGCCATCCCTGATCTAAGTTATCGCTCTTCGCTGATAGAGCTAACGATGGAAATAAATACAGAAGTATTTTACTTCATATAAAGAGAAAAGGAAATGGCCCATAAGCTGTAAAAATCGAATTTAGGAAGATATATAAAAAATATAAGAAAAATATTGAATGATTTGTTGACAACTATGTGCTAATTAGAAATAGTTTACGTTACTATATATCCTTAAAGAGGCTTTTGGTTTGCACACCATTGTAATTTTCCGTATTTTTCCTCGTTAATTAACCGTAATCGTAACGGGCAGGCTTCTTACATTTATTGCAAGAGCAAAGCAATAGCGATTTTTGCGCAATAATTGCTCTTCAATAGAGAAATTTTAGAGGTTTCGGCGGTTTTTGTTTTAAATAAATGCTTTTTACAATCAGCGAGTGATTAGCAAACGATTGTGTAGGACCTGCCATACCTACACTGTTGGGTATTGCGACTTTTATGACACGTTTGATCGGGCGATGATTGCTGATTGCTGTTTCTTATGTAATACGAGTAATAATGCGGAAAGTCGACGGCTTATGTCAGCCGTTCTCGTGGTGCTATTGCACTGTGCAGAATTTGTCAATTGTTTTTCGCCTATTTAATTTTAAGGACAGTACCTGGGCGACCGAATTCTGCTCGGGTGAAAATCGAGGAAACGACGTTTTCTAAAACGTAACCTAGCTAGATCGATTTATCGCCCCCAAAACCCCTGCATACAAAATTTCATGAAAATCTTTGGAGCCGTTTCCGAGATTCAGATTATATATATACATATACAAATACAAGAATTGCTCGTTTAAAGGTATTAGATTAGATGAGATACCATAGGTTTTTCTTCATTACATAACAAATATTTTTCTTTCTTTTTCAGGAAGTAAGTCAGCCATTTTCCTTCACAGCTTCAAAGGTATTTAAAAAAAAATACACTTTTATTAATAATTTAACAAGATGTAATTTTTCTTGCTCAAAAGCTCTATGCAGGTTGTATTTTTATCTTCCGCACAAACGTTACTAACAAATACTCGTTTTCAATAAGCTCAGATTCAAGTACTTTTCCGATAATCTTATTTCAGATCTTAATCTTTGAAGAAATCCCAAGTATAGCTTGCTCCACAGAGTAGCCATACAACACTTACGACCTACGTACTTATTATAATTTTAGCCGGCGCTCGTACTTAACTATTATAAGAAGCTGTGTCTACATACAAAGCGGTGCTTGTCCTAAGTTTGTAACATAATTAAGTAGTGTTCACGAGAGAAATGACGCGGGAGTCACGGTAATTAATAATAAGTCGCGTGGTTCGGCTAAGATGGTGACAAGGTGCTTGAGAGCAGTTTCTATGAGGAACTTCGCGTATGTTTAATAGATATAAATGTATAGTTTATCTCTTAACCACCTGGCGCCAGTCTCAGAGACTCTGGCGATTTTGATTTTCAAATTATTCTGTTACTATGCACGCGACGCGTTTGTGTGTCCATGTACTTATGCCGCTCCCCTGCCAGCTCAGTACGCCCCGTGGCCCCCGTGCGCTCGGCAGCTCCGGACGTATACGTGAACTCACGCCTTTTTTCGGCAGTAAGCAGAAACTACAGAACGCTACCTGGTATAATCCTTACATAAGTGCTCGAAACACACTTACACATACTCAAATACTCATTTTGCTTCATATAATACTCATCTGATCGTAATTTGAGAGATATTTTAATGGCAACCAGATTTTGTCGTGGGCTTCGTAACTTATGCCATATAAGACGTGTACTTTTCAAGGACAAAAAGTCATCATCGTCATAGTAGCCGAAAGACGTCCACTGCTAAACGTAGGCCTCCCCTAAGCGTCGCCACATTGACCGTTCCCGTGTATCCCGCATCCGGTGGATCACCGCAACCTTTACCAGGTCATCGGTCCACCTGGTGGTAGGCCTTCCAACGCAACGTCTTCCGGTTCGCGGTCGCCACTCCAGAACTTTTATGCCCCATCGGCCATCCGTTCTGCAAGCAATGTGCACTGCCCGCTACCACTTAAATTTGGCAATTCTTCGGGTTATATCGGTAACACTTGCGGATCTCTACAAAAAGTAGCCAATGATATTAATCAGAAATAGTGTTGTTTTCTATCAATTAATTAACTTTGGCTATCGGGTCAGTACTTCTAGATATGACTGCATGTATATAAAAAATTAGAATTTTACCTCTTATTGTTTACACTTACTCATATTCTGCCAAAATATCCGCTAAAATTAGTTTTTGATAAGAAATCTAATCTGATAATAGGCCAATTTTTTTCATCATGCATATCTTGTGTATATGGCCATATACGCTAGAGTATGCATAATGGAGCACGCATGTAAGGTGTATCTTACTGTACGGCGTCAGGTTGAATGTAAATGATGTTGAAATTATCGGCACATAACCAGTTATTGGCAAATACCATACTTACGGTGTGGACTGTGATGTGTGTAACTGTGTAGCCTCAAATTTGGATTAATACGAAAGATCTCTGAGATTGTGTGTACTGATCAATGCAGAGTTTGACTTTAGTTACGAACATTGTATTTGTTTTAATTATAAGTAACAACGTGATGCCTAAAAAGGGGGTAATTTTACTCAGGATTTTGTTCTTTCTTTTACTATGCGATTTCAAGGTTGGTTACCTTGAAATCACAAAAAACAACGATGTTGAGTACACAGTCATATTATTCAGTTATGCAAACACAAATGCACGGGTCAGTTGATTTTTCTTGTTTATTTAAGAGTTGGTTTCACTATGAAAGATGCCCATAATAATGAGTACATTTACCCTTTCTCAGTATTCTATGTCACGCCGTGTACAGCAATTAAGGTTATTTATAAAAAGTCGATTGTGACGCCTACTTAACCTACATATTTTTACCAATTTGACAAAGTGTAACACGCTTTCGAAAAAAATATCTAATTACAATTGACTGTAGTTTTCTGCTAGCTGTTTAATAACCCAACGTGAGCAGATGAAATGATATCTATACTAATATTATAAAGCTGAAGAGTTTGTTTGTTTGTTTGTTTGAACGCGCTAATCTCAGAAACTACGGGTTGGAATTGAAAAATTCTTTTTGTGATGGATAGTACATTTATCGAGGAAGGCTATAGGCTATATACTATCACGCTACAACCAATAGGAGCGGAGCATAAATGAAAAATGTTGCAAAAATATTCCTTTTTGAGAGCTTCCGTTGCGTGCGCTGCGTAAGCGGTTAACGTTACGCAACAATCATGTATGTAGTGTAGGTTGGGTAAATGATAGGTAGCCAGTTGACGGGGGTGAAGCTGCGTGGGACAGCTAGTGAAATATATTTTAAAAAAAATCAATGTCATAGCACGAGTGATATTTTGGCCCAGAAAGTATTCCATTATTCTCCTATTTCAGTACGACTATTTTAATGTTAGAACTATAAATAGTTATTCTGAAAATTGGCTGTCTATTATAGACGGATGTCTGGGAATCGCCAGAAAGACAGACGGTATGTGAACCTACGCAAAAGCTATATCTAAATTAGGATCATCGATATTTTCAACGTAGCGTAGGCAAGAGCCACCTTATGGCTCTTTTTGTAATGTTTTGATTAATTTTACGTCACGTCTTTTCCATGAAAATTAGATTTTTTTGTAATAAAGACGTTAATAACCTACCAGGCCAATTTCCTAATAAATAATGAATACCGTTTATCTCAATGTAGAAGACCAATTATGCGTTACTAACAAACTATGTCAATAGAGTACACAAACAGTCCGGCAAAAGAAAACTGCTTTGCCTTTACATAAATTAGCAAAAAACTCGTCGCAGAGGAACATTTTTTACATCACGAACTACACTCGGCTTTCTCTAAGAAACAGACCATGTTCCTTGTTTTATATCTTTTATGTTTCTATCCATTCAAATATCTGGGACATCTTTTCAAACAACAAAGGTATGGGTACTTCGTTCACCAAGTACCTCATAACAACTTGCAAACTCCAACAGTTGCCCTATATACTTCGCTGAAGTATTCTGGTACATGCTATTTCAGTGAGTTAATTATGTGTGTAGATTTACAACTGCCATCAGCCTTATTTAACTTTGTCTTGCAAGATTCGTTATGGGAAGTATCTTTTGCAATGAGAACATTGTCTGATGTTGAAATGGGGCCATTTTCTTTTATGTCATGGAGGTATTCTGATTGGGGAAATCTATTGAACCATGTGCAATGTGTACTTCATACATGCACACGACGAAATTTTTTTTTTCAATTTCTTTCTCCTTTGTTTGGTGTTTGTATTCTTTTGAAATGCGATTTTTGTTCTTTGTTTATTGTGTTATTTGTTTATTGGCATTTCAGCTCTTTATCTGGGATCGCAATACATCTGTGAGGTCTGTCTATAAGCAGGAACAACGATTTATCTTTTAAGGACCTCGTCGTTACATAACAACAAAAGCACGGGTCACTTGTAGTATTACATAGTTATTTATCGATCTGCGATGATCTCCAAGATTTACCAAGTTTGGCAATGTTGGTCCGTCGATGGTAACCATTCATTGCAGACCGAGGGACCTACGTGCTTCGGAATGCACATTAACCCGTTTGTAGATCTTTGACCTTGTTGGTCACCATTTTGGTATCCGCAGTTACATAAACTTTATAACTTCATCAGCTACCTACACATTGCATCGTACCTCAATCACGTGCAGCACATATACAACATTATGCTAAGCATTCATTCCTATGCGGTTGGTCCTCGTTAAATCTTCATTAAAGTGTAGACGAACCCAATGGCCGAGGTAGCTCAGTGGCGCTTGAGTTTCAAACTTTGTTCTAAACTGTAAGTTATAAGCGATAAGCGGGATACATGGTGGAATATATGGTTTTTGTATTATATTCCGGTAAACGATTAAAATTATTAACCAAATGTAATACTTCTCATTGATTTACAAAACATTAAAGGTGAATCATATTAACAGTTTAAATCCCTCTCCAAAGTTGTTATTCTATTCAGTGCCAATATACTGAGTTCCAATTAAATTAGTTATATTAGTTAGGTACTTACTTTGAAAAACAAGTTTTTGTTTTCCACAATCTTTCAAAACCATAACTGGAAATAGTTGCCACGCATAGTTGGTACCGTGTTTGTAGAATGAAAATTATCGCTTCACTATATGACAAATTGGCGTCAAGCGCGTTAGCTGCTGTTTTTGGTTGAATAAGTTAATAATACAGTGGAACGAAGAGTCATTTTGTTATGATTCGTCCGCCTTCGTGAGATAATTGTTCTATACTTCCACAAAATGGAAGGAGGGTGGGGATCGAAAGTAGATATTCCACAATGAAGCATTACTTAATTTTAATAATTTGTTCTATTCGTTTCAACACCAAAAGATTCTCTTCCAAAATGTCATTTCGAGAAAGCGAACTCTGCATGGCCATCCTAAATACAGCATTTGTGACAAACAAAACTTAAATTTTACTTACTTCTAATTTCACCACATCTTATAACTTACACCACACCGTACAAACTTGAGCTCTACTCCAAGTAACAGTAGTTCGACTTGAGAACTCGCGTCCTACTAGGTCGTGTCTAAACGGTGTCAAATCAACACTTGACAAGCGCTTAGGTCCCCTTTACACATTGAAAGAGAATTGACAGACAGAATTATAGTAGTATATCGTGTGTTTATTTTTGATGAGTGAATATTCTATTCTGTTATAGGTGGTGTGTAAATAAGGAATTGTATTTGTCTTGAAAATTCTAGTCTAATTCAACTTAGGCAAGTACTTAGTACAACTACTACGAGAGGTAGTTTCTAATATGTTTATCTTTAAAGCTACAGTGGTTGAGTCCTTTGATATGTACATATTATGCATTACTTCTTTTATTTCCCATTGAACCTTCTTGTCAAAAATAGTGTAGTAGTGTGGTATCAATAGTACAGGGATACCATATCTTATTATGGTATTATTTTATGTTAATTGTCCTTGTCACCTACTCTCTCTATTTTTGTCTAAATGCTTTTTCTGAGTGCGGCAAATAATGTCTAAACAGTCAAGGGCGTTTTCTGCTATCTTAGTACATAACCGAAGCGGCCAGCAAAAGAGGCATTGATTGACGAACGTGTAAATGTGGGCCGAGGCGAATCCGAGGCACACATACGTAAGTCTATCAATACCTAGTTGTGGCCAAGGCTTGTATAGTGCTTTTCTCAAATAATGCGTGACAATTAAAACTAAGTAGTACCTAGAACACATTTTGTTCAATACAATCCCTTTTCAAGATCAATGACGAACAACAATGACTTTTCCCGCGTTATAGTGTACATTTGTTTTTTTTTTTCAATAAACAGCTTTCTATTTGCAAGCCAGTTCGAAATTTAGATAAAACCCTCGATAAGTTACCTCTTTGGTTGCCATGTTTCGGAGTAAAAGATCGTTCCATTTTTAAATTACACGATAGAGATGAGTTTACTATGTAATTTATTTGGCCGCTAAACACGACAGATATGGATTCACATACAACTTTTGCCGGCTGCTGCTCGCATGTATTTGGCCAGTACAGCAATTTCGATTTATCTCAAAGAAGGTTGTCAAAAAAAGGCTCTGATTTCCAAGCATGTTTGTGAAAAATATATTTATTGTAATTTGTATATATATTGTAACACTACTGTAATACTTTTATTGTGAGTCTAAACTTATATTAATTTGTACACCATTAGGTAATAATACACTGTATCTATTTAAAATATTATTTGTAACCTTACTAACCTGTAATATGCAAATAAATTATTTGTTTTCATTAAAAATTCAACATCAATGCATCGACTATCCACCACATACAGGATACAGCTGGTAGATAGTTAATAACCTAAATAATTAACTAAACTAAAATTTTAATCATCTGATATTCGTGGGGACGCTTCATTGCCTGTTAATCATAGCCTGAATTGACTCGATTTATGCCTGTGTTAGCGATAACTCATGCCCCACGTGACAGTTCGCGATAGCTATCAGTATCTATGTGATTAGATTGTATTGTGTTATAAGTATATGGGGTATTGGGTTTTAAGTATTTTGTAAGTATGGTGTTTAAGGAGCAAATGACATGGAAAATAACTAACAATATAAAAAAAAATCGAATCGAATTAATCTTTTATGTAAGTCCGGCAGGCTTATTACTTAGGAAACAGCAATCAGCAATCATCACGCGATCAAACATTTTTTGTCATAAAAGTCGGTGTTGAAGATGAGGAAGGGCTTGTAGATGAAAACACGTTTTCATTGATCACAGAAAGTTTTATGACGATTCTTTTTTGCACAACTGACAAATCACATTTTTCCTTGTAAAAAGAATAAAATAAAAAGGAAACAATTACGTATACAAAAAAGGTTTGTTGGTTGTCGCCATTAGTCGACATTACCTGCATTGTAGGTATGGTAGGTCCTACACAATCGTTTGCTAATCGCTCGTTGTTTGTAAAATGCCCTTATTTCTAAAAAAAATCGCCGACATCTCTAAAACTACTGTATTGAAGAGCAATTATTGCGCAAAAAATGCTATCGTTTTGCTCTTGCAAGATACGTAATAAGCCTGCCTGTTCTTCAAAATCGTTTTCAAAAAGTTTTACAAGTTAATCGGGCCTTGTTTTAGCTAAAATAAGTGACGATCTGAAGGCATAACTATTATATTGTAGAAAGATAATTACGGTTTTTCCATTTGTTTTTTAGAATTCACAAAAACCTAAATCTATTTACAATGCTTAGACTCACTTAATAATTTACGAAAATAACTTTTGTAACAAATTGCACTTCTCATATCAATTCCAACCTTCAACCTGCCCTGTTATTTACGGGATAAACACCCCAAAAAATAACACCCATATAAACATATTTTTATTTCGCAATCTACCCTTAACATTTCTATCAACACAACCCAATTTATCATCACATGAGGGGGTTAAACCACCCGTTTCGTTTCCAAATAACCCCTTAACGTTCACGTGTCATAAACCCTTAAACGTAGCGTGTAAAACCTCTCTTATACCGACATTAGGAATAAAGTGGAGTTGGGGGGTGTCTTGGAAGTGTTTGGGTCCCCATTAAATGCTACGAAAAGGTGTCTAGCATGTTGGAGAATTGTGATCATCATCATAACTTTAACCGAAAGACGCTTGCTGTAAGACAAAGGCAAACCCAAAGCGTCCCCACATCGAACGGTCCTGTGGTTTTTCGTTTCCAGCGGATTCCCACGGGCTTCATTACGTTATTAGTACTCCATTTCAGAACCCTTCCAAAATGGTGCTGCATTGTTTTTAATGTTGTTAAGACGAAGACAGTCACCAACGACCTTGAGTGAACTAAACGCGCGCTTGTTTCACACCCGCGCGACCCAAAATTCAATAGTTTTCAGTTCTTTCCCTATTATTATATGACTTGAAATGAAAACCTAGATCAAGATGTAGATACTTAAATTGACTTTGAGATGGTGAAAATTTTAATTACAATACGCCCGGTAGTTTTGGTGCGATTGTCGTTTTTTTGTCCGTGTTAGATAAGTTTAGAAATTAATTACACTATGTTATACGAATAAAATTAAAAATTTCAATGAATATTGTCTCGTTTGATTTTTTATTAAATGCGTCTAGCCGTTTAGACGTGATTCTCATTTTAAAGCGTATTTGCGTCGAGACCGATGTTTGCAGTGAAAGCCAGAGCCCCACAGAAAACCGTTGGATGTAAGAAGGAACTAGTAGACAATTTGAATTTCTATAATAAACTTTATTTACATAAGAAAAAACATACATATTCATTGATTCTCTGACTCTTATGCTAGGTGAATGCCCTGTGTTACAGGAGCCAATAAATAAGCAAAAACAATTTTTGAAATACCTTAATGGGACCGTAATTATGGGATTGATATGTACTACCAAAATGTCACATGACCAATTAAAAATCCGATTGCAGTTTTGAGATATCGATAATCGCTATCTATCGTTGCTAGAAGCTAATGAAA
Organism: Orthosia gracilis; assembly: GCA_947562075.1. Classification (NCBI taxonomy): domain Eukaryota; kingdom Metazoa; phylum Arthropoda; class Insecta; order Lepidoptera; family Noctuidae; genus Orthosia; species Orthosia gracilis. Next base: position 23,230,097 of record OX387275.1, read on the forward strand.
TTTCATAGCTGAATGCACACTTCACTTCACTTACACACTTCTTTTCACTTTATCGAAGCCCCCTTACGACGCCGATGGGTCGATGTGGCGAGGTTTGCGACGCCTTTCAGTGGACGTCTTTTAGCTGTGATAATGATATCTTAAAAATCGATCAACTATTTCGATAACTATAACGACCACAGTTTATTTTTTGATAATATCTTGAACTTTTCTACTTTCTCATGTCTCGCATAACGTACCCAAATCAACATTAGCCGACTAGTCATTATAAACTTAAAAAAAAACTGTTTTTTTTTACAAAAAATATACAACCAACTTCAAAATGAAAACACTAAAAAGTGAAAAATAACTACAATTTTGAAAGTCGATATCAAAAAAATAAGAAAAAAAAGCAAGAACACTGACTTTCGTCGACGTCGGTTGTATTTTTATATAAAAAGTTTTTGTTTATAGATTTCGATTGCAGCAATCCTGAGAAATCTGCCGTCTTTTATTAAAGAGTTCTGTTGTTTATCTCCAAACTTATTCATCAGTTCTAGGTCAAATTTAAAATTTTAGGTCTACATTAGAAGCTTTCAAATAAAAAAATAACCATCAAAATCGCTTCATCTGGTAAAAAAATCAGAGGTAACACAGAATAAAAATACAGTCAAATTGAGAACCTCTACCTTTTTGAAGTCGGTTAAAAATACATTACCTACACAAACTCACTAGACGAATAACAATTACAATTCCTTCCAGCCAGACTTGAACCCACAATGTTGATCGTTGTACTTGAGCAGAACACTTAACGTCGAGCCCAGCTATATAGTTTTAAACCAAGATTAAGGAGCGCCTCAAGGTCGGCCATTTTGTCACTATACGGTTAGTCTGTGTCTTCATTTAAGTAATTTACGTTGTAGTCCAGCATCTATGCAGATTCATAGCTATTTGGTTAATTAATTATAACATTTTTGGTATCTTTGAAACGCCCTTTAAGCAAATGTGTTCGTTAAAATTTACGAGTATAACCATTTAGTGAATAAATTGTAAGTAATTTTGTACATTCAAAACGCTTTAAGTCCAAAATTGTACACTTAAATCTATCTTTGAATAATTAATTTTATCTTAATAAATTTAAATTATTTTAAATAAAGTTGATAACAATTCTCAACTGCTGATGCTGTTGTTATTAACATAATTTTGAAAACCACGTTTGCCTCCTATTTTAAAATTAATAAAAAATACCCAAGAATGAGAATAACAAATTAGGTCATGAAGTTTTCAGAATAGGGATTTAATTATTTTATTTTAAAATAATTTCATAATGATGATAGTAGATGAATGAAACAAAAGTGAGACGAACGAGACCATTCGATGTGGAAAGGCTTACATTCAGTAGTAGACGTCTTTCGGCTGATGATGATGAATCAAAAACAACACAATTAAAAGACATATAAATTTCACATACGATGGTTGTATTGATCAGCAACTATATTTAAAAAACCAATAAAAATATCTTAATCCCATATTTCAGAACCCTAATTCACAAGAAGATATATCCAGCCAAGTAAACGATCTCAGAGGGTGGCGGGTTATAGGTCGCTCGAAGAAAATCAATTTACTCACTATAAATCTTTTCCTCTAAACGTTTAGTTCTCTCAACAATCTTATTTTACTAATACTACCCTGCCCAGTTTCCTAAGACGCCCAGTTAAGTTAGTCTAGACATTTTCTTACAAATATAAGTTGGAAACGAGCTTCTAGGAATATAATGTGTACTGACTTCATGAAGGCCGTATTGTTTTCTTATGAGGTCAAGACCGGGTTTTTATCGATTATCAATCTTAATATCGATATTATCATTTTGTAATAAACTAACGTTTGCCGCGGGTTCACTTACGCGACCGTGTCACATGAACCGTAAATTTTTAACATCCGACAAAAAAAAGAGTGTTATAAGTTTGAAGTGTGTATCTGTGTGTTTGTGTATTTGCTTATTTGTGTATCTGTCTGTGGCATCATAGCTCCTATACGAATGAACTGATTTTGATTTAGTTTTTTTTTTTATTTGAGAGATGACTTTGTCGAAAGTGTTCTGAGCTATGTTTGATGGAAATCGGTTCAGCCGTTTAAAAGTTATGTGCATTTTACTTTTTGAATCGGGGTATTTTTGGAAAATAAAGTGTTATAATTACGTGTTTCGATATATAATCGACAGTAGTGTAGTTTAAAACGGGTTGATAAATCTCGGGGATTTCATTTTTTCGTATACGTCATTGGAACAAATCAATATGGCATTCAGAAATAGCTTATCTTTTTCAATTTAAGAATGTTTACCGTATTATACAATATTTAGAAAATAAATTATACCTCTTGATAATATTTAGTTAAGTGGACCGATGACCTGATGAAAAAAGGAGGTTATTAATTCGACTGTATTTTTTTTGTGTGTTTCTCCTCAGTATTTTTTACTACAAAGAACCGATTTTGATGATACTTTTATTTTAAAACTGGTGCTTGTCATGTGGTCCCATTTAAATTTCATCAAGATCTGATGAAGAAATTCGGAGATATACATCAGAAATCTTGAATAAATGACGGCTAATCACTCAGGATAGCTACAACTGCATGTCTGTTTATTGTTTACACCATTCATAACATAACATCACTGGTACCCTCTAAAGGAGTACGCAGGTGTAAACAGTTCACTCATCTACCCTCATTCCACCGGTTTTGTTTAAGTTTCATGTTATTGGGTTATTACGACCCAATTCCAGTCACCACTCACCATTACTGAAATGTATCGATAAATCTACTACGACAAATTCACCCAAAGGGCACTATTATTAATTCCTGAGGCTTTTCAACGCTTATCTCCTAAAGGGTCTGTGTTAATCGTTATAATAGTCGGGTCACGTTGTCAAGCAAAAACATATTGGGCCTAGTTCTAATCGCCTAGCGCCTCTGGAATTTGAATGAACAAATTGGTTGAATTGAGAGAGGTTGACCTGTTTTTATCTTTTTGTTTAAGGAGTCAATTTGACTTTAAAATGTATTTACTTTATTAGCTTCGTATTTTTTATAATTTGTGTGAGTGATGAAATTAGCTTAAGCGATATCTGAATATTGTCATTAATTCCGAGCTAAATAATTCCAAAGCGATGGCCATGTAAGAAGTACTCTATATTTTATTGAATTGCAACCGCTTCAGGCTAAATAATAAAGATTAATGTCTAAAAATGTCCACCGACAGGCTAAACACAGCAACGCTCTGATGACTGAAAACTGAAAATAAAATACAAGTCCAGTTCTAATAATTCATATTAAAAAGTTTATTGCTCAACACAGTACAAAATCATACATTTACACCGCGTTGCACCAATTCAAGTACGCAAAATTACTATTTCCATTTAAAAATTATGTTCAGTTTTCTCACTAAAATATTTTTAGAGATTTTTTGTAATACTTATTTTATATTTAGTTCAGGTTACAATGAAAACTAACATCAAAATAGTTGGGAAAAGGCTAGGCAGATTAATTGGTTTGGGTATCTACTCGTATTTTAGATATAATTCGCCTAGATATACATATTAATATTTCTACATACAAGTAGAAATATTAAAAATTTTATTACCTTATCCTATCAAACAGAACACTTACCTGACATCACCCCCATTACTTACGTAGAATGCAATATATCCTTCGGTTAGCTGTGGTGTTATCTACGGTAAACACCTTCGCTCAGCTCAAGCAGAGGTTTGTATAAATTATTGATGCGTTAATAATTTACCACTCGTCATTTTCTCGCAGTGTCGTTACAATTGCTAATGATACGCCCTACTCGTCTTGGAATCAGAGAAAGGCAAATGAGTTCAAAATACAACCGGAAGTATTTTGAAAGTAGGGTTTGGCGTCGATCGTAATCGATAAAGAAAAGTTTGTATTGAAGTAAGTGCACTTAGTTTTATGTCCAGATAATTTATTGATAGCTATGTTCTACAGGGAGCTGAAATGTATATAAAGACTGGAATATAATATAAAAGTTTGGAATAAATTCATTAGCTATTGTATTTAAGTGATAAGAAGATAGCACTGCTTTGGTATGTAAATGTTTTCTAAGATACTCACATGGACAATTATTTCATCTGTATCATATTATTCACATGTAGAATTAATCACATTTAGTAAACGATAACATTTGTTTCACAAAAAATTTGCTCTTAGCTAAGATAGCTAGACATGATAAAAATTAGGGATTGTCTCGAAAAAAAAATTACTCAAAAACTTGCGTATCAATATATACGATGAAATTACTTTTGTTAACAAAAACACTTAGAGACAAGCTTTTTTTATTCCTTTTGGGACTTCCTCAGGGAACTGTTTTGTCCCATTCTGGCATTTTCCTTATTTATTTGTTGGTAAATGCTTTGTGTTTGTAGCTCAAGGACTTAAGAGATTAAACAATCATTTTCATTTCTGGTTTCCTGGGAAAATAATCAATTCTGTGATCGGAACATCTGCTGTCTCTTGTAAAATATTTTATGGGTGCCAAAAATAAAGAAAAAGCAATCATTTATATTATCAGAGACTTCAATAGGCTTCTAGAAACAACAGTACTAAAATACTCCCTAATCATAAATACAGATCATGATTATTTAGACCATCAACTCATAGTAAACATAAACTCACGCCGTTTTCCCGTGGGGCTAGGTAGAAACTACAGAACGCCAACTTCTACGATGTTTATATACTCCTTTTGCTTCACTAACGTTCATAAACCTAGTATACATGCACGCCGGTATGATTACCTGCACACTTGACCTTTCTGAAGAACATCACCATAAAGATCCGTGTATGTTCTTCTACGGCGTTTCCACTCATATCTGCCAATTTTTGTAACGCTTTGCCTTTAAAAACCTTTTGTGAGTTGGATTTCATTCATCCTCTCAACATAACCTATCCTTCCAAGCATACTCTTTTAAATTAGTATCACTACATATTCTTACAAAAAAGTTTCATTATAATTTAGTTATCACTGAACAAGCAAAAGTTCAAGTGTTTGTACGTCGAGAATGCGACACAACAACTGAAACAAACAACACAAAAGTTTCTTCCATAAAATTTTCTTTCTGTAATTCCAAAACAAATTTACTTAGCCGCCTAAACAGTTGGAAATGTAATAGCCTAAGATCCCAATGCTAAAATATGCAGGTATTTTTGATGAAACATCATTCTTGAAAGTAGCCGTAATATATAGCTCCTGCTAATTAACAAACATAGGTAATTGCGGCTAAATATTGCCAGGCAACCCTGCAGCAATCTATTCTACTATCAAGTGACATTCATGAAAAAAATTTATTATTAAAAACAATATACTTGCAGATTTTAGCGGTGGGATTTAGTACTAATGCAATAAAAATAAGTTACAATGCAATGAATATGGAGGTGTTTTCATGTAGACGAAGCCGGAAAAACCAGACAGTGATTTTGTAAGTGCAAATTTCCGGCAAATTCCCAGTGTAGTATTTAGTTTCTTTCTTGTTTGTGGCTAACTGTTTAGTGTCCAGACAAATACCGAGGGATTTAGTTGGTCTGTTTGTAAACTTGTCTAGCACAATTTTGTTTTGTCTGGTTGGATTTAATTTAAGTTTATTTTTGTTGCATGTTTGGTTTTTTTTCTAAACGTTATTCAATGCCTGTGTAATTTGCAAAACTAGCATATTCTTACAGTGACCCAGGTTTTTATCAGTAGCTAGAAATTTATTTCACGAGATCGTTCTACCGAGAGGAAAATTGTCCTATGTCCTACTAAAGTCCAGGTCTTTAAATAAACTTGTGCCAAATGTCATTCAAAATGATTCAGCCACAGAGCCGTGAAACATTCAAATATCTGAGCACGCAAACAATAAGTGAACTTAAACGATTGAAATCGGATACACTCGTCATGAGAATTCAATCTGTGGATTTAAAATCAACTTCTATAAACTCATTAATGGAATCCTCGATCCGTTTGATCTCATTGCATTATAAATAAACAGGTGCATCCGTAGAATGGCCGCCATTTTCCTCTTTCATTTCTTCACCTCTGATAATTCTTAATGCAATCCTCTTGGCATCGTTTGTGGATAATGTCATGCTGGATATGAGGGTTGCATTGATCTGTGTAATTTAGTTTTCTTTTGTGCAATATTGCTTTTACATTTTCTTACAATCCTGTTTATAATATAATATCACTAACACTCCGCAATGTTAGGCAGAATTGTGATTCAAGCAAATTTCATCAGTTATTACAAGGGGTGACCGCGAAAAGACGAAATTACTTATTATGGAAAAAACACAATAACACTTTGCTTGACAAGAGAACCCAAAACCTCAAGCTTAGCAGTAGTGCTTGGGACCACTAGACCAATGAAAATATTGATCCAATTTTATAATACAACAAAATCAGTATTTTAGACTCCTAAACCATTTCCTCAACAGAATAACTAGACCATGGTATAGCTTGACTCTTAACCTAGGACGGATCTAGTTAAGTTTAATCAAAGCCACACTTGCAGTAAAGGGAATGAATATGTAAGAACTGAATAAACGGTGCGACGAAAGAATTGCAAGGTACCCACATAAATGTTTACAGATTTCTTAAGATTTACATTTTACGAGAGAAACTATAGAATATCTTAGGAATTCTCTCGTGCTGCTTTAAACAATCTTATTATGCGCCACTTATTTCCAAATTCTATCGTACTTTTAAGAATCTCGGTTGAATTTTTTACACTTATCGCAAAATTTATTTGTAGCTGCTTTTTCTTCTCCTTCTCTGTATGAGAAGAGGCCATGGACAGTAATTACAGACGGGTATTTTCTTTTCATAAAAATCAGTTTTTTAAATGTTTATCACAATTATTTTCGTTATAAATAAGCCACTAATATTAAATGCAATGGCTGAGCACTGACCTAGTTTTTTACGAGGGCATAAAATTTTCAGGATTAACATGGTGTTTGTCGTTAAAACATGGTAGATAATGCTTCCCATTACTATAATTTATAACACCACAATGAAATAATAATTTACCAGTTACTCTATTAATAATAATTTAATAGTTATCACAACTCCAATGAGTATGGGATCCATTAATAATTTAGTTCCTTCAATAGTTCCTCGATTGATATGGCTTCGAACTTTCACCAGATACAGATAGGGTCCTGAGCTCATAAAAGTTTGAGAAGGAAGTGGATGGCTCGTACGATGCTTATTCAACTTCGTACTCAAGTATATTTGTTCCTGACTTTGAATTGTAATGAACCTAGTTGGGTCAAGTTATAAATATATACCTACTATTATTGATTTGTGTACTTCGATGATTTTATTATTTCTCTCATGTTCCTGACCTAGTTCTGGTGTAATTATATTTCATGCCGTTGTAGTTTTCTAAATAGCTTTATGAAAAGGCTTTTATTTTCTATCTAAGTCATATTGTGTATTATAAATGAATTGCATAGTTTTCAGAAAAATGTATTCTTAAATAAGATTTCTTATATAATTCTTTGATTTGAAAAAACACATTGATTTTTTTCACAAGACTGATAATATTTTTGCTTTATCGAATTGAGTCCTTGTATTGCCGAGGTTGGTCTGATGATGGGTGGCATTCCTCACATACAGTGATTTATGCATCCCTTGGATGGCGGTTAGTCCCAAATGTAATTTTTAGATCTTTGATAGTCGTTATAGGTAGTCAAAAGCCAGGATATCTGATACTAGTCTTGCCAAGGGGTGTTACTCAGTTATTGGGTTGTGATATAACTGAGTAACACCCCCTGATAGATAGTAAAATAAATATAGTATTATAATCCGGTATGACTAAAACCAAAATAAATAGGGAAAAGTCAGGCAGATTAAGTCATGATAAAATAAAATGCAGCCTTTCAATGCAGCGTCAAATACCTAACTCCACTTTAAAATTGGACTTAGCTGTAGATAGATAAAGGAGCCGCAGCCTTTATGCAAAACTGTCCCAGTCGTGGAGAATGCAATTATAGAGAAGTGCTAATAGTTGAGAATTTTTCATTTCTCCAGCGCTAAGATCTTAACTTTATTCTGCGGTTAACTTAAAGTTCAATACGTAAAATAATATTTACTCTTTTGAGCATGTACTTTAAAATTTTTTTCATGTGACAATTTTTTTTTTGACTTCCTAAAAGGCATAATGTGCAATTAGCCTCTTTTTGGATGAGCTATGATTTATAAAAAAAATAATTGAAACTATTCATTTATAAATTTGACTTTATCTTCCTTTGGTAAAATTTTCTTCAACGTTTCATATAGGAAACAAATTTAAATTCATACTACGAATTCGAAATTACAAATTAAAAAGTAATTACGTTATTTTAATCCACAACATTTTTCTTCTCCAAACAAAACCATTGATCAACAAATGTCAACTTTATACTTATAGAATTAAAGCCTGTGAAGTTCCTTTAACAGTTTGATGGGGTAGTCAATGAAGTTGTCAGTTGGCACGCGTTTCGTAATTACCATACATCGCAATGCCTTTGAGTTTCGAACAAGAATTCTATGCAAAGTTCCTAGTAGGGTAGCAATTCTGAAGGAGCATTATTTATTCTCGAATCGTATGTCTCTGTTTGAATTCTCCAGTTGATTTGTTCTGTGTTCTGTGCTTCCTAAATTATTTCCCATGGGGTGTGAAGAACATTGGGTATACAAGTATCATGTGAGATTGCTAATATAATTTCCAATTGTTTGGTCCCTTAACGCATAATGCAATTTGAGGATACAAAAGAAAAACGGTAGTAATCCATGTCCCAATAGTATCGAAAGAAACAGATTTCAGTATACTACGGTACTAGTATTACGCACTAAATTGGACCAACATGTCTGTGTCTAAGGGATATCATTCATTGATACGCGGTTCACGTAGCGCAAACCGAGGCAAGAAATTGACTAAAGCAAAAGGGTGTGTGAAGAAAATAGACCTCTCTTGATTTAAGTACTTTCTGTATCGATCCTCTAGTTCTCTAAGAGGCAGACTGTCCTCAAAGTGGGATTGTATCAGCGAAAATTATGGCCCAAAATGCTACCAAAATTGCCCGAGGTAAGTCCCAAACTTTTTGGACTTTTTACAAACATCGTTTACAATACGCACTAAGGTATTTTACTTTATCTAAACAGTGTGTGTAAGTGGGATAGAAATACCAACTATCTACAGTAGTCATAGTAGATCTTTGTGTCTCTGAAGTTGGCTGCAAGACCCTGCGCAATTTCTATTTTTGTGTCAATGTTGAAGTAGAAGATAGCATTGTATAACTGCCTCTTTCACTCGCATACATTTGTCGCATCGCCCTATCTCGCTTACTGTCAGCAGTATACTTGGTACTTACCGAGATATTTTATTTGCTATTTTAAACTGCTCAAACAATATATCTTTCTTTATTTACGCTACTAAATAACATTAGTTCCGTCATAATAATGCCTTTAATGCCCAGTGCAACAGTATTTATTTCATGAATACTGTGAGTGGCTATAATAACTCTTGGCGTATTAAGGTAAACTTCCGTGCACAGCGGCTCCGGCGACACTTATGCCGCGACACTTGTGTGGGAATTTGCGGAAAGAAGGTCTTAAGCGCCGTAGTGATAGTACTGCAAAAAAGCCTAAGCGATGGGTATACTTATATACACGGCAATTACGCGGTAGAGTCAAACTGCCGCGGCTGCTTTGGTCGAAATGTTCTAGGGTCTACCTTCTTTTCCCGAATTTCAGTGTCGCTGCGACAGTGACAACGGTGCCGCTGTTTTCGGTGGCAGTGAGTCTTAGCTACTCATTACGTTTAATTTGCAGTTTGTTTCGCTTTTGACTGCACCAGTGGGGTTTGTAAATATGTTGGTAATTGCAGTTTTTTTGTGCAGTTAACTCTTAGGAATAGTACTTGATGAAAATATTTTGATAGGAATCACTTAAAACTGTTAAACTGTTGATAGTATTTTTTATAAAACTTTTATTTTTTATTTTATAAAACTTTTTAGTAACAAACTACAAGATGAAGGTACAAAATACTTTACGAGAGTTTTCATTTTTAATTCACCACCATCTTTTTACAATGTTTTGTGGTTGAACCAAACAACTGTTTTTCAAAGCCTTTTAGAAAACCATTTGTGTGTGCCACCACAATATAAGCAAATAATTTTAGCTTTTGGTGTCTTTTTTTAATCAAATAAAAAAAGGTTGATGGAGTATCTTACTGAATCAGAAAACTTTGTTATCGAAAACATTCAAATTCGTTGGGTGGCCAGAGACCATACAATATTGATATCACTATACATTTCGATCTATCGAAGCCTCATTTGATTTTAATACTTTTTCTTGTACCTTTTCAATACTATAGGTTCACCATAAATCTTAGTTTCCTATAAAAGACTTACCCGTAAGTTGTGGCCCTTATCCTTAAGATTTCTCTGCCATGAATTCACTCCACGCATGTGCGACGTGTATCAAGTGTCAAGGTCATTGGATAAATATTTCAGGAGGAAGGAAATAGAATGAGTAAGCTCAGAAGTCCTACCCAGCACTAGGAATATCGAAATACTTGGTACATGGAAGGCAGACTGATAGGAATTTAATGAAGAATATGTATGTAGAGGTGTGTTCTTGATGTAGGTGACCTGGGGGTGGTTGTTTATTTTATGTTTTAACTTAGAAGTTAATTAGGATGTTGTTTTTGGTTTCTAAACCAAAAAACACACATCTTATAGCTCGCTCGCCATATTCCTTCTCTTTTCCTCATTCACATGATCTTTTCTTCTCTCCTCGCTGCGTTCACATTTCCAATAATTTTTCAGTACTTAGTTGCGATTCAAACTACATTCTACATGTATGTAGTCTTTATTTGTCATCGACACGCTAAGAAGAAAATGCTTAACCGGTTTAATTCCGTAATTACCGAAACAATTAATAAGCCAGTGTGACTCGCGTGGATCCATGTTACGGGCACTCAAGGGTTAATAATGGTTTCCGACGAACGTACGACCATAGTCGTGTGTTACGATTGCAAGAATTACACTGGCTTTTAAGAAACGCTTGTGGGTTATTATTGGAAAATATATTTAGTAAATTAAGTCAAAAAACGTATTAAGAGTCGACGTACATGAGTTTTTTTTATTTTATTTAACAATAATCGCGTTTGACCACTATTTCGCTTGATGGTAAGCGATAATGAAGTCGGCGGTGAAGCACGCTTGCCCAGAAATAACCTATTCACTCTTGACTTGTATACACCAGGATTGTAGCTATCAGGAAACAAATACTCCGGCAGGGAATTCCACTCCATAGCTGTACGCACAATTAAAGTATTCGCAAAACACTATGTAACGATGGCGCATTGCCGTGCGCCTTGCCGTGCGTCTTGTAATACGATGATGGAAAGGGCTAGGCGGTATCAAATTGTACAGTTCCATCACACACTCCCCGAAACGTAACCGATAAAAAACCGTTAGGCTGGCAACTCGGCGTCGATGTTCGAGGCCCTGGAGCTTTGAAACGACCAGTCTTTCGTTGCCAATTAATCTCTTATCCCGTCTGTCAATCGACTCAAGTGCGTCAAGCTGGTATCTGGCTGATCCATCCCAGAGATGAGAGCAGTACTCCATGCATGACCGAAATTGCGCTTTTAACAAGTAGAAAAGCTGTTCCGGCGTGAAGTCCGTCTCACCCTTGCAAGGATCCCTAACATTTTTTGCAGCCAGCTGAGCCTTCGCCCCAATGAATGGACCGAAATTGAGAATTTACATGGGCTTTAGGTTCGTTCTATTACACTTATAGTTTTCTGTGCTCACCTATTTTGTGGTTGGGATCCCACTTTTCTTGGGAACGACTATTTATTTTTTATTTGGGCCTTGTTTGTATTTTATTAGGCTACTGATTCACCCGGCGCCGTGTGTAATTTTAGATAAAGGTACCCTACTTTATTGCAAACGGATCTTGTATATTGTTTTTTTTATAGTAAAAATGTTTATGGTTCTTGGAATATGAAGTATGCATAGGAGAAAAATAAATAAAAAAGTGAAATTACTTATAGAGGACATACAGTCCTAACATTGTGTTGTCTATCTATCTATATTTATATATAATAGCGAAAAGTCACTCACTCACTCATCACGAAATATCGAAAACCGCTTGACATATAAATATGAAATTTGGCAGGGAGGTTCCTCCAGTGACATAAGTGCGCACTAAAAAAGTTTTTTTTGGAAATTGGACTCATAAGGAGGTAAAAGGGGTCGAAAGTTTGTATGAAATATCTACAGTTTGTAAATTGGACACTTGAAATTTTAAATTTACGCTCTTGATACATAAAAAGAATTCATGAATTGATTGGTTTTTGGTAATTCCACACGTGAGGGAGTAAAAAGGGGGTTGAATATTTGTATGAAATTTCTACAGTTTGTAAACTGGGCACATGAACATTTAGATTTATACTCTTGATTGATAAAAAGAATTAATGTATTTATTGGTTTTTGGAAATCCTACCCCTAAAGGAGTAAAATAAGAGTTGAAAGTTTATGTGAAATTTCTTCGGTTTAGAAGGTAAAATATTTGAAATGGATAAATGAATTAATTAAGGAGGTGAAAAGATAGGAATATGTTGGACTGTTTATTTGAAACTTTGCATAAATACTAACCTAAGTAAATAGTAAAGGTTTTTAAATGCAGGTTAATTTTAAGATGCAGGAGAGAACTTAGAAGGGATTTTTAGAAATGCATCCCTTAAGGGTGTGAACAAAAAAGTCATCTGTAGGATAAAATACGGATCACGCGAACGAAGTCGCGGGCGTAATGCTAGTAAATTTTAATGACGTCATCGAAAAAAAAAAGGGAACAGATGGGCAAAGACCAGACGGGATGATCTGAATGCCTTGTAAGTTGGGTAGGCCTTTCAAAGTCAAAGTCAAAATGTCTTTGGTGTGGGATGCAACATGTGTCGATACCCATGCGCTATCCCATCTTCTTAGCACGGCGGGCTGTGCTGGGTTGGCTGCTGCTGGTGCAGATAACCTGAAATGGCGCAAATACAAAAACTTTATTACCTTAACCTACCTACCTTATTAACCTTTTACCTTTATGGTATGCGTCGTGCTTGGCGCAAATAAACAATGTTTATTTATTTTATTTTTATTTTATTTGAAGTTATATGTTTGAGCCGGTTGAAAATTAGATCCATAGGATCCTAGTGCTCAACGAGTTTTTCGAGACATTAGCAAAAAGCTCGTCGACTCTTAACATACCATTCAACGAACGACAAATTCAATCATGCCATTCAACGTGGCAATGCTGCCAGCGTTCTGGGCACATTTCCCATTGTCATCGAGGCGGACGAATTTTTTGATACGCAGTGAGCCCTTTACCCTGTCCCCTTTGTATATAAGTTTGTTTTGTTGTCTTATGTTTTATAATACTCAATTATATATATTATAAATGAAAATAAATATTTAAAAATCTTAAAAAAAAGTAAATGTGGTTTTATGAAGAGTTTATGATGCACTTCTGAATATGGATCCTAGATGATCACCAGTTCGTTTGCAAAACGTAGGGATTAGGACAGTGTTACATCTCTTCAACAAAAATAGTCAAAATAAAAACACAATATAAAATCACGCCTCCATTCTCCTTAGTGCAAATTTAAAGTGAACCTTATACCTTCTACCTTGAGTATCCCTTATATAAATGGCACTCAATAAAAATCCTACTAAAAAAAAAAGAACAAGTCATCTAAATCTTCCCAACATAATCCCAAAAATTCCTTTCTGTCATCTAAATCACAACTTATAGAATAACAAGTAGATAGGAATACATTCCTACCGCACATAGAAACAACGTATTATCCCAAAAATACCTGACAGAGTAGAACTTACGTTCATAAAGAATCCTGAATTACTTACAGTGACAATATCGCAATGAACTTTACCCGTTTCACCCCGTTTTTAGGGATCTGTAATAAAATGATAAAGATTAACCCGTTTGGGTGCGGTTAAATATATTTTTCAGCATCAGAATATCGACTTGTTTGAAATATTTTGTTATTAAAAATACTTATCCATCTATGTATATTAAGGTAGAAGAATTGTAAATATTTTAGTTTTATTACAGAAATAACTACAGCCCGCGTGGAATTGCCCTATTGTTGCCAAATAATACAATATATTTATAAATTATAGCTTATATGTCAAATTGAATCAAAATTCATTCAAGAGTTTTTGCGTTAACGAGTAAGCATAATCTATCCCTCCAGCCTCGCAAACTTTTTAATATGAATATTTGAATTTAGGTTTTAGGATCAGAATTATGCAAATGATAAGATACTTAAACAAATAATAAAACGATGTCTCGAACTACCACAGATTCTTAATTAATTTTTTTTCCTAATTTACTTATTTTTGCACACTGGCAAAAGATATTTCCTAGCTACAGAACCGTCGGTGTGCGATTCCAACTCGCTCTTCTACGATTTTTTCTACACCCAGTGATAGATGGTACAGTTTCAGACCAAAAGCGTTTCATACACGTACCAGATTTTATTCCGTACCGCGTCGAATTCATCGCTGTGTTTTTCATGCCTAGAACAGTGAATATTTCAGAATATTTTATGATTGCGGCCTGAAAATGTTTTACAGATGGGAATAACAGTGTTTTTTTGTATAATCAGTTTGATGTAGTGGCAGAGTGATCCTGTCAATGGTTTGATGTATTGTGCTTTTATGATGTGACCGTGAACTTTGCCCTTGGTATTTTAGTAGAATCCACTAGTATTCGATTTTTGTATGAAATTTTAAAGAGCACGTGTGTTGAAATTTTATGCTTATTGGTAGGAGCTGACAGTGAAAGTAAGGCATATCAATCTAATGGTATCTCAACACTCAGATCAAAATGTTTTTAAAGTTGCAAACTAGCGTCAAAAGGAACAGGTGCAAGAAAAATATTAACCATCGCCTGAAGTGAACAAGTGAAGTGAAGAAGAGTGTTGCAAGAATACATAAGAATGTATTCTTGCAACAATGAAACGAGAACTAATAGAGAAATAAGTATATATGACGAAGACATGTGGCACCGCCTCAAATTTAGGATAAGATGGCCTAGACGAAATGATATTTCGATAGCTCAATTTAATCCCACCCATTTTGGAGTTCAGACAAGGGGAGGAGAATAATGATGATGGCTTGAAGCACCTCCTGCAAAGCCAAGTAAATAAACAGAACTACACTGAAGAAGTACTTAAAAATATTTGTTTAAACCTAACAAAGTCTCAAACCAGCCCAAAGCATTTTTCATTACCGCCACAAAATCTCTAAACGAAGTACATCAAGTACTTTGAAGTCTAAAAAAGTGTCTATCCAACGAACGCAGACGCCGCCGTCGTTGCTTCATTTACAAACCTTAGCGCCAATTCCATTTTCTCACTAGAATTGAACAAAGACCTCGCCCGGGTCTTTTCCAATTCGCAATCTACCATTTACCGTCTTTTTTTCTAATAAAGAAAAATCAGAAACGCTTCTGTTTAAATTGAAAGATGTCAATGCATAAGAATGGAAGGTTTTTTCTCTTGTTTTTTATTTTTTGTTTTGTCTCTCCGACGGTTAAACGTTTGAGTTGTAATAAAATTGAGATCTTGGGTAAAACGCTGCGATACTTAAAGTAATAAATTCAGTTCGCGAAAAAGTTTCATATGTATTTTCAAGAGGTTTTTGCTGTAAAATTGCTATTTATTCTGTTTGAGAATTTTATAGTAGTTTTGCCTTTCACGAAATTTATTAATGCAGGTATTTCGACACTGAAAGTAACGAGATTTGTTACTTTGCCTGCAAATGGTTTACAATATGATGAGATATTTATTTACATTTAAGTTTACAACATTTTTAATACTAAATTTATTAATGCATCGCATTTTATATTCCTGTCTTGCTCTGTGATGTGTTTACCTACTTGGTATTTAAAATTCGATTAAATACACACAATGCTAATTACTTGAATTTAATATGCACCGCACTCAAATAAAAACGGACCTTGTTGGGAGCAAACCGCTCACCTTAATGTAAGGGGAGGCAAAAAAAGTTTAGGAGGTGGCGTAAGAAATATTATTTTTTTGAAATGCTCCCCATCCAGTCATTGTTTATGAAATCACAGCGTCAAGTTCCTGTAATTATTTATACTTGTCTATGGGTTGGCTTCACAAAGTCCCATAATAGCCCTTATTATGTTTTTTCGGTACAAATTAACATAATTTGTGGTCGTTAGAAGAAAGTATTTTTAGTGTTTCTTTTTTTGGATTTCCTTTGAATGAATCGACCTTTTGGGGGCTTTAAGAATAAATTGTTTTGATTCTACTTAATCTGAGGGTAGAGCTCGAGTAATAATACTGATCCTACTGTTATTTCTGGCTAAGGAAGCTCAGATCTTGAAAAAACATATAAGTTAAAAATAAAAAAGCTGAAATAAAAGCTGAGAGTAAATTGTCATTTAAGCGTAGAATCCGAAAATATTATTTGTCCTCTCATACATAGCTCGGTCTTCGTCAAAGTTATTATAATAAAATTTGGTATTTATTAAAATATTTATAAGTCGAGTGTTTTAGAAATAATTTATGTTTTTTATTATTGTAGTTTATTAATATCCGACTTTAATTACTGTTCATATTTTTTATTTTGTACACCTACCATTGTTGTGTCCTTTTTAACCCAAAGTTTGACTGGTAGAGAAGGCTTTGCTGCATTAAGTCCGCTTATGTATATACATGAAATTTAAATAAATAAATAAAAATAGCGAACTAACCTGTTTTCTTAAGATTGTTGCCATCGTGGGTAGATGCTGGATTAGGTTGGCATAGCAACCAGGAGATTTGCACAAGAAAAATGAGGCCTATGCTCAGCAATTGAAGGATCTTGTAGTGGCCCAGTGGCTAAGACCTCGCCTCTCGTGCTTGAAATCCGGGCAAGTACCAAAGTGACTTTTTCAAATTCATATGTACTTTGTGTATCTTGGACATCACAGGCAACGGTTAAGAAAAACATCGTGAGGAAACCTTGGAGGACTTATATAGTTAATGAAAGACTGAAATAGCCAAATCAGAGGACAGTGGGGTGCCTTAATTAACTCTGAAACCAAAGGTGGCCACATCCTCACACGAAAAAGAAAGAAGGGGTGTTGGACTGTGGATGACGATGATGTGAAGACATTCTCTCTAGACAAGTGAAATTCTATCAACGAAAACGTCGCGATGACAAAGGAAAAACTGAAAAAAAAATGTAGGATTGTCAAGCGTTATAGAAACGTCACGTTGTCAATCCCTTATAACAAACTTTTCGACCATTACCATCGCAAATTTCAAATGAAACTCTGTCACACTGTGTAGAGCAGGCGTCACTAATTACTTTTATTTGGGGTCCGTTTCTTTCGTCGCGTTCTGGAAGATTTAAAGCCAACTAACTACCTTATACGATGTTTTTAAGAAAATTATGTGATTTTTTTTTTGCCTTGTACTATACATCCGAAGTTTGTGCTAAATCCGTACGCCGCCTGTACTAAAGTTGGTGTTTAACAATCGGATAAAATATTAAATTACCAAATCATCATCATCATCTTCCTGCCCATGTCCCATGTTACTTGGGGTCGGCGTAACACGTTTTCTTCTTCCATACCGTCCTATCCATCCATCCTCCTCACACAGTCCATCCATCTTTTCTTTGGCCGCCCCTCCCTCTCCATTCATCCACATTTATATTCACAACATTAATATTAACAGTTTTTCCTTTGTCATCGTGACGTTATCATTAACATTTATATTAAATTACCAAATAATACTAGTAAATTAAAATGTATTGTCCACACAAAATGGACAGGCGGTCCAGATCCAGACCGTGGTCCGCCATTTGGTGACCCCTGGTATAGAACCTTAGGACAACGCAACAAAATACCGAAATATAACGAAGAAAACAAAGCCGAAATACCAACCTCAGTTACTATCAATAAAATAGCTCTAGATTCCAGCTTATTTCGACAGTATACGCTCACAATAATCAGTGGGGATACAAAACAGACGGCTACATATAGAACAGTCTCCAATCAACAGTAGTTTAAACACACTAACTCCTATATTACAATTCATGTCTTCTAATTCGATTCCACCTTGAATTGTCAAATAGATGTTACTCGAGGATTTTCTCCGTTGTCATGGCGTCCGTCAAAATTTTTGCTTACATTTAACAAAGGTTTGGTTTCGAAATTATTGGGATTTGCGAACTTAGGGTTCATATATTACATCGTCATTTCAGCCGGAAGACGTCCACTGCTGGACATAGGCCTCCCCCAGGCGTTGCCACATTGACCGATCCCATGCGTCTAGCATCCAGCGCCTTTCCGTAACCTCAACCAGGTCAGATAACTGTCAAAACTGTCAGAACTTAGGGTTACTAGCAGCAAAAATAGAGTTTTGCTCTTTGCTAATTAGTTTAACTGTATTATTTTATTGAAGTTTATATTCTAATTACTAAATGTTGTAATAAGTTAAACGCAAGGCAATCAAAAATATAAAAAAAAGTTTGCTTTTCAGTTACATGTGGTACATTATTAGTATTGTGGTTACATTCTTTTCAGTGTGTGTAGAATTACGCTTAATTAATTAGTATCTGGGCGACCCAGCTCTGCTCTGGTGAAAATAGAGAAAGCGAAGTTTTCTAAAAATGGAACCTATCTAGATCGATTTGTCGTCCCCAAAACCTCCTGCATACTAAATCTCATGAATATCGTTGGAGCCGTTTCCGAGATTTAGATTATATATACGATTATATACAAGAATTGCTCGTTTAAAAGTATTAGCTAGTTAGATAGATTAGATAACTAACTATATTTACAAATAACTCAATAAATTAACAGTGGCTAAATATAAACTAAAATATGGCGTGATCTTCCTACCCTTGTCTCATGTTATTTAGGGTCAATATTGGCTGATCATAATATGCACAAATTACTGGCACCATTGCCACGTTGTATGGCAATGCTAACCTGACTCAATCAATATAAATTAAAATTCGCACTTACCAAAATGTCTGCCAAGAATCTGAACACTTATGACAATACATAAAGATTTATTGTAGAACAAAGTGATAGACTTGACGATAAGTCTTCATTTATAGATCGGTTTAAGAATAGAAATGCCCATTGCATAGTATTATTGATAGATTGTAAAAGAAAAGTGTTATTATTAAATAGTGTAACACTTATTGAAACCTCTGTGTTTCATCTATTTGGTTTGGTGTCTAATTATTTCCATCATTTAAAAAAAAATGTTATTAATATAATATTTAGTAATCAGAATATTATAGACTTGATTTCATGGATATCGTTTTGTGTTGGGATAAACCTCAAAGTATTTTACTAAAAATAAAATTTTCTTTTTATAAAACAAGCTTTTTTCGTATTCTGCAAACCCTTTCATTTGATACCCATATCATGGCAGTGCACAAAAAATAACTTGTACGCCATCTTGGGCCATCCGCCATATTGGATATAGAATGACATTTATCCAATTCAAATGTGTATTCAAAATTGCATCTAATCGGTGGAGGTTTTTTTTTCATCTTAATACGTTATTATAACTTCTTTAAAATTCAGTTGCAAGATTTGACTCGAACACACATACATACATACATTGCAAGTTAAATAAAAGCTTGTAATAACGCTAGCTTCAGTCCATTCAAAAGAGTAGATCTCTATGGAAAATACCAAAACCAGTGTTCAAAAAGTATGAATTATCACACAGTATGAATTATCCAGCATGTTTTTGAGTGAGGTCATCAAGATTAATTCCTTTTCATTAATAAAGTAGAATACTCTCATGATGAAGCGCTTTGCTTTGAAATGAGTACCGCATTATCAATGCAGTTCTCATACCATTTGGTTAAGATATGTGTAATAAAAGCTGGTGCAATTTATAAACGTAGAAACTAGAATGGTGTTACTTATTTATTTAGCTAACCGCAATATACAGCTGGGTTAGACTGCTGCACTACCAAGGGTGCTGTAAATTTTAGTATAGTAGACGAAATATTTTACTCAAAATTCAGTGTTTAACATTATGCTTTAAATTGAAGATGTTATCTTTGTTTAGAATTCTTCCTCTTAATAATGAAATTGTTTAAGTCTGACTTGGTATGTTTATATGTTTGGATGTTAGAACGTCAAAACGGCCATGACGTTGATTAGGGTAAGTCTAAGATACTTTTCATCTCGATTCTCTTCGTGAAATATTTTTTTACATTCCGCGTATAATTTTCGATCGAGACCGCAAAATTTATTTCTACTAATAATAATAATCCTACTAACAAACGTGAAAATTTGTATGTTTGTGTTTCAATCAAGCCCAAAAACGGCAGATTGAATTAGGATAAAATTTTGCATACAGACAGTTTATAACCTCGATTAACACATAGTTTTTATCTCGATAAACTCAGTACAATGATCCCTAGAGATAATAAAACACTTTCGACGCGGTCGAAGTCACTGGCAATAGGTTTCAAAAACCCAAAAAAAAATATATAAAGAAATAATCACTCATTACTAAATAAGATTTAGTGTTAAAAAACTTTCTCACAAAACAATCAGTATTATTTTCAAATGGGCTCGCATTTACTTTATCTTTGTCACGAAAATGAGGATCCTGAATATTTAGAGTTCAACGTATTCAGTGTTACAGTGACTTTGCAAAATGCACAACATTTGTCGCAAGCTATTCATAAATTTCAGGTGCGTCTGAATATAGCATCGAGAAATATTCAGCGATTTAAGAATTTTCGTCACGAGAGATTGCTTGAAATGTGGAATTTTGAATTCAGTAAAGAATTTGCTTTTAGATACAAATTATAATAGATCTATATTTTTAGGTCACTTCTCAAATATTTTAATCAAAGTTTCAGTTTTATGTTAAAATATGTCTGAACGCCTTACTCAATCCCTGTTAGACTTCATTTGGGTTTGATAGTTAAAGGAATAGATGGAGTAAGCTTAGTTGCTACTAAGCTTCCTCCGTCTAGTCCTTTATTCTTAGCGACCTTTCAGATGGGTAAACACGACTCGATTTGTATCACACCAATAAGCAATTTTTAATAAGCGAAATTGCAAGTACTTACAGATGGATGCGAATGCGATACAATTCAACCGTTTTACTTGAAATTTTCCTAGAAAATATCAACTATGTTGACGCAATTTAAATTGCATCGCACCATTATCACAGAGGCAGGAGACCGGTGGATGCGAGATGCACATGACCGATCAGTATGGCGAAGTTTGGGGGAGGCCTATGTCCAGCAGTGGTTGTCTTTTGGCTGAAATGATGAAAACGATGATTAGTCCTTATTTTTGGAATGGAATACAAAAACCTGTGGTATTTTCTTCAGTATAATAAAAACTCACGACCACATCGAATCGTTATTCGATGTGATGATAATTTTCGATTTTCGATCGAAATGATAATTTTCTATAACCTCCTTTCATCGAAGTTTTTAATAGTTGTCCTTCCCTGTATGCTTTTATTACAAACCCTACTTGGAAGCCTCGATTATTCTCATGGGGTTATTATGACCCCAGAATTACTTCTCACTAATTCCGCACCAACATCAAAGAGTTGAATACCATTGCACGTTATTTTGGCATCACCAGCGTCTATTTATATCGTAATGAAGTCATTGGCATTTGTTACGAAAAGGGCCGATGGATAGCCGATCAATTTATATTTAGATCGAATAGTTATTTGAGTAAGATGTGCTTTTCGATAAAAATTCATAAATTCGACTTTGGCATCTTTTCGGTGACAAATTTTCTTACGATGAAATATAATAAATGAACACATTAAAACGATTCGATTTGTGAAGTACTATGTGTCAAGAAGGGTTTTTTTAAAAAGAGAACTTGGTAATTAAAACTTTTTATAGCAACTTCATTATCTTTATGGGCCGGTTTTCTTTTTATGTTAACATGATGTTCTTTCAGTTACAGCAGTCGTAAACACATAATATTTTTAAACAAGAGCTTTGCGTCTTTTATTGTGAATATTAAAATTATTATGGAGTTTAATTCTTATATGTTGATCACTATTAATACATCAGGCAAAAACTATCAACTTAAAAATCACTTGTCAAATGTCAGTTTTAACACAGGCTCAAAATAGTCTACATGGCATTCAACAAAAAGTAATCAACAAAATGAAACTATACGCAAATGCCGTAATTGGTTCTTAGGAAATCTCTCATTAAAATCAGCCCAACAAAGGTATTACTATTCAAGCATTTATTCACCAGCAAACCCGAAACATAGTCCAATTCAATTAAATGAACATACACATCTATTTTGCGATAAAACGCGTCGATGCACTCCAAAACAATTACAAGGGTTGAATAGCCTTAGACTCTTGTGCAAGGTCATATTTTCCACCTCAAAATCAACGAAGTCATGACTATACCACACAATATAAACATCACGCATTATTCCCTGGAGGGATAGGCAGAAGTGCACTTATAGTTTTATTTATTTATGAACACACTTCATGTCACAAATATCAGAGCAGGCTTGGCTCTTGTACCAGGAAGTCCTGTATCACAGTCCGACCTCACAAAAATCAAGAACCATTATACAAAAGGAGCATAATAGACAGAAATTACAAAAAACAACAGTTAGACTATGTACGCTTTATTAGGTATACATACAAAGATTAAAACGGGAAATTGATATCCATAAATTAAAAGATAGATTGAAAAAAAACACATTAAATAAAATAAAATATGACATTGCAGAAATCAGAGTTATTAACAATTCCTAGATAAGAATAATTCTCATTTTAGTCATCTTTTATTGTAACTACTTTGTGTGTATCTGTGAGTCCCAAATAAACTAGATTTATTTCCTTTTTGCTTACTCATTTTATTTCTTTCTTCCTTTCTTATTTTCTTTCTTTCCTTTCTTCTTCCTTTCTTATTTTCTTTCGTTCTTCCTTTCTTTTTTTATTTCTTTCTTTGTATACAATTAAAATAACTGCTTTCTTCATACATAGTACCCGCATTTCGCTAGTTATGTTTAAGTCATATGCAGTAGGAGGCGAGCCTATTGCTTGCCATAAGTCAAATAAAGTAGGACGCCCTCGAGCTAGGTGGAGCGACGATCTACGCAGGGTAGCTGGTAGCAGCTGGATGAGAGTTGCTGAAAATCGACGGTAAATCTATGATGATGAGCATTAGTCCAGAACCCAAGCTGCTACTAAGGAATTCTAGATAGACAACTCCAATAACACTTTACCCCAACCCGGGTAACAAACCCAGGACTTCACGCTCAGCAGTAGCGAACTCGGAAGTTTTTACTATCTGAATTGATTTTGATGATTCTTTTTTCATTTGAAAGCTGGTGGTCCCATTTAAATTTGGTCTAGATCTGACGAGTAGTTTTTGTGTTATCCTTAATAATGCGTATTATACTGGCAATATGAGACTTCCAAAACAAAACACTACAAAGCGAAAAATTACTTTCTTTTCGGAAGTCGGTGGCAAAACCGAAAAAAAATAGGTACCAAAGATACCGACTTCCGAAAAGAAAGTCTTTTTTTAAGTGTTTTGTGTTGGATGTCGGCTTAATTTTTTATTATTATTATTGACATAAATCGAGGGATATTTTTCGTTGTCATTGCGGTTGAGTCTCGTGGAGGTCCTTCAAACAGACTTGGAATTTGGGCCTCAGACAATCAATCCAGGGGTCAAAGCCCTATAAGACTACTCGGTCATTCTCAGATTACCTTGAAAGTCGTTATTAATATGCGCTTTCTCATCATTATTATATTATTTGAGGCGAGAAATAGAATCTAGTAGATTAGTCAAAACGTTTAGACAGCCATTAGTACTAGGTATTATTATCAATAGTTTAATAAATTCAGATTTAGTTAGAAACGATAAAGGCGATGTGTAACTTCTACTCCTGGCTAGCAAACCTTATAAATTTTGGGTGGAATTAACCACTTTGAATTATTTGAAAAAAGAAGTAAATGTTATTTAGAACAATCTAAGAAAAGCACAGAATTCTTCCCAATGAAATGAACATTTGAAAGAAATTTGGAAGGTAATTAGAGAAAAAATATTCTGATCAATTCTTCTTGGAGTGTTGATGACAAACAGACTCTTTTTAGTTAAATGCCTTGCTTGGCCCAGAATTCATCCGCGGCTACGACCTCTCTTCTGATCAATCGAATCGATGTCATTTAGGTATATAAAAAAAAATACTGCAAAAAGTATTTTTTGTAACAAAAACAATATTTCTTCCCGTTTGGTATTCTTAACTACAACGGTAAATTAGAAAATCGGATAAGAAAATGGTAATTAAGGGTACCAAGCGCCTTAATGAGGTCTTATAACTAAGTCAATCTATCAATCAACTAAGTTGATTGCAGCTATTCACAGAATGCCATAATCACTGCGTTTGACACATAGATTGATTAGTGCAGTGATTGAAGCCTAATTTTTATAAAACGTATTGTGAGTAATTTCAAAAGAAGATTTTAGAAACGTTGCATTTCGCAGTTCTATCATTGCCAAAATAAATCTTAAATAAACAACGTTAAAAAAAACGCTGCCGGAAATAGGAAGTGATCACAAAGTAAATCCTCTTCCTCCTTTTTAGTTTATTTATTAAAACTGGACCACGGCCATTTTATAAGAACAAAACATTATACTATCTTTAAATAGATTTTACCCACAGAATTGATCCCGTGACTTATCCCTTGTTGTCTATGCCACTCAGCGAAAAAAACCTCTTTACGTGTAAGTTAAAATTCATCATTTTAGTAGTAGGCAAGTACGCTTTTTGTCTGTGTCATACAAAATGTCAAACAATGCAACCAACCGCGTTTTCGTGTCTTCTATTCAGGCCAAGCCAGAAGAGAAACACATGGAGCGGTTCAAAATTAGCCAAGCGAAATCAAATTAGATTTCGGAGTGATTCGCACTATCACTGGAAGCTTATGGAGATGAAAACTCATTCGTAGGCAATGATGTTATATATACACTGAGAATGCTTGAGAATATTTTATTGAAATGCTTAACTGTTATCTAGATTCATTTCGGTATCGTAATTTTGGGTGAAATCATTAAAATAATTTGTATTATTCTGAAATCAATAACTCATATTGAGCAAGCGTGATGATTAGTCAAAGCTCATATTATCTTCTGTTTGAGATAGGCCTTCGACGTACAGAGCAATGCATATTTCAGGTTGATATTATTTAACTTAAACTTATTATTTAATTTATTTTTTAACTTCTTGACTAATAATATTATTGTCCTACGATAAATGTCGGCCTTAATCGGAACAATATTCAAATTCATTTACTAAAAATACACAGTTATGACAGATTACATTAACGTAGAGATATTAAAACTAACAACTAACAATGACTTTGACATGTTTTCAAATCCCAAACTAGGCATAACCTGTATCTTGGTGACCCAGAAATAAATAGCTAGCAAAAATCAATACGCATTCCAAATCTTATCCAATAATACTCATATTCCGACACAAGACTCAGATCACGTTTAAGTAAACACAAGAAAACAAATAATCCTACATTTGCCAAAATTCTCATAAAGGTCGAAATCCCACAAACAAGCTAATCGGGTAACGGTCAAACAATAAACAAGAGAGGCCACGATACGCTTTGTTTACCGAAATAAAACGCGCATATCTTAAAATAAACGCGGCAGAGAAAGGACGAATTGAATCAAAGCACAGCGCTTTGTGCGCATGATGTACAGAGCACGGAAGACGTCTTATTGGTCACTGCTAGAGACGGAATTGTCAAAACTTTTCGCATAGTCCCCGACACGTAAGTTGGCAAGAGTCGTTAGATGCGCATTAGTAGTTTTTTAGAACTCTTTGGTAGTGAAGCGGGGAGCTGGGAACGTTTAGGAACTTTCTGAGCGCCCGATTGGTTGTTCAGTTGACACAAAGATCGACTGACTAATCGTGTCGCGTCCACGTTCCGTTCGCTCTTTATGGTGGTTTGTTCGCGCATATTTCGCGAACCTACCCCCACTACGCCAAAACCTTGCCAATTTACGTGCCGGGGATTATACAATCTTTACCAAGCCTCTAGACTAAGTGTCATTCTATCGATGAAGGCGATATTTCGATAGAACTAGGCATTCCGATTTTTTGACAATGACATTTGACATTTTCCATGCGCTATTGCAGCGCTTTTATTGATAAAATGTAACTTTACACAAGTACAAGGAGTGGAGCTGTCAAGTGAAGACGGTCAATGGGAGAGAGAGATAAAATCATTGCGTAGCCGGTTCCTAGTTTTCTTGTTCTAGAATTCTGATGATGAATGTGTTTTTCTTCAAAGCAGTCCATATTGTGACAGACAGAACAAGACTGCCCATGGACACGATACTTAGATACTAGTATCATAGGTGAGTCACCGTTTACGCAGAGACGTACAATGCCCATGACAATTATGACTTGAAACTTGACTTGACGGACGAAACTTGCGTGGGCAAGAATATTAATAGTACTCTAGTCGCTGCCGGTGATTCCGAGCTCTGTGGCATGACGTACATGTTTCATCACGTTATGAAGGAAATGTGGTTTATAGCTTTGTTGTTTGTGCATGTGCATATTGTGCATAGATAGTAGATGTAATACTGACTGCTCTAACATGGTTCTAATCTCACGTTTCAGTTGTTAGGATAGAAAAGGCTCTATGTGTACTGATGTATGATCCTTTGTATATGCGAGACAATAGTCAAAGCTCACTTTTAGAGCATGTAGTTGAATAACCTAATAAACCATTATCGATATTTAAAGTAATATCAGGTATACCTATGGTATCATTGTTTGTCTGTGAGGGATATTCTCGAAAAGAACTGAATCGATTAAGAAAAATCACTGATATTAAGCTACATTATTGGAATAGCACATAGGCCTAGGCTTTTCATCCCGGTACAATGTTCCAACCCGCACTGGGCCCGCGTGGTGGCTTAAGGCCTATAACCTCTCTCACAGAGAGGATGCCTGTGTCCCAGCAGTGGGAACATTATAAAGCTGATGATGATTATGATGATAATGTTCCTTTGAGATAAGAATACTGTTATCACGCGGGCGAAGCCGCTGGCAGAAGCTAGTCTAAAATTGAATAAAATGGATGCAGAGCCAAAGTCAATTAGGTCCCTACAGGAAGAGCGCTGACGCGATGACGCTGCATTTCATGCATGTTACACGTAGCCAAAACGTTGAGAGAATGTGCATTAAATCCGCCCACTTGAGCTAAAATCGGTCAAGTGCAGGTCATCTTTATACTCTTATTGTACGAATTTCCTAGTTCTTAACAAGATCATGGCAATTATATTAAATGCTTCATTTCGTTTTACAATCAATAAATAAACTGAAAGTAGGTACTGTGGTGACGTAGCTATAAATTAAACTTCTGGAAAAAATTTTGAATTATATTCAATGTATACGTTACATCAGAAAGCCATTACAAGAATTCCGTTCTAAACAAAATCAATAAATTTCAAAATATTTAATATCTATTCGAAATCGGGACAATCTTAAGATTTAGACTAAATGCAAACTCAATCGTTGCAATACCTACTTATATATTTATCACCCACATAATATGAACAAATTAATTTTGTTTTAGGAAAATTATTACACACAGTTAAAACTAAAATGAAATTAATCCTATTGATGTGGACATTATTTTATTTGAAGTGCTGAATGAGTTATAAAAAACCTCATTCATTGTGTGACCAGAGAAGTTATTTGGTAGCTTTTTATAGGATTAGGCAATCGACCATAATGCTTTTCCGCTTAAAAATATAGGTTGATACGGAAATATTCGTAGTCATCATTTAAATTTTAATCTCCCAACAATGAAGTACCAGTTTAAGTATATATTTATAAATTAACCCCTTGATTGCTCGAAACGTGGATCCACGCGAGACAATTTGGCTTATTAATTGTTTCGGTAATTACAGCATTCAACCGGTTAATAATGCCTTACTTAGCTCAACCAATAAAATAACAGATATTGTCAAAATTACAGCACAAAATCCTAAAAGTATATTTTTGCTCAAGTCTGAAAGAATTTTGGATGTATTTATTATTAGATTTAAATTATATTTAAACTAAATCGTTTGTATATCTAACCTTTGTGCCTAGTTTGAACCAATCAAAATTGCATTGAAACTATACGCGTGAAGAATTCTCTCTGACATATTGTTTGTTATTTTTAGTCAGACGAAATGTCAACACACTCATTATCATTTAACAACCAGGAAACATTACATATTTGAACTAACAAACTAACTTTTGAACCACATTTTTTTTAACAATCGTAATAATCACCATAATAGAGTCATTTAATTACCTTACAATCACAATAAAAACTTTAACCATATCATTAGCAAGTAAAAACAATCAGCCTAAACCTGTCCAATGACCTTTCAACGACCAAAAGTAAACTGACGGGAGGAAAATAAATCTGAACGGCGCAAGCGCAGAGAACGTCCCAAAATAAAGTCAGGCGCACGAGGTATCGAGTTCCCCTCAGTTTTAACTAGCGTGTGCTAGAAGGCACACCTCTAGCCTGTGATAAACCTCTAGTCGTACAAACCCTCCATAGTGCCTCAGCTGCTGCAATATGACAAGTAAAGTGCTGTAAAACCTATTGCATTACCCCAATAACCCTTCTTGTGTGATTGGATTACCCCAGTGTTTTTTTATGTGGCTATAATTTTGCTGTAAGTATCCGCTTTGTTTTTTTAATATAAAAAATTCTTAAGCTTTACACTGACACTTTATTGTGACAAGGATGAGTAACAAAAAATTTGACAGCCATACGCCTGGTTAATTTTAGTACGATACGAAATCGTGGGTTGGTTTTAAAATAATACACATATCTTTCAGGCTACTGAATGACACATAGTTTTATAACCACCGCTACATTCCTTTAGAATTTTATTAAGACTATTTAAATACCTAATAACCCATTACTATGCACTTTACCCTACACAAAGAGGTTGCATTTACCCAACCTACTGCGTTACCCATTTCTCACCTGTCAGTCATTGACAAAAATAAGCAACTTTTCTGCATGACGTCACAAAACGAGACGAGTTTCAGCACGTGTTGTAAAACTGCGTCATTTTGAGCATTGTTTAACAAACTAAGATTATCCTAAGACTATTTAAGACTATCTTCAATCTCTATTAATACGTTCGTTTACTTTATGGCGTAAGCGATTGAACTAGACCGATGGGTTTTTATTGATAAATTGTTTCGTAATATGAACTTCATCATAAAATCTCAAAGAATGTGCTACTTTCTTAGAAGTTAATTAAAGCCAGATAACCTTGAAAATTAAAGCTTCTATTACATCTTTTCATAAACAATAACAAAGGTCTCCCAACATAAATATTTGTCAGAAAAAATACTAGGAACGTATTCGTAAGTCGGTTTAACTGGCGGACAAAATAAAGCGCGATGGAAAGCGGTAAGGCGATCCAACACGTTATTTTTACTGGGATAGCTGGAACCGATATACTTCGGGCTGACACCGATTGGAACGCTAAAAAAATAACGTCCTGGTTTTAATTTCTGATCACAAATTCGAGTGTCAAGTCTCTTGTCAGCTTTTGCCGTTGGTTGACTGAAATAACCAATCAAATAAGCTGTTATAGAAGTTTGAAATTAAAAACTTGAGTGACGGAAGTTTGTAACTGACTGTTTTGTAAGTTGTAAAAATGTTATTAATATTATAAATGTGAAAATTTGGACGAAGGACGTAGATGTATGTTTGTTATTCAATCATGCCAAACTGGCTGAACGAATCTTGATGAAATTTGGCACACAGATAGATTAAAATCTGAAATAGCACATAGGATACTTTTCACCCTCATATAAGGTTCCCTTGGGATAAAAAACACGTTTCACGCGGGCGAAGCCGCTGGCAGAAGCTAGTGACATTTTATAAATATGTTTAAAATACAGTCCTGTTAAGGTACAACAACTTTTTTGTGAAGTTTAAGTAATTTAGAAAAAAATAGTAAGGCAATATTTATTCGACATTGAAACAACAGCAACAATTATAAAGTAAAAGAGAAGAATATTGGAGAATAAGATACAGTAATATTGCGCTGAGCGTGTCCATTCCAAAAGGATTACCAACTCAACTCAACTTAGCATTTGCTGCGTGTCAAACACCCAGCCCTGGTTATTTGTGTGTCTAGAAACGGCACTGATCACTTGATAAAACTGCACTGAGCGCGTGACCATTTCAAAAGGATTACCAACTCAGCATTTGCTGGATGTAAAACCCAGCTCTGGTAATTTAGGTGTCTAAAAACGGCAGTGACTACTTACAGTAATTCCCAGGAGCCGCCTGCTTGTTTGCCACTCTTTTTTACGTCTTTAAAATATTTACATTTCACCTAAAGACTAAAAAAGAAACACAACATTTCAGCTGAGCGTGAAAGATAACATGATTCAGCAATGATTCAAAGATTACTCAGTCAGTTTAAATATTCACTGTCATTGAAATATGTGGGTTTTAGTAATAAAATCTAATCCACACAAAATCAGTCGTGTTATTGTAAGTCATCTGTCTATATTTTAATGTACAAAAATATTGAAAGCCCAGGATAAAATACGTCGAGAAACTTACCTCAATAAATATTCAATACGCACCAAAGACAAATATTATCATGAATTTCACAAACTTATTAAAGAACAGTTTGAATTTGAAAACCTGATTACTGTGTTATTTTATTTTAGTTTCAGAATTCATCGTTGTGATTCCTAAGTTTGGAAACATTTATTAAATTTAGGATTTCCTAAAACTTTGTATTTACTATGCAAATGGTTGGATTTTTGTCTGTTTACTTAGGACCCGACTATAACTAAAATGAGTGTCTGTAAACAATAAGTATTTACAACCAGTAATTGAAGATTTGTGTTGAAAACTGTTTACGTGTCCATAATTATCCTGAATATTCTGAGGCAAGTTTCTTACATAATCAGAACTATTTACTACATATGTACCCTTATATATAATAGAAGATACATTGTATACTGAAACATGCGTTTACTAGGAACCCCACGGTTGTTAGCGACGCGCTCAATAGTTTTAGATATAAGTTAGCTATAGAGGTGGGTCACACTTTAAAACCCCCGCCACCGACAGTCTGCCACTACTCGCTGATCTGTGCGCACGGTATTTTTTTTGTAATTTATGTGCAACGGCCATCTTGCCATTTGTAATTCTCAATAAACGAGTTTTGCTTATCACCCCGTGTTTCTGTTGCGTCACACCTGCCAGTTCCTGCAGCACCACCCCTAACAAAGTGGTCATTCGAGCCAGATCTAATAATGGACAATCCAGGCGTTAGAACGCGGCGAGCAAAAATGCTGCAGGAACAACGCGACTGTGTGAACGTGACGCGACAAAATATGGAGGCCGAAAAACCGCGAAGTGATAGTATTGTGCCACAACGTTTATTTTCCGATGTGCCGGGAAGCAGCATAAAGTCTGAACCGCTACCTCACGTCGCGAAAACGCCGGCAAAATCAGTTGCGTCGTCGAGCAAATCCATGAAACAAAGCAAAAAGAAACTGTTGCAGCTGGACGCCGCTAAACAAAAAGCTGCTATACAGATCGCGCTTATAGACCAAAACCTGGAAGCCCAATTGGCAGCACTCAGTGACGAGGAAGAACAAATGGTATACAGTCCACAAATCGATGGTAAAGAGCTTCCTCGGAACGACCTTGAGGATTGGGTAATCCACCAAAGCAACCACAAAGAACCCTTACTGGAGCAGCGAGCCCCCAACAATGGACTTCATACGGGCGAGCTGCATGTACCGTCGTCGCTACGCGCCGAACACGTGGTCGGCAACAACGTGCCCCAGGTCAGTTTGCTCAGCCGCATGAGCACACCGAGGGATTTACCTGAGTTCTCAGGTGACCATTTGGAATGGCTCCAGTTCAAACAAGCCTACGAGGAGTCGACCGCATTGTGTAACTTCACACCTAAAGAAAACCTATGGAGGCTCCGGAAATGCCTACGAGGGCAAGCGAAAAGTACAGTCACCGCTTTGTTCATAAGCGCCACGTCACCTGACAAAGTGATGTCGACGTTGGAGCAACGGTTTGGTAACCCTGACTGCATCATTTCCAGAATAATTCTTGATATTAAAAAGCTTCAATCAATACAACTGGATTATCACAAAGATATCGTCGAGTTTTCGGTGAAAGTGCAAAATATGGTGGAAGCAATACGAGCAGTCGGTCGAGACGAGTACCTATATGGTACCAACATTGTGTCAATCATTCTTTCCAAGCTGCCCACAGTGCTCATCTCCAAGTGGTCCGACTACAGCTTCAAAATGATCTCTGAAGGAAAGAAACCTAGGTTAGTCATTTTATCTGATTTTCTACATGAAGAAGCTGTAAAGATTTCCACCACTGCAAGTATTTTCACTACATTTCGGAATGATCAGCATCTGAAAGCTAAAACAATACACAATACGTCCACACGCACACAAACCGTACTTGTTCAAGACGAAGAACGTAACGCTAATTGTTTATTTTGTCACTCAGTGGTACATCATAGTCTCAGCGAATGTAAACAATTTAAGAAAGCATTACGTAAAGTACGGTGGCAACATGTAAAAAAACACGGCTTATGCTACAAGTGTTTAATATCCAAACACGATAGAAAAACGTGTTCAGCTCCTGTGTGTGACAAGGATGGCTGTAATGAACAACATCATCGTCTCCTGTGTGACATTTGGTGTTTTTCTACGAGTAAACAACATGAACGCGACGGCGATAACAACAATACATCGGCTTCGATTGCTACGCCGTCGGCTAACGTGCAACGAGCCGAGCCTACTGTGTCTTCGGAAACAATAACATACATTAACGCGAGTAACAATAAAGTGTTATTGAAAGTGTTACCTATTCGTGTGCACGGCCCTAATGGTATCGTAAATGCCACCGCATTGCTTGACGACGGGTCAAGTGTGTCGCTAATAAGCGCGGGCCTCGCCGCGCGCGTCGGGCTGCGCGGCCGTCGCGAGACGCTAACGGTGCGCGGAGCGTGGACAAATGATTCGATGGTATGTGAATCTACGGTTATGAATGTTGACATTGCTGGATTTGATAATATACTACATAATAATATAAGAATGCGTTGTGTAAAAGAATTAAGTTTGCCTATCCAAAAATTATCTGTTATAGATTGTAATAAGTATTCTCATTTAAATAATATTAAAGATAAATTGTGTACCTTAGATTCAAAACCTGATATATTAATTGGTCAAGATAATTATGACTTAATTGTACCTTTAAAAATAAAGTTAGGAAATGTAAATGAGCCGTCCGCTACACTTACCCCCCTGGGTTGGTGCGTACATGGTAAAGTGCGCGTGGCGCGGAGTGCCGCCGCTGCTCGGGCCGCCGCCGCTGCCACCACTTGCGCTGAGGCCGCCCTGACCATCGCGGAGACCGAGGAAGTAAGTGACGTTTCATCACATGATAGTCTACTTCAAGAAATCCATGATGAGGTCCGACGCTCGTTTGCATTGGATGCTATGGGTGTGTCTGGCAAGCCACGCCAGAACGTTGACGATTTGCGCACCATCGATCAGCTTGAGCGATCAGCGGTGCTCGTTGACGGACGCTGGTACATTAGCTTACCTTGGAAGGAGGTAGGTCGCCAGATGCCGGACTCCTACCCTAACGCACTGAAACGGATGAAAGGTATCGAAAGGAAAATGGGAAAGGATACAGGTTTTGCTAAAAGGTATAAGGAACGCGTTCATCATTTGTTGGAAAATGATTACGCGCGGGAACTAGTGGTAAATGACGTCACACCGAATACGTGGCACCTACCCCATTTTGGTGTTGACAATCCAAACAAAAGTAAGCTTCGGCTGGTCTTCGACGCTGCTGGAAAGGTAAATGGTTCTTGCCTCAATGATTATTTACTTACTGGACCTGATCTGCTGTCATCGCTACTTGGTATAATACTGCGCTTTAGGGAAAACAAAATCGCAGTAACAGGTGACATAAAGGACATGTTTCTCAGGGTGAAGGTTCACGCCGAGGATCAGCACGCACTAAGGTTTCTGTGGAGAAATAGCCCTACAGAAAACATCAAAACGTATGTCATGACATCTTTGATTTTCGGCGCAAATTGTTCGCCATTCGTAGCACAATTTATTAAAAACAAAAACGCAAGCCGCTATGAGTCATCCTTGCCGGCCGCAGTCAATGCTATATACCATTCGCATTACATGGATGACTACATAGATAGCTTGCCGGACGAAACTACTGCTATTGATATGGTGAGTAACATCAGTAACATTCACAGAGCCGGTGGGTTTGAAATCCGAAACTGGACAAGCAACAGCGCCATGGTTTTAAACAGCATACCAAAAGACACCTTAGGTCCAGCTGCAGTAAGGTTCAAAGTCGGTCAGCAATATGGAGGTGAGCGAACGCTTGGGCTTATTTGGTTTCCAGAAGACGATGTGCTCGGTTTTGACGTGTCACTGAAGCGCATTCCGAAAGACATCACTGAGGGCAACAAACGACCCACCAAAAGGATTATGTTAAGGGTCGTTATGTCAATTTTTGATGTCTTGGGATTTCTCGCCCCTTTCACTATTCAGGGTAAAATCCTGCTTCAGGATACCTGGCGCCTGAATATTGGATGGGACGATTATGTTTCTGATAACATTTACGAAAGGTGGGTTAAATGGGTTGACCTAATTAGTGTTATCAGTACGATTCGCATTCCAAGGTACCACGCGATGTCTGCGTGCGCTGCGAGTGCGAGCGAGACAGAAGTTCCCACTCCCGCGTCGCGCCTCGCACCTCGCAGTGCTACGCAGCCATGTACTACGGGCTACGAAAGCGTAGCGGACGATAGGAGTGCTACGAGTACTGCTACGAGCGAGTCTGTTTATAGCAACCTACATCTGCACATATTTAGTGACGCCTCCACTAAAGCTATGTGTGCGGTAGCATATTGGCGCTGGGAAACGAAAGGTATAATACATGTTTCTTTTATTGCTAGTAAATGCAGAGTGGTACCTGTGAAACCAATGACGGTACCTAGATACGAGCTTCAAGCGGCATTGTTAGCAGCAAGGCTAGCTAATACTATTGGTAAAGAACATAGGTTATCTCCGGTACGTCGATACTTTTGGTGCGACTCCACAACGGTTCTTCATTGGATTCGTAACAATACGCGTACCTATAAAGCTTTCGAAGCGAACCGTCTTGGAGAAATCGACGAATTGACACGCATTGCCGAATGGAGATACGTTCCTACGAAGCTCAATGTAGCTGACTTGGCTACAAGGGAAACTTTCAATCCTACTTTATATTCTGAGTGGCTAGCTGGTCCAAATTTCCTGCACTTGGATGATGCGTCATGGCCCAGGGATGTCATCCAACTGGAGGAGAATGCAGCATGCGAGGAAACAACAGCTGTTGTTCAGGAACACACTGCTTGTTCACCGGTTCCGGATCCGGTTCGATTTTCTTCTTGGCTGCGCCTTCTACGAGCGACAGCCGCTGTTTTTAAATTTGTTGAGAGGTTAAAGGGTCTCCCTGGTAGCAGCTATAGCGTGCAGATGATGGAGCGTGCAGAGCGGCAACTTTTGAAACACGCACAAAGTGAGTCGTTTGCTGAGGATTTAGCTGCTATTAGGTCTGGGAAGGCGTTACCTAGAAGTAGTCGGTTACTTACTCTCTCACCGTTTTTGGACGGCCATGGCTTGCTTCGCGTGGGCGGTCGAATCGACGCTGCTGTGGATGTCGCTATGGAGGTAAAGAGACCTGTAATATTAGACGGCAGGCATCCTGTGGCTCGGCTTATTGTTCGGCACTTCCATTTGAGGGCAGCTCATGGTAATCAGGAAACGGTGGTTAACCTGCTAAGGGAAAAATATTGGTTAGTGAGACTTAGACCTACCGTGAAGACTGTAGTGTCGCAGTGCATGATGTGCCGCATCAAAAGGTGTAAGCCGGTAGTTCCTCGCATGGGTGACTTACCTCAGGCTCGTGTTGCACATCATCAGCGACCCTTCTCTTACTGTGGGCTGGACCTGTTTGGACCGATGGAGGTAACAGTAGGCAGACGCAGGGAAAAGAGGTACGGTGTCCTCTTTACCTGCTTAACGTTGCGTGCTATTCACGTCGAGACTGTTGCTTCTCTCACAACAGACTCGTTGATCATGGCACTGCGTCGGATGGCAGCAAGGCGTGGCTGGCCACGTCACTTGTATTCCGACAATGGCACCAACCTAAAAGGCGCTGAAAAGGAACTCCAACGGTCCATGCAGGATCTGGACCAAGCAGTTCTCAAGGACATAGGTGTCAATAATGGGATGGACTGGACTTTCATCCCTCCCGCCTGTCCCCATTGGGGTGGGGCATGGGAGCGACTGATTCGCAGTGTCAAGTCGTCGCTCAAAGTTGTTTTACGCGAGCGGGCACCAAGGGACGAAGTGTTAAGCACACTCCTAGCTGAAGTTGAAAATATAGTGAACAGTCGTCCCTTGATGCACGTTTCGGTTGACCCAGAGGGCGTAGAATCCCTCACCCCCAACCACCTTTTGCTAGGTACGTCGTCAAACTTACCTGTTGTCGGAGCGTTTGACAGTTCTGACCTGTATTTACGCAGGCATTGGCGTACAAGTCAACGATTGGCCGACATGTTCTGGCACAGGTGGGTAAAGGAAATTTTACCAGACCTTCTACCTAGGAGAAAGTGGAAAGTGGAGCAACCGCCGCTACGAGTTGGTGACCTCGTATTGGTTGTGGACCCAAACTCTCCCCGCAATTCATGGCCGAAGGGACTAATCACCGAGGTGTTCCCAGGTAAGGACGGTCGCATCAGGCTCGTGGAGGTGAAGGTGGGCTCCCGGACGTGGCGCCGCTCCGCGGCACGCGTCGCTCCTATAACTCTGGTTGATTAGTGCTGTGTCAGCACTAGGGTGGGGAATGTTAGCGACGCGCTCAATAGTTTTAGATATAAGTTAGCTATAGAGGTGGGTCACACTTTAAAACCCCCGCCACCGACAGTCTGCCACTACTCGCTGATCTGTGCGCACGGTATTTTTTTTGTAATTTATGTGCAACGGCCATCTTGCCATTTGTAATTCTCAATAAACGAGTTTTGCTTATCACCCCGTGTTTCTGTTGCGTCACACCTGCCAGTTCCTGCAGCACCACCCCTAACAACGGTATTAACACAATCGTATAACACATTACATTTTCTAATAATGAGCCTACCTAAGTAGATAACGCAGTATATTATTAATAGGGTAAGCTCCCGGCAAAGTTCATGGTCTTATATCTTTTTAGCCCACAAAAAGCTATGTTAATCTGACCCTAAAACCTTCTCCGCAGCATGTCTTCCCTAAAAGCCTTTACACTCCATATTTCAAAACGTCACAATAATATAAAAGATTTCATTATATACCTCTCACAGTACTCCGAGCTAACATTCTTTCGATGTTCTGTCAGCATAATATAGTATGAGATCCCGCCGCAAGCATCTGCAGTCAATTTCATTTTAATTAAGTTTATTTTTTATGAAAGATACTTTGTTGAAGAATAGAATATCTAGGCGTATTTTTTTTGTTTTTGTTCTTTGCCCCACAACAGGAGACAACATCAGCCAGCTTTCAGTTAGCCGTAACTTATGGGTACCCGTGTATAAACAGCTAAAACGAAAACCCATAGATTGGCGCTGACTAAGAGCTGGCAACCTATTATTTTCTTTTTGCTAAATCACTTTCTTTCAAATGGCGTTGAATACATTTGAGAAATATCTAATTCAAAATTAAAATATCTGGGGTAAACTATCAAACATAAATTACAATTTATTTAATTAAGTAGTAGTAGTAGTAGTTGCGGCTAAATATTTCCAGGCAACCCTGCAGCAATCTTTTCTACTATCGCACACATTCACATTTTTTTATCAAAAGCAATAATAACGTTTCGGGAACACTTTTATTGTGTGTACAGCTAAGGAGTGGAATTCTCGGAGTCTGTGTTTCCTGACAGTTACATTCCAGAGGTCTTTAAATCAGGAGTGAATAGGTTTTTTCTAGGCAAGCGTGATTCACCGACGACCACATCATCGCTTACCATCAGGTGAGATAGTGGTCAAGCGCGAGCCTATATATAAAAAATAAGATAAAAGAAATCTGTAGATGTTAACAGTGGGATCTTAGGCTAATGTGATAGATTTCTACGAAGTGTTATTATATTTGTTATTCAGTACAAAATACCCTCCTTTTATTCGTGTTTTTACACAAGCTTTTATGTAAACAATAAGACGTAAATATTCAGATTCGTACTGGATGAGATTTCGAATAGAATACATGAATAATTCTTCTGGAATGTCTTAGAGACAAAACATTGAGTGTCTTCGGACTTTAAGATGATCGATGCGTCGATTATGATGAGTTTTCATCATCATCATCATAACAGCCGAAAAACGTCCACTGCTGGACATAGGCCTCCCCCGTGCGTCCCGCTTCCAGCGGATCCCTCCAACCTTCACCAGGTCATCGAGCCACTTGGTGGGTGGCCTTCCAACGCAGCATCTTCCGGTTCGCGGTCCACTCCAAAACTTTTCTGCCCCATCAGCCATCCGTTCTGCGAGCAATGTGCCCTTCCCACTGCCACTTAATTTTGGCAATTCTTCGGGCTATACGTATCGGTGATCCTGGTCCTGATGAGTTTTTACTATTAAATTAAGAGGCAGGTTCACAGTTTATAGAAAACTCTCACTATCAGCTTTAAGCGATCTTCTAGATGGTTCGACGCGATTCGATTTACATCACAACGATAAGCAATTTTACTTGGCGAAATTGCGAGTACGTCCACATGGACGCAATGCGATGCAATTCGAACAATTTGCACTTAACAAGTTTTTTACCCGACGGCCGAAGGAGGGTTTTGTGTTTATCAGTCTATGTATGTATGTATATTAGTTCCTATGAGGCGTTATAGAAACCATTCAATCGATTCGTCTTAACCTTGCGAGTGTCACTGGCTACATAAAAATTGGAAAATAGAAAAATGGTGAATTTTGGAAGAAATATTGTGGGGGCCCAATATATTTTTTCTTCCATACCCATCGTGTGAGGTATCAAAACAAAGAGTTTTAAGACGTGATATCTAAAATGTATAATACTTATATGTTGAAATGTACAAAATTCGAAGAAAAAATGTTTACTAAAAAGTTATACATAAAAAAGTTAATTCAAAAAATCAAAAAACCCGACTGCTTCAGAAGTGAACTAAAAAGACGCTGAGCAAAATCAGATGTTTCCACCGACTGCACAGCATGATTTTCTTCTCGTTCACGTCTTTTTAGTTCACTTCTTAAGCTGTCGGGTTTTTTTGAAGTAAATTTTATTTCAGTAATATGTGACCGATATCGCCCATCAATGCACTTGTAATTGCGTCGTACCATTAGAATTTCTGAGTGGTGAAACACCCCATTAGTTTGCCATGTCATGTGGACTAGTAGAATGGTAATAGAATCCTCATTTTCACTCATAACATACTCGTAAGTCTCGGATCACAAACTTCGCTTGCCAAGAATGGGATTATGACAATATATCTCCAGACACAGTCGATTACTAACACTTTCACTGACAGTAATTTTAAATCATGGAAATGTGTGTGGAAACTGACTTACAAAACAAAACATTTCAGAGCGAAAAATAACTTTCTTTTCCTGTGGTACCTATTGTTTTCGGTTTTTCGACACCGACTTCGGAAAAGAAAGTTATTGTTCGCTTTGAAGTGTTTTGTTTTGGAAGTCGGTTTG
This sequence comes from Orthosia gracilis, assembly GCA_947562075.1. Taxonomy (NCBI): domain Eukaryota; kingdom Metazoa; phylum Arthropoda; class Insecta; order Lepidoptera; family Noctuidae; genus Orthosia; species Orthosia gracilis. The sequence continues at coordinate 23,270,039 of OX387275.1, forward strand.
ATTTTTTTGAAATCGGTTAAAAAGTACGAAAATGAAATGGTTGAAGAAGTTGTAGTTATTCAAAAAGTAATATATAATACAGTTCAGAAATAAAACATAGATAAAGAAGTGACATAGTGTTATATTGTATTAACGAATTACACAAATGTTTACCTACCTTGTCCCACAGCTGGGCAAAAGCCACCAAAACCCACCAGGTATTCTTTTCTTGAGCCGCCTCAAACTAGCCCTTGCAGTAGACTTCAAAAAAATATTCCCTTAAAATGTATTTCCGTTAAGTAAAAACTCATAAAAAACAATTTCATGTTTTTCCTTTGTCACTTATTGAAATGTTTTTAACCAGAATACATAAAACATCAATAAAATCGCGAATTAATTAACCCGGAACAAGAAAACAATGCTTTTCGCAGTTTCAAAGAAAGCGTGTCACAAACGCACAAAAGCTTCTTTGTGTACAAGCCAAATACGTAGAAAAGTGATTCAAAGTGTTCAATGAAAATAAAAAAATACCCGTCTGCCAAAACAGCTAAAAATAATTATGACGCTTCCATTTCTCGCCTAGAAGGGAAGTGGCGGAACGTATTCATAACAACCCACGCAATGGAAATTAATATATTCACACTGGAAGCAAAACATCGGGAATTAAATTTTATAATGATGTTTTATGTTTTGTTTATCTAGAAAATATTATTAGGTGAGACTTTGAAACATGCGGAAGTCAGAATAACTTCTATTTATAAAGTTTTGGTTGTAAATATATTTTTTACTTCTATAATCTTCAAACTCTCGTCATCTTCCTTATTTAGAGAAGTCTCAACACGTTTTCTTCTTCCATTTGTTCTTCTTCCATGTCCTGTCAACCGTCACGCTATCACTGACGCACTTTTTTTTCTTTATCTTCGAACTCTGTAGTATCTATTTGTTATCTGGTCTTTGCAAAAACATTTCATCATAATCTGAATATCTCTTTGCCAATGAAGCATCAAGACCACTGACTTCAAGATTACTATTGTCTAGCTCATACTTACCCAATATGCAATTTCGCTTTTGTGCTTCCATCAATCCTTAAACTATTTCAATATAATAACCAGCAGATCAGTCATAAATTCTGCTGACAAAGTGACATCTGAAAACATCATAAATATTTTGTCTCTAAATCTATCTTTGAAAATCACACACAAGACTGAAGATGTTACCAATTTGTCTTTAGAATTGAAGATAGAACAAGTGAGATACGATTTTAAACAGTCTGTTTTGTTCCATGATGTGATCTTATACGCATGACCACACTTAAAAACTAAATATCTCCAGTATAGACTTACTTTAGGAAAAGCTTATACAACGCAAGGTCAGCTTATAATTGAATCGTGAAGCACGATGGTAGTATTGTACGTCAATACCGAGTTCTATTCACCTTACGACGTCGCTCGTGACGCTATATTTCTAAATATATTTACTTCGTCATAGAAGAAACAGGACTTAGTAAAGATAGCAATGACGGTAGATATAGTGATAGGAAATGTGACGTCAAAGTAATATTGAAGATATGAGGAGTAAAAAAATACATACACACTAGCTACCGCCCGCGGCTCTGCCTACTTGAAATTAGTACTTCTATCTTTATAAATCCTTCGTATTATTTTGATATATAAGTTATATTGTTTACTGGAAAATTTTATCAAAACCCGTTTAATAGTTTTTCGTGACAAAGGAATAAACAATCATCCATCCATATTCAAAAACTTTCGCATTTTCAATAATACTTTTAGTATATAACCTTCAAAAAAGCAGAGCTTAACGAAAGAAAAGGTGAAAGAAAGAAGAATTTACTAGAAAAAGTCATCCTCTTTTCTAACCCCTAAATATAAGCATTCATCTTTTCTTAAAGACAAGGTCGACAAAGAATAATATGTATGAAATAATGCTGGGTCAAGGGCGATGGTGTTAGAGTAATGTTTAAATTTTTAAGGTTTCAAATAATTAATGTTCCATTCTTAAAACCCATTTCTTTTAACACAATTTCTCAAAAATAAGACTATAGTGTCATTATTCACAAATAACCCAGTTCCCCATTGAGTTACGACACCAAATGACTCAGGAACTAGTCAAGCAGAGCCAAGACACTTATTGACACATTCCAACTAATTATCTTACACTCCAACATCTTATTCAGACATAGAAACAAGAAGTTCTAGAAATTGTTACCTATTTTTACGAGTGAGACATTCTACTTTTTTTTTTGTGGCTATAACATTATTGACGGATTTGCCAACAACACTGAAAATAAAAGATTTGAGATACCATCATAACAAGAAATCATTATTGTCATTTAAAATAAATGTTTCTGGAAAGACACATATAGAACACATTACATTAAAAAATCATACCCGATTATTTGCTAACAAGACTATTTAAAATCCTATGAATTCTAAAGTTATAGAAACTAATCACCTTTTAAGGCAACTTGCACTCTATATTCTGAAAGAAAAGGTTTAATATTGGCTGTAAGTATGAGGGGAATGAAGAAGCTGGAGCAACTTTTGACTTCGCTAATATCCATTTACACTTTATGATTTGTGTCACAAGGCTCAAAATGACTAGTTAAACAGTTCACTACATTTGCTCAAAACTGTCAAAATTATTAGACATAACGGTGTGTCTTGCAGAAACCTCATTAAGTCCCATGTAGTAGGAATCTAAATCATAATTCGTCCTAATATCCTGATGTAACCGATGAAATTTCAAAAACTATCTTTCTTGAGATACCTGTTCTATTTCCTTCACCATAAGATTGAAAATCACTCGCCGTAAAGACTAAAAGTCCAGTCAACAGGCGTATGAAATACCAAACGTTTCTATTTATAACGGCAGGCGGATCTCAGAGGATGTGCCTTGTGCGAACACCAAATTTAACTTCTCGACTGCGTCCATAACGATAGCTACGTATTTGACGCCATAAAATTCTATATTAAGTGAAGGTCGTTTGGAAGGAAGAAAGGTTATTTGTAGGAGAAAAATCGTAGCCAAACATTTGTTATATACTAGATGTTTTTTTTTGATATCCCATAACTCTAGGATATGAATGAGACCATAAAATTATCAAAGAATCAGCTGGCATAAGAAATATTTTTTAATTATACTTTTTTTTTTAATTTTTCATCCAAAATGTTTGGTGGACGCAATTTTTTTCAAAATAAACAATTAGTTTTGATTTATGATGTCTTCGAAACTATACATTTTTGGACCACATATTCTGGACTTTTTGTATTATTTTTACTTATAGAATATATCCCTAGAGATGGGCGATACAACAATACATTGTATAATTGGTTTTGTCATCGTCTTATAGCTTCCTTCTTATACAGTCTTCCGCATAGCCCTTTGAATATTACAAGCTTCCAATGTCACAAGACTCGCCATCTGAATTTTAAAGCAAAATTCCTTCACCTTCTGAAGAAATACGACTTTGATCAATATTGGATCTCTGTCTCCGTCGCCAAATCGTATATTAATGCAAATCTCATCGAAATCTTTCCTGTTCGAGATTTCAGTTTTAGATTAAGATCTGCTTTTTACGAAGTGCGAGTATCGATGGAAAACGATTGGTATTTTAAGAGAATTAATCGATTTCCTGTGATTTTATATAAAAATAAAATACGCATCACTTGTGTGGGTGTGAGAGGAAACTAAAAGCAGAACGCACGGCTTCCCACGTATTTGATAACATCATGAAAACACTAACAGAATTAAAAATATTGGCTCAAATTGTGCAATAATTAATTGAAAAGCATCGAAGAAAAGAAGGATAAGGACAAGCAAATAATAATGACGATGATATGCAAAACATAACAAAAAAGAAATTCAACATTGTTAACACAAGCAACTAAAAAATTTAAATCATATATTGCTAAAAATAGTCCATAAGCATGCTATATATATATTGATCTATCATCCTATTAACAAACTTCCATACTAACAAATATCAATGTAGAAAACACCAGTAGTTCACTTACTGTCGCCATTTTCAAAGCATTTCACACCTTCCAAACACATTAGACTCCATTATGAACGTGTAGGTTTTCTCACGATGTTTTCCCTCATTCTTAGAAGCCATTGATAAATGATATAGGTATAGATATTTCAAAAACACATTAGCAGGTTTTCAATATCTCGATATCGAGTTTCTGTCCTGTTAGTATCGCAATATGTTTTATGAAATGTTCTTTGTGCCTTTTTACTCGGAATGTTGGAGGGTTTCTCTATTATAGGACTAATATTGTCGAGAGCAATGTTTGCTTGTGAATTGGTTGGTAACAAGAACGTTTTATTATATCGATGTGAAACCTTCTCTTTATTATGACTTTCTTTTATATTTGTTTCACGAATAACTTTCTATGTTTTTGTATTGTTATCTCAGAAAAATTGGACCAGTGTGTCATTGAATAGATCTTTCTGAGTTTTATAATCCATTGATTTATAATCATTATAAACCCATGCAAAGCCCCTAATTTAACTCATTGATACATAATATAATTTTTGTCCACCATCAGGCAACTTCCTAATTTTCAAATTCTCTTCACCAGGTACGTAAACAGCACTGAGCAACTATGGAGCAGTTTGAGTCACTACTGACGTGCTGCGTCTGTCTCGACCGGTACCGGAATCCAAAGCTGTTGCCATGCCAGCACAGCTTCTGTATGGAGCCGTGTATGGACGGCCTGGTCGACTACGTCAGGCGACAGGTATGGACCATATTCTGCTGTATTTATCTCTTTCACTGTATTAGATTTTTTCTCCATAGTGCTTACGAAGAGACTTTGTAGTTGCGTAGAAAGTAGTTTAGTCATAACTTATTATGAAAGTTTACTAATTCTGCTTTTTTGTACAAAAATGCAACTTCAAGGAGAACTGGTGTGAAGGTAAAATGCTCTACATGAATTGTAAATATTGTAAATAGATTTTAATGATGCATGGATTTTTTATTAGAATAGAAAGTAACGAAAGTAAACATCCAACTTAAAAATCAATTTCTTTTCAGGTCAAATGTCCAGAATGCCGTGCCGAGCACCGAATCCCATACCAAGGAGTCCAGGGATTCCCAACAAATGTCACTCTCCAGCGATTTTTGGAGCTACATGCAAATATTGCTGGAGAACTCCCAGATCCCACTGCTGGACAGGTCATGGAAAGATGCAACGTATGCTCAGAAAAAGCTTACTGTGCACCATGTGCCCACTGCGACAAGAAAGTCTGCGAAGACTGCAAGTCCGCACACATGGAGGTCTTACGTAGAGAAATTCAAAGAATCAACAATCAAATTCGCCGTGGTCTCAACAGGCTTCAAGACATCCTTGGTGTAGTTGAACGTAATACAACAAACCTGCAAACAAACTGCGGAGCAGTAGCAGGAGAAGTTGACGAAATACATAAAAGACTAGCCAAGGCATTGAAAGATAGAACCGATTTCTTAAGAAACGAAGTTGATCGCTACCTAGCTACTGAACTTAGAAACCTCACTAATCTGAAAGATAACCTAGAGTTAGAATTAGGTAATATACAAAGTAATTGTGATCTCGCCGATAAATATATGAACGACGACGTAGAATGGGAAGATACGGAGTTAGTAGACACTAAAGAAATTTTCCTCAAAACGGTCGAGTTCCTCAGAAACTTCGATTACGAAGCTGGTGACTATAACCGTAGAGTACGGTTTATTATGACACATGACCCTAACCAACTTGTCATGCATGTTGCAAGCTACGGTGAGCTCAACATCACACAGCCTAATGCGTATTCTTCTGGAATGCCACAGAACCAAGGTCTAACAAGATCTAAGAGTGACCATCGCTTGGCCACACAGTTCCGCCAACAAGAAGAAGCAAAGGGTTGGCAAGAAAACGATGAACCAGTCTTGGGTGGTCGTAAATTCGGTGAACGTCGTCCTCCGCCGCCTGAAAAGCACACGAGGGACTACGGTGCTACTGATGATTACAGCGGCTATGAGTCCGAACATAGACCTACTAGGTCTAGATTCCGTTCTCGCTTCGTCAAGAGTCACCTAGACAACGACTCTGATTCAGAGCAAACCACTCGTGCTGCTAAGGCCGAGCAACAGCAGAAAGAAAAGGAGAAGGTCAATGATACCGAAGATGCTACCAAAGGTCCTCTTAGTGGTATATTCCGATTGAGCGACTGTCCGCGTGTCATGCAAAGGATATTAGATGTTGACAGCGGAAAGAAAAAAGAAAAAAAAGAACCTCCCCCACCCCCTAAACCAGTTCAACCAACACCTCAGCCGCGTCGCCCACCACCTGCGCAGAGGCAGCAAAGCGAAGATGACGAGATAACACGCCTCAAAAGACAAAACAAGGCCGGCGCAGCCGCCTCTTCTGCAGAACCTGAACGCGCACCTGCTCGTCCAGTAGAAGAAGACCGCAGTGCAATAAACCGTAAACCACCTACACCGGCGCGGGAGGTGAGTTGGGAAGAAGATAGAGAGTGAAAACAAAGCCAGCAGTACAACGTAGATTTTAAGAAAATCATCGATACTAACAAGAAAAAAACGCAACAACTAACGGCATTCCATAAAATACACTCCGAACACATCTAACTCATTTATACACACATACACAAACATAAAAAAATACCTACCGTTTTGGTGTCAATATCGATTTACATGTAATTTCTCAGGCGTCCAGTGATGGTGAATCCGATGAATCTGTTGGATCTCTGCAGCGAAATCAGCGTAAAAATGTGCCTGCACCACAAAAGCCGGTAACAACGGCTAGAAGGCCGTCAGCCACTGAAACGCCAGCACCGCATCGAGCAGCTGCTCGTGCACCCAGCACGGAATCAAGTGCGTCAACTGAAAGCTCCGGCTCGGCGGTGAAACACACAGGTGCGATTTTAAGCATCGCAGAATTAAAAGCAAAGTACAGCCCAAACGCGCATCCAACAACTCCTGGATCTCGTTTCTCTTCCGCAGGCAACGAGAGAACAACTCCGGCAGCGACTAACGGCACAGCCGGTGGCGCGCAACGGGTCCAGAGCCGCTTTGTCGGCTCGCAGCGACCTACTCCCGCACCCGCACCCGCCGAGCCGGCACATGAAGACTCCGACACGAGCTCCGAGGAAGAAACTGACTCGTCGGAGGAGAGTGACGAGGAGCCTGTCACGCAAAGAAAGCCCGAGAGCCAGGCGATGGCTCGAAGTGACATCGGTCCACTACTCGCGCGTAGCACGAATGCCCGTAATGACGCCGTCGACAATAAAACGAAAGAGACTCCCACGCAATCGCGATACCGCACGAGACAGACGTCGCAGACGGAAGAAGAGCCCGCGCCTAGGTACAGCGCCGCATCTTCGTTTAGCAACAGATACGGAAGCAAGCCTAGAGAGGAAGAACCAGCATCGTCTCTGGATGATGAGACAAAATATCCCACAGCTAGATCAAGATACCTCGCCCTGAAAGAGCGCCGCAACCGTCTCGCTAGAAGTAAAAGCAGTCACACCGGTTTTGGTGCTGGAGACGACGACGATCAGGACGAGCCGGTGTCTCCCACGACAGCATCACCCTCTGCGTACCTTGCGGCTCGATACGGCTCCGGCACTGGTGGATCGGAGTTGTCTCGCAGCCGATCTTCACACGCATTGAAATCAAGAGAGAGCTCACCCGAACGGCCGCCTCCCGGTGAAAAAGACGGAGCGGCCCTTAGTTCCTGGGCGAGATATTTAAAGAACAAGTACGGATCGCGGGGCAAGGACCGCGACCCGTCCAGTACCACGTCGAGCACGTCACGTCGCCTGTCTCTCGGGCTACCATTGCGCTCGGCAAACGAGCTTGCCAGTTCTGATGACGATTCAAAAAACGCGGCAGGCTCCCCCATCTCCCCTACGGCGGCTACAGCAGCGGTAGCAGGTTAGAAAGAGAAACGATGGCGTGTACATAGATTGAGTGCTTAGGTTTGGTTTGACAGATAGTTTGTTCTGGTAATATTCGTTTATGCTAATCTATTTTTCTGATGGTAGGTTTCGCAGCAGCCGGTTCCTCCCCTAGGAGCCAGTACATGCAGAAACGCCGTTTACAATTCAGCGTGGGGAGTCGGGGGAGCGAACCCGGATGCTTTACTTGGCCTCGTGGTATCGCTGTAGGTCCCGACAACACTATGGTCGTGGCTGATTCATCTAACCACAGAGTGCAGGTGAGAATTTATTATCATCTGTATATTACGCATTAAAAGCAATAATTGTAGAAAGAAACATCGTTCTTAAAACTTCTAATTATTTAGATTTAGTGTTAATAAATATAGATAGAACCAGACTAGGCATTTGAAATTCGACGCAGTCGCTAGTACATAAACACTTGCACTGCATTTAAATCCCAATTCTCGGAATTTACTCTTGAGAGTAGCTAAAACTAAAATTTTATTCCTTTCCATGAAAAAAACAACTTAAACTGCAAATCCTGCAAAATTATTTAATATTAATTTTAATTCTAAATACCGGAATTCAATTTCTTACTTTCACTTACTGTTTAGAGAATTTGCAAATTCATTCCGATTCGATGCAGTAAAGAAAGCATTATAACTTCTCTTTACAAATAATGCCTGATGACCGCTTGCTCCAAATATAAAATGATGAAGTGATGTTGGACGCATGCTCTCCATTTTGGCACAAGGTCAAAACAAAAATTTCGAACTATTCCAATTTTAATGGAGACATAAACATTTGCTGGTTAGTTTGTGAGTTATTTTGGGCTGGACCAGCACTTGAAGGGCTAAAAATAAGAGCGGTCTTTCGATATGGAAGTTTTAGTTTTCATAATACAAATACTTTTATTCAAAACTTCAAAATGTGGAAAGCCAAAAATTAAATAAAAAATCCCATTCAAATCCGTTCAGTGGTTGAAGCATCATTGATATAATCAAAAATCACCTTTTACATAAATAACATTAGGCGCAAAGCTCTCAACTGAAAGCATTAGGTTCCTAAGCTCAAATAGAATACGATGAAATATATACTCAATTATGCATCTTTAAATGGTACTGCAAAAACGTATATCTTTATTCCTGTTTTCTAAAGTAGCAAGTCTCGCTTTCATATTTTGATATTATTCATGTTACAAAATATGCACTTGTATCTGTTATATATCGCTGATCTATTTTGTTTGATGTTAACTCCAAAATCTCTGTTAACACGTTCGTTGCAGTAATAACTAAAACAATTAAAAAGCCATTGTGTCTCGCGCGAGGCGAGTCCTTGGCAACGAACGTGTTAACAAATGATCTCTTACAACTTATATATGACTTGGACCCTTCGTGTGTTCAATTTGATTGCCACTAACAACAATTTTCTGTTAACGTATGCATAAGTGCACAATGGTTTTTACAACCCTTGGTTGACTGATAGAAAATGCCTAATAAGCCATTAATTTCCTGTCTTTGTGATATGAAACATGAAGTTTAAATGTAATAAAAAGATAATACTTTTGAAGAAAGTGAAAATACCCGCGTCTAAAAATAACTTACAAGAGGCATTTAATCACACATTGAAGACACACGTAGACACACAAAAACGTGTGTGTAACACCGTTTCTAAAAACAGAAACGTTCACCCTAACGATCTTTTTCAGCGAAAGTGTTCCTAATGGTCGTTTTTCCCGCAGGTGTTCGATTCCAACGGAATTTTCGTGAAAGAGTTTGGCCAGTATGGCAGTGGCGAGGGAGAATTTGACTGCCTGGCTGGTGTTGCTGTCAACAGAATTGGGCAGTACATCATTGCTGATAGATATAATCATCGTATTCAAGTAAGTAGAAGTTTTTTTTTATTGTATAGCTTCGCAAAAGGGATGAGGGAGTCTGGGCCACGTCTGCGACATACCCAATGCGTTTTAAAAAGTTAACCATTATAATATGAACCCCTGACACGCCCAGAAGGCGGCCAAGCAATAGGTGATCTAGAAAAAAAAACGTTTGAACGCCGAAGGGAGCTCCGGCAGGATCTCATGACGACATGGAGAGGGTGAATGTCGCAACCCAGCGCTCGGCACGCCACAATTGCGGCGGTAAGGCCCTTTAAGGAGTGGGGCCCGCCAGGGCCGATGCCTGTCTGGGTCGCGGATAACTTTGAAAGAGAGTCACCGCGGCTCAGGCACAAGCAACTGAAGAAACACGGGTGGGTTTTAGTCAGTAAAATTCTGACACATCCTCCTGCTTCACCCAAAGCGGGAGAAGTCATAGGAAGATAAAAAAAATATACACGCTAGGCCTGGACCAAAACAGTTGGAAGTCATAGGCGAGGCTTTGTCCAGCATTAGTAAGATACAGGCTATCAATAACCGGTTTTTCTTTTTGCATACTTTTTCACGCAGTAAAATGAGCAGCTAAATCTTAATGTCAAATCAGGATGAATGATTGACTTAATTATAACTTTTATCCAACCAACCATACACCTATTATTAGGTTTTCTAAAATATAAAACTACTTTGCCGTTTAATGTCCACTATTTACATTATTTATGTTCTTGCAACATTGTTTCACATTCATTTGTATCTCCTGTCCTAAGAGACAGCGAGAGATTAACACTAAAACTATAAATAAACTTCAAAACAAAATACTCAGTTCAAACCAACGACAATTAATATTCACCGCGACTTACCAATAACGGCTATTAATAACGATAGCTAAATAGCAGCTGCTATAACTTATCTGATAATGCTACATTAAAGCCATATTGTGGGCCTAAAATATAATATCCATTTTATAAGTTTGCCACATCAGCACATCACTGGCAATTGAACGGGGCTTCTTTTTTATGAAGTGGAAATATTACTGGCAGCTGAGTTGATTGTTTCGTTTGAAGTAAGGCTTTTGAATTAGGAATAATAGAAGATAATTGCCTTCCTATAATTAGACTTAATTCAATATAAGCCACTCAATTAATCTTTCAATAATTACATTGATGACATGAAACTAATCCTTTATTTCAAATGTGGCAGTTATTTTAAAACCAGTCCGATGTAAGTTTTAAACGTAAGTTAGAGATTGAAAATGAATCATTTTAAAGTAACCAAAATCATTAAAATTATTTCGATATAGGTTTGTTCGTTTGGCACAGTCAAAATTCAATTTTTGAAACAATAAAACAGCCACAATTTATTATCATATTAGAAATGATTAAAAAATACCTTTGTATGTTTGTACCATCAATTATACTACTACGAGATTCAATAAATTGGGCCCTATATGATAAGTCATATATGACCCTTAGAATTCACACTGGTGATCAAGATAAACAACAATATATATTTGTTTTTATTGAAACAATAGTTTGCAAGCACCAGAAAACAAACAAAAATATTTACGAGACTAACCAAATTCCATACCAACGTAAATATGAAAAGTTTATTTTCTAAATCATATTATATTTGTGTATCTTTAACCAAGGATAAAGGTTTAATGAACATATTTGTTTTGTTCAGCTCAAATACAGGATTTCATGTAAACTAGAATTTGATTGTAAGTATCGTTTCGAAAGAACCTGATTTTAAACACAAGTTTTCTAGCCAAAGATTTTGAAATAGGTAGGTACGTGCTAACGTAAATTTTATTACAAATATATTTTAGTAAATTTTGTAGTTCTTCAGTATCAGATTTACAAGATCTTACATGGTCTACAATCAAGGTTTGTTTTAGTAAATAATTATAAAGGTATCAAATAATATCTAAACTAATACTATGAACAAGTAAAATTATGTTTGAAGGTAGTCTGTGGCAATACCAATCTGATCCGATTGTAAAACCTTTTTAACAAAAAAAAAAAACAATCAAAATAGTAACCTCCTTCTTTTAGAAACAAAAGAAAAAAACAGTTTTTAAGGATATTGATTTAAAAAAATTTAAATGGAACCAATTGAGAAGAACAAGTTTTCAAATAAAAAACGAATCATCAATATCTGTTCATAATTGGCGGCATAATCGCATAACAAACAACAACATACAGTCGAACAGAGAACCTCCTCTTTTTTGAAGTCGGTTGAGAATTCATTCACTTATAAAGGCCTATACTGTTGCTGAATACCTACCACTTTTTTGTTGAAAAAATGCCTTAGAAAAATTACATAAGAAAACTTTTACGGTCACATGTTCTTATTTTAAATAAAATAAATCACTAGTCTATTCATCCCAGCATCTGCAACGAATAAAATTTACACCTATTCTAAAATTTTGAACAGCCTCAACATATTTGTCAAAGCGCCAATTATTTGCATCCTCAAATATGCACTACTTCCTTATGTAAATGCGATTCATTGCAACCAGTTGTTGGTACATAAATTTATGAGTAACTAGCTGTACCCGTGGCTTCGCTCCAGTCAACTGCCTACCTACCCTACCCTATCTACCCTACCCTACCTACCCTACCCTACCTACCCATGGTAAAAGTAAAAAAGAGATCTGGCCGACCGCAATGACGAACATATGAAAAGAAATATAAAAAAATAAGGATAAAAAGTATCCTATGTCCGTCTCCTGGTTCTAAGCTACCTCCCCACCAATTTTCAGCCATCGGTTCAGCCGTTCTTGATTTATAAATAGTGTAACTAACACGACTTTCTTTTATATATATAGATACAAAACATAATAACTGACCATGACCAATGTGGTTTTTCATTTTAAAGGTACTTTCTAAGTTTATCTTAGATATTGCTGATAGCGGTGAAGGAAAACATAGTGAGGAATCCGGACTTATAGTGAATATAAGTTCAAATTCACCAATCTGCATTGATCAAGCGTGGTGATTAATGCTCGTAGCTTCTGTATATAAGAAGAGACCTTAACCCTGCAATGTGATATTAACAGTAGTATTATTATTATTTAAAAGAGAATGAACAAGCGCCTGCTAAGTGGTAGCTCGCAAATATGAATAGTATTAAAATTTAAAATTCAAAGTGGTTCTGATTATACATTCACAATATAAAGATGGTGATTCTAGTTAATATTTCGCGGGGATACTTAAAATAACAAAGCCGTCACAACTCGGACTTCAATGCAAAATAAATCGCTTATTAAAGTCCATTTTAAAATAACTGGGTATTTGCTTTTCGATCGAGCTTTTAATCATACTAAAAAGTTGAATGCATGACAGGATTTTCAAGTATATTAAATAAACCTTAAGGTCAAATACACAGATATAAATCTAACTAGATAACGCAAATCCCTCCATCTGTGTGAAAACCAAATGTGCCACTTTTTCACACACAATTAAAAAACAAAATTCACTTACCAATGAAAGAAAACATTTCTCAGCCAACTTTTTATACAGTCAATATGGTATAAAAAAGCATTTCCCTAAATTTCGGTGGATTTCCGGTGCCGATAATGCTAGATGAAAAGTTCAAATTACAATCATGATCGTACTTTTACTTCGTTTTTTGCGTGCGAAGTACATACAACTGCGTCATCTAGTTAGATTTATATCTGTGGTCAAATACGACTCAAAACAGTTCACCATTATCACAACTTTTCATTATTATCCAAATTAGATTTTGACAAAAAAAAATCATTCCAATTCTCTGTAGACAACCAAACAATATCCCATCTTTTGAACTTTAGAGCTTTTGCATTTACTATAAATACTAAGGACGATAATTTAAGCTGACACGGTGCTTAAACTATTCAAAATGTATACACTTGAACTAAAAAGTATTTTGGTAGTCATCTGCGAATCTGCGATGCATCCAAAGCACCTTGGAATACAAAAGCGAGATCAAAACATCTGTATCTTCAAACCGATGTAAACGAACATTTAAACAATATATTTTGTGACTGCAAGACTTGTTTATAATCTTTTATTTAATTTTAATACATTTTCACAAAAAACATCGTAAAGATTCTTTGGATATGACAATCACCTATCACGTCTTCAATGTTATTGATCGCAGTTGTTGGAATCAAAAACTTCAACAAGAAAAAAAAGCAATATCACTTTTGCTTACAACGTTACTGAGGCAGAAATCACATTTGGCCTATCATCAATATATCCACCCTAGGTACTCTCATATTTTCGTCATGATCTGAAAACTAAAACAGATTTGCAGCTCCGAAATTGTATTTGGAGAACTTGCTTCCACCACCCTACATTATTTTCCTTTCTCTGAAAGTAAGAATTTGAATTTCATTCCTCTTTTTGTGCTCGCCGTAAACCATTAATGTCAACATATTTTTGCCACATTTGGCTTCAAAAAACAGGCTACCATTTGGGACGTGTTTACCTTAACAAATATAGGCTTATGTTTATGTGTCATCATTCTCATTTTGTGGGAAGATGTATGTTTTATGGTTTTCGTAAAAAATATAAGAACAGATTTAGAAATGGACGTTATTTTTGCATCTTTTTGTAATTTCACACGTTGTAAATTCTCAGAAAATCTCGAAATTAATGGCTGTTCTTGCTTAGAATATATATCGTTCCTCGTTTTAATAAAGTTTTATTAATCTACGATGCTTAAAGGCTGTTTCTCAGATCTTTTCTTTGAAATATTCAGCTTCAAACAGTCCTTACGCACCTTTAATCACTAGGGATACCTCTGTAAAGGTAGATATACGACACGCTTCTGACGTAGCGTTCGAAAGCGAAACAACTCTAACTAGAGTGATCCCATCTCCGCATATTTCCCGGGAGACCTGAATTTGTATTCCATTCGTCTATTTGTCCTGGCCGTAATTCATTAGTGTCAGTCAGACTGCTGACCGTCTCAGAGGCCCCGAATAGTGGCTAAGACGTGAGCTTGCGGAAATGGCTATTAGATGGTGAAGACAAATTGCACTTTTTCGGTCACCATCTATCCTGCTTTATTAGGCTATAAGGATAATTTGACAACGTTTTTTTGCTAATGGGAGTGATAGCGCCAATAAAGATGATTTAGTGGGTGTGTAGGATATGTTTTTGTTTCTCACAAATGTTGCGGAATGAAAACTATCTTTTTCTGTTTATGATAAGACCAGAATAGGATTATTATACTTGACTTTGCCAGCTGCTACGCCTGTGTGATAGTCCAAAATTAGCTCAAGGTAACTTGATATAATACCAGTACATAAAGTATTATTTAATTCAGGTCATGGTCTACCTATTCAGGACATGTTTTACCCGTGTTCTAAATCCGTTTCATTGAAGCTTAATTAATTAACAAACATCCAGACATTCATATTTATGTAAGACTAGCTGTGCCCGCGGCTTCGCTCCCGTTAACTGCCTACCCTACCCTACTTACCTACCTACCTGTACCTACCCTACTTACCTACCTACCTGTACCTACCCTACTTACCTAACTACCTGTACCAACCCAAATCGAGCGTTCGCTGCACAGAATGCTATTTATTCTAGGGAGAAAAATATCGACTTCATTCAAAATAAGCAAGGACAGATTTGCTGCGCCATCTAGTAGCACTCCAGAACACCACGCCAAACCGAAAACAAAAAAAAATACCTATCCATAGCAGGGTCTCGAATTTTCAACCTTGAGCGTAGTAGGCCACCGCGTTTATCATAAAGCTATTCAGACGGGCACTAAAAGTGCTGCTAATAGTAGTATGATTACAGACCTAAAACTATATAAAACGTATTTTTTTAGTCTCGTCGGTCCCGAAATATAATTTTTACTCTAGCCACACTTGGAATAGCCCTTGAGGGTATATCGTTGATTCGACTTGAAGAGTTGAATCTCTGGTCCACTGCGTCCGCGCATTGTGGCGCGGCGGATGGTCTGTAGGCACCATACCTACCTATCTATCATTTTTTTTTCCAGAGTCATTTTTCTGCGGAAAATGACGCCAAATGCACAACGCCATCAATTGAATAAGGAGTTCAACAGTCTGAGTATCTGAATTGTATATGTTGTGATATTTTACTTCTTTAAAACTTTAAATTCATCCATCTTTTGAACCGAACATATATCAGAGTGAACCGATTGCGATGAAACAAAAACTAAGTAATACTTCAAGTTACGCACAATTTTATGTATAACAGTTATCTACATTGGTTTTATGCATTTTACGTGATGCGTGCACAAAAAAACAGACAAACAGATAAACAGACAAAAAGCCGAAAATTCAAAAAATGCTGGATATGGGTTCTGTTGGTTCTCCTTTAACATCCTGGCTATTTTTTGGAAACATTTTCGATGTGCAAAAACGACTTTTCTACAAATTTATTATAATATGTATTGATTTCTTGATAGTAGGTAAAAGTCAAGTCACAAAAGAGCCAAAAACAAAGCTAACGTCACATTTAAGAACATAATATAATCCAGGCTTTGGCTTCGTCAAGTACTTCAGCCAGAATATTAACGGGTAAATAGCCGTTCGGGATATTTTGACAATCTTTGTTGCACGGATTGGCCAAGTTCCAAATACTAACACGTGTTTGGTGCACGTTTCAGTGCGTAGTGCTACTATGTATAGGTTTAAAGAACTTTTAAGTGCATTTGGTGACAGGTATTTTGGTGGTTGGTGCGTGTTTCGATCTCCTTGGTTGGAGTTTTTTTAACAACATTTTTTGGAATTCTAACAATTTTGATTGACTTTGGGGAATACAAAAGTAAATCAACATAAAGTTAATTATTTTGAATAACAAGTTGAAACCAATCATGTAATGCCACAAAATATTTATGAATCAGAGGCTTTCAGTTAATTACTTATATTCTAATATCACGAACTGTAAATCTTTTACACTATTATTTAATTGCTTCTTACCTACCTCGGAAATGATAATATTAAGCAAGGCAAATTATTTTTGAATAATCACAATAGACGTAACCTGGAAGGACAAATAATTGGATAATCGTCTCTATTTTACACAACTGTTGATCATTATAATTAACGGTTGAATCACAATAATGTGTACAAGGTACAGGCAAATTAATGAAACTATTATTGGGTTCTTTGGGTCTGACGTTTGCCGCATCTCGAACGGTTCATATGCTAAGGTTACCACAATGTGGGTTTCGGAAAATGTGCGGCAAAATTGCGGCTGGCCCTGTTGAAGATAGTGGGACGAACATGACAACTACAAAAAGGAATGTTCTACACTATCCAAAACCTGGACTTATGGAAAAAATTAAGAAAAGCGTTTACCCTCCTTAACTATTCAAGGCGAATATAAATAAAATATATTAGTAGTGGACTCGTACAGCAAACCTTAAAATTATAATTAACATGACAAATTCATCAAAAATTAACCTGAAATTCCTTGTCCTAGGTCTTCGATCCTCAAGGACGTTTCCTGAGGGCGTTTGGCAGCCAGGGCACTGGTGATGGCAAGTTCAACTACCCGTGGGGCATCACCACGGACGCGCTCGGATTCATCTACGTCTGTGACAAGGAAAACCATAGAGTACAGGTATGTATTATTTATTTGGACTTATAGTTTTTTCGACCTTAGCTTTTATAGAAGTATCCCTCTATAAACAAAAGAGTCGTAAGCGATTTAAAAATGGCAAAAATGTATGGGATTGTCAAGCACTATCGAAATGGCATGTAATGAATCCCATTTTGGCATTTTCACCATCGCCACTATCACTGGCATCAACATCTCGTCATGGCATTACTCCCTTTAAATATCACTTGCTTGTATCTTTGTCTATGCAAAAGTTGAAGAATGAATGAAAGATGTTTTCAACCTAAGCGAAGTTTCAATTTTCTATCGAGAATTGAGATGTTTTCTATGTCTGGTGGCAAAATGATAATTCTATGTAGTCCGTCAGTGAGACTAACAAATAATATTGGACACGTATTTTTTGCTTTATCTCATCATCTTTCTGCCATTGTCCCATGTCAGTTGGGGTCGGCGCAACACGTTCTCTTCTTCCATACCATCCTGTCCCCCATATTTTTTGCTTTATCTAATAAACAAAAATTTATAAAGATAAATCGCATCTAATTTCGGGAGTTGGGGCTTGTGACGTCACTTGTCTGTATAAAGTTTAGCAAGGCGTGACGTCACACGATATTTAACGCACTGTATCGCCGGCATTTTTTGTTTACGTGGCAAAAGAAAAATTACGTGTTCAATATTTTTAGGTAATCTAACTGACGGACTCAATAGATATTTTTTGCCATCATCCTATTCATGTCAAAAGTACGGTAAATTAATTGTAAAACGTTAAATTATTTGCGGACAGAATGATTATTTCTGTTGTGCTAAGTTAGTTTTATATCAAATTATTATAGATATGCATCAATTACTATAAAAGCAAGTCGGCAACAAAAGTACAATCATGCTTTAAAGAATATTTTTAGTATACATATTATATAAGATTGAATTAAAATTTATAAGAAGACTTTTCAACAACACTAACACAGCCAATTTAATTAGATAAAAGTTTTAACCAATTGTTTAAATCAATCCAATTTTAGTATTGGTTCTGTATATTCTCCACAATTATCTACATTCCCTTTAATCGACTTACTCAAATAATTCAGCATGAATGCTTACAATAATTAAGTAATTATTGTTCAACTAGTTTGCATAGAGCTAAATAATTAATACAGTAAAGTTTCACCAATTACTCGTAGCTAACTTATAAATAAAGCTGACTGCTATTTATCATTCGAAGAGATAATTGCTATTTCAAAATTTAAATCCGACTACAAAAACTCTAACGTAATTAGCTTATTTCTCCAGAATTATTTTATCATTGTTGTTCGTGCAAAGTTTGCTTTGTTTCTGTTTTTCTTATTTACTGTGCACTGGTTTCTCATGAAAATATTTACCAATTTTTCATGAAACTGTAAGGTAATCCCATAACATACAATCAGATGACAAAGCCTTTCATACAAAAAAATAACATTCATAGTGTTACTTACGTTGTCAAGCAGAGTACTGGATTAGTAATTTCCTTCGGATTGTGATTTAAAAATATTAGTATTATATATTATTATAACTGTGCTGATGACCCTTCGAATCGACGTATGAAACGGCTCTTTGATTTACATCGTTTTCACTTCGACAAAAACCTCTGAATGGTCAAGGATTTCAAATACCAACTGTATCTTAAAAATAATCTTACCTACTTTCCAGGTGTTCCAATCCGATGGCACGTTTGTAGGCAAGTTTGGATCCTTTGGTTCCAAGCTTGGCCAGCTAGAACACCCCCACTACATTGCCGTTTCCAGCACCAACAGGGTCCTTGTGTCAGACTCCAACAACCATAGGATACAGGTCTTCGATGTCAATGGTAGGGTCCTCTCGTCGTTTGGCGAGGAGGGGTCTGAAGATGGACAGTTTAAGTTCCCAAGGTGAGTGAATAACCATAATATCATATATTATAAAGCCTTTAACACACAGCAGTACCCCTGTTTACTAATCTTTTGATGAGAAACTGTCACTTATTTAGATAGGTCACAGAATAAAAGTGGCGGGTTGCGGTTTTTAAGACTGAAATAAAAATCTATTTGAAAAACGATAAAACAAACGTAAATACAATTGAAGTAAAGCTCACATTAAATTAGCCTACTTCCTATTTTCACAAAACTTAAAAATCTCTAACAATTACAATAAAATGCAAGAACCCGCTTCTTTATTTTCAATTTCCTTATCCAATTTTACCAAAATGAGGTCATTTACTTAACTAATTACTCCCAAAATTAGCTCATAAACCTTACATCCTCAGGCTTTTGAAACTGAAGCCAAATTGGTCTTAACGTGTGTTTCCAACGGCCCAATAAACTGCGGTCGGTTGGTCTTCTAATTTAGCTTTACGGGTCCTTAAATCCTGAACTTCTACCAAATATTTACGTTAAGAGCGATTCTAAGTCCATAAGTGCTCTGATGTTTGCAACAGCTATCAGCTAGTGGATAGTTTAGAGGCTTTAGTGAAGATATCGATGGTAACTTGACCGGTTTGTAGGAAACTATGTATTCTCGCCAAGATCGTACAGTAATTTAGCTGAAGCTGGTTTTAAGGTTATGATTGGATCAAGATCAAGTCTGTTACAAGGATTTAATGTGTGCATTAACAATTTAATATCAGCTAAATAAAGATCAACGTTTAAAATAAGTCCATTCTTGACCTCATTCTTGTTTGTAAACGCGTTAACAAAGTTATTTTTAAAATAGCATCCCGTGTCTCTGAAAAAAATTGCTCAGATGAAAAAATCTTGATATCGTCGCTGACAAGAAGATGTCTGAAATCTCGGTCATAACATAAAAATCTTGAACAAAACTGATAGACCCAACCTCGTCTAACAAAAAACTCTTTCAAATCACTGTCCAACGATAAAACTCAGTGCCAACCTTCACTACAATAATGCCAATATTTTCAACCTGCTCCAGATGTACCTTGACCGAATTCTGTTCGCAATAATAAAATATGACCGGAATACGTGGCCAGCGATGTTTTACAGCTTTACGTTTCAAGAACAGAATGACTTACAATATTGCTATTTTTATGTCCACCAACTCAGTAACTTGTAAGTCCGATTTTATTGTACGAAAAGTGGATGTGATAACTTTATTAATTCTGTGAGCTTACTGAAAATGTGTGTGACATTTAGTAGCTTGTGAAATATGGTGTTTTTACTTTGTTGCTTTTCGTAGAATTTGTTGGGACTTAAATACGGCCTATAATCTAAAATACTGGATATTATTTTTTGTGGCTACGACTTGAAAATGCGAAAACTTGAAAGGGTTATAGGAAATAATTTAAGTGAGACAAATATAATTCTTAGCTGAGGATGGGCGTTATTTGATTGTACTGTTTAGTTGAAAAAACAATCAAAAATTTAATAAAATTAAAATACCCGACTGCAAAGATATAAATAAAAAGAAAATCAAGCTGTTCAGTCGGAGGATACATATTCGCGAGCTGGCTGACCAAAGCTATAAATATTCTCTGACTGAACAGCATGATTTTCTTCTTGTTTACATCTTTGCAGTCGGGTTTTTTGATTTTATTAACTTTTTTTATTGTCAACTTTTTAGTAAGTACTAATTTTTTTTTTCAAATTTCTTCTAAACATAGAAGTGGTATATATTTTTGTAATCACCTCTAAAAACCCTTCATTTTGATACCCCATTCGATAGCTTTCAAAGAAAAAAATAATTGCAACCCCTACAATATGGCGCCCAAAAGAACACTTGGGCAGCCTAGACCTATCTAACCATGTCTTAATTATAAAAATCCATAAAGTGGTTTGAAAGATACGAGGTAATAAAGAATAATACATATAATATAAACATACATACATACAAACATACGGACATACAAGATACGCGCGAGAAACATGACCCTTTCCTTGCAGTCGGGTAATAAAAGCGGATAAAGCAGTTTTCACAAGGTCAAAAACAATGTTTAAGAGCCTTACTAATTAGCTAATCTTTTCCCGTCGATATATATCGATCTGTTATTTTTATTCCTATGTGGCCGCTCTTTGCCAAGATCTTGCTTTTTGGTAAGCGCTGAATGAGGCCTAGAATAAAGCGAGTGACTCCACTCTGTCTCTAAAAAGATACACAGAAAAGGTCATTCTCTCTCATTCTCAAAGATCATTCTATATTCACTAACTCTTGGTTTTTCTCTCTCCAGGGGTGTAGCAGTAGACGACCAAGGCTACATCGTGGTCGCAGATTCTGGCAACAATCGTATCCAGATCTTCCATCCTGACGGCACTTTCCTCAGAGCCTTTGGTTCCTGGGGATCTGGTGATGGAGAGTTCAAGGGTCTAGAAGGCATTGCTGTCATGTCCGGAGGCAATATTATAGTCTGCGATCGGGAGAATCATAGAGTACAAGTGTTTTAAGGTGAGCATAATTATTGAAAGAATGAAGAAATTTCAAAATTAAGGGCATGCTTCATCAGTACGGGATATGTTTCAAATATATTTTTTGGCAGATGATTTCATGCATATATTATGTTCCATTCTTTTATTTAATTGGTAGATCAAATGGTTAGAAACGTATTATAACAGAGACATTTAATAAGAGTTAGAGAAAGTAATAAATGTCACAGTTTTTTTTCATTAATATCTTTGTCTAAATAGTTTCATTTCAACGAAAACCAGTTTTAGACAACTTTTTATTTTCATTACTTTACTTTTAAAATGATTTTATATAATGGAAAATCAAAATAATATGGAAATACAGTCAATAGCAACTGACTTGGACGTCAACAAATTATACAAAAGATGTACATTTTCAATAAAATGTTTCAATATCTAATAGAATGTTTTTTTTTCTATTTTCAGATAAACAGCATTATCAACGAAAGCTTTCAATGCGATGATCTTTTTCTATTTTGAAAATATTCGTTTTATACCAAATCATGATGTTTTTTGCAAAATGTAAAACCATATTTTTTATTTAAAAATAAACAAGCTTTCTACCAAATTCTCAGTTTCAATTCTTTGGAATTTCGAACAACAATTTTATACAGAACATTTAAAGCGGTTTACGTCAATAAATTGTCTGAGAATAAACTTTAAAACTATTAAAATAACTTCGAAGAAAATAAGGTATCTGGAAAACATGAACTTTGTCTTATCAGCTAGAAAGATTGACAAACAATCTGAAAGAAATGACCATATTGATTGTATCAATCTTTTTTCTACTTGATCCAAATCTTAAGTATCTTTGGGTCAGTCGATCAGTGTCTCAATTGTTATCACTAAGAGACAGATGGTCAATCGATGAACACAGTGATTTCCCTCAGGCCTATATATCTTGCCTTCGACTGGTCGAGAGGTCACAGAATATCGTAGTGGCCATCTTTTGTGATCGAATTTTAAATTCGAATACGCTAGCTGGCTACACATGACCGTCGACCGTAATGATTTTAAAAATAGAAGACTCGCGACCGATTTCCGATATTGTTGCTTCTAATACTGATAGATTCAATTGAATATTTATTTCGAAGGAAACAAACACTTAGTAAAAGTGATTCCGATCCGCAGCACTTTACTCAAACTGATCGAGTAAGAAAGCATAGTTATTGACGGTTTTATGATCTCAATCCAGTTCGCTGAGTCAGGCTGGAATGATAATACAGAGTTATTGTTTGAAACAGCGCCCTTTCTTTGAATCCATTACAGTTTTACCACACTAAAAAAATCAAAGTTCACATCTTTTTAAAACGAAGCTCAAAAGTTTAAAATTAAACAAGTAAAAGCATTTAATACAATAAATCCTTAAAATTACAAATGTTTTTTAAATAAAATATTTTACTCTTAAGCATTTATGGATATTGAGTTGAATCGTAATGTTTTATTCAAATAAGCTTATAAAGTTTTAAATAAATTAATATTTTATTCAAATAAAAAGTGTAAATATTATATACTCGATACGAACTGAACGGTAGGTGAATATAAAATAAACCAAAAAAATGTTGCCATATTCATTATACGTAGCTTTTAGTCAATTTTGCTTATAAATCTTACTAGTCGATTTCAAATAAATGTATTGTAATTGTCTTATTAATTTAATAATTATATCAAATATCCTTTATGTGACTAAAAGTCATAATAATTGACAAAACCTGCATATTTATAAACGATATTAAAGATATTTAAAATTCAACTTAAATTATTTTAGATAAAATGTATAATACAATTTCATGTAACTTATTTTATTATAGAGCAGTTCTTTATAATATAAGTATTGTATGTATAATATACTATAAATAATATCTGAAATTCTGAACAATACCTTCGTCTAGTCCTAGCCTAATAATTTTCCTACGAAATGTAAGTAATGCTGACGAAATAAGGTATCCAAAATAATAAATTTGTGCCAAAAAAAGAAGTGTAGGAAAGGGATATAGTGATAGCAGGCGCAATTCAGTATTTATTTTTAACTAAAATATCAATAAAACAATTTAAATTTTACATTTTCTTTTATGATATCACTCTAAATATCTTAGATTTAATAAAAAAACAATCATAATTTTCAAACAGCGCACTTATGTGAAAAAATAAGTTTAAATTTACTTATCTTTCAAAATCAAATTAATATATTTTTTTCTCAATAAATATAAATAGATATCTTTTTCAGCTTAAGATAATCTTAAGTACGTAATTATAAGTACACCACTCTTCAACTCATGTTTCGAGATCATCATTATTTATTTTATTTCTTCATTAAATCCTTTTCACTTCTGCTGGCTATAATAAAATCATCTACTAAAGTAAACCGCCCTCGCTTTCAACATGTCCCAATCCCTATTATTCCGTGCCAATACGAGAAAATGAAGCAATATTATGTATGTATACGAGATATATATTTTCTACATTTGTCATAAGTTTCTGTCACTAAGAAATACTTTAGATTCTTTGGTAGTTTCGATCGACTTGCGACATAAATGTGTCATGGAAAGTATTGACGTAATATACTTCGCTTTAGTTTTATATGATCACGATGTAATGTTTCTGAACTTGGACTTTAGTTATTTTTGTAATGTGGCAATCAAGCGGCTACAGCGCTGGAAATCATACAAAAACTCTGACTTGCGATGTAAAATTGTGTGGAACGATTGTCTATTGATTGTCGCACTACAATCTTGTAGAATAACTTACTACTCAAAAGGCTTGTACATCTTTTTTGTTGAATTACAGTCTTGTTGATTTAGATCAAGTTTCAACATTATTGCGGATCATGATTGACTAGATGAGGAACGAAGCGTCAAGTGAGGTCGAAATTATATTTTTGTTTACGTTTTTTTAAATTCAAACAAGAATATAATACAAGATATCATAAGGTATTCATATATAACATAAAAACACTTTTATATTGCTACGTAATAATTCAACAAGTCAAAATATTTATCATAAAAATTATGTAATATAAAATAAAATTGTAATTAACAATCGCACAGCTTTGCTTAAGTTTTAATAAAAACACGAAATAATTAATTATTTGTGTACATACAATATGTACTTGATAGATCTAAGAACAACATAATGTTTACAATGACGACATTTTGTATGGTTTTGATGTTTAAATAAATGAACAAGATTTGTTACTGAAATAATTGTTGTTTTATTATTGTAATGTTTCTAAATCACGCAGATATTTTTTTTATATTTTGTTTACTGTACCGATAAAAAACCGACAAGCTAGCTCCTGAAAGGAGATAAATATTATTAAAATATTTGTTTTAATCTTCATGTTTTTTTTTTTAAACAAATATTAATAATTTATTTATTATTATTACGGCACACCAACGAATGTTTCACAAAATCATTGATAACAGATTACTTACAATTTTTGTATCAACTACAGTGAACTATTCACTTAAAAATGTGCACAGTACTTCCATATTAAAAATGTCGCTAAATATAGACTACTAAAATGTCAAATAAACAAAATCAATAATAATCATTAATCATTTAAACAAAATATACAAAACAAAACATATAAATAAATTATCATGAATAACAAAAAAATAATGAAAAAATAATAACAGAATACAATAATTATAAAATTACGAGCAGTCAATGATGGAATAAAACACTTAATTCATTGCCTGAAGTTGTTGAAAAAGATGTCTACGAAATTGGGCCAAGGTGTTGAGAGAGGATTTCAATGCCATTGGTGCGAGAGTGACTCTCATTATAGGTCCTAATGAAGCGGTTCAATGGCGCTGATCACCCGAGGTTTGTTCGAATTGCAGGAGGTGCAAATAACTCAACTTTATGTTCAAGCCTGAGTTAACTACTACAATGGAACAAATATATTTATATCGTCCAGAAGCCCAAGAAGATCGACCAAACCATTTACAATTTTGAACAGCATTATTTGGTACATGTTTTTTCTTCGGTATATTTACAAGAAACATATTGTAAAAACAAGTAAAATAAATTGAAGTTGTCACTAGAAATACTGAGTTGATTACAAATATACTTTTATTGATAGATACGAGTACCTTTTCTAAAATCATGACTATTTGGTCCTACTGCTGGTATATAGCCTTCCACTTTATCTGCATCACAACTATAGAAGTTAGTTATTACACTTTAGGTTTTGATTCCCTTACGATTTTTTTTAAAAAAGAGAAAATATTCCTCAAATATGTGTTATAAATGGCTATCGCGTTGATTCAGAAGTTTCATTTTTCACAGCTCCAAGGAATTACCGACTTGAGTATTTCATTATTAATTTTAGCTTGAAACCTCCAGGCGTTTTATAGAAAAAGGTCTTGACTCACGGACAGATAAACAAACAGACAACGAAGAGATCCTATAGGGGTTCCTTTTTTTCCTTTTGATGAACGGATCCCTAAACAATGGCCAGTTAGCATCAATGGAAAAATGAGGCGATTTGTCGAGCAGGTGGATCTAAAGGGAAAAAACCTAAACGCACACATCTGTAAAAGGAAAACTTCTTGAGGAACCTTATTGTAAATAATAAGTAGTTTGTAATTGCCAACCCGCCTTGAGCAAGCGTGGTGATTGTTGCTCGTGTCTTCTCTGTATCAGAAGAGGCCTTTGACTTGCAGTGGGACCTCAGTAAGCTAGTATTAATATTAAAGAAAGTTTTATATTCAAATCATTTCTGAAGTAAATAAATAGCTAATTAATTAGCATTTTCTTCAACACCTTCACAATTCCATTTCTCTCTTCTTACTCAGTAAATTACAGCATTCTAATTAAATAATGAGTAGGACATAAATTAATTAACACTCCAGTCTTTGAACCTTAATAAAGATTAATTAAACTAAGCCTTTAGAAAGAGTGTCAAAAAAACTTGCGAAGATTTTGAAGTTTTAATTATGAAGTCTGGACCTATTATGATAAGCACGTCAAATACAAAGTTGTCTGACTCAGTTTTTTTTCTAATGATACCTACTTTCGGTATGACGTTTTTGTTTTTTCGTCAGAGTGAATTTCCATATCTAAAATCTGCTAAGCAGGACAAGAAGCGTGAAAAGCCCGGATTTTTGAGCTTACAACCCGTACATTTAAACAGTCTATTTTTTCTAAGTTAGGTAATCAAAAAAAAAAAAAATTGCCTCACTGCGAGCGAAGCCGCGGGTAAAAGCTAGTACTATTATAAAATGTGAATGTAAGTTTGTTTGTTACGCTTTCACGCAAAAACTACTGAACCGATCATCATGAAACTTTGTAAATATATTCTTGGAGGTATTAGAAGTAACACAGGACACATTTTATTTAAAAAAAATGGCTTCACTGCGAGCGAAGCCGCGGGTAAAAGCTAGTAATATTATAAACGCGTTAGTTTGGATGTATGTTTGTTACTCAATCACGCTAGAGCGGCTACACGGATCTAGATGAAATTTGGCACACAGATGGATTATAGTCTGGGATAGTACATAGGCTACTTTTTATCTCGGTATAATGTTCCTTGGGCTGATCAAACACTTTTCACGTGGGTGAAGCCGCTGGCAGAAGCTAGTGTACAAAAAACAGACATGCAATGCTGGGTGATTTGCCGTAATTTTGACGAGTTCTGAAAAATATCTCCTAATGTCTTTGTCAGATCTTCACGAAATTTAAATGGGACAAATTCGGGATCATACAAGAGTACCAAAAACAAAGAATTTTCAAAATCGGTCCACAATTGGCGAAGAAATCGGTGAAAAATTGCCGTTGGTTATTTGAAGATTTTAAAACCCGGACTACAAATAAAACTCCACTCGGACGCTCCCCGGACGCCTTCTAAACTAGGACAAATCCGGGGAAACCCGGACGGATGGCAACCTTAAAGTGAATGTAATGGTTTGGAATCTTGGTAAAATTATCGTAAGCGATCATCGTAATGGTTCAACGCGATTAAATTTCATCAAAATCATCGAAATCATTAAGCGAAATTTCAAATATGTTCAAATGGAAAATACTTAAATGATATCGCGTATAGTCGCAATTTAAATTGAAGGTAAGTAAGTCAATGTCTTGTTTGTTAAAAAAAAATTACCAATTATACAACATCAATAGATATTTTATGATATCTTAGTTTTGGGATCTTTGTATGTTGGTTATTATTTTTTTTGCATGTTTTCTAATAGATATGTTACATAATAGAAAAAAATGTATGATAATGATACTCGTAATAACGTTTATACAATACAATACCACTAATACACACACTATTTTTACTTTTACTGTTAAATTTATTCGACAACTGATAAATTTAAGAACAGAATAACATAATATTTATCAGAAATACAGACAACCTTGTAACTTATAAATCAATATATACCAAAACTATATAATTATATAACCTAATTAACCAGGTAAAACCAGCAAAACTTTTACACCCAGATTACCGAACTCTGCAAGACCAATGTCACAGAATAGATAAGTGCAGAAGATTCATGCAACGAGCGAAAACGCGCGCACACATAGACACGCTTCACGAACAGCGAGTACGTGTGCACTTGCGACTGGCATTTGTTTGAGATTGCCTAAAGTACGCAAAGTGTATTAGATGACGGGTTTTGCGCGGGTGCTAAAACGGGCGCGACGTATCAAACGTATAAAACTGCTGTTTACGACCATACTAAAGAACCCAAGACCATACTAAAAAGACTATGGTAAGTACCTAGTGGTACGTGATCATGCGGCCTAGCTTGTGAGCGATCGTCTATTGTTTTACTTGAGGAAACACGTCTAGTCTCTACTGTAATTTACGCAATTTGTTGCACCTAACAACAAATCTTGACACACTGTGGCCGCCTAACCGCCCAACCCCGCATCCACTCATTCACCTTGCGTTCATGTGCTTGCATGAAGCTAGCCTTCTGCACCTATCTACTCCGTGCCAAACCGAAATAATTACCAATACATCGCAGAGAAAACAACAACCATAACTTATAGGTAATAAATTCGTTTAAATTTGCCCCGCACGGCGCATAACGGTCGCCATGGTGGTTGCTATGACACATGGGGCCGTAGAAGAGGTTAAGTAATGGCGGTATGTCCTCAGTATGACAAATGACGGCGCTATATTCTCGTGACGAAGCCGAGATGAAAATAAAAGGGAGGGTGTTGGAGAATTTATCATTAGCTTGTTTTGATGACAGTTGGAGTG
Source organism: Orthosia gracilis (assembly GCA_947562075.1). Taxonomy (NCBI): domain Eukaryota; kingdom Metazoa; phylum Arthropoda; class Insecta; order Lepidoptera; family Noctuidae; genus Orthosia; species Orthosia gracilis. The sequence goes on from OX387275.1 coordinate 23,299,073, forward strand.
CAATTTAAATTTTTGTGTAATAAATATAAGCATAAGATATTGGTATATGACCGTTTCTTCAACGAATATAGTAAAAAGTATAGTAAGTAATTATATTGGAACGCATTAATTTGATCTAACCTCTACATCACCACACGTAGTTACATCGTCATAATCATCACCAGCCTTCCTATAATTCCTTAATATTCCCACTGCTGGGACGCAGCCCTCCTTTCTGTGAGAGGGGTTACCTACGTAACCCCTCTCACAGAACCCCTTACCTAGACTTTAAAATAATTTTTTACACCATATTTTTAAAGCCTTTAAATAAAGCCATTAAGCCTCTAAAAAAATCATAAAGCTTTTTCCCAACTACATTAAGGTACACCTCCAGTCTTATCGCATACAGCAGAATACCAGTATGTCAAATTGCGCAACTGCCTATTTAACTTCCACAATCCAGATACTTAAAGATAAATTGGTAAAGTTTATGTTTTCTAGAAAAGAAGAAGAGAATTTATTTATTTGGTTCACCGACAATTGTATACAATGGTACCTATAAGCAGAACGACGCAACAGACGCAACTAATCAGAATCAAGTGTAACAATCACTTACAGGTAAACTCTGCATGCACACAAAAATATGAGAAATAATAGACTTATATACATTATTAAAGTTGCACTAAATTAAACTTAATATATGCACTTGAAAAATCCATTAATCAACACACACCAAAAAAAACAACCCTACTTGAATGTATTTTCTTTTTACGAGATATCGAATTTAAACACTGCAGCAGAAAACACAAACGAAAACGCAAGAAAATAACGAACTCTAAGGATACCCCCGTAATAAAATTCAGAATGCTGCTCCAAAACTAGAGGAAGCAGACCGTGAACATAACTAAGTTACGAAACAAGAAAAACATCTTGGAACCGAATTGCTAAAATATCGCCGTCATTTATCATACTGCAGGGGCCGGCCATTTTCTGGACTACGGTTGCGTTATACGCTCAGTGGCGCGTTACATTGTGTTAATGATCTGCATGAGTTATAGATGGTATATTGATGATTTTTATATGAACATGAATTATGTAAGAAGACATGTCTTTTGGGAAAAGGTTTATGAGAGTGTATGAGTATACCAAAGATGAAAAGAGGAATTTAAGGTCATAGACAGGTCCCAATTGGAGACAAGGATGCCTTTGCTGAGAGGTTTATTAACTGAATACATATCAAAACACAAATATTTCTAATAAAAACTAAAAGTAAGATCACATCCTGTCAATTTTCTTTAGGATAATAAATGAATACATGTCTCATCAATTATACATCATGAAAGACAAATCATCTCAAAATAAGCAGCAATTTTGAATGTCAAAAATGTTGAGTTAAAAGTATTGTTATTCATTGATTCTACAGATCATTCGCAAAGGTATCTGATGGTTATAGAAAAGAACGTACTAGATACTCCACAGCTAAACTCCTTTTAGATTTGCATAATTTATTAAACAAACTGATGATTATACTAAATAGTAACATCTGTACCGCAATTTGCAAGAAAAATGAAGAAAAATCACAAATGATAAAGATAATTAAAATAACATGGTGCCTCAATCTTCATAATGAAGATTGAGGAAGGACACGGAAATTGCAGGTGAGGGAAGAGATTTCGAAGGCAATATTATTAATACGGAAACTGCTCAACGTCGTACTAATACAATAAAATTAAGTCTAATATCCATTTATTATTAAAAGATGGTACGTAACTTGTTATTCTAACCATATCTAAATATGATTAAAAACTGACAAAAAGGTACACATAGTAAATAGAAGAGGAGAAGGACGGTAAAAGGTACAAAGCTGATGCTCAACCTATATAACTTCTGGTTTTTAACCCTAAATCAATAAATTATACAATGCTAAGAAATATAGTAATTTCCAAAAGTCAGTGCACCCCTCTTCGAAGGATATGGGCCACCTTATGTGCCCTTCATACCCGACCACTCAGACATCTTTCCAGATTTGAACATACTAGTCGGACAAAATCTGAATAGTTGAGACTTTATTTGAGGTAATCGACACGAATATGATGATTTATAATTTTCGATTTCATATTTTTCAAATTACAAAAGTATAGAATTGAAACATTGCAGTACAAAACAGTAAAGATCCTAATCACTAATAAAATCACTAATAATACCGTCGATTTGACTCGATGAACGTCAACAATACATCAATTATACGAGCAGCTACTGATTGAAGACTCGTGACAAGATCGGGATCCGCCATCTTGGATTGATGAGCCTCTGTATCGGAATCCAATAATCTGAGATGGGCTATCATTTGTCCGTGTTGCGTCGTCATTATTGTCATGGATCATGCTATTCTATATCTGGCTCCTGTCATACAGGTCCGCCTAGTTCGGGAGGCAGAGGCTTCAATAACCGCTGTAAAAAAAAGATATATATTTGTATTACTATGGAGTTTCTGTTTATGTTTACGGCCTATCATAGATTGTCTATGTTAAAAGCGTGTTACTGTTTCGATGTTACGTCATATTTGAGTGACGTAACGGGACACCTGTATTGCTCGAAAGATTTACGCAGAGATGTATATCCACATTTTGCCAGTTACGTTAATGCCCCATGCAATAAAGGTGTAGTGGTGCTTGTTGGCAGTTATGGTTTTCGACACAATTTGAAAATTGTTTTGAATAAATAAATACAAAACAATATAATGAGGGGCATCAGATTATTGGCATTGGCACAGGCTATTGGCATCAGATTTTCAGTATTAGCTTGTTTGAAACTTTGCTGAATTCAGACAACAGGTTGCTACAGAGAAATTCCAGATGGAAAACCCAAAAACACTTCCTCGATCTACGAATCGACGTCCAGACCTCAGAAGTACCGTTTGCAACCTTCGATGAATGAGTCAATTTATGTCACATTTGCCTGTAATATCAGTTTTTTAACTGAGGATTTGAAAAGAAACAACACTGTCTAAATACTCTACTAACACATAGCACAACATTTTAATTTATTAATAAAAAGAAATTCATGAAGAGCCAAATTACTTACTCTGAATATAACTCTAACTCTAACTTCTAATAATAACTCTAATTTAATTGTTCCGGGGCTTAGTGAAAAGGCCTACTAATTGTAATCAGCCTGTTTGGCTAACTAGCAAAAGTGAGAAAACTATTTTGGAACCAAAACTTCGTAACCGATTCGGACAAATGTGGTGTCATTAGTTTTAGAGTTAAGGCCAAAAGTGGCTAGTTAAAATGTTTTAACTCCCATTTTACCTGAGTTCTGGGAAAAGTTTTATAAATGGAAAGAGCAAATGTATGATTTATTACTGTAAGAGGTAAAAATTACTCGACCACCCACGTATTGGATTTTCACCCACGGCTGTGGACTACTGGACCTTATTTCATAATACCTGAGAAAGTGGAAAATTATAAAAAAATACCATTTATTACGAATGGTGCTTTTTAGAAATTCATGAAAATTACTCATAAATGTTACAGTACCTGGGCGACCGAGTTCTGCTCGGCTGAAAATAGAGAAAACGATGTTGCCTAAAAATTAAACCTAGCTAGATCGATTTATCGCCCCTGAAACCCTCTGCATACTAAATTTCATGAAAATCATTGGCTTCGTTTCTGAGATTCAGATTACATATAAATGTATAAACATTTAAACGAGCAATTCTTGTATATATATAATCTGAATCTCGCAAACGGCTTCAACGATTTTCATGAATTTTAAGATATGCAGGAGTTTTCAGGGGCGATAAATCGATCTAGATAGGTTTAATTTTAAGAAAACGTCGGTTTCTCTATTTTCACCCGAGCAGAGCTCGGTCGCCCAGGAACCATATAATTATACATATGAATTGCTCGTTAAAATTTATTAGATTATTGCCTGTCGCATGGTGATATGGCTTTATTAACTTTGCCTTTAAATTTTCCGAGATTATGGCGAAATACTAGTAATTGCTGGATTATTGTCCGTCACATGTTATTTATCAGTTTTATTAAATGAACCCCTGGATTTTTCAAGACAAATGACCAACTTTTGATTGATTGATTTTCTAGCCGACGACACAAAAATCTCGAAACTAGGTATATTTATTTATTTATTATACGCTTTATTGTACACCATAAAATACACTAATAAAAAGAAACTTAAGTCTAATACACATACAATGGGCGGCCTTATCGCATACCGCGATCTCTTCCAGGCAGCCTGGTAATTCAAAACAGTGTTGTTCCAGTATCATCATCATCATCATATCAGCAGAAAGACATCCACTGCTGGACATAGGCCGCCCCCAAGCGTCATCACATTGATCGGTCCCGTCCGTCTTGTATCCAGCGGATCCCCGCAACCATCACCAGGACTTCGGTCCACCTAGTGGGAGGACTTCCAACGCAACGTCTTCCGTTTCGCGGTCGCCACTCCAGAACTTTTCTGCCCCATCGACCATCCGTTCTGTGAGCGATAGGCCCTGCTCACTGCCACTTAAGTTTGGCAATTCTTCGGACAATGTCGAAGAATAATTGTTTGATGTTCAATGGTAACCTTGGTTCTCTTGCGGATCTCTACATTTCTGATTCGATAACGCAAGGATACTCCAAGCATAGCCTCCTGCATTGCCCTTTGGGTGACTGTAAGCCTTCTGATAAGGCCCATTGTAAGCGACCACATCTCAGACCCATAGGTCATCACTGGCAACACACACACACTGGTCATAGACTGTCGTCTTGTGACACTGTGGTAAGTTGGACGAGAAGATACCGCACAACTTCCAGTACGCAGCCCAGACGAGACGGATTCGACGGCTGACCTCTTTCTCGAAGTTGGCCCTACCAACTGGATCATTAGTCGTAGGTAGACATAGTCGTCCACAACTTCGAGTGTAGAGTCTCCAACCTTGATAGGAGTTGATGTAACATGGGCATTAAATATCACCTTGGTTTTGTCCACGTTCATTTTAAGACCCACTCTTTCGGAAGCTCTACTGAGGTCATCAAGCATTGTACTGAGACCTTCCATGGTCTCAGCCATGACCACTATATCGTTCCTGTAAAAGGTTATGGATATTATTATAACCCTTTCAGCCCCCGAAATAATATTGGTAAAAATATTACGTTTAACAGCAAAAGGGAAAAATATTAACACTTATCCAAGATCAACTTTTGACAAGAAACAAAACCCTTGAGAAAAATGCCTAAGATCATCGACAATCCGATACCGTATCGTCTCGAAATCTTTATCGATACTTTTATTATTGTTTCTTCTTCACTAAAACTTGTTACAACGTGATAGTATTGATATGAGCGCGATAAAAGATCGTTCGTGAGAACAAAATCGTATTGTCTACCCTATTCCATCTGATTCCGAGATACCGACACTTGTAGTGTCAATTGAGTCTTTATTTTCTCTCCAACATCAAAGAATCCTAACAAAAAACATTCTGCCAAAGCAATTTCGCACTTCCTACCCTTTTTTACCCGACTGCTCAAGAAACTGGTCGGGTAATGTTTTTTTTCCAAAGAGCTATTTCATCTATCCTTCCGTTAAGAATCTAAAATAGTTCTTTCTCTTCAAAGTACGTTTGATAAAAACCTTTTTATATGTTAAGGTTTGAAAGACAATCACACTAGCACAAAGCTAAATGTCCCGGGTTCAATTCCAATGCCCATAATCATAATCGTTGGGACTGATGTATTAAGGCATTTAATCTACGCAACTGGCAACCTAGGGTCTTAAATGTCCAATAGAGGATAAATTGGTTGACTTCCAATGGAATGGAAGGCCTAGGTCGGCGCTAACATTTTATTTTATAGGCCGGAAAGGTCAGTGACCCAAAGAGATAGGAATTGATATTTACTGCTGAAAACTGGAACACTATGGTGGTTGTCGATAACTTTGGTTGACCTTAGAAAAGCAAAACCAATAACTTGTAAGACTTTTAGTTGTAAAGACTTAACTAAATACAGTCTTTGCAACTAAAGGTCATAATACGGAGTCTAATGAGATGTTTTATGTAAAAAATATTCCAAAATATCTGTTCTTTAGTATTCATACTCCGCCTCCTGTACGGTTACCGAAAACTGTTGTGGTATTCTGTAAAAATATTACCGTGCAAACTAAAAAGTAAGCTTGAAGCGAGTTAGGTGAAGAATCCGATAGATTGATAGTTTTCAAAGTGATTTTTTACAGAATAGTCCGACTGATTAAGGTTCACTAGTTGATCATTCTTCCATACAAACGTATTCTGGCGATTACTCCACTGTTTGGCAATGTACGTTCAAAATAAAAAATGATATGAATTTGTCTCATCATTATCTAACCCTGTATGGAAACAAAAAAGTAAAAATAAAATATATTTGAAACTTATGAGCGTCGAAAGTTCCATATTCCAACACTAATTTTAACGCACCTTTGGGCGGAAATAAATACCATAAGAAGAAGGAAAATAAAATTGCAAAACGGCCTCCATACAGGGATAGATTAGTAATTCAACAATGCAAATAATTTTATTTTATAAATGTACATTTAGTCGTTTTTTCATAATATCTAGACTCCCAATGGTATGTATATAAAATTTCGCGCTCTCGTTTTTGTCCTAAATCATCATCCATTTCGATACAAATTTGCAAAAGTGCTAATTCGTACGCAAACTAGCTTACTGCTCATCACAGCATATATCTCTTTCGCACGTGTTGTCGGATACGATAGCGTGCATTTTAACTTCGCGCACAAAATAGTTCGTGTCGTCGACTAGTGGAACTTTAAGACTTAAATTGACTTAGAAAACTCCAAACAGACTAACAATAACAGATTTAATCTTAATCTGAAAGGTTATGATCCTACCACTGTCACCAATAACTTAAACGCCCTTTACTCACACTTAACCATGCTACGGTCCATCATAACTACGAGTATAATGATTAGACTTGACGTATTAACGTTTAATCTCACCCAAAATGGCCGCCCCAGTTAAGACTTACGACGCAATAATTTTAGTTAAGACGAGTAGCAATTTAGCGCTATAGAGTGGTAGATAGTGTCGTTACTGTGTGTTATGCGTGATATATGAACACTAGAGTGGTCCCAGTGACGGAGGAACGTTAATTTTGATTAGACGAGAGGCGAGACGCGTGTATTGATCGTTGGAGAAAAAGGTTGGTGTTTTTAATGTGTTCGCTCCGTTTTATTTTCTTGAGAAGGGTCTAAACGTGTTTGTTGGAAAATATCGCACGTCTTTTTATGTAAGGCACGTTTGTAATATGAAAATAGTCTTTCATTTTTTTAAATATATTTTGCATAAGGTCTCTCATGCATTTTTTATTAATATTGACGTGAAAAGAGTTCCAATGTTCGGCATAATTTATTAATCCTTGTCTCATATACTAAAACTTAATAAAGGACCTTTTGCAGCAATAACTTTGTAGTAATAAATTTGAAACACACATATAAACTATTGCCTTTAAAACTTTTTAACCAAAAAAAACTTCTTACAAGAAAATACTACCGACTTCCAAATAAAAAAAACTACATAATGAATAATAACTATATTTTTCAGTAATTCGGTGTCTTTTGTAGGTATCAATTTATTGCGTTATGGACACCGACTTCCAAAAACAATGTTATTTTTCACTTTGTAGTTTTTTTATTTGGAAGTCGTTAGTATTTTATGATTTTTTTTATTTTTATTTTGCACTTTTTAGTTGTACCTCCCTAATAGGCAAGTTGCTTAGTAAGGTATCTATAACGCCAGAATAGATAACCCGAATATCATGAAATTTGAACATAACCGGTGAAATGAGAGATCTGCGTACCCTTTAAGAGCCTACTAACGTGATGTTATGTTATGAAATGGTATAAATGAAAAACAGTCATGCGATTGCAGCAATCCCGAGAGATTTGCCGTTATTTATTGAAGAGTTCTGTTGTATATCTCCGAACTTCTTTAACAGATATTCACCAAATTAAAATAGAACCAATTTCAGAAAATATTCTTTCAAACAAAAAAAGAATTTTCAAAATCGGTCCACAATTGACGGAGATATCGGTGAATATACATAAAAAAAAAAAAAAAAAAAACATTCGTAATGTCGAACATAGAACCTCCTCTTTTTTGGGAAGTCAGGTAAAAAATACAGCCACCTAAATACGATCCTTACATACTCCTTTTTTTTTTTCAATAACGTTCACATATCTGGTCATACAGGCAAGCATGTAAAACAAAAAAAAATGGGAACTAGACTACAAACTCCTTTTTCGAAGTCATACAAAAGTTCGTTCTTTCAACTGTCATGAACCCCTAAGAAATGTTCTCAAGGTGAGTTTGAATTCAGAACTGTCGTTACTCATTTGTTTCACCTGACAGGAGACAGTTGGCACCATCTGTGTGACATTTTGTTAAACAAAAACATACGCTTACGTTAACGAGTTATTATGAAGTGTACAAAACTTTTTGAAGCAACTTCATTGTATGTATTTTGTTGTACATTGAGAACATTTTGTTTCTTGTTTTATTTAAACTTTCTCCGGGACGCGATTGTGTATTTCTCTGTCTTGCAAGTTTCTGTTTTTGAGCTCAAAAATGTACAGTCTTTTTTACCAGTGTTAAGTTAATAAGGTTCAAGCGCGCTCATTTTTATTTTAAACTATTCCTTTTGAGTTTTCGTTTTATTTTTTTTTTGGATTTTATTAGGAGAGATAAAAACAGTATTTACAATCGGCATCCAGACTTGCTACCAATTCGACGACTGGGTAAAAGTTTGAGGATACTGACCCAAATTATTTTCATCTTGCACATTTTTTGTTCCTTCGCAACTCGGAATAAAAATATTCTATAGAAGGCTCATACTTAAAATCATTCCAACCAAAATATATCTACTGGCCATAGTTCTCCCCCAAGGCTACAACAGCCTGGGGCTCTAAACTAATAAGCATTCTAACATTTCAAAACTTAAACACATATGGCATTGATATGAGCCACCGAAACGTCACGTGGTCAATCTCTTATCGACACTCGACGTCGCTGTCAAGATATCTAGAGCCTCTGTTCTTTGCTATGCAGATTGAGGCTCATATTTAACAGTCCAAAAAAACCTCACCGACCGACTTGCTAAAATGAGCCAATAGACTTTATTGGATTGTTTTAGCAAAGTACTATATTGAATAGAGTCACAAAACCCTTCCACCCGCTTAAAACTTACACCACAACATCATTACTTGAACCGAAATTCCGCTGGTGAACCGCACAGCGCATTTCTCCACACGCATGATATACTCCATTCACTCCAGCCAACTAGCCAAGATCTCCCAACTTCAATACGTCATTCCCCTTTCACACCCAATCTACTAATTCAAAGGGCCGGGGCTGAAGGCCATGTCAAAATGGTGGTTCCACTATAGATGCGAAGAGCGACATAGCAGTTCTTACCCTTCGTGTTTTTAGTTTATTAAGGGCATGATTAAATTATTTGAATTAAGTGTTTAAGGCTATGTTTATGAGGGAGTTAAGAGCTGTGTTTTATGTATGTATGGGCGGAGATATTTTAATTATGTTGTGGTATTTTGTGTAGAATTTGAGCTTGTGGTACTTAGTAAGGCAGAAGACAGGGGACTTGGATAGTAACAGTGGGCAACGCACATTGTACGCAAAACTGGTCTGGAGTGGTAACTGCATACTTTAAGACGCAGCGTTGAAAAGCCTCCCACAAGATAAACGATAACCTGGTGAACGCCGCAGGAATACCCTGTATGCGAGAAGCACCACGACTGATTAATGTGTTGACGCTTTAGGGAAGCCTAAGCCCAGAAGAAAAGGCAGAGAAGGCGGTCTCCGAATAGAGCGATTTGCAATCTGGTCTGTGTCAATGCTGCTAAGACTCAGGCGTGTCTTTTTTCCGCTTGAAAGAGACTATTCCACCCGGCTCCATCTTTCCGTGGTATAACCGTGCCATTAACGGCCTATCTTGAACTTCTTGGTGTCACATTGACATCGACCCTCAATTTCGGTCCATTAATTGGGCGGAAGCTCAATTGGCTGCAAAAAAAATTGGGTATCTTGCAAAGGTCAGACGGTACTTCATGCCACCCAACTTGTATAAAGCGCAAGTTCGGTCATGCATGGAGTACTGCTCTCACCTCAAGGATGGATCTGCCAAATACCAGCTTGATGCACTTGAGTCGATTGGCAAACGGGCCAAAAGTCTTATTGACAACTATGCACTGGTCGCGTCAAAGCTCTAGAGACTCGAACATCGACGCCAAGTTGACAGCCTGTCAGTTTTTTATAGATTACATTTTGGGGTGTGTGCGGTGGAACTGCACAATTGGATTCCGTCTAGCCCTTTGCATCATCGGACTACAAGACCTACGAAAATGTGCCATCGGTACATAGTGGATATCCCTGCCGGAGTCTTTATTTCCTGGTAGCTACAACTTTGGGGTCTTCAAATCAAGAGTGAATAGGTACTTCTAGGCAAACGTGTTTCACTGTAGACCACATCATCACTACCATCAGGCGAGATAGTGGTCAAATGCGAGCCTATCCTTATATAAAAAAGAAAAAAAAAACCGGTTGAAATGATGATGATAAGGTCTCCGTTTGCATTTCATTTTGTGTTTGCCAGATTCAAAAGACGGGTATGGGTAGTGAGAGACCTCAGTAGCGTAAGGCCTTGGAACGACTTAATAATTTACTGTTACCTATTTAAACGCACCCTTAACTTACTTAAGTAGTAGTTTATAACCCATTTAGGAAAGGCTTAACCGCAGTATTATAAACAGTGGATGCGCTTAAATTAAAACTTCCGTCTGACTTAGTCACAGAGCGTTGATTAAATACAGAGACGTCTATTAGTTTTAGGTGTACTTTTCAGAAAGCATGATATAGAATAATATATCAAAACTGATGTATAGGTATCTGTTCACTTGAAATATCCAACTTGTATTTGGACTTTATCATCATCATAATTTCAGCTGTAAGCAGTCCACTGCTGGATATAGGCCTTCCCCAAACGTCATTACATAGACCAGTCCTGTGCGTCTCTCATCCATCAGATTCCTGCAATCTTAACCAGATCATTAGTCCGCCTAGAGGAAGGCCTTCCAAAGCAGCGTCTTCCGGTTAATGGACGCCACTCCAAAACTTTTCGGCCCCATCGACCATCCGTTTTGCTTGCAATGTGCCTTGTCACTGTCACTTAAGTTTGGCAATTCTTCGGGCTATATCGGTAACACTGGTTCACCTACGGATGTCTTTATTTCTGCAGTACACATCGCATAGGCCATTTACCTGATAAATTAGAAAATAGAACACCCAAATCACTTAAATTTAACTGGGAGTGGTGAAACACTCCATAAATTTTGTAAAATGCTTAATTCCTTCTTTACTGTGAAAGTGTGCAGACGAAAACATTCGCGAGGGATTGCATACATTAAATAATAATATTTATGTGTTGCAGTCTCTATTTTAGCTAAGCGCTCTGTGGTTTCCGCGCAATTTATGCATTTAGAGATGCATAAGTTGTGCTTGACTTTCGGGTGGTAAGATAACTGTGGGTTGATGAAGAATGTGTTAATTAAAGAGCAGCTCTGAGTGGTTTATATGAGACTGAGTCTCAGTAAACAGCTTCTTTGTAGATTTATAATCTATTCACCATAAGAACTTACTGTTTTTCGAAAACGAAAGCTTCATTTATGGATATTTGAAAAAGACTGGTACATTTTAAAGGCCTTCAGCAACGCGCCCTAGAAGTACTTACATAGACCTTCTTGTCGTTAATGTTTTTTAGAAAGAGCAGGTGCGTTGTACTCATATCCAGCCCGTGTATGACCAGATATAGGAACGTCAACGAAGCAAGAGGACTATGTAGAATCGTAGCAGATGGCTTTCTGTATTTTCGCCTTTTCGGAAATTCTTTTGAACAAATAAATATGCAAATCGACATGGAAATGGTTATCAAATTTCAATTGACTAAATTTTCAGTTACCGGGAGAAGTTGCTAAGACAAAATACTTCATAATAATTTGCCTAATGATAAAAAAAAATCTGAGATTCCACGAATTTTTGCGAATTATTTACCAAAAATACAAATCGGCGAAGCTTAACATTAATCATTTCCATTTCATAAATGCCAAAGAAAATCCAAAAATTAAGACCTTAGAACAACGAAACGGGGCGTTTAATTTCCGATCCGAATAATAATGGGCATCAGCAAAAAGCCAAGATAACTAGCTGGCGAACATTTCGTTAATTACTTGTAAATTAAAACAAATTCTTCTGGTGTAAGGCGGGCGACAGTTATTTATGCGTAGTCCTTTCCTTTGGAAGTTTGGGTTTTCAGCGATTTTGTGTTTAACGAATTTTAGGCTAATTATTCTGGAAAAACATTGAAATACTCGTTGACCGAGACCATCTGTGAATCAAAAAATTAAAAAGTATGAATTTTGAGTATCAATTAAAGTGTTGTTATTTATTTTACAGGCAAAGTTTTTATATATTTTCTATTATTAAATTTTGTTCAGGCAAATTGGTTTGAAAGGTAAAACAATCATCAATCTAAGCAACTTATCTTGTACTGTCTTTGTTGGTGTTGTCTTTGTACATATAAATGGGCTGGCTTCTAAAATTAAACTATAATGATTCTGAAAACATCTTTATAAAATCCTAAACACACAATCACACACTCTCACACACTCAAACATTCAACCATAATTCACATCTACATACATTCGTCTTGAATAACCTAAACATTAATAAAATTTTAAAAAATTCTATGAAATGTTGTTTGATCTACATTCTGTCAGCAGGTTTTGTAGCCACTTATCATATAAATAATGAATGCCTACAAAGCGTGCAATGAAGTCTACAGGGGTGTAGATGGCGCCTGGTTTCCTGAAACCACGAGTCTAGCTTAGGCACCAGTCTCCCACAATATTTAATTAACTGAATTGTGTATCATTGTCGAATCTGACCAAAGTAAAAGAATTTGTCGGGTTTAGTCAATAGTACGGACGTCAAAACAAATCTCGAACACGCCACCTGTCGGCAAATCAAGAACAAATTCGCTGTGGCGCGCTTTCTCTAACGACTTGAGTGGTGGGGACACAGAATATAGGAGTTGAGTGCTGACCGCCTTAGAGCTAAGACGTCGTAGAATCAGTATCGATCCGTAATATTTAAATAAACCCAGTGTATCGAATAATTTGTGTTATTTCATTTTCACGACTGTACCCACCGACCTTCCCACACACGATGTCTTAACCTAAGGGAATACATCCTGACTTCCCGATGCTTTGCATCTATCGGCCAGCCTTGATGCGACAAATTTATGGTGAGAAAATAAATAAAGTTATAGTCTATCGGGTAGGTCATTTTATTGGCAAAAGTTTCATAAGGCCTTGAAAAATATAAAAATATCTTCAACGACATTATTAGGTACGTCCCAAATAGTCGCATATTTTTTGTTAAGCATTATCCAAAAATAATATTTTCAATACTACGTTTTAACTAGCAAACTAAATTAAATACTAAATCAGGATTCATAAACATTTCAGACAATATTGTAAAGTGGTTCAACAACCTTTTGCTAAAACTCGCTCCACTAGAAATTATGGGCAAACAAAATTAGTTCGTTTCGCCGCAATTATGTTGTTTGAAGTCGCGAAATTATCTATGAAATTTAATGATAAATTTGAGGCTAATATTGGGTCTTCTATACATATAATATGTTTGGAAATAATTAGGGGAAGGATTCTCTCTTTGCCGTTTTGTTCCGATAGAATAATAATTGATGTTATACGTGTAACTTTTTTGTGTATCTGGGAAACCTTCGTATGGCGCCTGGCCTTTTTGCCGACTACGGCAAATCAAAAGAAAGGTTTATGTTTTTGACCGATATGTATGTATGCTCGTCTGTTCCCTCATAACCTCTCAATTGCTTATCATAATTTGACAATTGATGTGTCGTTGGAAGAGTCTTGTTTGTCCGCTAGTTAGGCTATCATCATCATCATCATCATCAGCCTATTAATGTTCCCACTGCTGGGACACAGGCCTCCTCTCTGTGAGAGGGAATGGGCCGTAATCCACCACGCGGGCCCAGTGCGGGTTGGTGGATGTCACATGTCTTCGAATTTTTGGTTCTAGGACATGCCGGTTTCCTCACGATGTTTTCCTTCACCGTTTTGTGAGCAGTGGTGATGAAATAATTTACACAAAGTAAAGCGCCTGCCTGGGTTCGAACCCACGACCTACAACTTGTAAGTCACGGCCGATACCACTGGGAGTTAGGCTATGTGACGTTACATTATATTGGATATGGCTCCCTCTAGGAGACACTAAGTCAGAAACAAAAAATACCGTAGTCGTCATGTTACTTTGCAGAATGTATAGCTTTGTTACAGTAGGTGGCATACGACCACGGTTATCATCTGAACACCACTATGAATATGTATGAAATATAATAAAATATTTATTACATGTAAGTTGTTTATTTAATACCCGATACATATCGAATAGTTTATACATAACAATTTTAGATGAGAATATTTTCTTGTTTTATACTTTTTGAGTGTGATTTTTCAGCAGTCGGGTTTTAGTTTTTGCTCTTATACGAGTATTTTATATTGATAAGGAGGCGGAGTGCGGGCTTTTCACCTCATTAAAATCATCTTGGTTATCGCCATCAGCATGTAAGTCTCCCCTTTGACCTCTTTAAAAACCATCACGGAAACCCAGAAACATTTCAGGAGTCTGTCAAGGATGTCCCCTGAGCCTCGCTGTGCACATGTAAATTATTTAACTATCTTTTAAGCAAATTTTATCACTTGACTGATGATTTCATTAATGAAAAATGTACTTAAATATTTGAAATTATTGCCTATATATCATATTTTATCTCCTTGACTTCATTGAATTATGACTTATATAATTAATCTCTTTTACAACTATTGTTAAATTTATTTAATGTTATTGTAATTCTAATGATTAATCATTTATATTCAATGTAATGATGACCCCTACCTATTTTTACCAACCATATTTGTACGCCAGAAACGGTAGCGCGGTAGGTATTACCTGAATAAACCGTTTATGTTACATGATTCGCATAACAGCTTTGTACAATATTCAAATTGCTTTGTTCAAATAAATGCATTCTATTATCCTTACTATACTTAATATTAATAAATGTAAATGTAAGTTTGTTTGTTACGCTTTCACGCAAAAACTACTGAACCGATCATCATGAAACTTTGTACATATATTCTTGAAGGTATTAGAAGTAACATAGGATACTTTTTATTTAAAAAAGAAAAAGAAAAAAATGGCTTCACTGCGAGCGAAGCCGCGGGTAAAAGCTAGTAATATTATAAATGTGAATGTAAGTTTGTTTGTTACGCTTTCACGCAAAAACTACTGAAACGATCATCATGAAACTTTGTACATATATATTCTTGGAGGTATTAGAAGTAACATAGGATAATTTTTAATAAAAAAATATATATTTTTAAAATGGCTTCACTGCGAGCGAAGCCGCGGATAAAAGCAAGTATTCTATAAAAAAAAAATTATAGGTTTTAATAACTATACCAAAAAAAAAATAACGCCATTAATGTAATTCATTTTGTCAATGAACAATAATAAAAATTCTCTTTACGCAAATAGATTCGTTAAAAAACAAAATAAAATGCTTTTTATAAAAATTCGTAATTGTTTCAACATTAACCGCACTAATTACTTGGCAATGTTAATTGAGTGAATAAAAATTGAATATTTTTAACTAACATGAGCACAAAAAGGTTTTCAGCCATTTGTAAGTGGACAGTTTGGGTACAACTTGTTTATTGTACTCGTAATGTAATTTTTTCTATCTATTTATTTATTTATTTAATACTTCATGCACACAAGTACAGAGGCGGACTTAATGCCTTAGGCATTTTCTACCAGTCGACCTTTGGGTGATGGAGAGATAAACAGTGGTAGGTGCAATAATGAAAGTGTGGATTATTTAAATATACATATTAACTATAAATACAATATAATCATACCATCTATATGTTTTGTAATTCTGTATTGGAATTTTACTTGCAAACAATCTTCAAAAAAATACATTTTGTGAAGAACAATACTTGTGTTGCACAAGGGAGCAAATAACAGTGAAACATTTTTTTGAAAATAACACCATTTACAAGAACATTTGTCACGAACACACACAGATATATTTGAATTTTGAATTTGAGACCTTTATCGTGGTCGTCCCATCTAACACCCCCTATATTACCTATTTGTGAGATTTGTTAGATGTACAAATCGTACCATTACTTTGATTAACTAATCAAAGTAATGGTACGATTTGTACATCTATAGTATTGTATAGTTGTGTTCAAAAATGTAACAAAATGATATACGATAAACAAGGTATACTTAACATTTCGCGGTGAGTGCTATCGCCTGCCCATATTCCAGCCATCAACGGCACAGGAGGAAACCGTGGAGTTTTAGTGGGTTGGAGTCCCACATAACTGCGCTATCTCCCCGTGGTATACAGTATGAGCATTTCTACAAGTAAAAAAAAATGTATACAAACATACCAAGTTTCTCGTTTAATAAGTCTTAAAACCAGTCTTACCAAGGTATACTGGGTTGTGAAGATCAGATAGGCAGCCGTCATAATAATTTCAGCCGAGAATTCCACTGCTGAAAATAAGCCTACCTCAAGTGTCACCACATTGACCGGTTCTGTTTTGCTCATCCAGCGGATTCCCGCATCCTTCACCAGGCAGGCAGATGGCAGGATAGGCAGACGCTTTATAGAAAATACTATTATTCGGATGCATCCGTTTAGACTGTCAAACCCGAACATATTTTGGAAAAGGCTAGGCAGATTAGTTATATCACAAAAAAAAAACAAAAAAATCCGGGCAAGTACGAATCGGACTCACGCACCGAGGGTTCCGTACAAATGGCTCCGTTCAACCAACATCATAAGGTAAAAATACTGATGTTGAACATTGCTCTAATGAAAATATTTTTTTTAGTTTTCTCAGAATATTTTATAAGATAGTCGACTATTACTCGTGTTAATTGTACTGATGGTCTAGTTAACGCTTTATTGGGCTTTTTATCTTTTAGTAACCTCTGACAATATAATATAGTTTCAAATAAAAATGATAGGCAGTTGGACCTTGTGTTTAGCAGCTGTGACTGTATAGTAATTAACTCTAAGTTTCCTTTAGTGCAGGAGGATGACCACCACCCTGCCCTTGACATTTCTTTGGTTGACTTATATCCTGAAACCCTTCGTTCTCCGCGAAATAAAACCTACTATTTCTTCCGGGGTGCGAATTATGATGACATTAATATTGCTTTGTCTCGGGTGGACTGGCATGGTATATTGAATAGCATTCATGATATTAACGAGTCCGTAACAAAGTTTCATAATATTATTGATAAAATAATCAGAGAAATGGTTCCAGTGAAAAGATCTGTTGATCACAATAGGTACCCTATATGGTATTCCCGGGCACTGATAAAAATCATCAAAGAAAAAACTAAGTATCATACAAAATGGAAGCGTTACGACAATTATAGCGATTACCGTAGTTTTGCCCTTCTGAGAGACAGAGCAAAGAGTGTCAGTCTGGAATGTTACGAATCTTTTATTGCAAGGTCAGAAGACAATATTAAAAACAATTGCAAATACTTTTGGACCTACGTTAAATCTAAAAAGTCGTCAAATACTTTGCCAGATAACTTGTTCTTAGGAAATGTATCCTCCTTCGATGGTAAAGAGATTAGTGACCTTTTTAATGTAGATTTTCACTCAGTTTTTGAAAAACACAATGACGTGTCTCTGACGTCATCTTCTCTGTCTGATTCTAATGCTTTAAATCTCAGCAATATATATATTCCATTTAATACTATTGAAAAGTATATCAAATCTCTTGATGTAAACAAGTGCAGTGGCCCTGATGGTATTCCACCACTGTTTCTGCAGAGATGTTGCAAAACTATTGCGCTTCCCTTATATCTGCTATTTAACTCCTCATTGCGATCTGGTACTATGCCTTTGGCTTGGAAACGTTCCTACGTTGTACCTGTGTTTAAGAATGGCGACAAGCATGACATTACAAATTACCGGCCAATTTCTAAGTTGAGTGTTATACCTAAGCTCTTTGAGCGGATCGTTTGTGACTTAATAACGCCCTTATTAAAGCCACTTATAATACCTGAGCAACATGGATTTGTTTCTAAAAAATCAACTGAAACAAACCTCTGCGAATATATTGACTACATAGCGACGGCCATGGATAATGGTCACCAGGTGGATGTCGTGTATACCGACTACTCTAAAGCATTTGATAAAATTTCTCACAATCTGTTAATTCAAAAACTTGAGTATGTCGGTATACATGGCGATCTACTTCGATGGCTAGAATCTTATTTAAAGGATCGCAGTCAAGCCGTTACGGTAAAGGAGTATTGCTCATCCTTTATGCCCGTTACATCCGGCGTACCCCAGGGCTCGCACCTCGGACCTCTATTGTTTAATTTATACATAAATGACGTATTCAATATATTTAAACATTCTAAATTTATTCTTTATGCAGATGATAAGAAAATTTATAAGACTATAACTAAACCAGAAGATTGTCTAGAACTGCAAAATGATATTAACAACCTGTGTGACTACTGCAAAAAAAATTATCTGTTCCTTAACGTAAAAAAGTGCAACATTATATCATTTTCTAGAAAGATGAACACGATAAAATATAACTATAAAATCGATAATGATCATATCAATAGAGTGGCTGAGGTGCGGGACCTTGGGGTCCAACTTGACAGTAAACTGGTCTTTGATTCTCATATTACCACTATGACCAACAAGGCATTTCGCATGTTGGGATTCGTACTAAGAGTTGGCAGGGATTTCAATCATAGGTCAACATTGATCCTTCTTTATAGGACAGTTGTAAGGTCAATTCTTGAATATGCTTCATCGGTTTGGAATCCCCAGTATGCAGTTTATATTGAACAAATTCAAAAATTGCAAAATAAATTTACCAAGCACTTGAGTTGGCGATTTAACTCTGGAACTGATCATACACCTAGGCTTCAGAATTTGGAGGAACGTCGTGCAGAGCGAGATCTGGTATATTTATTTAAAATTATTAGAGGCCAATTGGACTCCCCTTATCTTCTCAGCACAATAAGTTTTGGATGTCCACGCTTAAATGCACGCAGGAGAACTCTCTTCCAAATTGGTTTCTCCCGAACCAATTACGGCAAGAATACTTTTATTAAAAGAGCATGTCGACTGTATAACGACATAATCTCATTAAAAGAAAATCAAGATTTAGATATTTTTCACCTTTCTCTACCCAAATTTAGGTTTTGCATAAGAAATATTTTGGCATATAAATTTAAATAATATAATGTTATACAATAATATAATATTGAATTGTAACTTCTTTGAGCTGTGTGAACTTGTGGTTGTTGTTACACTTAGGTTATTTTACTTGTATATTAATCTGTGGAAACTGTTTCTGGATTGTGTTGAGCTAATTGTATACTTATGTTTGTTATTGCATCTGATTGTTTCCCAAATAAAATAAAATAAAATAAAATAAAATAAACTTTTAAAGCTTACTTAGATATGATAGTTTTCCTTTTAATTTCGTTATATATGCTACTGCCGTGAGTTTTTCACATACCCAAAAGCAACCATTTAGCTGGCAGGGGGAGACACTTGACTCCAACAAACATTTGTAATTTAAAGCTTAATTTTACGCAAACGGATCCCTGAATCGAAAAATGGTTTTCACAGACCCTTATATTTTTGAATGGCCTATTCAACTATACCCCTACCATGAGACAGATGTAAAAAAAACATACCCACTTTATGTGTACAGAAGGCATTTTATTTTACTACTTTGACGGCATGATTAATATGTAAATCCATGCCAAATTATAGCTTTCTAGTACTAAGAGGCTGAGCTTAGCTGCGGACAGACCAACATACGGATATTGCAAAACTATAAGGGTTCCTTGTTGACTACGAAACCCTAATACTACCGTTAAGGGTTTAATTTAAGGAAAAAACAAAAATTTTGTATGTCTTTTTTGTGGCAAACAAAAACTTTTTTTTTTCTTTCTTAAAAAATACTTCGTTCGTCTGACCCAGATCTAACAAGTTACAAATACGTACATTTAGTGAATCTCAGTTAATAGAGACGCTCCAAGTCACACGTCCTCCTCTAAGGAGTGCTAGAGACGTGACACGATTATCGAATGTACTAAAGTATCGATGTTCTGCCGATTACTTTCCGGATTTGGTGGCACGTGATATGCAAGTGTGGAGGGAGTTGAGTATAAGTCGATGAAGCCAGATGAGCATCCTTATCTGCATTGCGTTTTCCTTGGAGTGTGTTTAGTTTATTAATGTTAGAATTTGTGCAAATGGTTTCCGTTTATTTCTGGTTTACTTTAGTAGTTCTATAGACCCAGTCTACTAGTACTAGTGGGTTTTTGCGCTAAAGCTCCTGTTTGCGTTTGGCATCTCTGCTTATAAACCACAGGGCCCTGAGTTTGATCTCCGTCTAAAGCAATGAAGTATTTTAACAGAGCTTTTTTATACAATTTTCTTTTTGCCGTAAGAAGTCTACTAGGTACTCCTCGAGTATCTTTCATGAAATCTGTTGGTCAGCATCAGCGTGAAAAGTCTTGTAAACAAAACACTGACGATGCTTTAGAAGGGGAGAAGCATAGAGCCAATAAAACATAATAAAATCCATTCACACGAAGAAGCTGAAGTATCCAAGTACTTACCATTATTTCAGGCATCTTTCGGGCTTTAAAACTAATTACAACCGCATTATTTGTTTAAAACCAAGTTTAACATTTAAAACCTTCTATAAAACGATCGCTAATTACAAAACCAATAGATCAATGAAAATCCCTTTAAAACATTAACTGGCTTCATCTGTCAAGAAACTCGAACAGAGTGACAAATTAGCGCCTTCCAGCCCTCGCCTGTCTGACTCAACCATCCAATTTAAAAATCAATCGGGCCTTAGACCGAAGTGATTTTTTAAACGAATTTCAACAAATCTTCTCTTTGAATTACAGTTGTTCTCGCATTGTTTCTGTAAGCTTTTTTGTAAGTTTAAGCCTGTAGTGATGGATGAATCAAGTTGACTTTAATTTATTGTAATAAAATAGTTATGTCAGTGTCTAAATTTTTTTTGTGCCTTAAACTCTTACAGTCATACTATTTTTACTCGACTGCGCGACGCCAAGGAGGGTAATGTGTTTATAAGTCTATGTATGTTTGTTCCTATGTGGCGTTCTAGAGACCAAACGCGTAGGCCGATTTTGAGGATTCTTACGTCAATCGATTCGTCTTAATCTTATGAGTGTCACTGGCTAGGGTGACTAGAAGCTCTTAAAATAAGGTTGTTTTGTCCCTTACACACACTCAAAATAACATTACTCTAAGAGCTTATGGTCAACATACCTTTTACTTTTTTTTGGATTTGGAAATCGTCCAATGACTTCACCCGCTCTGAGGCGAGAGGGTGCGTCAAACTTTTACTGACTAAAACCCACCCATGTTCCTTCAGTTGCTTGTGCCAGGGCCGCGGTAAACTTTTTCAAATTTATCCGCGACCCAAACAGGCATCGGCCCTCGCGGACCCCCATCAGTTTTGCTGACATCTCTTTGAGGCGCGCGTGGAACACTACGCGCCGTCGACTCGGGCCTGGTCCTTATCGGATGGCGAGCTGTCCTCTGGGTGATCTACACAATGGTGACACCCGGGCGTTTCATTCCACCTGATCCTCAATAGGAACCTCCCGAAACAGCCGTGTCAAGTAAGGATCTGCGTCAGGCGAAAGGTGGGGATGCCGTGGCGACTCTCAAAACAGTCCTCAAAGAGGGCCTTATCGCCCTGGATGAAGAAATTGTTATAGTGAATTGAAGATGGACTCGGCTGTTATAACTGGACCACCAGCTCATTTTATACACGCCCTACGGAACCATAACTGCCAAACTTGATAATTTTAAGCAATAGGTATTTGGTAAGAAAGCTCTATTTAATAAATTTCCTATAAACTCCATTTAATCTACTAACTTGCAAGTACAAACGACTCTTAAGGCACTATTCTACAGATTGAACGTTTGTTATGTAACAACACCGTAACAGCGGTTCAGAATCCCTTTAATTAGGGACCATCTTTCTTATTTACCGGCTTAAGCCCGTAGTGCGTACACTCTACGCTCGCTATATTTTCATTCGTTGTAAATTATTATAAACGATGCTTCCCATCATCGTTATAATATCATAGTGAAGAAGTTGCAGAATGTCTAGTTCTCTAAAAAGTAAACCTACGATGTAAAGATACACTTACGATGATCTGTAGAAGAAGATAAAAAAATAAAAAAATATGTGTACCAAAAACATACAGATTACAATTTTTATGGTCTATAATTAATAATAATAATTAGATTTATAATCTCAATAACCAATAATAAAAAATATACAACTGGTTGGTAGAAGAGACAGGCGCTGGATGAACAAGATCTGTACACAACTAGTGAACCCTGCCTCTTAAACTAGGGTTACCTGTATCTTAAGAGACAGTGGTATGTTATTTACTTTCTATATTTAAACAAAACTTGTAAAGTGAGACGATCTACCATGGATTGGATAATATATTTAATATAAATAAATATAAATTCTACTTGTAAATCATAGATTAGAAAAAATGAGCGTTTGTGTTGTTGAGAGTGTGTATGTGTGTAAGGTGTATGTGGGGAGGGGTGTATGAAAATATGAGTGTACAGAGTATGGAATATATTATCAATTCAAGCAATGTATAGATTGTAAAGATTCGGTTTGCGAATAGTCCTGTTTGAGTAGCCATTCAGACACCTTAGACTTAACTGTATGTTTTTTAAGGTCGCGGATGTCAAGGTTTTTGTGAGTCTTTTTGTAAATGTAAGTAACCCTCGTGGAGGTAATTTAGGGTATGATGGTTACCAATATTTTTAAGGTACAGTAATTATAACGTGAGTGTTTTGTGTCTATTGTGCCTTGCTAAACACAGTACTTCTAACTAGACAGAGAAACGAGCGACACCAAAAATTGGTGTTGCAGTCTATATTTCAATCTCCTTTATTATTAAACAAGCCCGCGTGAATGTAAAAAAATATCCCAAGGGAGCGTATTCTCGGGATAAAAAGTTCTATGTTCTATGTAATATTCTATGTTCTATTCAAGACTAAAATCTATCTCTCTGCCAAATTTCATCCAGATCCGTTCAGTAGTTTTTGCGTGAAAGGGTAACAAACAGACCAATATTCGCCTTTATAATATTAAGTGTTATTGAAAGAAAAAAATGAAGACATCTATCAGGATGGTGGCCCACTCGTACTTAAAGAGAGGAAGCCTGTGCCTCAACTCTAGGAATATTTTAGACAAATTTTGCTAAGTTATGATGGATCCATAGTAGGTACAAGCACAGCACGGCCGTGTGTGTGACGACGCCACAAAGGGTATGAAATATGAAAATGAATGCGATATTAAAAACATTATGTAGGTACGCACCGTATTCTCAGCCTTATTTACTTATTTATTTCAATTCAATTACTCCATGCACTAACAGTGTGACCCAACACGTGCAAAGAGACAGTCGGCTTGAAAACATAAAGCGTTATTAAATTATCGATATCCTAATTTATTCTTACTCCTTACTAATTAAGAGTGAGACTTCTGAACCTTCCTGATTTGTGTCAGCTCGCTTTTCGTTTAGGGAACTCTCACCAAGTTAATTGACCATCTCGTATTTTTGAACAATCTTAGATTACGAGGAGTGATTGGCTTGCTTTGGTTTTGAGAAAACCAAAGCAAGCCAATCTGCCAAAAGCCGTTAGGCTGCGTATTTGATGTTTTAAGAGGCAAAATAAGAATGTTTTGCCTTTTAGTAAGTGAGGGGAACTGATTGGCTGGAGGGGAAGACTAATAAAAAAATAGATGGACTGTGTAAAAAAACTTTTTAACAAAAAAACAAACCGACTTCCAAAAAAAAACACTGCAAAGCGAAAAATAACTTTCTTTTCGGTGTCGAAACACGGAAAACAATAGGTACCAAAGACGCCGATTACGGAAAAGAAAGTTATTTTTCGCTTTGCAGTGTTTTTTTTTGGAAGTCGGTTTGTTTTTTTGTTAAAAAGTTTTTTATTTATTTCTTTTTATTTTTGTTAGGTACCTCCAATTGCCATAAAATCATATATAGCCAAAGTACATCTTATGTCATTTCCAATAAGCCCAAACACGACTAGGATACATTGTTTTATTTAAGAGTTCCAGTGACTGCCTTCCGGCTTCATCATCAGATCAGTTCGATGGTACCATTTTCATCAGTACTATGTATTTATAAGTATTTGCTTCATCATAGTCGTTTAACTATTCGAGATATCTTATACCCATGACATATTTAGCATTAAGGAGTTACATTCGCCATCTGTGGTCTTTTTCACCAGTTCCACTTCACCAAATGATACTTTCTGAGTGCAAATGATTGCATTGTTGATGAAAATACCAAAATCGCTATATGTATGCCTATAATATTTGAGGAGTTCCCTCGATTTCTCCAAGATTCCATCATTAGATCCTGACCTTATGACTATGGGACCAACTGGGTACTATACCCTTTCAAACAAAAGAAGAATTTTCCAAATCGGTCCAGGCGACATTGAGTAATGGGGAAACATACATAAAAAAATAAAGAAAAGATGCCGACGAATTGATAACCTCCTCCTTTTTTGAAGTCGGTTAAAAATGATATGATTGACGGAGAATTTTTTTCATACAATTTATACATCAAGAGCGTAGTGCGCACGCACGACAGCAGGACGAGTTTGTGTGTGGATAAATTCTGTGGAAAAATCAACTGGTCGTGCACAGTACGACTCCCGCAGCGCTGCAGCAGTTCGACACCAAACGTCTAAATTGAAAGAGCTCTTATACTTCGCTATAGTCAAGTACAAGATCCTTACAAATCAGCTACTAAAACTACAATACAATAAAATCAAACAATGTATGTAGTCGTTGACTCTTTCCATTCAATTTTCTTTGAACTAACTTTAAGACAAAACTACTACTTTGAAGCTTTAACTTTTTAAAACTGCTTTTAAGCGTAGTCTAAGCTTGAGAAGTACAAATCCGATTCCAACAATTGTTAGACTGATGGAAAGCTGCATTATTGTTGAGTTTTATAGAGCTTCTTTTTATTTAGGAAAATACATGGTTTCTAAGGGATAGGCTACGGAAGAAAAAACCGGCCAAGTGCGTGTCGGACTCGCGGACGATGGGTTCCGTACCACTATCGCAAACAACGGCAAAAAAATCACGTTCGTTGTATGGGAGCCCCACTTTAATATTTATTTTATTCTATTTTTATAAAAATATCATCTGTGAAAATTTCAACTGTCTTGCTATCAAGGGTCATGAGATACAGCCTGGTCACAGACAGACAGACAGACAGACCGCGGAGTCTTAGTAATAAGGTCCCGTTTTTACCCTTTGGGTACGGAACCCTAAAACAACGGAATAAAGGTATATACATTCATAAACACACGCCTTATTTAGTAGGTAGAAACTACAAAACATCCTGCTAAGATCCTCACATACTGCTTTTGCTTCACTCACGTTCATACATTTAGTCATACACACAGGCCGGTTGTGAGTACTGAGCATCTAAACGATTCTACGTAGTTCTTACTATATTCTATACAAAAGAGGTCTTCCCTTATTGTCACCAGATAATACTTATCCAGTTTGATCGCGCTGGATCGCGTTAAAGTCAATACAAATTGACGTTAACGCGATCCAGCGTGAGACAAAACTCGCACTAAGCCCACTGGCCTGAAAAGTTCACTCCACAAGAGCTTTGATTAGTGCTTCAATTCACCCTCATTGTGTTAATTTCCTGTCTATTCCCCCCGCTAATCGAACGACGTCACTTTTCTCATTTTTCTTGCTCTTGTCTCGTCCTATCGATTATTATCGTTCGCGCCCTCATCGCTCAGCTACGGAGATTAGATCAGCCGGTAATCCGTTCATATCTTTACAATAATATACTTTCAGGATTAACTTAATATATTTTGTGAATCCTGTTAGAGTTGAATCTCATGATGAAACATTATTTTAGTAAAAATGGCAAAAGAAAGACTGTTTTTTTTCGATTGAGATATGATTAGGGCCTATTTGAACTATTAAGGTTAAACTAGTCGATCTTTTTTCCATACAAACGTAGTCTAGCGATTAATCCACTGTTTTACGATGTACGTTCAAAATAAAAAAATATATCAATTTATCTCATCATTATCTAGCCCTGTATGGCAACAAAAAAGTAAAAATATAAAATATTTGAAAGTTATGATTCCATAATTCAACACTAATTTTAACGCATCTTTGGGCGGAAATAAATACCATAAGAAGTAGGAAAATTGCAAAACGGCCACCTTACAGGCATAGATTAGTAATTCAACAATGCAAATAATTTTATTTTGAAAATATACATTTAGTAGTTTCTTCATGATACCTAGACTCCCAAAGGTCTGTTTATAAAATTTCGCGCTTTCGTTTTCGTCCTAAATCATCACCCATTTCGACACAAATTTGCAAAAGAGCTAATCTGTACGCGAACTAGCTTCTTACTGCTCATCACAGCATCTATCTCTTTCGCACGTGTTTTCGGATTAGATAGCATGTATTTTAACCTCGCGCACGAAATATTTCGTGCCGTCGACTAGGGGAACCTTAATAATCAAAAAGACTGAGTATTAATTTCATTAAAACATTATACGGTTTACTATCAATCGTTTGATGAAGACATAACCGGCAACCTACATTAATTGATTTATGGTGCAAGACTTACTTCATCATCAGCCCTTTAATATTCCCACTGCTGGGACACAGGCCTCCTCTCTGTGAGAAGGAATGGGCCGTAATCCACCACGCGGGCCCATTGCGTGTTGGTGGATGTCACATGTCTTCGAATCAAGTCAAGACTTACTTACAGAGTATTGGAGTGTAGGAATGAGATTAAAATTTAGCTTTAACACTTAGTTTAAAAAAGTTGTATAAACTCTCAACAATGGAGAGATACTTACAGAAAAAAGTTAATTAAAAATATCAAAAAACCCGACTGCTTAGAAAGCGAACTAAAACGACTTAAACGAGAAGAAAATCATGCTGTGAAGTCGTACGATACATGTTCGCGAGCTGGCTGACAAAAAACAGATGTATCCTCCGACTGCACAGCATGATTTTATTCTTGTCTTTTTATTTCGCTTTCTAAGCAGTAGGTTTTTTGATTTTTTTAATTAACTTTTTTATTTTTAACTTTATAGTTAATTTTATTTTATTAGTTAAATTTAAACATATAAGTGTTATATATTATACTTTTGAAGGCACCTCTTTATTTTGATACTCCACACGATGGATTTGGAAGATAAAAAAGATTTGGTGCCCCACAATATGACGCCCAAAATACGCCATTTTTTATTTTCCAATTTTAATGTAGCCAGTCACATTTGCGGGATTAAGAAAAGTCGATTGACGTAAGAATCATCAAAATCGGCCCACGGGTTTGGTCTCTCGAACGCCACAAATATGAATATATACATAGACTGATAAACACATTACCCTCCTTCGGCAGTCGGGTAAAAATACAATGGGAATTAAGTTCTCTCCACGGCGAAAATAATGTACCTGGCATGTTCTCTTCACCATCCTTGGTTAACTGGTAGAGAATGCCTAAGGTATCCGCCATGACATTGCTCTTCCGTTGCTGAAGTAAAAATATATAATAACATTATAAAACGTGTAAAGTAATGTACCCCCTCGTTATTTTCAACGTACTCGTTACTCCAAAACAGTACACCCATTACTCAGGCAATTAAAAAGATACCGCTGAAACAAAACCCAATATACACACAATTAATTAAAAACAAATTCTGACAATAAACAAAAAAGGGCTACACACGAAATTGCACAGAAAAATGCCGGACAGTATACAACTGGGAGTTAACAATACGATAGCAAAAAAATTAAATTAAATTACACTGCCTGGTTCCTGAAACAATTTCGACACGTTTAAAGGGATATTTTTCAAGTACATTGCAATGTAAATCCGGAGTCACTCGACGCCATTTGTATGAAGCGTCTCGGATCGTAACATTTCACACCTCCCATAATTTACGTGTAAGTTACAAGATACAAGAAATTGAAGAAAAATTCTATCACACGCTACTTGTGGATAAAAATCTCTACTATAGCCTTAAACAAAATCGTTGTCTGTCTTTGTCTGTTTTTCTGCTTACTTCTTCAAATTCGTTGTCTCTCTCTGTCTGTTTCTCTGCTTACTTCTAAACCACGCAATTAACTTTGATACGGTTCTCACGAATAGAAAAAACCATAAACGAGAAATGTTTGTGTATGCAACTTGTCGTGTGCAAAGTTGAGGTGAGTCGCTAGTAAGTAATGTCGGGATGTGGCCCTCACGAACACACTTGCTATCTCTTTTCTGTACAGTATGTAATGAGCCATGTAACTCAGGCTTTTGCAAAATACACTAAAGAAAATATGCTACTTTCAAGTTACGCCACAAAACTCAGCTCTCCGCCTTTCCCGACCTAGCCAACGACGTCTGTTTGTCGATTATGCTGGAGATTGTCATATTTTCACCGTTTGGGTGTGTAAAAAAACACGTTGAGGCTTTTTCGGAATATGTAAAACAAACGCTGAGACTAAGGCCAAAGTTTTTAAAGATTTCTGGGTGAAAACTGCCTCGTTATAACCATCTTGTTCAATCTGCAGTGGAAACCCACTTAGATACTTTTTAATCATTTTTGATAATGAAAACCAACTTTAGTGTCTTCCGCTAACCTTTCATGACTTTTACCAAACAGCCCGACGCAACCCCTAAGGGGAGTCATTCTTCAGTCGTTTATTTTATCTTTAATACAAGCGTTTTATCTCAAGACGCCTTGACTGACAAGCAGGCTTGAAGGCGTTACATTGTGCGTAAGGTTTCCCATCAGACCAACGATGAGATTGGTAAATATGCAAAGGATTTGCTCTTCGCAAATATGGTTGTAATTTGTATGAATTTGAAACGGTTGGAGATGTGTAATTTGAGGGGCTCGTTGAAGATAATTTACTTTGTTATATTGAGTACGTAAATGTTATTTTCAGTCTTATAATTTGTCTTAAATTAAGCGTTGTGTGAAGAAATTGTAGGTAGCAATTACGATGCTGTGTTGACTCATTAGAAAATTAGTGTTAGGTGGTATTACACTAAGTCTTGCCTGAAACTACGCTGAGTTGGCGTCCGAAAACATACTCCAACGTATAACTTGCGTAAGGAGGAAAAGAAACAAAGGTGAAAAAGGAAATGCCTGCGTTAGGGCTTGGCAGTTTGAAAACTATTTTCACATTTTGTAAAAATTGACTTTCCAAGCATTCTGTGCCAAATGGACCAAAATAAGTGCAGAGATCAAAATAATAGTACACATATCAAAATTAGTACACAGATCAGAATTAGTACACAAATACAAAACTTGTTATCTTTAATAGAACTTTAAGTGAAAATTGTGGAAAAGTTGATTTAAAAAATGCTAAATACAAAACAATTAGACAAAATAATAAGATTTTGTCACGAACAAAAACCTCAAGTCAACTGACAAAAACAAAAATCAAGCTCTATTGTCTTACCGAATAAAAACATAATTGGTAAGAGTCAAAGAGCGTTAGAAAAACAATGGGAAGAGCCGAGAATCACATTAATTCCTTTTTTTGTTCCGAATCGAATCCTGGGCTCCCTTCCTTGGCCTTATTTGTTTGCTTATCTTCTCCTTATTAACAGCCTTAATAGAACTGCGCCCTACTGCCGTCTTATAGCTAAAGTGTCACTATCTGACAAAACATATTTTGAGTGACAGACGAAAAACTGCGGAATAATAAAAATCGATGCTATTTACTATCTATAAAAATAGATCTCATGGTGCACTTTTAAATAGGCTAATTGTAAGTGTAATCAATAACTACTTTTTATCAAAAATATGTTTGTATTGTGTGTATTTTTAATGTTTTTATTTTTTATCTGGTATCTATTGATAGTAGAAATATACTAGTTTGACAGATCGATATAATTTTTTTTGCTGATTATAAAGGTATTACAAAGTTAAAACCGATCAAATGACGTAATAATTATTTCGCGGTTGTTTTTTTTTTTCGTCAATATCTCAAAATATGGTTTTGTCAGATAGTGACACTCTAGCTTAAGGTCGGCAGCCTAAGTCTCTCGAGACTCTCTTTGTTTGCGCGGCACAAAATTTCGTGTTAAAGAGATTTAAGGTGGACTTCTTATTTGCATTGGACCCTATTATCTTGGAAGGTGGACGGCCATTTTTGAGCGTAGCGAGATTTAAGAAAAGCGTAGGATTTTTGGTACGTACATACTTTTACACCATTGGCTAACTTTTATGTTCTCCAAGCCTTAAAATTATTTGACGGCAAGGTATTACTGATATAAAACTTATCGTATAAGTAAGAAGTAATTATCGTTTAGGGAAAAAAATATGAATATTTGTAGGTTGTTTTGTGGCAAATACATACATATTCTTTCTTTCTTTAGGTCGTGGTCTATCTGTATTCCAAACTTGTTCATAATTGATTTACAAACATGCAATGGTACAGACCTTCCACAACATGAAGACTATATTAGTTAGTATTATAATGTATTTTAATAAAATTTAGATTTTATTTTAACTGTATTCTACTTATGTTTTAAATTGTATGTTGCATTGTATTTTTAATTAGATTTTAATTGTAATATTTGATTGTCTTTAATTTTTGGTAATCAATGTAAGTTAGATGTATGTGTATCTTTGTAGTAGTAACATTTAATTGGCGTTATAGCTGTTAAGGTGTTATTTACGTAATTTTAAATAAATAATAAATAAATATTCCCCGAACGGTTGGGCAGCAGTACGCCACATATTTCGCAAGTTATGAATAAGTCCCATTTAATAAGGGGGTGAGTCTATAGCCATCAACCGTGCACAAATAATGACATTGGGCTGCTCGGTAGCAGCCCAAAGTTGTTCCATCTCGAACAACTTTGCCCGAGCAGGGAATCAATCCCAGCCCTTGCTACAACTAGACACACTGTTCATTCATAATAATAAAAAAAGAAATTTTCTTTTAACTACATAGTAATACAAAACACTACAAAACCGATTACAAAGGACTTATTTTTTGCTTAGAATCAAAACAGAGCAGAAATGTTATGTGAAATTTCATCGTTGCACAGATTTTCATTAATGCACTGTTTTTTACTTTTTATTTAGATATAAATTTACCACAGAGGTTTAATATATCCCATTAAGTTTAATATAAAATGTATGCATTATGCACAGTCTCGCTCGCACAGCAGTTGAGCACTGACGTGCGCGCGCTCCTTGTAAACAACAATGGCGATAAATAAGTATAAGTTGAAGTGTTGTAATTGCAATATAATTATAAGTGAAGTAGTAGCATACATTCAAATAAACATGATGTGATGGATAACGAGTCTATAGTTCGTGTGTAACGAGTCTATGGTTCGCCTATCTGCCTTCTCGGAACCAGACATCGACGAGGCGAAAACTTTGTTTTTTGGATCTGTAACGACTTCTCAGAGGAAAAAATCACGAAGGCGAAATGCAAAGAGATTTAGAGGACATTTTCTGTCTCTTTAAGGAAATCAATCCGGATTTCATTCCCACATTCGTCGCACAGGACTTACAAAAATTGCCTCCGATATCGTTTGACCACATTAATTTTACGAAATTACTGAAGGACATTATGCTACTTCGTAGTGAGATACAAACAATTAAGGAAAACTATGCAACCGTAGACATAGTGGAAACAGTGCTGATAGACCTAGGCAATCTCAAACTAACTTCTTTGGTTAATTATCCAAATATTAACACGGTAAAAGAGGTGTATATTTTTTGGATAGTGGGCCGATAGGTCTGTCACATGACTTATCAAATACCGACACTATGACAAAATCGTCGGGACGGTACGCGCACAAGGCGTCGCCGTCGCGGTCGTCTCAATATCGCGCATGTGTAAATGGGACTATCTTCCTCGCATCGAGAAAGCCTGTGGTACAGCCGGCGGGCGGCGGCGGCAGCCCGCCGGCCCGGCGGCGTCGCCACAGGCGTCGCAAACGCATAAGTCATCGTCCGCGCGATTCTTATGTCACCCGAGCGCGCGAACAATGTTTTGTCCCCATCCTTAGACACTACTGCATGTTAACAAGAGTCGGCGGTGTCGTGTACGTCGCAACCAACAATGGCGGGAATAGTTAAGTCGTCAGGTGAATGGAAACAAAACAAGCCAACAGATGAGTGGAATGTGATGCAACTTGGGCGACATAAGAATCGATTTATTGGAAAGATGGGAAAGGCAATAACCAGTATGGAAATAAAGTTCAAAGCGGCGGAAACAAAGATTCCTTTTTTTATTTTCAATGCAAACAAAGACACACTAGAGGCCGACATATGTGAATATATATATAATAAGACTCAGGAAAAAGTCTCTCTTGAAAAAGAAGAAAGAAAGGTCGTACAATTCTTTTAAAATATTCGTCTCAATGAATAAAATGGATACCTTTTTAAATGATAACTTATGGCATGATGGGATAACATTTAGGAGATTCATAAGATTAAGACCACGGAATTCCGATAAAGATGACAAACAATTAAATGGAGACTACGTTAGTAAGTTGTAACTGCAAAAATATTAAAAGAAGTATGGAAAGTGTGAGAAATTTATGTAAATCGGCGGATGTGATAGTCTTTCAATAATTGTAATTGAATGCAATTATACAAGATTTTTGTGAGGAAAATGACTGGATATGTGCCGATTTAGTCAAATTAGGGATGTCATCTGAAACGTATACTTTTCAAAGTGAAGTATATGGGTGTAAGCGATGGCTGGACCACTGCGTGGTAACCACGTCAGCTTGGCAGTCTGTGGTGAATATTAAGGTTCTCAATGATGTATATTGGTCTGATCATTTCCCTTTAAAAGTGACTAGTAATTTAGAAGTAATTAAAGCTAAAGTACATATTCATAATTGCCTACGTAATCATATTGTATGGGGGTAAGAGAATTAGAAGAAATTCAGAAATATCATGAAATTTGTAATAATAACTTCAGACAAATTATGTTTCCTAATGAATTTCATGAATGTGCTGATAGTGTGTCAGAACGTACAACACAAATTTGTAGTTGACAAATTATATAAAAATATTGTTAATATATTAAGTCAGGCTTCGGCAAACAGTCGCATTCTCTAACGTAGGAAGCCGACTAATGTTAAGTGTGACCAGGATTGGACAACAAGCATGTCAGAGATGGGCAGGCTAGACTGGACCATCAATTGTATGTCTTAGGTGGTATACCAGCTAGTGGACCTTTGTATGAGAAAATGTATGAAAGTCGACGGGTTTTCAAGTCAAGCTTAAAGTACTGTCAGAACAAACAGGATCAGATAAAAATGGATGTACTTGCCACACAACAATCTGCTAGAACATTTAATAAGTTCTTGAAGGGCACTAAGCGTTTAAATGGTAAAATCAGTCTGCCCGTGCATTGATGGCATCAGTGATGCTAAAATGATTGCAAATTCATTTAGGGAACAATTTCAGGTGAGATCTTCCTTGCTGTCGGTGTCTGATACTGAACGTTGCCCAGTAGAAAAACCTATTGGGTTTTCAAGTAAGGATGTGGCTGACATTATTAAACATATGAAAAGAGGGAAGTCACCTGGTTATGAGGGACTCAGTGTCGAGCACTTGGGGTAGTTCACCTCTATAGGGTGTTAGCCATGTTTTACACTTTTTGTATACGGCACTCATATTTAACATCTAATCTTAAAATGTTTAGTGACAGCCCATACTATATGGCAATAAAAATATATAATAAGTTGACCAACATGTTTAAAACTGAAAAATCAGCAACAATATTCCAAAAGAGGCTAAAGCTATTCCTAATTCAAAAATGTTTCTACTCAGTAAAAGAATATTTAGAGGCTAGCTTAAAATAACGATTATCTCTCTTGTACAAAAGTGGCGATCTGTCCTATAAAACAAAATAAAATTAGTCTATCCTATTTACATTAATTTAAAATCATAGTTATAATCTGTAATATCTGAAACGAATGACATTAATATTGCTGAATAATTATATTGAATTCATAACTATTGACATTTAATTTTGACATAAGAAAATGTCTCAATATAATTTTACTGATCTTAATAATATTTAATGCATGCTAATTTAGGATGAAAATTGCAATCCTTGTAAAAGGCTGCTAAGTCTTAAGTAACAACATAAAATAACATCAACATTGTACACTTAGTTCGCAATAAAATTTTGACTTTGACTTTGAACATTGGTTGTGCCAATAGTGAAAAACGTCACTCCTGATAACTCTGATAGAAGTAACTACAGACCGATTTCTTTAGCTACTATAATTGCAAAAGTGTTTGATGGTTTATTGGATAGAAAACTTGATCGTTTTGTAACATTGTAGGATAGACAGTTCGGTTTCAGAGAGTGATTGTCAACTGAAAATGCAGTACTATCACTGAAATGTGGTGTCAGGCCTATGATTTCGCTTCGATTGAGGAGCTCAGCAGCATGACATTTGTGTCAATAATTTAAGTTATGCCGATGATATGGTGCTGCTGAGCCCTTCAATTGGGGGTCTCAGACAGCTGTTAAAGGTGTGTGAGGTTTATGCTGCGGAACATGGCCTGAGATACAACAAAAGTAAAAGTGAGTTCATGTTATTTAAATCTATAAATAGGAAATAATAAGAAATAATCTGGCAACACTGCCTAAGTAACATGTCAAATATGTGTTCCGTATTTTAAAATTAATTTTATTTAGTATTTAAGTAAAAATAAGGTGTTATTGTTAATTTAAACATAAGATAACTGCAATAATATACAGGATTATTGTATTCTTGCCAATTGACCAAGTAAAATACGATATTAGTACCGGCGGCTGTCAGCGGTAACCTAGAATCGTCTGACGTCTAAATTACGGAATAAACCGGGGAAGTATTGTTTACTTTATTTAGTATTTGTGATAATAGCACACATTACTAACTTGACCTTAGTTACACGTCATACTCACTAATTTAACATACTATTTTCGGCAATTTAGGATTTTGCATTTGTTCTAAAACACTTCGTTTACATTGTGAAAATGGTCATTATTTCTTATTTTTGTTAGTGTAGATCTGGTTTTCTTGGATAATATACGTTAATAATATAGCTTTCAATAGTTATTTTGCACTGTATTCGTTATAAATCGTCAAACAAAGTTTATTTTGTGATCTGGACATCCTACCCACTTTGCACAATTATAACCTTTAGGCCAGCAAAACTTACCAAATACATTATTGAATAACTTTACAAATCGATCAAGCCGCCTACCTCAATTCTCTATTTAACTGCACTCATCTTATTCTTTATTTAATTCTCTTCCTTTCCTTCTTTGTTTACTTTGTTTAAACTTTGATTCTTACCGTTTCTTCATTTCAATTTTTCAGTCACTAATCCTGAAACCATGCCAACGATGACCCGTAAGGCTACTGCACAGGATATGGAGCTGAAATTGCGAACGGCCCTCCAAGAACTAAAGGAATCAAAACAACAGTGTGAACAATTGTTGGTGGAGAGGGAGGAAAGTGAGACTGAAATCAAGAACATTATTTTTAAAAACACAAGCCTTAAACGGGAGCTTGTAGACCAAGCCCAGCAATTTCAAGATGTTGTGGATGAGCGTGACAAACTGC
Source organism: Orthosia gracilis (assembly GCA_947562075.1). Lineage (NCBI taxonomy): Eukaryota > Metazoa > Arthropoda > Insecta > Lepidoptera > Noctuidae > Orthosia > Orthosia gracilis. The sequence goes on from OX387275.1 coordinate 23,335,023, forward strand.
GGGTGATCACGGATGGTTTTGGGCACTGTAGTAATTTATATGAGGAGGCTTTATGCAAAGTTAGGGATCTCCAGGATGAGTTAAATTATGCTAACAGTAAAATTCTTAAATTGCAAAAAGAAAAAGAGAGTACTCAGGCTAGGGAAACTAACCATTTATATAATGATTTATTAGGCTCTAATGGTAACCTCCATCCCATGCTTACTATCGACTTAACTGAGGATTCCTTATTGAATCACAATGTTAGTTTAAAAGTTAGTCATAATAAATTAAAAAAATATGCAAAGATTAATAGAATAATTAAAAAATGCCACCAATTTAAAAAACAACATAAACACTTTTCCAAATATATTCCACTCAGGAAAGAACGTGTTGACTTGATTAATAAATTAAACAATTATCAGATTAAATTAGAGGACAGCAAAAAGATTTATGAAATAGATACACAGCAATTACAGTCAGAAATGAAAGTCCTTGAAAATTCACTCAGTTCTCTTTACAGTAAGTATGTACAATCGCAAAACCAAATTAAAGAACACATTCTAGCTGCAAATGAGTTGGTTAAGAGTCGGTGCACGTGTCAGACAGTCTCAGATCTTGATGCTGGCCAGCCTGGGGCAACGGTGGACTCGTCCCAGGCTGAGAGCTTTTTTCAGGACTGTGTTACTGGACAAGCTTTGACTGACTTTGGGCAGGATTTAAGTCACATTGTCCAGTCTGAGTCTGGTAATTTTCCATCCAGTACTAGTCAGGATTGTAATTCTTCAGTTATGTTTTCAGATAGTATGGGAAGAGGTCTAGGAAAATTAATACATAACAAACTGAGTCATTCTACTCAAAATTATTGTTTACCCGGGTCAACCTATATGCAAATTATGGAATTAGTTACTAGAAAAACGTATAATTGTAATACTGATGTAACAGTGTTTATAGGTAATAGTTTGAAAGTAAGAAAGGAAGACATCACTGACTTTGTAACTGAGATGTTAAAATTAAAGTGCAAGAAAATAATATTGTGTGCATTCCCATATTATGAACAATTATCTAGTAGGAAAAATAAGTATATTCATATGCTTAATCAACATATGCATTTCTTAACAAGTCACTATAGTGACAAGTTTATGTTTTTTGACACCAACATTTTTGTTGGTCATTTAAGGTCGACTAGAGGTACAGCGTATCTGCCAACTAGTATAAGACACACAATAGCTAAGCTATTAGTTTATTTTATTAACACAGACATAAGTAGTATGTCAAAGTCATGTTTAGTTAAAACCACAATGTTTAGTATTAATACTAATAACCCTGTGGACAGCCAAATTGACCATAGCTTAATTGCTATTAATTCTTTTGTGAACTGTACGAAGGAGGTTCCATGTATCACTATGGAAAATTCTTTTGTAACTCCAGATAGTAGTTTAAACTAATTCATAGGACAACAGAGAGTACCAGTAACACCATAGTTATACCAAGTAATAACGAGGTATTTTCTTGCTTTCAAAAAGTTAAAAGCCAAAAAGGGGCTCAGCAGCATGTCTTGAAGTTATTTCATCAAAATATTCAGGGTATCTCTTCCAAATTATTAGAAATTGAAATGTTTTTAGAAAAAACAATGTTTGATGTCGTATGTTTTACTGAACATTGGTTGAAAGATTACCAAATGCTACTTAGTTATGAAAATTATAGTGTAGGCAGTTGTTTTAACCGTAAATCTATGCTGCGGGGTGGTTCCCTGATCTTAATAAAAAAATGCTTAAAATTTAAACAACGTAATGATATAGTTAGCTTGTCAAATGAACATTGCATTGAACTGTCCTGTGTTGAGCTAGATGAGCATGTTGTAGTGTGCATGTACAGACCCCCTGACCCTCACAACTTAAGTTTATTTGAAGCAACAATTGAGGATATTCTAACAAAACTTGCGGGCAGTAACAAATCCATAATTATTTGTGGGGATTTTAATATCAACATTTTAGAAAATAATTCAAATAGCTGCAGATTTTTAAGCCTTTTTAAATCATTTAATCTGTCTAATGTTTTTACAGAACCAACTAGAGTAACTCCAACCTCTGCAACTTGTATTGATAATATTTTCTGTGATTGTGATTATTTAGATAAAGCCATAGTAAATTATTTTCCGTCTGATCATAGTGGACAAACGGTGTCTTTTAAGTCTAAAGCAATTTTGGAAAAAGCTCAAATTCAATTTAGGCCAATTACACTTAGCAAATTAACAAAATTTAATAGTAACATACAAAATAAGTTAAATGTTCTGGGCCATAGTATTGATGATGCCAATAAATTTTATAATAATTTCTTTTCAGTAATACTCAATGAATTTAATAAAAGTTTTGAAAAGAAGTCAAAAAGTGTTTTCCCTAAGTTTGTATTTAGTGACTGGGCGACTAAAGGTATAAGGATAAGTAGGGAAAAACTATATGAACTATATGGCCTTAAACCATTTTTTAACTCTGAAAGCTTTAACAAGTATGTAAATAAATATTCTAAACTCTTTAGAAAAATTTGCAAAGTAGCGAAGGCCCTTTTCATTAGCACAAAAATCAAATCGGCAGACAATAAAATAAAGACCGTTTGGAAAGTTATTAATAGTGAAACGAGTAGAAATAAGGTACGAAACACGGATTTTTTATTGGAGACTTCACATGGTCCCATAAATTCTAACATAGAAGTAGCCCAAGAGTTTGTGAATTTTTTCACCAACATACCTCTTAAGACAACGGAAGCTTTAAATTCCTCGCCGAAGGCCTCAATTGCTTTATTGAAAGAAAACGTGCCAGGCTGTTCGGCTGAATTTCAATTCAAACATATAAACCCTATGACAGTCCTAAAGGCTTTCCGGCAAATAAAAATAAAATTAACCGAGGACCTATGGGGAATGTCTGTTAAAGTTTGTACATCTATAATCGAGACCGTAGCACCATACTTGGCTTTAATTTTTAATTTGTGTGTGGACCAAGGAGTCTTTCCAGATGTAATGAAATTCAGTAAAGTTATACCTCTTTTTAAATCCGGCGACCATAATGACACCAATAATTATAGACCTGTTTCCGTGTTGCCGGTTTTCAGTAAGGTCTTTGAAAAAGTTATGCTTAGTCAAATGCTTATTCATTTTAACACTAATAAAATCTTACACGAACAGCAGTATGGTTTCACCAAAGGACGTTGTACAACTGATGCTGGTGTCTCCTTATTAAAACACATATTTGCAGCGTGGGAGGAAGCCCAAGATGCTATTGGAATCTTCTGTGACCTCTCAAAGGCTTTTGATTGTGTTAATCATGAAACCTTACTTTTAAAGCTGGAACATTACGGATTAGGTAAACTTGCACTAAGCCTAGTGAAATCTTATTTAAATGACAGGCAACAGCAAGTTCAGATAAATGGTGTAAATTCACGGGGCTTAAAAATAAAAATGGGGGTACCACAGGGCTCTATATTGGGTCCTTTCCTCTTTCTGGTGTATATAAATGATCTACCGCATTTATTGAAAAAACAACCACATATAGTATTGTTTGCTGATGATACGTCCTTAATATTTAAGATCAATAGACGTTCCACACGTATTGATGACGTAAACAACGCTCTACAGCAGGTCCAAAACTGGTTTACTGTTAATAATTTAGTACTAAATGGAAAAAAAACGAAGTGCATAAGATTTGCGTTACCGAATGTTAAAAGTAATAACTTGGAAATAATATTGAACAAGGAGAAACTAGAAATCGTCGAAAACGCGGTTTTCCTGGGAATCACGCTCGACTCGAGGCTACAATGGGGTCCTCATTTAACATCTCTGGCAGGACGGCTTAGTTCAGCAGCATATGCTGTCAGAAAAATCCGTCAATTTACTGATGTACATACCGCGAGGCTGGTCTATTTTAGCTACTTTCATAGTATCATGTCTTACGGTATTTTGCTATGGGGACGGGCTGCAGACATAGAGTCTATTTTTATTCTGCAGAAAAGAGCTATCAGAGCCATATACAATCTTCGCAGGCGCGATTCTCTTAGGGAATTATTTAAAGATATCAACATCATGACGGTACCTTGTCAATACATTTATGAAAATATAATGTATGTCCGGAAAAATATTCATCTTTTTACTAAAATAAGTGATAGGCACAATTTTAATACTAGAAATAAGGACAAGTTAGATCAACCTCGATTCAGGGTAGCTAAAGTAGCTAGCTCTTTTATGGGGTACTGTGTAAAATTTTATAATGAAATTCCACTAGAAATTCTCCAATTAAACGAGTCAAAATTTAAAACATGCATTAAACGCACACTATGTAGAAAAGCATATTATAAATTGGAAGATTATCTCCTTGATAAAAATGCTTGGCTAAATGCCGGTCCTGCTCCACAGCCACATACATTTGTAGCTACAAATTAGTTTATATTGGAAGAGATGCTGCTGCCCTTTTCGTATTGTTGTTTTCAGTGTTTTATTTTTATTTCATTTGTTTATTTCAATAGGACTTAGGATTCTTTACATGTTATATTTAGAAATAATAGCATTGTATAATGTAGAAGCACTTTTATTTTTCAAATTTGTGAATGTGAAGTACCATGGAGCATTTTTATTAGGTTACAACTTTTTATTTTTTTTATTTTGACATTGCGAGCATGGCAGTTGAGAGTTTGTCATGCTCACTCAAATGTCTCGCTGTTGGTGGCGCGTGTTATTGGGTCATTCGGTTCCCTTCAAAATGGTTGAGCTGAGTGGGGTTGATGCACGCGTCATGCTCGTGAACGGGTGCCGTCAGATGAGACTGGTCATCTCTTAGCTGCCAGTGGCTTAATTCAGATCCTATCTTTTAATATTTTTTTTATTATTTTCTACATTGTGCTCACATAATAGAAGCAACAAGAAGTACTTATGTAACCAAACATTATATGTAACACATATTATTTAAAAGAGTGTCCATGGAGTTTCTTGCACGTTCTTCTCCATAGAGATCTACTCCTTGGAACGTACAACTTAGCTTCACTTGTTAGTTTGACCGACCGACATTTGACAATTCAAAAGTGCCTGTAATTGGTCTATTTGAAATATACGTTTTTGATTTTGATTTGATTTGATATACATATAAATACAATTGGAGTGTCTGTTTGTAATATTGAAATAACCGTTTTTTACTACATTTATATGAATATAATATATACGGTACATATACCAAAATATTTTTTTTTTACAATTTCTGTCTGTCTGTCTGTTTGTTCCAGCTAATCTCTGAAATGGCTGGACCGACTTTGACGGGACTTTTATTGGCAGGTAGCTGATGTAATAAGGAGCAACTTAGGCTACGTTTATTTTAGAAAAAGTCTTTTATTTTAGAAATTTGTTAGGCGGAACGAAGTTCGCCAGGTCAGCTAGTATAAAAATAAAAACAATATCTTTATACCACCTATATTGTGGGTGTACCTCTAAGTCGTGTTGCACAGTTTAAATATCTGGGACACATTGTAACTGAAAATTTAAGTGACGAATTAGACATTGAAAGGGAGCGCAGGGTATTGTCGGTGCGCGGTGTTGGCGCACACGTTCGCTCGATGTACTGCTCCAGTTAAAATAACAATGTTTAAGGCATTCTGCCAGACGTTCTACACGAGCGGCCTGTGGGCAAACTTTACGCAAACAGCCTACAATGCCTTGCGCGTCCAGTATAATAATGTGTTCAGGGCTCTGTTTAGGCACCCTCAATATTGCAGTGCATCCGGTATGTTTACTGACACCAGCGATGATGATTAGATGATTTCTACGCAATCATGCGTAAAAAAGTTGCGTCGGTGGTGCGACGAGTACGGGGAAGCCCAAATAGCGTCTTTAGGATGATTGGCGAGAGAACCGATACTATTCTTCTAAGTAGGTTCATTGGACTCCATGTGTTGCGAGACTGATGAGCCTACTGTGCAGGGATAGACGGTGTATTTAGTTTCTTCTTACATTTGATTCTTTACTAACATAGTTACAAAATTCTTGCTACTAGCAACTTTGGCTTGTCTATGGACTTTTTTGTCTGAAATTAGATTAGATCAAAAAGATACTGGCTGAAAATAAAATCGACAGAATAAAATCGATTTGATGAAAAAAATAAACAAATGGCGCGCATTTTATACATTGTAAAACTGCTTCATTGTACTTCATATTTAGCAGGAAAAGTTAAAAAAAAATGGAAAAAGACAGCGATAGCGATATGGATTCAACTCCAGAAAGTATAAATACAGCTGCAAATTAAATTGTTAATAACCTTTTGCCGCAAAAGTCGCGAGATAAATATTTTTCATTAACTTGAGTTTTTATTTTGAGTAGGTATATTTTATCAAGGAAGGTAGATTGGTAGTTGAAAGAAAAGTAAATTACGCACCTCGCTTAAGTGAATAATTAATGCACTCGTGATGATTATACACTCGTGTTATTAACTCATGTAATACTCATGCATTAATAACTCACTTTGCGCTCGATGCAAAAATCTACTATTATTTTTACAAATTCTTCAATAATGCTTAAATACCAGGTCGCATGAATTTTAGTGAAAAATTTCTTACAGATAGAGTAAATCCTGACTCCCAAACTAGGAGATCCTGGGACTTAGGAGTCGGAATTATATTAAGTATTAAGGCGCAGAGACCCTTCAGTAGCTGATTTTAAAATGAGAATCATGTCTAAACCGCTAGTCTTATTTTATGCAAAAAGTAAAAGTTACATTAGACCATTTTCTTAATAATTTGGTCTATGAATACTTTAGAGTTTTATAGTATAGCATAGTGTAATTAATTTGTAAAGTTATGTCTAACACGGTGTGACTACACACCATTTATCTCTATATTTTGGTGACCGAATATTATTTTATATTTCAAACTGCGCGTGGCCGCCATATGTGCGGAACACATTGAAGCACGGACGCTTGGGTTTAAAGATCGGTTTGACAGGCAACGTCATAAACTATGAGACAATATACATTTCTAAAACAAACCCTTTTTAAAGAAACTCGAAAATTGCCTCTTGATGTAAAAACTGTCAAGACAAAAGTAGTATTCCAACAAAATTCTAAAGAGACTTTGAATATCCGATTTCTAACACGAACCCGAACCCCATAAATTAAGATTTGGGACAAAGTGGCTGCAAGCCGTGCAACAGAGGACGTGGTGAGACGGAGAGACGGTTAGGGCAGGTAGCGAATTCAAGGAGGTTGGAGTGGACACTTAGCTTTAGGCAGGGAAACAGGATGGACTGATTTTGAGAGATCAAGAGAAGTCGGGTTATAGGGTATTACTTTGGAACCAATAATTGAAAGTCGTGTCGTTGTAACTATCGTGGTTCGAGTTTAATTATTAAGTTAATTATAATTTATGGTGAGTGCCTGAATGATTGGGTAAGTTTTAATCTTTATATTACGTAGGTAGGGACAAATCACTAATGAACACTTTATTCTAGCATGGTGAGAACTTGTATTTATCTCCTAATCCTCACCTTGACAGATATTTGTCACTAGCATTTGGTCTAGGGAAGCGGTGAAGTCTTCCTTCACACTTACAAGCGCTAATTTCATCAATTGTTACACTCTACAATTACCAATTTGATTATGGGCCATTATTGAGAGTTAACTGACATAACACACATGGAAGGCGGAACCGCTAATATTCACTATTTGTATAAAATAGGCTAAATGGCCTCCTTTAAATTGGTACGTAGGACAACCAATTGTTTGTTGACAAATACTAATTCCTATAGAAGGTCTGGCTCAGAACACTTTGCGTAATACTTGCTGTCGCTCAGATCCAGGGAGGGGGGTAGGCTTCATACGGTAGGCTTCACAAAGAACCCCAAACTACATCGTCTAAAGACGCTTAGGGAACGTGTCTCGTTAAAACCACACCACGCCGTTTTGTAGGCAGCTCAAAATCGTCACTATTTAGCGAGACACGAAATTGGATGGGTACTGCTCCTTAGCGGTCCCGAAAATCCACGCAATGGGCAGATTAAGGAAATGAGAAGCGACGACTAAATCCGCTCCGACGTACGGCAAGTTTTGGCAATGAATTCTTCACCAGACCAGAGTCTACGGTACGCTTGCATTATTTTGTATTGTCTTTATAAGGGGTGTTTAGGTCGATAGGGAGAGCTATTTACCATAGCGCGCGTCCAGTAAATCTGGTAGCATGTCTCGCCCAAATTGCAGGGGCAAATAGGCACAAAACTGACCACTGTCTTAGGAATGGGCAAGCCATACTAAAGCTTAGGAAACTTGTATTTTTGGAGCCGCCGCAGATTCTCTCTAGAACCTGCATTCTAGGCCCCATAGTACATGTGCGACGTGCTTGCTGCTGTTAGCGGTTGCTCGTCACGTGGGGGGAAATCTAGACTATTATCAATGAACTCACTAACGTAAATCAAGTAAACGTATTTAATAGCGCAAGCGTAGCGTTCCCATCCATTTCCTTCTGTTAGGTAAATAATGCAATTTGCAAACCTTTATCTAATTAACTTCATACATCACAATTGTTTGACCTATAAAGCCCTTAAGGCTAACAGACAGAAATGTGTGCTGGAAGTTTGTTTCATAATTTCTTCTTACCAGCTATTGCACATAGGAAATGATGGTGGGTTGGGCGCTTTTGGGGCTGTCTTTAGGAGAGTTGATCTAATCAACTCCAGTTACTTCTAGAGTTAAAACTCTCTGACAAACTATTTAATTGTATTTGTATTAATTCTTGAATGTATATTCACTACTCGTGACCACTTTTCGGTCTTTGATTTAATACTCTATACATTAGTGTAAAGGGTTTCTCAAACAAGATTCAGTTAATTATAACAATTTAGTTTATATCCCTTAGGTTACATTTTAGCCTTCTGAACCACTTCCAAGTTATAAATTTATAACTGTGAATTCCAAAACAAAACAAAACATAATTTGGTTTTCACTATAGTCGGAAGAGAACCGTCCAGTCAATGGTGCGAGGTTCATTAGACAGCGCGGTATGGTGGGGCGCTGTCTCTCTTTAATCAAAAGAGCCGACCTTAACTCTAAATCTAGGGCACGTTTAGGAAAAACGAAATTTTTATCAGCCTAGGGTCGTTTAGGAACAGTCACAACGGACAAAAAATGACAATCGCACCAAAATGGCCAGGCGTATTTTAATGTTAGGTCTCACTGAACATACAAAATTATGTCTAAAAATTAAATTATTTCTAAATTAAAACTAGCAAACGAAACCAGGTACCAAAAACAAACCTTATATCAAATTTAGTCCTTTGTCACAGAACGCCTATAAAATATCGTCAATACATAATGCGACACAATGACTATTCATACTGATCACACTAGAACACAAAATACTATCAAGTCTAGGAATTCGATGACATATTAGCCAGTTCATAGATAGTTTCGATTGAATTGAATGAAATTATTATCATCTCAAAGACAATTTTACTATCTACATTTTGATCTAAGGCTTTTTTTTAAAGTCATACAATAATAAGGAAAGTACAAAAAACTATTGAATTTTGGGTCGCGCAGGTGTGAAATGAGTGCGCGTTTTGTTTCCTCAAGGTCGTTGGCGGCTGTCGTTATCTTAAGCATGGGATTTTAACTTGATTTAAATATTCTAGTTAGAATGACAATATCTGAACGTGTTTTTATTTTGTATAATACCAAAATATGAACTTTATATTCTTCTAAAAATCTAAAGCATCGTTAAATATGTTTTTTTACCTAAAACGACGCTGTTAGTTACTTAAAAACTTATACCTCTGGGAACCTACCAGTCTCTTCTTCAAAGAATTTCCTTCGCGCAAAGAAAATGTTATTTTATACCTGAAGGCGACGGCGTTGCAATTTGTTCCTTCATCTTTTTCTAAAACTAGAACATTTTAGCTTGAATGTGCATCAAGATTTTTATTACATAACCGTCCGCTCCTTCACTTTATTTATTATTAAAACTTTCAAAGAATTAGGTTTTCAGATAATTGTATGTGCAACATCTGCCAACAGTTTTGCAGTGGCTGATTTGTTTTTTTTTTTAAACAATTGCTGGGTTAGGTAAGTCGCTGTAGTTATTATCTGATCTATAAATAGGCACAGAAAATTGACTTATGGCACTGTTAGAGGTCTATCTGACTGTCCAATTGGAGTTCACTGTAAACCACTGTAGACCACTACTGATGGTCTCCAGTCAACATCCTTTATTTGCTGCACATAATAAAGTTTCAGATCTAATACGAGGAATTATATAGTAAGGACAGAGCTGACCGACAGCGTTTTTCTTACGCCACGACTTTGGTCATACATAGAATTAAACTTGCCACGCGTTCAGTTATACGTCGTAGTATACGGTCGATAGCGTGAGACATTAAAAATACCTAGTTTCTTCTTTGGTGAACGCATATAAACAAACGTTCAGACTGCTTATCTTTACTATTTAAATATGTGTCCAAGAATTAACAAATTAAAAGACACACCCACACCGATAAGACATTACTTGAAGTAAATGGAATACTCAAATAAATTGATAGTTTACTTAAAAAAGGTGGAGTCAAAAGCCGATAACTATACCGGCACAATACAAAGAGTGAAGTTAGACGTTAGACCGAATTTAACTTTAGTATAACCAGCCTGCATTAAGCACCTTACTGAGGTTTTAGCCCTCATATTTATTATTAATAGAATTAAGTTTGGAGTGGTACTATTATTAACATTATTGTATTGATATTCATTATTTTTAGTAATTTGGTAAAGTGGAATTTCGTATAAAATGCATTGTGAAACATTCATGATTTTCTAGAAGTAGATATCTGAATTTTGAAGTGAATATAATATATAACTTTATTATACCCGGCGAGCATCTGGTTGGGTGAATTTCACCCAAGGCAATTTCTTTCGCTCGATAACTTGTGGCCCTTCAGTAGCTGCGCGGGCGCTGTAAGGAAGCTACAAGTGACAGAATTTAGTTATCCATTGCTCGTCGAGCTACTAAGACCCAGTTTTTTAATCAGTAGATAAGTTAACCAATCGTCAAATATGCTAACCAATGGTTTAAAATTTCAGTGAAACGCGTTTATTCATCAATTGTTGGAATCACAAATAGTTAAATACGTTGAAAATTTAATTATTAATTCATTTTCAAGACCAAAAATCAATAAATTAACGCATTTTACCCAAATTTGAAAGCATTGGTATGGTACATAGATATTTAACCATTGGTTCAGATAACTACCGATCAAAAAACTGGGGCTTAGGCCCAGATTTTTGATCTGTAGTTAATTTACCCACAATATGTCCCGGAAAAAAAAATATCATATAAGATTGAAACTTTTCACAGCAATTTTAATAATAATGTATTTGTTTTGTTTGAATGACAGATCTAAAGAATATTTTTTTTAATGAAAATGTATAACTTCTTTCAATAAACGAGAATAAAGTGTATTACGATAAAATCGCTGCGAACAGTGTTTGTTTACGTAAAATGTTAATTACGTGAAACATGACAGTTTTTGTGTGTCCAGTGCCTGAAAAATATATGGAATAAATATGCAATAGAATTAGAAATTGAAAAAAAAAACAAATGAAAAAGGGTCTAAGAAAAAAAGTTCGGGTGAAAATAACTCGACCTTACGCTCGGTGTTACAGATCTGAACCTGACGCTCGTCGGCTAAACAACTTTTTTTTTGGTGTATTGTATTGATAATAGGATATCATCCTATCATCAAAAACTTCTCCCGCTCTGGGTGAAGCGGGACGGCGTGTCAGACTTTTACTGCCTAAAACCCACCCGTGTTCCTTTAGTTGCTTGTGCCACGGCCGCGGTAACTCTCTTTTAAATCGATGTAATTAAAATTCTAGAGGCGACAAACTTAAGGGTGAGTTATAAGTTTAGTAGTAATTGGAATTAATAAGAAAACAGAAAGAAATAGAATTCAAAGTTCGGGGTATTATTACCTGAATTTCATTCCAAAAATGTGATTTTAAATGATAGGTTCCTACGCGAACAAAAATTAAGTACAATGTAACTCTGTTCTTATAAGGTGTATGATCCGGTTTGAAAAAAAGGCAAAACTAGTCCTTAAACCGGATTAATTTCATCACAAATGCTAACTCAGTATTTTCCTCTTGCTATCCTCCAAAACGAAAACTATAACACGAAATTCAGCCAGTAACTGAGAGCCAGGATAATGGTTCACCGACATACTAGTGATACAAGACTCGGCTGAGATATCGGGACATCGATAGCTCCAACAATACGACTAATGACGCCAGCACTTGTAGCGACAGCAAAAAAAAGACAATTGATGAGGAAATAAAACAATAAAACTTTGCCTTAGGCAATGATTATTTTCAGCAAATACCCTTATACTTTGAACAAAAAGCACACAATTTAACTCAGTTTCTTCTGCCTTCCTATCCAAACCTACAACTATAGCCAAAAATTCAGCAAGTAACCGAAACCAAGATAATGGTTCACCCACATACAAATGATACAAGACTCGTCTGAGATATCGGGATGTCGATAGCTCTAACAATACGACTAATGACGCCAACACTTGTAGCGACAGCAAAAAAACGATAATGATGTTGAATTTTTGTCAAATCCGGATTGAACTGGTTCCGGCAGAATAGAGCCGGGTGGAACCACTTTTGTGATTAATTTTTATACGATCAAATGTTTATTTTTCAGGCTTTTTTAATTGGTGTTCGGATTTATGTATTGAAGTCGTTATTGTCTTTTGTAATCATGTTTTCCTTAAAAACAATAAAAAAAGTAAAAACAAATGTTCCTCGTTAAAGTTGACATAAAAAGAACTGTTTAACAAACGAGTTTGACAAAGAACATGAATTTCTACGGGAAATATAAAGAGAAATTGGATTTTCAATTAGTCGAATGACAATATACGAAGACAATACAGGAAAATTTACATTTTCATTTTAATAATTTTATAAGTTGCTTTAGTAAAACAAAAACATTTTATCTAACACAAGCTTTTGCTCGTGACTTCTTTGACTTAAAAAAAAAAAAAAAAATGTTTTATCCTATGACCCTGGTACTCGGCATTGGTATAGTTTACGTCTTTTAGTTAGCTTTGTAAGCAGTCGGGATTTTTGTTATTTTTTTAATATTCTTGATCTGTCCAAGTTCACTGAACTAAAAGCTGTTTACTCAACTATGACTAATTCAATTAATAATCCACTGCTATAGGTGTTAGTCTAAACTAAACCCTTTAAGATCCAAGATGTCCTTCGAAGCTAATTAAAATAATTGCAATATCACTAAGAAAGTTGTCTTAATGAGTATTTGGTGTTGACACCTTTTGACAAGGGTTTTTCTCAGACCTCGGTCGATTTTACCAATTTGAAATTTTAAACAATAAAAATGTCTTAGATTTGTTTTGTCCTTTTTTTGGTATTTGACGACTTGTTTTAAATAAAAAGAAAATTAAAGATAGAAACCTTGAAGACAGTAATGAGAAAGCAGAATATTTATATAAAAATAATTATTTTTTTTGATCTAGTGTTGATTTGCAAATAAAAAGAGTATTTTTTATGAATTTGAAAAGAACTATTTGTAACTTTAAATAACGTCTCAAAAATCCTGAAACCCACATCAACAGAGCAGACACCAAAGATCCCAAAAATACGAAAACTTCCATTTGCATAATCACGGTCGAAACTTGCCATAACTTCAACAAACCATAATGTACGAACCGTGTTCGGCGAGAGAGGCTGACACCTCCACATAACTCATAAATAAACTCCATGATACCGAACATTTTTAATTTATTTACTCTGGCAACCCATTAAAAGTCTCACGCCAAAGGGAGGCCATCCTTGGTGGTCGATTTGTGCAAATTAAAACACATTTTCCGTACTAACGACCAGGGTAGACAGCGTACAGATACCTTTATGACCGAAACTTTTTGGTCTCATCGCTCGCTAGGGATGTGCGATTGTTCTAGTTAATAATGACTCAGCCCTACTTTAATTTAAGGTTGGCAAGCATTAACCATTGAGTGATGGTTGCCACTTGGCTGAAGTTTAGACCTCTGAATACTAATATACGTTGATGAACGTGGACCCGGAATTTTACGAGTCTGTGAGGGGTGATAGTGCATGTATTAACACCTGAGTATTTATATTAATAGAAAAAGTTTTTATAGGCCCTGGATTTACCCAGACGGCTGTTTTGAGCCGTAATTTAAAAATTTTCATCATCATACGGGCCTGTTAATTAGCTTGGCCTCTTCAATGACAACTATGGAGATCGAGAGGATAATTACTTTTTCAGTGATACTGGCAGACGTTGGAGGACTTTTGACCAAAATAAAATATCGTCAACGTGCTTGCTGATAGCAGCATTTTTTAATAAATAGTGACTGAATTATTTTTGCTGGCTTATAGATAAAAGGGACTAATCTATCTTGCCTACGTTAACATTATTGTTTAATATTGAACTGTGTAAAAATGAACCAAATAAACTTTTAAAACATTTTATTTATCTAATTTCAATTGCCACAATCTCTAAACATACGATATTGTATTGTGGTGAATGAGATTTTTTTTCTTTTTTGATAGTTGATTATTTCATAAATTGTGCATTAGCTTGAACAAAAAACTGGCTGGAATAAAAAGAATATCTTCCATACAGAATAAAATGTTATGTAAATAAACCATAAAATCGATACATAAGGGATATGCAAAATACTTTAATTGCTCCCAAAACAATTAGGTACTGGGTCTCATTAAGGACCACACCCAAATCCATAAAACGATAATTGGTTGAACACAATTAAATTGAACTTAAGTGATTAGTGATACTATCAGTTTCTGTGTAAATGGTAAATAAATTACTTACAAACATATCAATTCATAGGTGGACTGATGACCTGGCTGCGAGAATCTGCTGGATGCGAGACGCACAGGAACGATCGACGTGGGGACTCTTGAGGGAGGCCTATATCCAGGAGTGGCAGTCTTTCGACTGAAATGATGATATCAATTTCAGTTTTCATGCATCATTTTCACGGTGGGGCAGCTCTTGATCTCGATCTCGATTGATAGGAAGCAATTGATGAAGTCTGCGATTTATTAATTTAAGTATACATGTATAACTTTACAGGTCACACCTAAGCCTTTATACAATAAAAAAGACACTAAAACGAGACATACAAGAACTAGGCAAAATTAAACATATCTATAAAGAAATTTAAAAAAATAAAACACGATGTAACGAAAAATATAGAAGACCTTTTATTTTTTTATTATCATTATAGGCTCGCGCTGGACCAGAAAATAAAAAATAATAATTTTAATACAAAAAGAAAAAACAGGAAATAACAACAACAAAAAAAAACCTAAAAGAAGTAAAAATGTGCAAAGAAAACCTATACAATTATTTACTAATCTATCTTTCATCCATCTTCTCACAAAAACTTAAACGTTCACGATGGAATATGCAAACGCAGAAGGTGCCTGCTCTCTCTTGCTGAAGGGTTTATAGGTACGAGTAGGAAGGAAATACATACGCTGGCAAGATTTATTTTTAACCGACTTCGCAAAAAGGAGGAGGTTATATATTCGACTGTATTTTTTTAATGTTTGTTATCTCAGAACTTTTTATTTGTTGAACCGATTTTGATGAATCTTTTTTATTTTCATCAAGACCTGATGAAGAACTTCGGAGAAATACATCAGAACTCTTCAATAAATGAAGGCAAATCACTCGGGATAGATCCAATCGTTTGTTTATTGTTTACACCATTTCATAACATAACATCTCACTGTTACGCTCTAAAGGGGTACGTACGAGTAGGTGTGAACAGTTCACCCTGGTATACTCTCACTGCACCGGTTTTGTTTAAGTTTCATATTATTGCTTTAATCTATTGTAACTTCACTTTGGGCATTATATGCGTAGGTACCTAGCCTATAGAACTGGTCCATTATGTACCACAACTAAAAAGTGAAAAATAAAAAACTGGTTAAACAACGAAGAAACGAAAAATAGAAACACCGACTTCCGAAATTGAAGTTATTTTTCACTTTGTAGTGTTTTTGTTTGGAAGTCGGTTGTAATTTTTTAATTGTGTGCATAAAGAGCTGCTATACTAGACAACTGCTATTTTCAACACGTTGAGGTCCTAAAGAGAAATATTTAATTAATTAAAAATATAATTGTTAATATATGTAATTTTTCAATAAGAATGATGTAACCAAAAACTTGTAATTAAAACTGATGGAAAAGAGTGTCCGTGGAGTTTAATGAAAATTCTTCTCCATTGAGACCTACTGACGCTTGCGAATTTGCAACTAGATTCATCTCTTTTTTTTGTTTGGCAATTCAAAAATACCTCTAAGGTTTAATGTAAATAAACTTTTTGATTTTGAAAAAAAAAAATAAGAAATACGGTATCAAACGAATAATTTTCAAAGAATATTTTTAAGTTTTTATTACTTAAAAGAGCAAGAATATTTAATACAAAAAAGAGAAATAACACAGTAAACAGAGAGAAGAGCACAAAGATGTGCCTTATTCCAAAAGTACCTATGTATGTGCAAAAAGATTACTAAAAATAAACCCAACTTTCCAACCTACACCATACAATATTCAATTCGTTTAACAGTAATTTTAAACTAGTTTCACGTTCAGGAAATTACTTACTTAGTTCAATTACCTAAACAGCAGTGAAAACTGTTATATGTTATTTTTACGACGGAGCCCTTTACAGCCAGTTGAGTGATGATTGCACTTAAGAATTCATTAAGTTATTACATGGAGGAGTTATGACGTCACTTGAATATATAGACCAATGATGGAAAGTTTGGTTTATGGCAAGTTTTAAGTATACATCGTGGTGTCGGATGAAACTAGGGACCACTGAATTTTACCAATATTATAAATGTGAAAGTTTGGATGTATGTATTTATGTATAATTATTATGTATAAAACACTTTTCACGCGGGCGAAGCCGCTGGAAGGACTTCTTCCAATCGTTATCGTTGATAGAACAAGCAAGTGGTGGCCAATTCGCCTTCGCCGGAATGCTCATATTCTTTCTCTTTTGTACAATGTGCTCTTTACTCCTTCCTTACCTCAAGGACCGTTTTCAGTTTATCTGCGATCCCCGCACGAAATCTCTTGGGTCATCAGAAAACTTGCGACTTAAAATGCCTATGCATTCCATTACATTCTTCGATAAATCATTTACTGTCCAGGCAGCTCGTTTGTGGAATGCATTGCCTGACCCAGTAAAAAGTGCTCAGTCGTTGCCTGTCTTTAAAAAACTTATAAAGGAACATTACCTGTCCCTGTGATCCTGTCCTTGTTTAATCTGTATTGTTTTCTTGTTTGTTTATTTAGATGTATGTATGTATTTATGTATATGTTTTAGTAGTTTGTTTTTAGTAACTCATTGTACTTAGTACCTAATACTTATAAGATTTGAAATTGGCACCAAGTGCAACCCTATACGAGTATCGTGTCCAGGCTACCTCTATCCATTCAAGGTTGCCTGGAAGCGATCGCAGAGCGCAATAAGGCCGCCTATTGTATGTTTGTTTTATTTATTTATTTATGTACACACAAAACACTTAACAGAGAAAATAAATAATACAGATAGAAGAGCACAAAGGTACTGCTTATTTCAATAGAAATTTCTTCCAGCAGACCTGCGACAGGAAAGTTGGATGATATACGAAGACACAGTGTGTAGAAGGAAATAAGGAAACTTAAAATGGACTAACAACTATACATCTATATAACTTAACTAAACATTTTAATGTTTCTTTTTGTATAATCTTATCTTGGTGTACAATAAAGTATATATAAGCAAGGAGGAGCTCGTGGCTAAATAATAACAGCCGCACGGGTTGATCTTCAAGGTTAAGCAACGCTTGACGAGGTCGGTGTGAATGGGTGACCATTTTCAACATACCGAGTTTCCTCCGTGCCTCGGAAAGCACGCTAAGCCGTTGGTCCCGGCTGTCATTTGAAGATCTTTGACAGTCGTTATGTGTAGTCAGAAGCTTGAGATCTGACACCAGTCTTACCAAGGGGTACCGTGTTACCCAGTTACTGGGTTGTGGAGGTCAGATAGGCAGTCGCTCCACGTAAACACTGGTGCTCAGCTGAATCCGGTAAGGCTGGAAGCCGACCCCAATATAGTTGGGAAAAGGCTAGGCAGATTGATTGATTGGTGTACAATAAAGTATATATAAATCAATAGAATCTCACTTTGTCTAGAGTGTCTTAACAGACTTTCGTCTTCATAATATTTGTTTAGCGGTACACACAAAACGCCACAGTAAACAGAAAACCAAGAAGAAAATAAGACCTGTTTTGCTGACCTTACGAGCAGCTAGTGCTCGCTCAGGTCAGGTGCGTCGCTCGGCTTTTAGCGCGATTGCTCGAGTGATGCCTACGACTAGACTGACGTTGCAACTAGTGCCAAGGCCAACATTCTGATTTGGTACTTGGCGGTGGATTTTCTTGTGTAAAAGTGTTCGGAGGGGTTTTTTAGGTACTGTGAGGGGCGTGTAATGCAAGAGGTAAATTATCGAGGAAACTTGTTTTAACTTATTTATGCTGTCACTATGTGTTCACCCTGTGATGGAGAAACAATAACAATGAATGACAATAATCTGAAACAAAAATATCTACTAATATTGAACCGCGTTCTAAATATGATCAACCTTCCAAAACCAAATATCAGTTGCCAGCTTTATAAAAAGGTAAAGAGGTTGACCTCATTATAGTGCCCAAAAAAATCTGCTTTGATGCACATGTTTTCACTCATTTTAGCGCGATTGCTCGAGTGTTGCCTACAACTAGACTGACATTGTAACTAGTGTGGTTCTTAGTGCCAAAGTCAAGATCCTGAGTGTATTTAGCGGTGGTCTTTTTTATACAGAAGTGTTCGAGGATATTTTATAGTTAAATGGGTATTTCTGCTTTCATCCACATGATTACTTTGTATCCACAAATTTTTGCGCGATTGCTCAAGTGACGCCTACGACTAGACGGGTATTGCAATTGCAATTTAAAGTACTTTTGATGTTTTTAACCGATTTACCAAAAAGGAGGAGGTTCTATGTTTGACTCAATGTTTTTTTTTTCTTTTCTATCTTTTTTTTGAAAGTGTATGTTCACAAATTGGTCCCATATTAATTTGGTGAAGATCTAATGAAGAACTTGGGAGATATATAACAGAACTCTTCAATAAATGACAGCAAATCTCTCTGGATTGCTGTAATCGCATGTCTTTTAATTGTTAATACCATTTCGTAACATAAAATCACGCCAGTGTGCTCTAAAGGGGTACGCAGATGTGTACAGTTCACCTTGGTACCCTCTCATTTCACCGCTTATGTTTAAGTTTCATGATATTCGGCTAATCTAGTCTGTCATTATACGTACCTTACTAAAAATCTTGCATATCAGGTACAACAAAAAAATCTTTTTTGCAAAAAAAAATATATATAGTGTCTTTGGTAAGTACCATTTTTTTTCGTTATGGACACCGACTTCCAAAAAGAAAATAATTTTTCACTTTGTAGCGTTTTATTTGGAAATCGGTAGTAATTTTTTTATAAAAAAGATGTTTCATTTTCCAGATATTGTGCAAGACGGTATTTTTCGTTTCAAGAAACCCACTTTGGCTCACAAAGTAACAGGAGCTTATGTTCTTCGTGTTCATGGCAACATTCTGGAGATCACATGTGAGAACTTTCCATTCCTTCAAAATTGAAACGTGGCAAAAGTACGTACGGTAGTCATAGCGGATCTTTCTGTCTCTGAAGTTGGCTGCAAGACCCTGTGCAGTAGCTATTTTTGTGTCAATGTTGAAGGTGCAGATAACATTGTATAACTGTCTCTTTCACTCCCTTAAATAGATAGATAGATAAACTATTTATTCAGTGTACACAAAAGACACTGCACAACACACAAAATTACAATTAAGGCTCAGGTTAGCCGCATCGTCCTATCTCGCTTACTCTATGCAGTATACTCGATGACACACAGTTTCTTACGCAATGGTTTGCAGAACCTAACTTCAGAGACACAAAGATCCACTGTACTCGTAGCTACTGTAAGTAGATAGGTACAGCAAATGCATTAGCTAGGCGACCATCAAAGTCGTCAAAAGAGCTAAGATCCTTATCGTGACCTAAAACATCGTCTCAAAAGGCGTGAGATTTCAAGTCACATTTCAGTTTGTATCATACCTACTTATTAAGATTGAGATGGGTTTCACTTTGTACTTACTAGTACTTTACATACAGGTGAAGACGGTCTATTTACTGCTGGGCCACAGACCTCCTCTATATCGAGGAAATGGATTTTGAATACAGGATAAGCTTTAGATTTATTCATTGACCGATTTTACTATTTTGCTTTTATTATTGTCTTTCAATTTATTTTAGTCCAGCGACCTACTCCCGTTTTAATGACGTAATAGATTTTTTATTTATTTATTTATTTGTTCTCTTTTGTTAATGGGCACATAGAACTTTTATTTTTGTTGTGTTATAATTAAGAGTCGCAAAATTTTATCTTAGGTGGTAATTTAAAAAAAAATTGTATGTTGTAAATGTTTGTGTTTTTCTAGCGTATGGCACTCGTGGGCTGCAGCTGAAAATCAGCGTCAGGTGGAATACCCTGTATTTCCATTTGGCATTATGCTGAGCTGAGGCCCTTTTGGCATTAATAGTTTATAAAAAAAAATGTTTAATTTTAAGGTGTTTTTGTTTAGTAATGCCAACAAACTCATTTTTCTTTCTTGCTTTCTTATTTAATGTAATGTAAAAATGAAAACTTGTGTTCTGCAAATCTATTGTTTTTATAGTATTATTTTTATATTATTATTTAAGAAACTATTTTAGAATCATTCATATATTTTTATCTTTATTGACAGGCTCGCAGTTAACTACCATCTTACGTGAATACTTACTTTGCTATGCTTTAGAGCAGGGATGGCGAACCTTTATTAGAAAACGCGACATTAAATTATATATTTTTGTAAATGTGAAAATGCCGTGCTGCCAAAGAATCTTGAATTGATGACTTAATAAAAACAATGCTACTTATTAACTCATTACTTGCAACCCGAAACTCAAACAGTAACAATATTATTTACAGATTTATGTTTTGTCGATATAAAAGTAGAAGTCGATGATATTCCTGTAATTTCAAATTATTTATATGCTTAATAACCTTATAATGGCGTGCCCGAAAAATGTTGTCGTGTGCCATCTCTAGCAAGCGAGCCGTAGATTCGCCATCCCTGCTCTAGAGTATGCTTCTGAAGCGATGTTTTTAACCTAAGTGATTGAACGTGCATTGCTTCTCGTTTGAACGATGCATTTCATCCTAAAAAAATGCAGGAAAGGTACAGTACCCTATTCTGTTCCCACGATTAACCAACTGAGCTACAAGTAAAAACCACACAAAATAACCAAAATGACTGAAACACATCTTCAACATACAATAGCAACATTAATTTTATCTCTCCGTAAACCACCAACACACACCAGGGCGGCAAAGTTGTAACCCGTCATACTAAAACGTCATTACTGAAATAGTTTCCAAATGTAATGTGGAGTGAAATATTTCATTATAAGGATTGTTAGGTAAGAACTGAGTTAAGCGAACCCCTACTAATGCCTGCGGTTGGTTTCTGTGAATGTCTACAATGTGAAATAGTGACATCTCTCATATCTCGATAAGATCAAATCTGAGATTTAATTTTCTGGAACTAAAGGGAGAAGCAAATAATTTGTATGTATTTATTGTGACCATGCCAGCTTAAAAACTTATATTGTATGTATTTGTTTGTTTTATACGTAGTTTCTAGAGGCCAATTTACACAGTTGGGAAAAGGCTTAATTGATTGATTGCACGCCATTTAATAAATACAAACATTTATAAAGACAAGTGTACAAATAGGCGGTCTTATCGCTCAGGTTAATCTCTTACAGACAACCTTTGGATATAATGAACGAGAGGAAATAGACATAGGGCTGTCAGTACACAAAAACATTATCACTATCACTACATATTATAAAACATTTTTTTTTTACTTTAATAGTAAGAACAAAATTTTTAATAATTAATTACAATCTAGCCTAAAAGACTAATAAGCAATTCAACTCTAACTTAATATGTTACGTGATAGATTATATTAAAACTAAGAATAGTGTCCATTTGCACTTTTACACAAGTCCGTAGCACTTCCTTAGAGTCTAATATAATTTAAAAAACACTATGTTCATGTGTTATATGTGTAGCACAGCGTTGTCACTTTTATTCATTCACTTTATACACTACACTAATTCAAAAGGTTTAGTTCTTTTTAGCCGACGCACTATGTCTGTAGTGTCTAGCAGCTGGATAGGCTTAACATTCACGCGTTCGTGGGCTTCAGCAAATTTTTGTATGATGGTGGTGACGAATTCCGTTTTAAGTTCACGGTGAAGATCGTCCTTTCTTATGCACCCTGCATTTACAGCATCAGTGAGAAATAAAATTTGGAATAGTCGGATTATTTTGACGTTGCTTTGTTTAGTATAGCCCCAAAGTTGGATACCATACGTCCAAATTGGCATAATGATATGCTTGAATATGGTTATTTTATTATGTATTAATAGACAAGATTTCCTTCCGAATAACCAATACATAATTTTATAACGTATATCGAGGTCCTGTCTTTTCTTTTTGACATGAGTTTTCCAGCGCAATTTGGCGTCGAGAGTTATGCCAAGGTATTTGGCTGTATTAGCATAAGGCACTTTCATGCCATTTATGTAGATTGGGTGATAGTCCAAGTTTTTGTTTGTGAAGTCAATGTGAATTGATTTTGAATTGTCTATATCTTCTATTATTGGTTTTAGCCGTTTCAATAACAGTTTTTTGAATAGCTTTGATAACACGGGCAACAGAGAAATAGGTCCCGGGCTTCGCAATCATAATGACTTCAGCGACTTTCCATGGCTCAGGTACATATTTTAAAATTGAACGCAGCATTGATAAGCTTGGTCAGCTTTACTATGGCTTTGCGTGTTTAAGAATTTCCCCTGTATGAGGTCATGTATGAGGTCGTAACCCGGAGATTTTTTCGAGCTAATGTTGTTTTGAATTTCTCTCATTACTTCTTTAGAAGTCACAAACTTAATTCTTTGGTTTTGTGACAATCTTTCACTCTCAAGTATTTCTATCGAGCTTTCATTGGGTTGAAAAGTTTCTTCTAAGTTTTGAGCAAACCTTAATGCTTTTTGGTAATTGCTTATTGCCCATTTTTCGTCGCTATTTCTGTTGGACGGTATTTGAAACATGAAATAAGTAAAAATTAAAATTTTCCAAAACCTCGACATATATTTCTTTTTCATTCTTTTTAAACTACATAATTTATCTAGTAGTAGACCCGCTTTGATCAATAATCTATCGAACACGTATTATGACATGATATCTTGCGAAAATACCCCAATTCAAAACAGTAAAATGCCCGTAACTTATGAACAGCTGAACCGATTCTTATCAAACATAGCTAAGAACACGCCCGATAATGTCATATTTAATAAAACCGGTTTATTCGTTTTGGAGCTATGATGCCACTATATATAAAAGACAGGTATACCGATTTTAGTTTTTGGTAAATCCTCCAATGAATTCGCCCGCTCTGGTTGAAGCAGGAGGGCGTGTCAGACTGTTACTGACTAAAACCACCCTATTCTTTCAGTTGCTTGTGTCAAGGCCGCGGTAAATCTCTTTCAAATTTATTCACGATCCAGAAACGGTACATCTAGGCGTCGAAGTACTTCTCCACATCGATGTCATCCGGGAACGTGCCCAGAAGAATTTTAATGGCAATGCAAATACCGAGCCAGCCCTTGGTCACGAACAATGTCGATCAGTCGGTGAGAGATCTCCTTAAAAAGGAGACGTGCACTCGGGCCCCATGTCTCAAGCGTTTCGATTCCAAACGGTTCAAAACTGTGATTACCAATTAGGTTACTGTATTTGCGTCGCCCGCCATCCGCCGTCCCCACCCCCGGGAGTAGTTATAAAATTAGCGGTATATTTCTTCTAAACTAATATTATAATAAAAAAATCGGTTGTCTGTAAAGTCGGTTTCTGACGATAGTTGAACGTGACAACGTCATAAGAAAATACTGATAGAATGGTGAGCGAGGTGATTATCGTTGCTATTAACAATTGACACAACATTCACTTTTCACTGGACTTCATCCTTGACGAAAACATGTAAATGTATTATTGTATAGCAGCTGTCCACGCGAGAGAGACAGATGTCGAACGCTGCCGAACGCGGAGGCCGATTGTGCCTCTTTGTCGCTCGTTCCGCGCTCTCGCTTGCACTTGAAGCTTTAAATGGAACGCCTCAGAGCGAGGTAACGCCGCATGAGTCATGTTTTTTCGTGCGTGCAGCCGGCTCCATCGAATTATAAGACGTTGTCACGTCAATAAGTGACATTGTTTGCCTATAAGTTTGTAAGAAAGGAAGCACTAAGTTATTCCAAAATTCTTTTACTAATACCGAGTTACACGATCGCTGATTATGGCAAGACAAAAAAAATGCACGGTTCCTGAGCGATAGGGAGCGATTTTAAATAATTTTGTTGAATTGACTCTTTCTAGACAAAATTTTATTGAACTATGAAATCGTTTTTTTTTTCAACTATCTCGCCTGATGGTAAGCGATGATATGGTCGACGGTGAAGCACGCTTGTCTAGAAGTAACCTATTCACTCTTGACTTAAATATCCCTAGGTTGTCGCTTTCAGGAAACACAGACGTCGGCAGGGAATTCCACGCCTTAGCTGTAGGCATAATGAAAGTATGTCTAAAACATTTAGTGCGGATGGGTGGGATGTCCACCGCCGCGCCATATGCCGTACGTCTTGTAGTCCGATGATAAAACGGACTAGGCGGAATTTGATCAGGCAATTCCATCGCACGCTCTCCGAAATGCAACCGATAAAAACCGACAAGCTGGCAAATTGACGACGATGTTCAAGCCTCTGGAGCTTTGAATCGACCAGTGTCTCATAGCCAATGCGCTAGAAATCAAACTATGAAAATAAATTAGAACTATGGAATTGTTTCCTACCTAACTCATCGTAACTTATCTTGTCAAACTAGTTTTGCTCACCTACGCGAATATCGTCTCCTTTAATAATGCCAAGGCCTGCACAGCCTATATTTAATAACAAAAATGATTTACTTACCGCCCTGTCATACATAACTAAGTATCGATGAATTGGCGTGACGTAAGCCTTATTGTTGGTAATTATATTATGAGGAAGAGCGTCAAAGCGCTTATGAGTGGAACTGTGGCATTGGAACTAATATTAGTATGTCTTTATAGCATACGATTATATTTAGTAGTAGTAGTGGGGACTCCTGTTTCTGCACTTAGACGCCCATTCGATCTGCAGTGCGTAGGGCTACTGGCTATCATAGCCAGCCTAGCACCGTCCAAAAGCACATAAGCTTCCTGGGGGATTCACAGGCCTCACGGAGCGACGTCACAGTGCCGGGGATTTCTTCATGTTGGGATGCCACAGCCTCGCATTCTAGGATTACGTGGGCTGCTGTATCTTCGCCGTTAATACAGCCTCTGCAAAGTGAGCTATCTGTAGGGCCTATGTTGAAAAGATGTTTGTTATACGATATGTATTATAGTAGGTAAGCTGTAAGGCAATTGATGAAGAATTGATATGAGCTTAACTAAGCTGGCATGGACCCACGCGTTTCATAATGGCTTTTAAATTGTTTCGTTATTACGACACACGACCGGTTAATAGCTGGATAAAGGTGATTTCAAAAAAATCATTCATTGTTGGCTCAGCAAAAGAAACAACAATTTTATTCTCAGATCAAAATGTTCAATTAGAAGAAATCTATTGAACACCACTCGATAAAAATAAATACATCAGCAGCAGCTTACAGCATTCAGTCAGCTAGACATGGGTTTTGTATGCACATTGATTTTCGGCAACGCTCATGCAGCTTCTACCGGTCATCCTGCGAATATTGTCGCTCCACCTACTCGTAGCTTGATGGCGGCCCACTTAGACGATACACAGGCGGTAAAATTGTTTGTGTGCCTATGGAATGTGCTAAAAACATTTACTTTCTTACTTTATTTTGTCACTCAAAAACACGTCCCATACCAACGGTCGTCAGATTTAAGGCAAATGCGACCGGCCAATTGCCACTTTAGCATGCATATTCTGTGAGCTATTTCGAAAACTTTGGTTCCCCTTTGCTTCTTTTCATTCCAGACTCGATTCCTCTTTCTATATGTCTCTAACTTCTTTGTATGAATGAATTTATTCATGTTTTGCATATATACACAGTCTTGCTCGTCGTCTGAGAGGAAACAAAATGTTATACTCATCTTTCGTCATATCAGTTTCGTGTTGTACGGAATCCTGTTGTATATTTGTTGCTTGCGTTTGAAACAAATCGGTACCAAGGTCACTGAGATTGTTATTGTATCTTATATTGTTATGAGGACTGTTCCGTGGAATCACATCACAATCTATTCTAGGACTTTAATTTAAGAAACACTGTTTCTCCACTACAAATAATTAATTTCTAGTCACAATGTCGTCCTATTTTTCTTAAATTAATGAAATTTCATTGTGGTAGTTTTGCGGTGAGCCAATTATATTCTAGAATTCTTTGGAAGCTTTTGTCTTAACTCTGCCGGTTCTTTTTTTAAATTTCCATGGTTGCATAGTAGAAACAAAAATATTACCGGATAAACACGTTGCACAGCGTACACTTATATTGTAACAAAACATAATTTTTGAGGTTAGGTTATATTAAGATGCATTTAAGAAATATAAAACTCTATAACTCAACGTAAAGTGATAATAAGAGTAATAATGTTTGCACATATTGTTTATGGCCGTATAGAAGTAATTTAAAACCACTGTTTTACCTAAGTTTGAACGTGTAAAATTATTGGTTTAAAGGTGGTTTCTGATTCTAGCAGCATCCAGCTCTATAAGATTTATGATTAACACTTTTATGATACTAATAGTTACTTGCTAACTCTTCGGGTTCGATAGAACTTGTTAAGTGTTACAAAGTATTTTATAATTCTATTTAAGGGCATCAGCTGTTAGTAAGTGTAAGCAGACACCTTACAATTACTTACAGTTTTTTACGCTTCTTAAAGTTATAAGACTGAGCTATATAATAGTTCCCACCAACTCTTTGCTACCGCCTTAAGTAATATTTTTTTTTGTAACTGTTACTCCTCTTAAAGGTTTAATTATTTATCCTTAACACCACAGTAGAATCCAAGTTTACTATCGGAGCTCTTATATATCATTTATAATACTATAAGAGCTAAAAAAGGTTGCCTTTAACGCCAAAATGTTTGTTGGGTTGCTTGTTTATGGCGTAACAAAAAATTTTGACAAGAATAGGTATTTCTTTGATATTTATGCTGACAGGTTTCGTAGTGTATCACTGGTGGCGTCCTCTGTGGCGTCACTTGGAACTTCAACTGCTGATTATTAACGTCGATTACGTTCACCTTGCTGAACGAAGCTGCCGCCTGAACTTGAACACTGATCTTCTGTTGAACTGCTGGTGCCGCCCTCTGTCATGATATTCTAATTAATATTGATCTGAAGCTTTCTCCTAACTTCTATAAATAAGAACACAATTCTAACTCGTATCGTAAACGTGTCGTGTCATCTAAAGAACGAGTCGAGCTAATTCGGTAAATCCATTCAGTCGAAGGTCGCGGTGACTCGAGACCGTACCATTTACACAACGATTGTAAGCCTCTGTAATTATTCGTAGTTGCTTCCTCTCCCTTACGCGTCGATAAAGCCCATGTGAAATACTAAAGGCTCATGGTACATGCACATGGCTTCCTTTTGCAGATAAGCACTAATTTGGTACGTAAATATCTCTCGTCAGCTAAAGTGTAATTTCCAAAACATTAGGGAAGATTGGTGATGAAGATGATTTTTTAGAAAGAGTAATTGTTGAGTTTCTTGCCGGTTCTTCTCTATAAGAAACAATTTGAGCCATGTACTAGTTTCTAATGTTTCATAAGAGCCCATGTAGGTTTATGCGAAATTAAATATTTTAAATTGAATTGATAATAATCTGAATTACAGGAGAAAATTGTAAATTGTAATTTGTGTTTTTCATGGCATACACGGCGGGATAATTGATTTCACGGTTCCGCTCCGTTCTGTACGTAAATAATTTTAAAAATATATGTTCCGCTAGAATAGATAATCAGGCTAAATATTAACTTTGTTTACGCTAATTTCAAATTAACATTCTCTACATTTGCTGTATTTGCCTATGGCACCTTCTCTTTTACGTAAGGATCTATACAGCGAAGGCTATGTTTTTGTAAAAAGATTGTGAGTGGTGTTTCTACTTCTAACTCGTACCTTCTCAGCAGAGCGAAACCAAGATCAATTTGCTAAATTATCTTAGTTTTTTCAAGGCGTTCTTTGAAAGTAGCCGTGTTGCTCTTATTAACACTTTTTGTTTGTGGAGAAATAACTAGTGTGAGTTAGTGGCCACCAGTTTGATTTACAATCAGTTCTCTTATTAGAAGCACTTACAAGCACAAAGAATATTATGATCGTATTTCATTTTAAGTCGTAGGTACATAATTATTTGCCGTGCGTTGGCCTCTGAGCGGCAGGTCTTAGTCACCTGGATCGAGCGAGACCTGTCTTTGCCAGCAGTTATGAGGGCCATGCTGGCAGAGACAGAAAACTGAAGGAAATTTCCTTTACGTGGGCGTGCGCACGTGCTTCCGTGCACAGCGAGGCTTAGGGGCGGCGCTTTTCAGTCTCCCTAGGGATGTGCCCTATCAGACGTTGTACAGAGGGGGTCCCGGCGTGGTCTTTTAAGAGGTCACGGGGTTCTACTAATGGTGATCACTGGGGTGGTTTTAGGGAGCTCAAATTCAACACTCCCTGGTCCGAAAGTCCAGGGATTCCGAGGGTCCTGTGTGGAATTCATCCACAAAAATAAACGAGAAACATAATTATTTGCGTAGGTAAGATCTATAATATGTTTAAGCAGTCATCTCCAAATCATTCCTGCTCTCCTACTAATACTATCGCATCGTCCTCTCAAAATCAAGTAAAAGTTAATTCCGTGGAGCTCATTCAGCACGTCCTGGCTATTTGCAATGAAAGGAATATCATGCCCTACCATTAAGATCAAAGTACTTAATGTGCTATGTCCTCTAGATAAGGAAGTGGGCGTCCGCAGAACTTCTCCATCGTGATCGATCTTGAGCTTTACGCTTCACCTAGCTCCACGTCATTCCGATGCTCGCCACTTCTGCCAACACGGTGCGACGCCAGGTTTGACGGGGACGTCCACGCTTTCTTTTTCCCTGGGATATTACATTCATAAGCTTGCTTGGGTATCGGGACAACTTCAGAGCGTGTGACCAACCCATCCCCACTAACAAAAGTAACCACGCCACTTGAAAACTATCGCATCGTCCTCTCAAAGTTAAGTAAAAGGTAATTCCGTGGACCTCATTCAACGCGTCCCGGCTATTTCTACAATGAAAGGCATATTTTATTATTACATTCCCTCTCATTAGGATCAAGTACTTCCTCATTAAGCTCCAATGTAGCCAAGAGGCCAAGAGGGCGTTGCTTTGTTACGGTTTTATTTTATTTTGATGAATAGCTGTTAAGTCCGGGTTTTGTTTTCTTTTCCTTGATGTTGGTGACGTTTGATTTAGAACTGTTTAAAAAAAAACAGAGAATGTCTTGGCTCTTCACAGGAATACATCATTTATACACAATTCTAAACAAATTAAAAAAAAACAAGTATTTTATATAAATTAAAATTGGATTTTGAGTAAAGTTTTTTAGAGTAGTATTCATTTTAGGTCTGCAAAGCGAGGGTCATAGGTGGAGCGGAACCTAGAAAGAAATAACTAGAGAGAATTTTTACTCGTTTATATTGTGCTTAAAGTACCTACAGGTGTACACATGAACGTGTAATGGCAAAATGATACCCAGAGTTAAAGGTCATTATTGTTCAGTCAAAGAACTTGCTTGATGATGCAGTCTAATGAATAATTTGTACCCTCATGACCAGTAAAAAATTGATTCACTGCAACGATGGTAATGTCAAATGTGGTTTATATTGACTATACAAGTTAATAGTAAATTTTGAAGAGATTAATTGTTTTTACATATTTTTTTCTGGTTTTACATTGAACGACTGTCGACATAATAATTATGTCGACAGTCGTTCAGTCGTCCTACTAACGTTCACATCGGTCGGACAAGCACATTATAGTCGCAAGTTACAACAAAAATATCACACTTTCAAGGACCTACCTACACACATTAGATAACAGTTTAGTGAAACGTAATATCTTCAGTTAGATCAATTGACAGCCCAAAGTAGGTCAACCGTTCAATATAGACGATTTTCTCGCGAATACCTGTAACTTTGAGCAGAACTGATACAAAGTGAGCAAATTGAACAATGTAGATACTAAATAGTTCGTCTTATACAGTGTATAATGGAAACCTGTAATCATATTTTGAAAATTTCTACCTCTACAAAGCAAATCAGATACGTTTGCAGTTGTGCGTAAAATCAACGAATGTATTACTTCGCCTATTTATTATTGCTTGCTTCACACTATACGAAGCAAAGATTATGAAGCATAAATTTCACTATGTAATTAATTGGTTCCGTGGCATAGGTGTATAAGCATTCGTCAGGTAAATCAAATATCTTAGGATCGAGTCTTGCCGCCACCAACTTTTTGCATCATTTAAAACTTTTTTAATTTGTTGAACTTTTATTTTTGTATTTTACTTGGTTGTAAGAATATTATTCGAGAAAAAACATAAGGGAGTAAAAATTAAACAATTTGTAGTAAGAAATAAACAATATTTATTGACTAGGTTTTTTAAAATTATAATTACAAATTATAAAATTTTGTGTTTTCTTGGCTGGCCTACAACATTTAACACCAGTTGCACGCAAGTGGTTCCGTATAGTTTGTCATGACACGTCATGTTTAGTTGCCCTGGTACGAGTAGTGAACTAGTGGGGAAAGGCTCAGCCATATGCCAAGCAACTATAACAAGGTGCCGCGCTTTGGCATCTGTGTATGCAAATCCAGCCTTTGGTCCCGGTCGGCGAAGATCAATGCTTCCCGAATCTGCATAACGATGGAACCACAACTGCACAGTTCTTCTCTGTGAACAATAATACAATATTATAACAAAAAATAACAATCACTAACATGTGAATTATTTATACATATTAGACTGCTTAATATACCTAATAAAAATATTTTGTTACTCACCGATATTGATATCATTAAACGCCTCGCAATTTCACTAATTGAAAAGTTTTGCTCATGCAAAATAATTATCTCAGCTCTTAAGTATAGTAAAGTGATTCCCAAATAAAAGCACTTCTCAAAACTTGCTGGGTATAATGTCTAAAAACGTAACGAAAGCCCGATAGTCAATAGCATTATGACGATGAACTTAAATTACTAACCTAAATATGATTTGTCATTTTTAGAGGGTAGACAATTAATATATTCCAACTCAAATATAAAGAAGACTTGCTAATAGTTTAGCAATGAATTGAACAACAACAACAAAATGAACAAATGTAAAATATTTTATTTGAACATACAAAGTCGGCAGTTGGATTCGATCTCACGGCACCAGGGCGTAAGATATTATATACCGCACGCTCGACTAATGCGCCACGGAGACGATTGTTATATTAGTTAAATTTATGCTTCATATTCCCCGCAACATTAAAGTGACAAGAAATTGCAAGTGTGTGCGTGGACAACGGATGATTGTAAAGCAAACATTAATAAATAGGCAAAGTAATACACCCGTTGATTCTACGCACACGAAACATCTATGTTGGTGTGCCCTGCAAACTTATCTTTTTTGACTCTTTGACTCAGATTTGCTTTGTGTACATGAACAACTACATCCAAGGAAGTCAAAGTCAATTCTCAAAAAAAAATACAATTGCACTTCCATATAAATTTTGATCACAAATTTGTATGGAAAATCAAAATTATTTTTTGGGAATTGCCTATGACTTCCCTGGAGTAAACTGTTTATTTAAATGGGCAGAAGCAGTTTTTTCAAATATGACCACACCTATCCGTTACACCCTATATAACAACTGAATGAATACTAATATGATAATTCTGGAGACGGGACTACAGGAGTAATAGGGACTACAATGTAATTTTTTTCTAGTCTTATATAGTAAAAATCAATTTGTTTGTTAGTTTATTCCGACGACTTTTTAGTTAACCCCCTTAAAGGTTGAATTTCCAAAAATCCCTTCTTAGTGCTCCCCTACATCGTAAAAGCCCAGTACAGTTTTTTTTTCAAAAAAACCCCTAAATCGTCTTTTAGGAGAAGTTTTGAAAAACTAATTATGAAAACCTTTACTATTTACTTAGGTTAGTATTTATGCCAAGTTTCAAATATATAAGCCAAACAAAATTTGTACCTTTTCACCTTCTTAGGAGTAAAATTTCCAAAAACCAATAAATGCATGAATTCTTTTTATCAACCAAAAACGTAGATCTAAACTTTTATGTGTCCAATTTACAAATTGTAAAAATTTCATACAAAATTTCAACTTTACCCCTTTAGGGGTGGAATTTCCAAACTCAATTGTTTTACCCCCTAAGGGTGAAATTTCCAAAAATCCATTCTTATTGCGCACTTACGTCAATTGAGGAACCTCCCTGCCAAATTTCATATTTATGCGTCAAGCGATTTTCGATATTTCGTGATGAGTTAGAGACTGACCTTTCGCTTTTTAACTGACTCTTCAAAAAGAAAAGAGGTTCTGTGTTCGACTTTGTTTGTTTTATTTTGTGTATTTTCACCAATTTTTCCGTCAATTGTGGAACGATTTTGAAAATTATTTTTTGTTCGACACAGTATGTTCCAAAATTGGTTCCATTTTAATTTGGTGAAGATCTGATGAAGAACTTCGGAGATATACAGCAGAACTCTTCAATGAATAACGGCAAATCTCTTGGGATTGCTGCAATCACATGTCTGTTTATTGTTTATACTATTTCATAACATAACATCACGCCAGTACGCTCGAAAGGTGTACGCAGATTTGTACAGTTCACCTTGGTACACTCTCATTTCACCGGTTTTGTTCAAATTTCATGATATTCGCGTAATCTATTCTGACATTAGCAAACAACTTGCTTATTAGGTAGGTACAACTAAAAAGTGAAAAATAAAAAAAAACTTTCTTACAAAAAATACTACCGCCTTCAAATAAAAAAATTACAACAACCTTCCAAAGACACCGACTAAACTAACTGAAATAACAATGAATTGAAAGACATAGTGGAAGCCGATCCGAGCCAAACTATCCAGGAATAAGCGGCATGGTTTAACGTTACCTTACCAACAATATTGACTCATTTGCGTCAAATCAATAAAATAAAAAAAAAAATAAAAAATGGGTGCCTCATGATTTGACTGATTTGCAGAAAGAAACGCGTTTTGAAACTTGTATAGCCTTGTTGAATCGATACAGAAATGAAAGAATATTGGATCGAATTGTAACATGTGATGAAAAGTGTATTCTTTACGATAACCGTAAGCGAAAAATGCAATGGCTGACCCCAGGTCAAACGCCGCAACAGTGTCCTAAAGCAAAGCTTACCAATAAAAAGGTAACTCTAACTGTTTGGTGGTCTCAGCATGGTATTATTCACTATAGCTTTCTTCGATCTGGTCAAGCAATAACGGCAGATGTCTACTGTGCCGAACTCTGAACAATGATAGCAAAACTAACAGTGAAAGCCCCGACTCATGAATCGATCTTCACCATTATTGCTCCATGATAACGCGAGACTTCATAAAGTACGAGAAACCGTTTTAACTCTACAGGAACTGCAATTAGAAACCATTCGTCACCCTCCGTATTTGCCAGACCTTGCTACAAGAGACTACTTATTTTTGTGATTTGGATAATTTTCTACGTGATAAAAAGTTTTCTTCTCAGGAGGCAGTAACAACAAAATGCTTTCACACAGTTTGTCGAATCTAGATCACCAGAGTTCTATCGCAAATACGGCAGCAATGTACAGATAATATTGGTAATTATTTTGATTAAATAAATATGTTAAATTAAACAAAAAATACTAATTTAATTTTTTCAGTACAATTCGGCAATATCATACTTTAACCCCTAAAAAATCTCTGAGCTGTTTATATTTATTACCTGTTTCTAAATTAAAACTCTATATAGTAAAATTAATTAAAAATCTGATCTCGGAGATTTTTTGTAAATAAGGCCCTAAAGATTTATGAATGTCACACATATCTTTAAGGTCTCGAAAATTTTGATAACAAGGTTTTTGTAAAAAAAGAAGTGAGATTGATGTTTCAGAATTCAATGGATACAGCAATCTAACTTGTGTACAAAGCTGAAAGTAAAATCCGTCGAGATAAGGGCATCCCGAGTAGTTTCAATCATGGATCCTCAAGTTATCCAGCCCTATTATGGAGCCCCTTAACAAAACTACGCTTCGCTAAAACTCATTACGAGCTCGCTACCTTAAGGGCAGATCTCATTGTACACCCGCCAAAGGTCCGTGAATAATTCATTCGAAGCGAGCTTTTTACAGAATAAACATTAACCATTGAGGACTGACTTAAAGCCACCCAAAGGGCAATGAACCTCTCTGCTACGCTCAGTGTTTACTTGCGATATCAAATCAGAAATTATGACATCTGCAGGAAACTAGGGTTTCCGACATAGCCCGAAGAATTGCCAGACTTGAGTGGCAGAGGGCAGGATACATTGCTCGCAGAACGGATGGGCGATGGGGCCGAAAAGTTTTGTAGTGGCGACCGCTTACTGTAAGATGCAGCGTTGGAAAACCTCCCTATAGGTAGAGCGATGGCTTGGTTAATGATGTGGGAATCCGCTAAATATCGAAACGCTAAGGACTGGTCGATAGGGCAACGTTTGGGGGAGGTCTATGTCCAGCAGTGGACGTCTTTCGGCTGAAATGATAATTGCTGAGGAGCTTGTGACTAATAAATAACAAACGCTCGGGTCGCGCTTTTCGTTTAGAATCGCTTTCCAGTGTTGCTCCGTGAATGGTGAAGAAAGCACGTCAAGCTGTTGGTCCCGGTTGTCATTTGTAGATCCTTGAGAGTCGGTACGGGTAGTCCGGAGCCAGAAAATTTGACGCAAAGCCGCCAAGGGTATCGAAAGTGTTACCTAGTAGCTGGTTAGTGGAGATCAGTAAAGCAGGGCCTCCACGTTAAATACTGATATTCCACTGTATCCTGTTAGACAGTAAGACTACACCAACATAGGAAAAGGATTCGTATGTTTGGTCGCTGATATATTCCTGTCGCTTTTAAGAGAAATATGGTCAGAGATCGCCGACTGAATTTCCTTAGTAAAAAATCATAATTCGAGGTTTGGCTCTCGTCTATTTCCTCCTCCAATATTGGACCAATTTAAAAGATATTCCATAAACTGCAAAAGTAAGATGTATACTGCCCCTATGTTTTCTTTTTTTCATTAAAATTAGTCAAATTTGTACACTAAGCCTCTGTTGACAGCGCAATCTTTAGAAGCACTAGAACCCTCAAATAATGCTCGAAGCATTATTTGAGGGTTCTAGTGCTTCTAAAGATAATGTATCATCAAAAAGGAACACAAAGGGGTATAGTTCATATGTTTCATTTTCAGTTTATGGAATATGTTTTAAATTGGTTCAATATTGGAGGAGGAAATAGGCGAGAGCCAAACCCCATATTATGACTTTTTACTAAGGTAATTCAGTCGGCTCTTATGATTCTGATTTATTCTCGGTTACATTTCGGGGAGTGCGCGATGGAATAGCATGATCTAATTACACCTATCCTGTTTCATCATCAAACTACCAGATGTACGGCAATGCGCCATCGGTACATGGTGGACATACCATCAATACGTACAAAACGTTTTGCGAACACTTCTATTATGCGTACAGCTATGGAGTGGAATTTTCTGCCGGAGTCTTTGTTTCCCCGACAACTACAATCTCGAAGTCTTTAAGTCAAGAGTAAATAGGTTATTCTAGGCAAGCGTACTTTACCGTCGACCACATCATCGCTTACCATCAGGTGAGATAGTGGTCAAGCACAAGCATACAGACTACAGAAGAAATTGCTGGTTGTTGTATTTTTAACCCCCGACTGAAATAGAGGGATGATACTGATATAAGTTTGACGTGTATACCTGTGTATTTGTGTATTTATCTGTGGCATCATAGGTCCTAAATGGATGAATTGATTTTGATTTAGTTGTGTTTTTAGCTATGTTTGATGAAAATCAGTTCAGCCGTTCAAAATATATGGGCGTTTTACTGTTTGAATCGGGGTATTTGCGCAAGATATCGAGTCGGGGGTTTTTAAATTACTTGTTCTTTTGTTTCAAGTTTCGTTGTAACTATCAATTAGTACCATTTGATATCTTGTAACAGAGGGATACAGTATTTATTTCTTCGCTCTTTTATGTCTTTGTCATCTGTCTCTCTGTTACATGGACAAAGGTTTAGCTACATTTACTAGCAGTGTGCTCGTTAAGAAAGAAAACAGATTATTTTTCTTTCAGTTGAGTATCCTTTGTAAAACTGTAACTATTGAACTACTATATACAAATGATATTATATGCATAGATAAGTATAGAATAAGTAGGTAACTAAAACAGTTCTTAAAGATTTGAAGGTAATATATATATATATATATAATAAGAATAAGAATCGTGTCTAGTAGAAAATTATATTGAATACTAGCTTTGGCCAGCGGCTTCGCCCACGTGAGCGTCGATATTTATTTGAAGCGGAGGAACGTACGGGATCGCTCAAAGTGGCGACGCCTGGGAGAGGCCTATGTCCAGCAGTGGACGTCTTTCGGCTGAAATGATGATGAACTGGCAGGATAAAAAAACTTTATCCTAATCCAGGCCCTGGTTTACCCCGGTACCAAGTTTCACCAACCCGCACTGGGCCCGCATGTTGGATTACCGCACACGCCCTTTCACATATTGTAGCCCTGGGTCCCAGCTGTGGGAACGTTCTAGGCTGATTATGCAAGTTTCATCCTCATCAATTAAGCCGTTAATGCGCAATTGATTAACAAACATACAGTCATAGAATTTCAAACCATTCCCGATTCTTAATCTTCGATTAGAACTGTCTATAAAATAGATCCAATATTTTTCACAAATAAAATTCCGTAGATGAACTGAAACCTATCATTCAATACGGTATTCATCCCACGCGCGGCGCTGTCTATAAAAATGGAGCCATTATGTTCAGTACCACTGTCATAAAATCATTATGTACTGTAAATCATTTGAGTTCATCCTGTGAATGCTAAGCTGGAAATATGGAGAAAGGTTAGTTTGTAATTTTGTGTATTGCTTCTGCATAAGTTGTAGCAGCACATAATCATCTCTTCCTCTGCTCCTCTGCCAGAATGCGCCATTGCTCTAATGATCGCAAGTGCAAGCTGACCAAGACGTCTTGGGTTTGATTCCTGGGTCTGGCACAGTCTTATTGGCTTTATTATCTGGTATTTCACTGGAGCAGTCCAGCAGTCTGGATTTGCATCCGGTTGAGGGTAATATGCTCGGCTCCCTATTAAATGTAACTAAAACACAACTGACAAAATGTGGGTTTGCCTTCAATTTGAGAACCACCGTCGAAATCCAAAATCTAAATCAAGCATCGTCATTCAACAAAGTTAACTAAACAATTGATCTCCGATTCAGTACGCATCCAAAATGACCATAATAGCATTACATATTAAATGGTACCGCCTATAAAATGATTACGATCAATCATCTGGCGCGCAAACAAGAATACGAAATGATTTGGTGGGAAAGGAATGTGTCACTGGGGAAGAATTACGTACTGCCATGAAGTCGTTCTATAAGAAATAATGGTTTTAGAGAACAGATCTCCTTTTTTATTAAAGTAAGTGATGGATCTGGCATTGCTTACCATATTTTAAGTGATAATCTATCTAATTGAAAATAATAATAATTTAATTACTTTTTTATTTTGGGCGCACGGTTGGCGCAGTATTTGAGCGATTGACTGCTGCGCTGCGTGTCGCGGGTTCGATTCCTGCACGGAACAAATATTTGTATGACCTACAGATAGTTGTTCCGGCTCTGAGTGTTGTGTATGTGAGTTTATATGTTTGTAAACGCTCCCACGATAAAGGAAGAAATTCCTAGTGTGGAGTAAAGTAAAAAAAAAAAAAACTAAACGTATAAAATTTTCCTTAAGAGTTCCTTTAACATTAAAAGTAACTACTAAGAAAGGATTGTTATTAGAAATCCATCCCCTCAATGGTTTACCCATAGAGGAAATAAGTTTATTTAATTTGTTTGGTTTTTTGCCAATGGGATATCCCTCCGGGCACACGGTATGCAACCTCTGGATAGCAATACCCACAAGTATTATGAATGCCTTGTAGATCTTCACCAATACAAATATTAAAAATCTTTAGAAAAATCGTTTTTGTACTTCGCAAATATTTCCAAAAATAAAATAGCCAGGGTGTTAAAGGATAACCAACAGAAGCCATTTTTGATTTTTTTTTCGGTTGTCTGTTTATCTGCTTGTCTGTTTAGTTGTGCACGCATCTCGTAAAATCTACTAAACCAATGTAGATAAATTTTATACAAAAAATTGTGCGCAACTAGAAGTTACTTAGTCTTTGCTTTATCGCAATTGGTTCACTCTATCAAAAGTTAAATGAATTTAAAATGTTCAATAAGTAAAATATCACGACACACGCAATTCAGATACTCGAAAAGCTGAACTCCATATTCGATAGATGCCGTTGTGCATTTGCCGTAATTTTCTAAATGGCGGTGTTAAGATTCTCCGCAAAAGGAAGACCCTGAAAAAAATTGTACTTACTTTCCACCTACCCTAGGTAGGAAAGTAAGTAGGTATGTAGGAAGGCTAGTAGGATAGGGGTGGGAGAATATTTGACTAGTTCTAAAAATTCAAGCAACACAAAAACTGTCTACCTATTTTACAGTATTTTAATTTATTATTGTATGAAAAAGATATCCTTATGGTATATCTGAGGCACTTGTCACTCTAAAAAAAGCCTAAGTTCAATTACTCGTATAAAGATACTTTTCCTACAAACCGTATTCATATTCTTTATTGTACACAAAACAAAGATTACAAATACAAAAGGAAAACTTATGTACAAAGGCGAGCTTAACCCAAATTTGGGTTCTCTGACAGCAAACCTCAGTGCTAAAGAGATATTTACAAAATTAGGACAGTTAACAAAAGCGGACAACAAATACTAATAAACATTTGAATTCTTAATAACTAAACCACCCAACCAACCTAACCCTTTTCTTCTCAAAATAAAAATAGACACACAACATAGGTAACAAACATTATTTATTTATTTTCAGCTGAATGGGAAGCCTGTCATGCCTGCAAATTGTAAGAGTATGGTGGTAGGTATCTAAATATAACCATAAAAAGTTATCTTGCGAAACATGACAGAATGCTTCATTCATAAAAACTGTTATACGTCCATATTCAATGAAATCGACCTCTATGAATTAAAAGAAAAAGTAAATACTTGTAACAAGTTTCTGTTCAGCAGAAAACTTTTAGTATTAAGTAGCTTCTAATCATTACATCGCCCACGTGAAAAGTGTTTAATATCCCGAGTGAATATTATACAGGGATAAATAGCCTATTTGCTATACTATAATTTATCTCTGTTCCAAATTTCATTCGTGCGTTCTGGCGTGATTGAGAAATAAACCAATTCAACCATCAATCCATCCATCCAAACCTTTGCATTTATAATATTAATAATGTAAGATAATTATATACAAACCAATATTGTAGTGATGTGCCATAAATACATGGTATCCACCATCCCAGCATTTAATGCCATGCGTGTGGCACTAAACGTTTAGGAAATACTTTCATTATACATACAGCCAAGGAGTGGAATTCTTTGCCGGAGTCTGTGTTTCGACCACATCGTCGCTTACTGTCAGGTGAGATAGTGGTCAAGCGCGAGACTATATTTAAAAATTAAATTAAATGGTTTATAAGAGGTTATCTCTACACAGTACAGACACAACTACAAAAAATCTTTCGATAATAGAAAGCAAAGTCACTGTCAATGAGTGTCATCTTTTTCGTCGGTAGAATATTCTTCGTCAATACAATCTTCCTCGTCGGTACAATCTACTTTGTCGGTACAATCTTCTTTGTCGGTACAATCTTTTCCGTCGGTACAATCTTCTCCATCGGTACAATCTTCTCCGTCGGTACAATCTTCTTCGTCGGTACAATCTTCTCCGTCAGTACAATCTTGGCAATGTGGTCGTGGTCATCATTGTTGCAGTGCAACTTGAGCTATGGTTCATCTCACGATGTAATGCCTTCCATAAGTGAGTGTCATAGACTTCTTTTATCGTGGATAAAAGCAAGACTCGTGTCAGTAGGACAGGTAACGGGAATGAGCCGCAGGAAAAAGCTAGTGGAATATAAAATTACTATAGGTAGCCAATACTTTTCTACTCTTTGTCCGCGTCATCACCTGCGTAGCATTAACACTTCGAATAGCCTTTTTTTTTCACCGAGCTTTCGTTAATCTTCATACTGTGAAGGCAGCCAATTTGAGAAATGATTGGTTCATCATACAAACTTCCATCCCCTTAAGGATGATTTTCGGAATAAAACTAACTTATGTCATTTCCAGGGTCTCAAACTATCTCCATAACAAAGTTCATCTAAATCGGTTCAGCGGTTTAAGTGTAAAAAAGTAACACAGACAGACAGAAATACTTTCGCATTTATAATATTAGTATGGATCAAAATATTTCATTATAATTCCAAATCCTTCTCGGTAAGCTGACACAGAACAACAACAAAAACCTTCAGCAAAAAAGACCTTTTGAAAAACCCGTACCTTTATTTCAGCTATCGGTCAAAAACCGACCTTCATTTGAAAAGAAAATCCCCGTAAGAGAAACACAAAGTAAATACTGATTAAGGCAAAAAAGCCGACACGGTCGGGCATGTCCCGTCAAGCGTGGCAATTAAATAGGGGTACGGTTTAAGTGGCTTGCTTTCTGATGTGTCATGGTTTATTTGGTTGACTAATTCCTGTTTTATTTAGTAACATTGTAGATGTAAATAATACTGGACTTAACTGGGTCGTGGAGGTCAGGTTAAGAAGTCACTCTATGTAAAATTATTGTATCCTGCTGCAGCCAGTAGGCTGATTTTAGAATCACGCGAGCCATCGGCGCTGAGGGTCGCCGCTAGCTCGTTCATTGGTCGAGTCGTTCTACTCAGCGCTGACGATCGTCCTCATCGAGGGTCGCCAATTTGGAGGTATGCGGAACAGAGTACAAAGTCCCGCACACCTCCAATGAAAAGGGAAGATCTTCCGACCAGACGGATGTTGTGTCTGGTCCGGGCAACTGTCCGAGTGTTGATGTGGGTCTGTGATTCACGTTCAAATCACACCGAAAAGTTTGCTTGCGCGATGAAAGATTTGTGTGACGTCATGTCATTAATTCGTAGGCAGCGGCGTTGATACCGCTATTATGTCAAACCCAAA
The DNA here is from genome assembly GCA_947562075.1 of Orthosia gracilis. Lineage (NCBI taxonomy): Eukaryota > Metazoa > Arthropoda > Insecta > Lepidoptera > Noctuidae > Orthosia > Orthosia gracilis. Next base: position 23,376,752 of record OX387275.1, read on the forward strand.
AAAAATAATTATCTTCAATGAAATTGCATAACATGTTCGCAAATCCAAATTCTATTATCATATAATCAACCCCGAAACCTGCAGAAAATACATCTCCAAAGTCGCAATTAGTAGTGGCTACCCTCCAAAACACAAAACAATAAGATTAGAAACTCATTATGAGAGGATTGTATCCAAATTCCTGCAGTGGAGCGTTAGAATAGTTCACGCCAACTCGCTGTGGAACGTGAGCACAGAATACATACGTATACAGAAGGCTGTATCTTCTTTGCTGGTTATCTTTGTCGGTCACCCCTACCAAATGAATGTGTCATTCAGTTGTCATCCAAAAATACAGGCAAAATGACATTCTGTCAGTGAATTTTGACTTTTCGACAGTCGTTATGGTGAAGTGAAAAGCCAAAATAAAAAGATTAACCTCGTGACATTGTCAATCTCATATATTTTGATCTTTTTTACGACTGTTTTAGCTGTTAAGTTGACCAAATATGAGTTATTGTTACTAGAAGAAATAGAAGTACATACAGCATGTGCAAACAAAATCACGATTGGCATGTTTTTTTTAGATCGCCTTACGCAACTACGCACCTACGAGTATTTGTGTAGGTACGTGCGCCTGTTTTCGCGTTGTATGAAAGCGGCCTTCTTTATGTAGCTATTCTGTGTCGTGGACCTTGCGGGCTCGCGAGATTGGAGTTGTGACGTCATATCTTCTAGAGAGGAATGTAAACTGATATTATACCTTGAAATGTAATGCTGATGTAATGACCAGGAATTGAAGACAATAACTTCTAGTCAGCCTCAGTCAACCTCAACTGCACGCTCTGGGAGTTTGCACACACAAACAAACAGAGACGACAGCCATTCAGCTGTCGTGTCGTGCCTTGCTAGATAACTAACGAGGAAATGGCGACCAAGCTAGGGCAGTAAAACAGCAGAATAGGTCTCAGTAGCATTAACAGGAAACCACTGCATTATTTTCAGACAGTCACCAAGCAAGTAGGACTGAATAGAGAACGACCACCAAGAAAACCGCTTAGTAACCAGCGCCGTGCTGCGCCGGTGTGAAGTTTGTTGCTGGCTATGGAGTAGTAGGAGACCAGGCTTTCCATGGAAATCCAACTACTGGCATCTCCATCAAGCTGCGAAAAACCCAGGCAATAGGGACATGGAATGTACGCGGCCTACTTAGTCCCGGGAAACTCACCATTCTGGAGAGAGAAGTTGAAAGATGTGGTTTAAATATCTGTGAAATCACATTGAAAAAACAACGGTCTCTTCCTAACTGACAACCACGTCGTTTATTTCTCGGGCCACGAAAAAAACAGCTAGAACGGTGTAGCCTCTTTAATTCCCGTCCAGCAGAGGAATAGCGTGATAGGTTACGAGCCAGTAAGCGACCGGATAATCAGCATTAAGCTGAAATCGACGCCAGTGAATCTGAACCTTATACAAGTATACGCCCCTACGAGCAATGCAAGTGACGAGCTACGGGGGGGGTCTTTAAAGGAAGTGTAGAAAGGTTTGTTCTAGACAAGTATGCTCCAACTTCGTTGAACAGGCTTATCATCGCTTACCATCACGGGAGATTGTGAACCTATACGTTCACGTTTGATAATAAATAAAATCTATAATAGGGTAATACCTCCTTTTATTTCACCCTACGGCCATTTAGCGGTTACATAACGTTCGCATAAATTATCATCTTACATCCGTCACGTGCATGTCTTATCCATGACTTTGAGTAAATATTGTTTACATATCAAAATTAAATTATATTCAAAACATAACAGCCATGACCTGCCATCAAAAACATCCGCCATCTATGCCCCTTCCCTCCACATGCCCATAACCAATATTAGCCCTATTTTTACCCCATACAAAGATAACCGAAGATACTTCAGACCCCTAATGACCCCATAACGGGTCCGCATGAAAAATGGCGACGTTAATGGGATAAGAGCGAAAGTTTCTCTCCACAAATAAATTAGGAATGGAAGTGTTTGGCGAGATCGTGGCGCGGGATTAATATCCTTGGATGTTTGTTAGCTTGATTGTGTTAATTATAATAATAAATAAATAAATTTTATTTCAATTAACTTTACGAACTTCTACAATATATAATTTTACATAGAGGCATTTTAAGCATAATATATAGCTGTGCTAGGAGACCCCGCTCTTGTGTGTGTGTGTGTGTGTGTCGCTTATCGATACATTTTCACATGATACTTTATAAAAGAGATAATTAAATAATTATTTTGATTTGGATGTGTCTTAAATAATTACAGTTGGATGGATGGATCTTCAAGGTTAAACAACGCTTGCCGAGTTTGGTCCATGGATGGGTGACCATCTTTACATTCTGACTTTCCTCCGTGCCTCAGTATGACAACGTTACGCCGTTGATCATTGTTTGTAAACTTTGACAGGAACTCAGAAGCCAAAAAAATTACACCACTCTTGACAAAATTTTATCATGAACGGGACTTGACTCCACGCGTTCCTGAAAAAAAAGGCCTTGAAACGACTCCGTATCAAAGGTCCTATTCGCAAAAAATCCTATGAGTAGGTCGTCCTATTATCTAAATGACCTATTAGCAGAACGTCAGAATGAGCTACTGTCAAAGTACAGTCATGCTTAAAAAATACTTTCGATTATTCGTCATGGTTCATTTTACAATTTATTTTAAAAGTAAAATTGAAAGAAAACGAAGTCTAGCTACGAGTATCAATTGTTTTGAAGTATTGTTCGACATGCTGAAGACTGTATGAATATATTTATATTCTACTAGCTGACCCCCGCGGCTTCGCTCCCGTCAACTGGCTATCTATCTACCTGCCACCTTCCCTACCTACCCTACCTACCCTACCTACCCTACCTACCCTACCTGCCCTACCTACCCTTTCTACCCTACCTACCCTACCTACCCTACCTACCCTACCTACCCTACCTACCCTACCTACCCTACCTACCCTACCTACCCTACCTACCCTACCTACTCTACGTACCCTACCTACCCTACCTACGCCACCTACCCTACCTACCCTACCTACGCTACCTACCCTACCTACCCTAATTACCCTACCTACCCAACCTACCCTACCTACCCTACCTATCCTACCTATCCTGCCTATCCTGCCTATCCTGCCTCCCAAGGCTGAGCATGGCCGGGGTCGGCATTGGTATGGTTAAGAAGATGAAGTTGTTGGGTCTAACCATAGACGAGAAGCTCACCTTCAACGAGCACACCGCGAACGTCTGCAGGAGGGCAGCTAACATTTATAAGCAGCTGTCCCGCGCCGCTTAAGTGAGTTGGGGATTGGACGCACAGATCATACACACAATCTACACTGCTATGATTGAGCCCATAATAACGTACGCGGCCGCAGCCTGGGCTCCCGCTACAAAGAAGCTGGGAATACGGAAGAAGCTAGGCTCGGTCCAACAAGGATTCGTCCAGAAGATCTGTAAATCTTACCGTACCGTCTCCCTGAACTCGGCACTGGTACTGTCCGGAATACTACCTCTAGATCTGCGCATACAGGAGGCAGCCGCCCTGTATGAAGCGAGAAGAGGGTCATCCCGGTTTGTGCCAGGAGATAGGGAGATCGAAGGTGCGGTAAGGTTTGCAGAAGCTCCTCATCCAGCTACACAAATGCCCCTGGAGTTCATGTGCCTGGCAGACCAACAGTTGCTAGACAGCAACAATGTGCAGGCGGTGCGAATCTTCACCGACGGCAGCAAGATTGAGGGGAAGGTCGGAGCCGCATTATCCATATGGGATAGTGAAGGCGAAGTCCGGAACCTCAAACTTAGCTTAGCCGCGTACTGCACAGTCTACCAGGCGGAACTCCTGGCCATCTGCAAAGCGACGGACATGATCCTCACGCGGCAAGAGACGAGCTATGGTTTGTACAGTGACTCAATGTCAGCATTGCAGACGCTTGCAAGCCCTGGCTCTCTCCATCCCCTGGCAGTTCGCGCGCGCGCCAATTTGGCTCAAGCCCTGGGCCAGAGCAAAGCTGTGTCTTTGTTCTGGATCAAGGCCCACGCGGGCCTGCCGGGGAATGAGCGAGCGGACGAGTTGGCAAAGAAGGCAGCATTGTCGTTACGGAGGAAGCCGGACTACGACCGATGTCCGGTGTCATTTATCAAGCGACAGATCCGTTTGGAATCGCTTGATGAATGGAACCGAAGATATGTGTCGGGCGAGACGGCCTCTGTGACGAAAATGTTTCTTCCGGATGCCATGGCTGCTTACCGTATTATAAAACAGGTGCGGCCCACAGGCGTTCTCACGCAGGTTTTGACGGGGCACGGTGGGTTCTCTGAATACTTGAATCGCTTCAAGTGTAAGGAGAGCCCATCGTGCGTCTGCGATCCAGGCGTGGCAGAGACTGTTCAGCACATTCTTGTAGATTGCCCGTTATTTATCAGGGAGCGCTACCAACTCGAATGTGAGCTGGACAGGAGATTGACGAAGGAGAGCCTGCATGGGCTCATGAGTAAGCAACACAGGGAAAAGTTCCTGGTGTACTGTGTTAATGTGGCTTCCACCGTCATTGCACGAAACCGAAGTTGAAGCGGCACTATGCTTCACTAGTATTATAAGAATATTTGTAAGAAGCATAGAATAGCACGCACAAAACTGCAATGACGAGCGATGCACTGGGGTAGTACCTAGCAACATCGGATTGTATGTATGATGAAAAGCACTATTGTGTAAGTTTAAGGCATTATTTATATTGTGATTTTTTTCCTGTGATCAACAGAAATTCTGTACCTTATCTGTGATCTGCAGCACCTTTTGCATATTTTACTGTGATAAACAGCGTTTATGTTTTTGAAATCTTGTATACTTAGCACTTTTTGTCTTTTGACCTCACACTAAATAAATAAAGTTGCCTTTTAAGTATTTAAACAAAGTGGGATTCCCACCCACTGTATACAAGATGAAGTATGCAAGAAGAACCATGGTATGAAGAATGAAAGTACGAGAAGCATGAAAGAGGAATGGAATGAAAGAATTTGCACAGATTAGGCGCTAACTTTGTTAGCGGGATTAGTATTATTAAAAAAAAAAAAAAAAAACCTATCCTGCCTACCCTACCTACCCTATCTACCCTACCTACCCTACCTACCCTATCTATCCTGCCTATCCTACCTACCCTACCTACCCTACCTACCCTACCTACCCTACCCACCCTACCTACCCTACCTACCCTACCTACCCTACCTACCCTACCTACCCTACCTACCCTACCTACCCTACCTACCCTACCTACCCTACCTACCCTACCTACCCTACCTACCCTACCTACACTACCTACCCTACCTGCCCTACCAACCCTACCTACCCTACCTACCCTACCTACTCTACCTACCCTACCTACCCTACCCACCCTACCTACCCTACCTACCCTACCTACCCTACCTACCCTACCCACCCTACCTACCCTACCTACCCTACCTACCCTACCTACCCTACCTACCCTACCTACCCTACCTACCCTACCTACCCTACCTACCCTACCTACCCTACCTACTCTACCTGCCCTACCTACCCTACCTACCCTACCTACCCTACCTACCCTACCTACCCTACCTACCCTACCTACCCTACCTACCCTACCTACCCTACCTACCCTACCTACCCTACCTACCCTACCTACCCTACCTACCCTACCTACCCTACCTACCCTACCTACCCTACCTACCCTACCTACCCTACCTACCCTACCTACCCTACCTACCCTACCTACCCTACCTACCCTACCTACCCTACCTACCCTACCTACCCTACCTACCCTACCTACCCTACCTACCCTACCTACCCTACCTACCCTACCTGCCCTACCTACCCTACCTGTCCTACCAACCCTACCTACCCTACCTACCCTACCTACCCTACCTACCCTACCTACCCTACCTACCCTACCTACCCTACCTACCCTACATACCCTACCTACCCTACCTACCCTACCTACCCTACCTACCCTACCTACCCTACCTACCCTACCTACCCTACCTACCCTACCTACCCTACCCACCCTACCTACCCTACCTACCCTACCTACCCTACCTACCCTACCTACCCTACCTTCCCTACCTACCCTACCTACCCTACCTACCCTACCTACCCGACCTACCCTACCTACCCTACCTACTCTACCTACCCTACCTACCCTACCTACACCCTACCTACCCTACCTACCCTACCTACCCTACCTACCCTACCTACCCTACCTACCCTACCTACCCTACCTACCCTACCTACCCTACCTACCCTACCTACCCTACCTACCCTACCTACCCTACCTACCCTGCCTACCCTACCTATTTCTTTGCTATAAACCTCACGGAGCCCGAGACCTTTCCAACGAATGCAAAACCGTGGAAATCGGTTAGCGTTCTGGAGTTATAGCGTCAGGAAGGAAAACCCGACTTATTTTTATATAGTAGAAGATAAACTCAATTTCTTTTGATATTATATTATAACTGCACAGCACATGTGTGAGTACTATGTACCCAACTGTAAATCTACCATTTACTGTTCCTACGTGTCGTTCGTTGACTTGTGCGTGCCCTGGCAGTTGAGTGTGTGTCATGCTCTCTCAAATGTCTATTTGATGGTGGCACGTGTGTTAGATCATTCGGTTCCCTTCATGATGGTTGAGCTGCCGTGCCGATTCATGTCATGTTCGTGAACGGGCGCCGTCAGTTGGGATTGTTCATAACTTAACTGCTTCGGATGTTTAAGTTTTTCTAGTACCTATTATGTGACTGCACAGTAAATGTGTAATTATTACTTGTTTTAATACTTTATACCAGTACGTAGCCAATCTTAAGTGGCAGTGGGCAGGGCGCATTGCTCGCAGAAAGGATGGCCGATGGGGCAGAAAAGTTCTGGAGTGGCGACCGCGAACCGGAAGATGTTGCGTTGGAAGGTCTCCCACCAGGTGGACCGATGACCTGGTGAAGGTTGTGGAGATCCGCTGGATGCGGGACGCTCGAGACCGGTCAATGTGGTGACGCTTGGGTGAGCCCTATGTCCAGCAGTGGACGTTTTTTTAGCTGATATGATGATGATAATGATGATCTGTAGGTAGTATAACGTGTAGTGCTATTCTGGGTGCATAGTCCTCACATATATGAAATTACTAGCACTTCGCCCGCGACTTCTTTCACGTTATCCGTATTTTATCCTATAGATGACTTTTTAGTTCACTCCCTTCAAGGTTGAATTTCCAAAAATCTCTTCTTAGTGCGCAATTAAGTCACTTGAGGAAAATCAATGAGTGAGTCAAGCGGTTTACGATATTTCGTGATGAGTGAGTGAGTGACCTTTCGCTTTTATGTATATATAGATTAATGTATGTACTTATGTAAATATTGAAAAACACTTATTTTTTTTAAAGAGTAAGTATGGCGTTTCTTGTGCGTTCTTTTCCATAACTGTGCCGAATGCACGGTAGAATTAATTTTTATTACTTGTAAATTTTTATTGTTGACGTTCAAAAGTGCGGTACGTCAACAATTAAAATTTGCCGCTAGTTGAAATAAATATATTTGAATTAGACTTTAAATATTAAATAAAATACGCAAACAATTTTTCAAAATTCTTATAAGCTTTAATTTTTTTTTGATAGTTTCACGAACCACTTCGGGTGCTTCCAGGGACTAACAATGGTCCATGGACCACCGGTTAAGAATCACTGCTATAAACGTTCCTTTTTTGCTTTTGAGAAGCAGAAAAAAAAAAACGAAACTTGGCACGTTGTTTGTTAAATAGTGTTAGCTTTTAACATTAATTGCGATTTTTTAAGCATGAGCTTTACCTAGTGTGTACTGTGTTGAAAAGATGTGTTTATCACTTGTATGGGAAGTAAATACTGGCTGCAGCCTGAATTACTGGCTATTTTCGGCTTTTTCGCTCCCGTGGCCTTCTCCACAGGAATTGTGCAATTTTTTCTTACTATAAGGTAGTGCAAGACATTTAGCGATACATGAAGCTTCCAATCAGTGAAGAAAAGCCGAACTTTGCTTACTTCTAAAGACAATATGCTACAAACAAACAGACAAGCAAACAAAACAAATATTAAGCTCTTTGTCATTTTACTTTAGATTCGATCTGTATCAGTGGGGCAATATTCGCCAAACAGAATATTTTCAACTTCTAAAAGTGCTCCCTCACTTAGAGCGTTTGCCTATAGTGTAAAAATTCAGATTCGATTGTGAGCATTACATTACAGTACTACCTACCTGACTTAACGAGCATTCGCCTGTAATGTAACATTAGATTCAATTTTAAGATTGAGATTTTAATTCTACAGTGTCAGACGAAGCGGTCGTTGATGTTACAAATACAAAATATGACACATTATATTATCAACCAATGTAATGCTCGAATCTGTAACGTTACATTAAACGTGCTCCAAGTGAAGGAGCACCTTTACAGTAATACTTTTGATCTTCTTCTCCGACGTATCGATAATTACAAAATAAAAATATATTTTGATCAGAATTCAGCCACGCCAACAGCGTTGTCATTTGCCTCACAAAGGTCTTTTTTTGTCGGTGTTGTTGCACAGAGAGCACGACAAAAGGATTATTAGTTTTAATTAAACATTATCCAAACAATGGAGTCTGCCGTCTCTAAAAACGAAAACACAATATGATTATTATTCCAATTACAGTTGGTTCATTGGTATTCCCGTTCTACATTCAATGTTTAGAGTTCGAAACGTATCTGTCTTACTAAATAGATCACGTATTTTCTTAACTAAAATGTACCTATAAACGAAACGTAATGTTACCTCGGTCTCATTTAAAGTTACAGTCTGGGTTAATCTGTTCTTTTGTTTTGTTGGTGACGAAGTTCAAATCCTGTTGAAATTAAGTCCAGGGAACAAGTAGATAATAAATAAACATGGGTAATTTTTAACCGACTTACCAAAAAGGAGGGGGTTCTTTGTTCGACTTCTTGTATGTTATTATTTTTTTTTTTTTTATGTTCACCGATATCTCCGTCAATTGTGGACCGATTTTGAAAATTCTTTTTTTGTATGAAAGAGTATGTTTCGAAATTGGTCCCATTTTAATTTGGTGAAGATTTGATGAAGAACTTCGAAGATATACAACAGAACTCTTCAATATTTAACGGGAAATCTCTCGGGATGGCTGTAATCGCATGTCTGTTTATTGTTTATACCATTTCATAACATAACATGACGCCAGTACGCTCTTGAGGGGTACGCAGATCTCTCATTTCACCCTTCATATTCAAGTTTCATGAAATTCGGCTAATCTATTCTGGCGTTAAGGTAACATACTAAACAACTTGCCTATTAGGTAGGTACAACTAAAAAGTGAAAAATAAAAAACTTTTTTACAATAAAATACTACCGACTTCCAAATAAGAAAACTACAAAGTGAAAAATAACTTTGTTTTTGGAATTCGGTGTCCATAATGCAAAAGAATGGTACCTACGAAAGACACCGTCTTTCAAAAATAAAGTTATTTTTCACTTAGTAGTTTTCTTATTTGGAAGTCGGTAGTATTTTTCTGTAAAAAAGTTTTTTATGGTACCTATACTATTAAGTGTCACCAGTATTAACTGTTGGCATGAAAAAATAATTACCGGAATGCATTTCTGCGACAAAAGAAGTGCGGTAAGTGGCCGAGTGACAGAATAGTTGAAAGAAAACCATTACTCCTGGTATGGTATGTGATGAGGAGGGATGAAACGCATGTTACTAAAAAAAATATGAGTATTAATTGAATAGTGGATGGATTGAGAGGAAAAGGAAGGCCACAGAAAAGATGGATGGACTGTGTGGGGAGTGATATGAAAGAAAAGGGAGTCGTAACGTTACAGGGGACAGGACGGTATGGAAGAAGAAAACGTGTTGCGCTGACCCCAAGAGACATGGGATAAAATCAGGAAGATGATGATGATGTACTTCTGCAGTAAACACAACGCATTAACCTTTAGAAAATTGGTATGATGTAGTCGTATTATTCCAAGTACCTCGGCGACCGAGCTTTGCTCGGGTGAAAATACGAAGAAATTCTTTTTTTCTCAGATGTGAGACCTATCTAGAGTGATTTTTCGTCCTCGAAAAGCCCTACATAGCAAATTTTATTGCAATTGGTAGAGCCGTTTTCGAAAACGTGATTACAAAATATCTATACAAATAGTGCTCGTTTAACTGTATAGGATAGGTTTGGTGAAAGCGGGACGTAATTCCTACTAATAATAATGCGAAAGTTTGTGAGGATGGATGGATGTATGTTTGTTACTCTTTCACGCAAAAACTACTAAACGGATTTGGATGAAACTTCACTGTAATATAGGTTAGACATCAGAATAACACATAGGCTACAACTTATAATGATTTTTTGTAATTTGGTCATAATATAACGAAAAATATCAAGTAAGTCGGCAAAATTCTGCTCTCTGAGAGCTATCTTCGCGTGCGCTGCCTAAACCGTTGGAGATACACAAATATAATGTAGCGTAGGATTGTTTGTCTTGACAAGTTCTAAATAAAAATCTTTGACAGCATATATCTACCTTTTATGTGGAAGCCACTATGACCATAAAAATTAGCGATTCTTATGAAAATTTCAATAATGAAACCCAAAGTAGCAAAATGTTGCATATAAAATTCATTCTTTGGCGTGTTGCTGAGAAAACTATTAATGAGACATAAAAATATAAACTACATGATTAGGTAGGGCAGGGTAGGTAGGGTTGGGTTGGTAGGGTAGGTAGGGTAGGGTAGGTAGGGTAGGTAGGGTAGGGTAGGTAGGGTAGGGTAGGTAGGGTAGGTAGGGTAGGTAGGGTAGGTAGGGTAGGTAGGGTAGATAGGGTAGGTAGGGTAGGGTAGGTACGGTAGGGTAGGTAGGGTAGGGTAGGTAGGGTAGGGTAGGTAGGGTAGGGTAGGTAGGGTAGGGTAGGTAGGGTAGGGTAGGTAGGGTAGGGTAGGTAGGGTAGGTAGGATAGATAGGGTAGGTAGGGTAGGTTAGGTAGGGTAGGTAGGCTAGGTAGGGTAGGTGGGTAGAGTAGGTATGGTAGGTAGGGTAGGTAGGTAGGTAGCCAATTGACGGGAGTGAAGCCCCGTGGGTCAGCTATCAAGCTCAGCATTAAAACTTATTGCCAAGTCATCAGAATGGCTTTCTCCTTCCTCGTCTATAAACTAAATAGGCCATCCTAAAACGACACAAAACGTAAACATGACTTGCTACTTCTAACTAAAGCCTAAGGACACGAAACAAAAGCACATTGAAACTGCTTAGATCTAACCTAAACTTTCATGGGCACACTTAGTCTAAACACGTTCTAACAAAATTTTGTCTTGCAGTATCAAAACTTTGACCAATGTAACTTGAACTTTTGAAGAATGCGCGCAATGAAAATTTGGACCTTTAGGTAGAGGGAGAAGGTCTTATATCGATTGGTATGAGGTATCTATAATGGCAGTAGGAAGATTATGGTTATTTTATTGTTGCAAGGTATGAGTTGAAGCGGTTGATTGTTTAGCTTAACAAGACCTTGAACTGACAATAAACAACTTACAAAGATATCCTAATTCAGTAACTAAATGTAGATTTTATTTTAATGTGGACAGCAAAATATATAATAATTACATTACGTAGGCACTAAGATTTGTCTCAGAACGAATTCAAACTGGGAATTCATCTTTGACTGTTAATCGTAAAGGAGCGATGTTACAATGCGACAGACTTTCCTTCGCAGCATTGTGATGGGATGTTTTAAACTGATACTGAAATCGCCTTTCTTTTGGGCCACACCAAAAATACTTCAAAACAAGCCAACTTTGAGACAAGTTGGACACTTGCGTCATTCTGCTTTTAATTATTCAACTCCTGCCTACCCCCGTGAGCCTCTCTCTGAAAATTTTCAGTCACAATCGATGGTCCGCGGTTGGTAACAAAAGTTTAAACAATATCGTTATTTATTTTATTCAAAGGATTTATGGAAGTCTTTTGTAAAATTTTATTTGGAGAAGTATTTTGTGAGTGGCTTTCCGTTTTGTTTATTTAATATTTTTGTGTTTGAAAGTTGAAATAAGCTGCTTTTATTGCGGTTTTAATGATAGGGATTATAAAACCAATAATATTTCAAACCAAGAACCCAGAAGAAGATCGTAATTTAAATGGTTGGCACTGAAAATACTGATCCTATTACAAATCTACACTACAATTGCTGAGTGAAACAAATTCAAAAAAAGTTTTTTTTTTTTCAAATAGGCCACTAAACGGCATTTCTGAATAGACACATCCTACTCTTTCTTAAGGCATTATGCACGGTGCCTGTGCCGTGCCGTACCGAAAGTCGCACCAAAATAACCGAGCATTTAATAAAAAAGAATGATCAACTTCCTAGCTAAAACTCGCTCAAATGCTTCCCTCCAGCTTCCAAAATTACTTGAAATTAGGTTAGGTGTCACAGTTAGCCCCTAAGTTAAAGTCATCTACCTTCGTCCTAACAATGCCCAAAGATTTGTGTGCCAACCAACTTTCTTCATCTGTCAAGTTTCATTCGATATTTGAATGGAAACGGCTGCTTCCTTATACAAATTTATTTGTGCAGCTACTCAAATATATTCCAGTCCTTAGGCACTTGATTTAAAGTTGGAAATATTTCGTAAAAGTGGTGAAATAATTTTGTTTTCGTGACGTAATGTTTCCCGCACCACCTGTGAGAAATCACAATATGGATGGATGAATATGATTTTTGATACAATGGCTTTGCAGACACGCTGGATTTATAATACAAGGGATTTTTTGTTTCCTGTTCAGGTGTACTGATTTGGCAGAAAGTGTGTCTTACATTCAAGTCTTCGGCATATTTATGGGTAACTACTTATTTACCAACTTCAACTTTGCCAACTTCCCTTTTTAAAGTAGGTACTACTTTAAAAAGTTACTTTTTAGGCGTATTAAAATTAGATATTTAATTAAATTAGAAGATTTTTCACCATGTGCATCTTACCAACATTTCCTCAGCCAATATTCCTCAAAGGGTAAGGCAGAGTTATCTACACTAGTGATACAACAGAACTCTGTTTCCGTTTCCACAACTGCGGAAGTTCTGCACCCTTTCTTACATCAATTTCTGCTTCCGCTTCCGCAACTATTTAAACGTATTTAAACGGAACGCTATGACGGAGTGACGCGCAGGCAGGTAAGTGGACAAGAAATTTATGAAGAACACCGCAGCAGATTGCTGGGTACAAAAGTGGCAAAACTAATGTTTATTCAAATATGATTTACTTTCATTTAATTTTGAATACAATTTTTATTTATTTTTATTCAAAATAAGTAATACTTTAATTGGTACTTATGTATGTAATATTGTTGGAATTGCACCATATTCACTTTCTGCTCTATGTCGGCTTCTAAACATGTGTTCTAAATTTCCTAGTTATTGTAGGTATTTTATCAATCCTCTAGGTAACTTACTAAAGAACTTGCTGACTTTTTAGTGAAAAACAAAATTTTTTTTACAAAAAAAAAACTGATGTTTGCACTTCTTAGTGTTTTACTTTCAAAGTCACTGAATTTCTTCGTGAAAAAGTTATGTTTTCATGATCTTTATACTTCCGCTTCTGCGTTTCCGTCAATACCTACTTTTAATATCTGTTTTCCGTTTCTGCTTCCGTTTCGTATTATAAATCCCATGTAACACGGACACGCCTATTTTCATCAACAAATCAAAATCAAATAGTTATTTCAAATAAACCCAAGGTACTTCAAATTGTCAAACAAAAAAAAAGATGAATCTATTTGCAAATTCCCAAGCGTAGTTCCAAGTAGGTCTCAATGGAAATTAATATCTAAGAAACTACTAACTTTTAAAAATGCAGTAACTCTTTTGCAAAGGTAACTAAGCCTAGGGAATCATGATAGATGCTTTCATTATAATAATTTATAAACGAATTAAGACGATAAACACGCAATCAGTGATAAGACGAAGATTTCGCAAGGGAATGCTTACAGGAATTTTAAAAAGAAAACCGAATCATTTTTTACATTCAAAGATTTTTCAATACTTAATCTGAAATTTCGCTTGAGTTTGGGTTGGTGTGCGGCAAAGAGTAATGCATGTGTTGTGATGTCTTTTTGGAATATTACATATATTTTAAAGATTTAAAAGTCCTCAAAAAGCTGACGACAAAATCTCAGTTCCGTAATTCAGCAAAAGAACTGACCAGATTATTCTTAAAAATACGGTAACATAAAGCTTCTTGGCAGTTCTTTTCGAGGTAACGATCAGTTGGAACCGTGCACTTAATTACCATAAGACATTTCAGTAGGGTTCCTCGAAGCGCAAGAACTTTGAAGCGCACCAAACGAAACGCACCAAAAGTATTCCTCGAAACGCACCAAAAGTATTCCTCGAAACGCACCAACGATGAAACATAAAGAAGAGCATTAAAGATTCGTAATAAAAGATACCGATAGAGGTTTTAAATTCAACAGTCCCAGTTGTTTATTTATTAATACTACCAGGAAAGCAGATATAAACCGGAACTAGGTGCTTAAGCCATACTTTTGATGCGCTTCATTTGGTGGGCTTCAAAGTTAGTGTGCTTCGAGGAATATACCTCAGAAGTGGCCATCTACCCATGTAGTATGTATTCAATTATACTAATTATATCAGACTATCTTTTACCCGCGGCTTCACTCGCAGTGAAACCATTTTTTTTTTTTATAAATAGTATCCTATGTTACTTCTAATACCTCCAAGAATATATGGGCAAAGTTTCATGATGATCGCTTCAGTAGTTTTTGCGTAAAAGCGTAACAAACAAACTTACATTCACATTTATAATATTACTAGCTTTTATCCGCGACTTCGCTCGCAGTGAAGCTATTTTTTTTTTTTTTAATATAAAGTATCCTATGTTACTTCTAATACCTTCAAGAATATATGTACAAAGTTTCATGATGATCGGTTCAGTAGTTTTTGCGTGAAAGCGTAACAAACAAACTTACATTCACATTTATAATATTAGTAGATAGTATACACGTGGCATTACTTATTATTAGCCTATTTTTTTTTAGAAAAGGGGTAACTTTCTATTTGTTACAACAACTCAAAGCCCAACAACTTTCAACTACTTGAACTCAACTTCAAAACCAACCAATGTGTTGCCAATTTTCTATCTCTAATGCCTATAGCACTTCTGGGAAACATTTCAGACTGCCTGTTTGACAGTCTAACTTGATACCTACTATTCGGAATCGTACCATTGGGACATATTAAGTGAGACCCACAATGACTCCTATAACTAGAGTAGCACTATCTGACATTTCGTCGTTTTTAACTTTTTAACCGGTTGAATGCCGTAATTACCGAAAAATTAAAAAGGCATTGTGTCTTGCGTGGATCCACGTTTTGGGCACTTACCGTAATCAGCAAAAATATCTCTATCAATCTCTCTAAAATCTAAGCAGCAATTTTCTATTATCAACAGATACCGGATAAAAATAAAAACGCTCCAAATTGATAAGATTTAGTCATTTTATTAGTGAATTAATGTATTTATTTACATATGTACATTATTTACAAACTAATATTAGAACTAAAATAAGAATAAAAATATTTAGAATTACGGGGCGTCAAAAAATTCGTCCACATCGCTGTCAACAGGCAAAGTGGCCAGAAGGCTGGCAGCATTTAGTAATTGATTTAAACCTACGATGTACTTATTTGGAATTACGCAATCAGATCTATTTTTTGACATCGGAAACTCTCGCATATGAATTATAGTTTGTTACACACCGTCGAATTTTATTAGTTCGCTTTTTTTGTCTATAAGTCAAAACTATGATTTTTTCAGATAGTGACACTCCAGCTATAGAACGGTAGAATGAAAATATATACTAGATATTCTTTTTGGAGAGGCCCCTTTGACAAGTTATCTGGGTTTTCCGAGAAGGCTGAGAGGTGTGCGAGGTTTATTTATCGGGTATGTGTAGCGGCAATCGTGATGTACACGTGTATCTGAGAACAATATCTCTGCTGTCGGTCTAAATGTTGTTTCAACGATACAAAATTGAATGTATTTTAATTTATTGATAATAAAATAATTTTTAAAGAGTAAACTTGTTGTTTTTGGCTCTTTATGTTCATGTTAATTCATAAGTAACATCTGGAAATCCTGATCTGAAAATTCTGTCACCGATAGAAGGCTGCTTAAATTATCACTGAGTGTCTTTTAGATAGGCCTCAAGAGGAAGATGGTTTCAAATACAAATAGAATCTTTAAATGCAGTCCCTACTTTTTGGAAACGCACCAAAGAGCAACACCAAAAACTATGGAATGACCATAGCGGGTGCAGGCAGGCCAAGGAGGCACTCCTCTCTTTAGATGGCCGTTTCGCGCAGAAGGCCCTGCGACTGACTAAACTACAGTTACGTGCAGTCACAGCCGTAACAATTGGCCACGAGACCTTTAATATGCAACTTTTTGTCATAGGAATCACGGATAGCCCACTGTGCAGAGCATGCATGGAGGATGACGAGACCGCAGCACACCTGCTCATAAGCTGCCCAGTAATCGCCGACTACATTGCGAAATACTTCGATGACACAGGTACCGTACAGGAGATATTCGGCAACACCAAGGCGCTGTTGGCAAAAACTGTTCGCTGTTCCTCCAGGAGCTGGGGTGGGTCAAGTGAGGAAGCCGAATTCCACTCGTGGCGATGTGGAACCAGCCCATCTTAACTTAACTTATGCTGTTCCTACTTAGTCTATAGGGTGAATAAGAACAGCATGTAAATGTTCTGATTGGAGACTGACCAAGAATCTTAATATTCATTCCATGGTCCTGATTACATTTTGATCTTTACGAAAATACCTCGTCTGTAAATAAATTCGAGAGAGAACCGGCTGCAGAAATTCATCAGAATGTCAAAATTCTTTAGACGCAGGAACGACTCTGATATATTTTCACTTAAGAGGCTCCTTTTAAAATAATCAGCACCCATATTCTCTTCAGAAATTCGTTCCAAAATTTGAAAATAACAAACAATATTCAAGATAAGATACTGTCAGTATATTATTTTCTGTCTCAGTACATCGCCCATAAGGGAGCCGTTTTCTTAGTAGCTCAATTTTTTTTATCGTGCACTTTATTTTTTAAGGTAATAGAGAATGTCAATGGCGTTCTTGATACAATCTTTGTACGGCGCTTGTTAGAAAAATGGCGGGTTTTGAACCATGTTCCGTGAAGAAAACTTTTTCACTACCTACATTTTATTTTCGAAAGTGACAAGTTGAAAGGAAGCATTTTTTCATTTATGTTCTAACATCGTGGCAGTATTTTTTTAAAAAAAATACGTTTTGTATGTCATTTTGTAGATGTTGTAAAACACTTTTCATTATAAGTGTAAGTTTCTTATCCATTCGAGAATAACAAGCTACTTTTCCGAATGGACGGTAGAATCAATTATTATTACTTGTAATTTTTTATTGTTGACGTTCAAAAGTGCCCCTTATTGGCCTACTTGAAATAAATAATTTTGACTTTCGATAAGGAATCTCAAGACGAATCGTTTGACGAATCAAACACGAGAGTTTGAACCAATGGTGAGGCGTTATTCAAAAAAGAAAAACAAAGCGTGTGTCAGTAATGCACAGAAAAACCACAGTAAAATCGCGTACAACTCAGCTGTATTGCCATAGCAACAGCATATAACTCAGTTTATTATTAAACCTGAGTTACGTATTGCAACAGTTTTTTTGCTTTTCTGAAAAGTGCCCGATTTTGAAATACGCGATTTGTAACTGTATTTAATATTAGTTGAATGAATCAGAAACGAACTAAAAATACGTAAACAAGAACAAAATCATGATATTTTTATTGTCCACGTCTTTTTAGTTTGCTTCCTAAGCAGTCGGGTTTTTAGATTTTTTGAATTAAGTTTTTTATTTATAACTTTTTAGTTAACATTTTTTTCGTGAATTAGGAACATTTAAACATAATAAGTGTAGTATATTATTTTAATCACCTTAAAACCCCTTACTTTGATACTCCACACGATGGGTTTGGAAGAAATTAAATAATTGGGCCTCCACAATGTGGCGCACAAATATTTCTATTTACCAATTTTAAAATAGCCAGTGACACTCACAAAGTTAAGACAGATCGGTTGACGTATGAATCATCAAAATCGGCCAAAGCATTTGGTTTCTAGAACTCCACATAGGAACGATCATACATACAGACATAGACTGATAAACACATTACCTACCCACCTTCGGCATTCGGGTAAAAATGAGTATGTATTGAATTTCTTCTAAAATTTCAGGTACGTAATACTTGCACCAGCGTGCGTGTATGAGATGAACGTAAATGAAACCAAAAGAGTATTTAAGGATCGTAGTAAAACACGGTCAAAATTACAGTTCACTTGGAGCTATGAATGTGTCTCTGACGTTCGACACTCGCTATTAGCGCACGAAGCGAACGCGCAGTTGACATGTTTTGATCGACAATCAATCGAATATGTCATTTATGACACGATATCTTGCGAAAATACCCCGATTTAAACAGTTAAACGCCCATAACTTTTCAACGGCTGAACCGATTTTCATCAAACACAGCTAAGAAAACATTCGATAAAGACACCGATCGAAAAAAAAAATTGGTTCATCAATTTAGAAGCTATGATGCCACAAACAGAAACAAAAATAAACAAATACACGTATACACAAACACATAGGTACACACGTCAAACTTATAACACCCCGCTTTTTCCTGCGGGGGTTAAACAGGTGTAGTTAAGTTTATTTCCCGAAGAAATATGCCGTTTTCTTCTTATTGACATGCCTCGCAAATCCAAAGCATAAAACGTGTTTTTTTACTCCGAACTCTTCCAAGATCAACCCAGTCAGCAAAAAAGTCAATCTACCCAAAAATAAGTTCAAACACTTTATTAAAACTTTCCCCCTTACAAAACTTTTTCGTGAAAACTTTTCCGTATACCGGTACAGTAATCGAACACCTTCTCTTTTTAAATCTGAGAGGTGTCAAAGTGATAACAAAGTAATAACAAGCGCTTTGTTTAGCTCCAGTTGCGTCACTTTTGTTTTAGGCAGGTCGTTAATTTTGCAACAAATGAGTATTTTTTTTTAAATTGGACGACATGATGAAGATTTAAATAGAACCTTTGGTGATACTTGATATTTTATTTTTGGATGAAAAAAGTATTTTATGAGTTGGAGTTTGGATGAATTTTAATCACAGTATTTATTTTATTTTAGTAATGCTCATAAGTGTATAAGACAAGGGATTCATTCATTTGTTTATTTAATCCTGTTGCAAATTCATATTTTCCCATTTGTGGGGGAACCATTTTTGTCATAAAAGAAAGTGTTTAAATGTTATTGATCAAGTAATTAATACGGCATTATTCATAATACCTGTATTCATTACATTGCCCAATTTCACCACATTCGTAGTACCCGGACATTATACATGATTAATCGCTTGATCCATGACATATACAAAGAAAGACATAATATCAATTAAAAATATACTTACCCCTCAAACATTTTAGTCTATTCCGTAGATCGCAGTAGGAGCCTGACTAAATTAGGAAATAAGCCTTTCACAATTGACAAGTCAGTTCATTGCCTTCTCTAAACAATCTATACTAAAAACAATACCCAGAAAACTAATTTAAAAGTACCACTATTGAAATCGTTCCAGGAAAATTAGTTGATGTAATATCTCGGATTGGTTACCGAGCTCCAGGGAAATCATTGTGACTGCGCTTCCGAGGCCGATCAGCTGATAATAATATATGTTCCATTGATGGTCATTGTAAAAGTTAAGGCTGATTGTCACGCTGTACAGGTTTGTGAAGCAGGCTTCGAAAAATATATATAAAAATGTAGAAAATAGATACAAATATAGAAAAAGGTATAACCCATTATTTAAAAAAAATAAACACGCAATTATCAATATCGTAATATTTAGTCTAAATATTTAGCATACAAAAACTTAAGAATGTAATTTTAAATATTTAGTATACAAAAACTTAAGAATGTAATTTTAAATGTTTAGTATACAAAACTTAAGAATGTAATTTTGGCAAGGTTTAAAAGGTATTAAGAATACACGTGCTTATTCTCAACACATTTGCAACCGGTTTAATGAATGCTTCAGCATACAAGTAAAGTACGATACCATAACGTGTATCCATAAGTAAGGTTACAAAAGTTTTTGACTACGGAAACTTAAAAGGTAAGCTACGTTAAAAATAAACTAAATTAAAAATATGATAACAGCCATTCGTCGAGAATCCACGCTGAATGAACAAAACCGCCTTCGGTAGTTCCTCTCCAAAAACGCAGACCGTTTTAAAAAAAAAAATATGTACGGATCCCGTTGAAAGATGTTCGGAATCCCGAAGATACATCAGGGGTCATGCGTTCTTTCCGGGGGGTTAAAAGCCAGATGTCGGCTCAACTGATATCTACAGATTAAAACGGACCATCAAAATTTTGGAACAAATGAGTCTGAAATACCAGAAGACGACATTCCAAACAATACTTAGGCAGAAGAGGTACGTACGTACCAGTTTTGATTCATGATGCATAAACTCTTGTCAGTGACAAGATTTTTTATGATTAGCTTGTCACCAGTCTTAGCAGAACTGCCCAGTCCTCCAGTGGCATGGTAGTGAAACGATGGTTGGTGTCTCAGACAGAGCTCGGTTGCAGTGTCCGCAAGCTCCGGCGCGTCCTTTAGCTCGTACTTCACGTACCCTCTGCCTAATGACAAGGAATGTGTTCCTGCCGTTCCCGCACTAGAATTGAAATAGCCATGGTCATATTGTTGTTTGCCGTGTCAAAATATTTATAATTATTTTAGTAGAAGATTTCAGAGCCAAACATTTTTTATAAAATAATTCCTTCTGTCACTCCCAGAAAAAAATGTCTTCTCTTTTCTTGACAAACGAAATACTCGTAAGAAAGTTTGCATAATTGTATCCGCACTGTTTTGACAAATTAAAAAAAAACTAAAGCAAAGCGTCTTGTAAAGATTACGCTACAAGCTTTTGAAATGCCAAAATTAGCCTCTCATTTTCTAACGTAATAATCTGGCAACTCAAAAGAAGCTTATCTTGAGTTGCCACATTATCAGATTATTTCTTGGTCCAGGACAAAACAAAACGTAGTGAAAATAATCTCCGACTAAAATTGCTGTGTAATACGGACGATCACCGAACATGGTGAATTTATAAGTGTTGCGTATTTTCTATTTGGCTACAAAATCCTGATAACTATTTCAGTTTCCGGATATTCTGGGCATAACTTTGGCTATTAGCCATTAGGGTATTATATTTAACCATTTGTTCAATCAGATAAAATGTTTAACAATTAATGCCATATTTCGCTACCCGCACAATCAGATCGGAACGCAATTGCGTGACTTGCGTGTTCATAGCATGTCACGTTAAACAATTCGACCTCTTGATAATTTCACCAATTAGACTCCACCAAGAGTCTCGTTTAAATGGCAATAAGGACCTTAATAGGGCACAGAGTAGTTCACCGCACAGATATGTCAAGTGTCAACCGCAGGCTACTCTGGAAACGGAACGTTACAGAGCTAAGTTCGTTGAGCTTCGCTCATGGCGACCAAATATGAGAACTAAGTGAAGCTTAACGAAATAAACGAATATGGTACAATTCCACCCATATGAACCAAATGTTTTGGCAATACCTTCTTTATGCGAATGTCCAAGTAATGGAATTCTCTTCCTGATAGCTACAACCTTTAAGTTGTCACCTCAGTTTATGAACGCGCGATGAGTGGCACTTCACTTTGCTGGGATCGTTGAGTTTGTCAGCTCGCAAGATTGCATCACTTGCATAGTTTATATCTTCTTTTTGTTCGCAGTATGAAAAGAAATATGAAAATACGCGGTGGCTACAGTTCGATTCAGAACACATAGTCGCTTCGCAGTAAAAGAATCTTGTGACAGTGAGGCTGAGGAGTGGGTTACCGCACACCGAAATTTTCACTTCACATCCACCATTAAGTTTGAATCTACCTATACAAAAGCGAAGCAAAACCAACATAGCTCCGTTTTGCTTCTTTCTCAGTGTGGCCTTTGCTTCATGCTTGCCACGATAATTACGGCGCGACGTTTCGACCTAAGCTATGCGGTGCCATGTGGTCAACGGTCACAATTTGCCTTTCATTAAGAGGCACATAAGAGGAATTCCTGTAGTCTGTGGCAGTCTGATGCCTTGATAACAGATATAGGTAGTTAGTTATCTATACTAATATTATAAAGAGGTAAGTTTGTGAGTTTGTGAGGGGGTAATCTCTGGATCTACTGAAACGATTTTGAAAATTCTTTAAATTTTTCGTCTTATCTAATAGCATATTTTTTTTTTAATCATTCTTTGGCGTGCGCTGAGAAAACTATTGATCATGCATAAAAATTAAAAAAATAGTAAAAAAAAAGACGATACTATCTTACTATGTTTAATCATGTATTAAAAATAGTATTTTAATTACATGATTAAAATACTCATTATTACATACAAAAAAGTCTGCGAGGGAATATATCTAACAATCATTGTTAAGTCACAATAGCAGCTTTTACTAACCGACTTCCCAAAAAGGAGGAGGTTATCAAATCGATTGTATTTTTTTTTCTTTGTTATCTCAGAACTTTTTACTAGGTGAACCGATTTTGCCAATTATTTTTTTATTTGAAAGCTGTTGCTTGTCATGTGGTCCCATTTTTTGTGGTAAAATTTCATCAAAATCTGAAGAAGAACTTCGGAGATGCCGATACCGATGCTTTGGTTTGCCGTCATGTATTGAAGAGTTCTCATGTGAGAACTCTTCAATAAATGACGGCAAATCTCTCGGGATTGCTGCAATCGCATGTCTGTTTATTTTTTACACTATTCCATTACATACCATCACGCCAGTATGCTCTAAACGGGTACGCAGATGTGTACACTCTCTTTCCACCGATTATGTTCAAGTTATATGTTAATGGAATTAACTATTCTGGCATCACTGTGGCATTACTGGTACCTTACTATAGAACTTGTCCATTATGTACCACTAAAAAGTGAAAATATAAAACTTTTTAACAAAAATTAAAACCGACTTCTAGAGCAAAACACTAATAAAAAACATAAAAAATAACATTTACGAGTACATTTAACATGAAAGCGAAAAATAACATTATTTCCGAAGTCGGTGTCTTAAAACGAAATACAGTGGGTACCAAAGACACCGACTTCGGAAAGAATGATATTTTTCGCTTTGTAGTGTTTTGCTCCAGAAGTCGGTTTGTTTAATTCGGTTACAAACCGACTTACAAAATATCAAAACACTACAAAATGAAAAATAACTTTATTTTCCTAAGTCGGTGTCTTTTATACACATTGTTTTCGACTTGTAGTGTTATTTTTCGTTTTTTAGTGTTTTGTTTTGGAAGTCGGTTAGATTTTTGTTATAAAGTTTTGTTCTAAATTTTATTAGATCGCCGGTAGCAACAAAAGTTGGTTAGATTCGTATTGATGTATTAATTCTTATTCAAATAAATAGTTTAACAAATTGGTAGGTAGGGTAGCGTAGGTAGGGTAGGGTAGGTAGCCAATTGAAAGGAGCGAAGCCGCGGGGGTCAGCTAGTAACAGAAGAGCCAAGACAAAGTGAAATTCTATCAGCGATAACGATTGGCAAAAAGTCCAAAATGCCACCGAAATGTCACGTGGTTAATCCCTTACAATTTGAATTTTTCATAAATCTTTTTTGCTGATGCAATGTCAATTTGTCTAGAGTCGCAGAACTTTTCTGAAGAATATAGAAAGGTGAAAAGAAAGAAAAATAAAATAAAGAATAAGAAATGAGAAAAGAAAAAAAGAAGAAAAAGAAAGAAAGAAATGAAAAAGAAGAGAAAAGAGCTGCTGACTGTAAAGTCAAACTTGAAGCAGTCAAACTCTCATGGCTATCCAAAATGATATTTATGATAAAGCGAGACATATGCCCATTATATCTCACAATGGTGACATTGGATATTTTATTTTCATCGAATTGAAATGTTTTTGAACGTAAACATTATTTATTAAACTAATCCCTGGAAAAGGAAGCTTAACAACATATCAATTATTTTTAAAAAGCTCATCTAACAAAAAGTAAAGCAAAGAAAGTAAAGATCAATTTAAAATTAAAACCAATAACCTCAAGGTCAAGGTCAATTCAGACTTAGGCGTAGAAAGTAATTTCTCTCTTAGCAGTGAACTATCTCGGTAAATTATTTCAAATAAAACCGGGGTACACTGGCAAGCAAAACTGCAATATAGATGCATACTTCGAGACAAGTCAGGCCGCTCCAATTAAGCACTGCTGTGTCAAGGTATGGGATACACTGAATACACTTATAAAATTAATTGACTTATTTCTAGCGTTGTTGATGTTTTGCTATATTCAAACTCAGTCGAAAATACGACAAGAACGAGATTAATTTTCTTCTAGTAACAGTTTTCCGCAGCAAAATAAACATCCTTTTAATACATCTTTCTCACTTTCTCTTCACAAATTTAATATGTGCATGAATGTCTTAGTATAGTCGTAACCACAGTGTTAATATTTTTGGTCAAGGTAAAAATTATTTTTAACAAAAAATCAAACCGACTTCCACAACAAAACACTACAAAGCGAAAAATAACTTTCTTTTCCGAAGTCGCTGTCTTTTATACCTATTGTTTTCCGTTATTTGACGCTGACTTCGGAAAAGAAAGTTATTTTTCACTTTGTAGTGTTTTGTTTTGGAAATCGGTTTGATGTTTTGTTAAAAAGTTTGTTATTTACCTCTTTTTAGTTTTGGTAGGTACCTCCAATTAACATGAAAATCATTTATAGCCAAAGAACATCTCATGACGATTCCAATAAGCCCAAATACGACTAGGATACATAGTTTTATTTCGGAGTTCCAGTGGCCATTGTGGTCTTCTTCATCAGTTCCACTTCACCAAATATTACATAAAGAGTGCAAATGATTGCATTATTGATGAAAATACCAAAATCGCTATATGTATGCCTATAATATTTGAAGAGTTCCCTCGATTTCTCTAGGATCCCATGATCAGATTTTGGGTTTCTTATCATGGTACCCCCTTGGAATATCTCCTTTTCAACAAAAAAATAATCATCAAAATCGGTTCATAAACGATGAAGTTATCCGCGAACACCCATAAAAAGATAATATATATACGGTCAAATTGAGAAACCTTCTCCTCCTTTAAAAAGGCCCGTGATGCCCCCATGGGTTATTTCGTATCTTGTGAAGAAAACAATAGTGATTTTTGCGAAGTAATTGCTCTTCAATACAGAAGTTTTAGAGTCTTTGGCGGTTTTTTGAAATAAGTGCATTTGACAAACAGCGAGCGATTAGCAAACGATTGTATAGGACCGACCATACTTACACTGTAGGTAATTTCAACTATTATGGCATAAAGATTCTGATCGTGCGATGATGATTGCTGATTGCTGTTTCTTACTTAACAAGCCTGCTGCAGTGTGAAAATTGGGCTGAGGATAATACATGCTCATCTATTGATACGGATTTGTGATTTAAAAAAATTAACACAGTTAATTGCCACGCCAAGTAGTGATTAGAGTAACACTCAAGAAATAATTGTATTAATCTTCTTAAACAATAATATTTGGAACTGATCCAATTACTTCCCAAAATTGTTTGACTGGTACCACTACAAAGTTACATTATATCCGTAATTTTTTCCCCGACAAAATGCACCGTTCTTGTGAAACAGGCTGGGAGGAAAAAAAAATGTTGATCTCGGTGCATCCCAAAGCCAAGGAGCACACAACCTACCGCTCACCGTGAAAGCTCGCAACTCATTATGTGCAACAAACTTAGGCGCGCTCCAAATGTGCCTAATGAAATATTTACGTGCGCTCAATGAGACTAGCCGCACTACGACTGTTTAATGTCTCTATTTTGTGAAAGTTCTAACAAGTATTTTGCATGTTCATTGCAGAACATGGACTTCAAATAATACAATACGATAAAGGTTTGGTTGATGAGTTTCTTTGTAATTGCAGTTGGTTTTATTTGTTACACAAAAAGACTTATCAAAGAAAAAGCGACTACATCAACGGCAGAATAGAGAACGAGTTTTTTAAATTTTTTTCAAGAGCGAATTAGAAGTACAGTGTGAGAATATGCACAGCAAAGCAAGTATCCCTTCTCTAACAGAGGAAAATCGAGAATGGAGTATCACACTGGTTTATTGTGTGCTTGCAATTTCAGACTGTTAAGTTCAGGTTTGAAGGACTGTAGCAGATGCTGGTCTATAATGTCTGGCTACCCTATGAGAAAAAGGTCTGTGTTCATGTACCTATGTTTATGTAAGTCCACATTATCTTATGACGTATTCCTTTAACTCAAACATAAAAATTGAAAAGGATCACGTACAAGAAAACGTACAAGGTTTGTAATCTGGCTTTTGAGTTGAGGTACAACCTTACCTACAACTTATTTTTAACCCCCGACAGAAAAAGACGGGTGTTATAAGTTTGACATTTGTACCTGTGTATTGGTGTATTTGTGTATCTGTTTGTGGCATCATGGCTCCTAAACGTATGAACTTTATGAAGGTGACTTTATCGAGAGTGTTCTTAGTTATGTTTGATGAAAATCGGTTATTTTTTTGTTATGTTTAGTTTTATAGTCTGAATCTGAGTGTTTTCGCAAGATATCGTGTCATAATTACATGTTCAATAGATTGTCGATTGAAGCGTTTCTAATATAAGATCAATTATGTAGCATGAAATAATAATTTGTCGGGGGTTTTATAAATGATAAAATTTTACTTGTACTAGTCTCAAATCCCCAGAGTAAAACAGCCTTTTACAAAACATAAACTGCATCCCTGTAATCTTACGTCGCCGTATCGTAATTCACGCCTCAGCGATGGTATCTCCGTCGTGCACAATTTTGCATAAATATCCTGAAAGAAAGCAGAAAGCTGAAGTTTAGTGCACGTGCGAACTTTAAATTGACTTTAATACGTGCTGCCTTTATTATGTGCAGGTTTTGAGTTGTTTTAGTAATATGCTAAGTTTTGAAGCTGTGTGGAGCTACTTTTATTCGAGTTTTGGGTATCTTTAGGAATTATCATTAAATTTGACGTTTTGGAAGTATTTGCATACCTTTCCGGTCAAATGGTAATACTGGTCTGTAACTGTTTCACTGCTGCGCAACGGCTTCTTCTCAAACGAAGTTCCTTATAATACGTGTTTTGTGAAATTAAGTCAGTGTGGAACAGAATTCTAAAGATCCATTTTAACAGATTCTCTGCCTAGCTTTTTTATAACTATATTGGGGTTAACCGGATCCAGCTAAGTACAAATATTTTAGATAAAGTGGAGTGCCTGTGTGACCTTTATAATCTAGTACAGTGGTTGTTCTCACGGGGCACGAAGGGTTGGTCTTAGTCGCGTGTGTAAATGCACATGCACGTTATTTCTGTGTGCGTAAGCCCGGGATTCGGGGCGCTCTGTATCACTTACCCACACAGAAACAATGTGCATGTGCACTACACACACGACTTTGACCAACCTGACATCGCGTCATGAGATAGAACAACTGTATCTAGGTAACGTGGTATCTCTTTGCAAGATTGGATTGATTATGTAAGTTAACAATCTCAAAATTAATTCTCACGTAATACAACAGAGAATCTAATTCACCAAATTTCTCACAACTGACCTTCCTCTCAAAAATATAACCGGAAAAGAAACTATACCAGATATAAAAGTTATAATATACACCCTCAAACAAACCAAATGCTAATGATTTATGGCTGCCACAACTCAACATCTGGGCGCCGGGCGTAAGAAAAATGAGGAAGGTAAGTCAATTAATTATGGGGTCAGACTGTTATAAATAGATGCAAAAGTTCGGGAATTTGTTTGATATTCTTTCGAATTGTGGAAGGTTGTGTTAAGTGGGAAGAAGATGTGGAGGTATGCGGAACAGGGTGTAAAGCCCCACAAACCTCCATAGAAAAGGGAGGATCCTCTGACCAGACGGGTATTGTGTCTGGTCCGGGCAACTGTTCGACGATTATTGTCGGACTGTTGTATGTGATCTAATCGCGCTGAAAAGTTTGCTTGCGCGATGTAGGATTTGTGTGACATCATGTCATAAGTTCGTAAGTGACGGCGTCGATGCCACTAAATCACTCCCCTCCGACGATCGACAGAAAAAGAGGGGTATTCTAAGTTTGACGTGTGTATCTGTGTGTTTATGTATTTGTGTATCTGTCTGTGGCATCGTAGCTCCTAAACGGATGAAATGATTTTGACTTCGTTAGTTTTTTTTGTTTGAAAGATGACATCATCGAAAGTGTTTTTAGCTATGTTTGATGAAAATCGGTTCAGCCCTTCCAAAGATATGACTTACTTGCTTACTTACTTTTTACTGTTTGAATCGGGGTATTTTCGCAAAATATCGTGTCATATTTACGTGTCGTCGATTATTTGTCGATCGAAGCGTGTCTACTAGTAGATGAATTATGTTGTTTAAAAAGCATGAAGAGACATGTTTCGGGGGATTTTTAAATTTTACTTTACGTTGTTTTTTTAACTTTTTTTTTTTGTAGGGAAATCATTAAATGAATTCCCCCGCTCTGGGTGAAGCAGGAGGGCGTGTCAGACTTTTACTGACTAAAACCCACCCGTGTTCCTTCAGTTGCTTGTGCCATGTCCGCGGTAACTCTCTTTCAAATTTATCCGCGACCCTGTTTTTTGTACCCGGATAGGTGTCTAACACTTTAGAGACGCGGCTGAGAAGTGTAATGTTTATGAATATACTTTCATTGCCTGATACCAAAACCTTTAAATAGCAATTTGTGTCAAAAAATAAAATAGAGATATCACTGTCTTGAATGAGCGTTATCATTATGGACTTTACTACTAAGGATTTAAAATAAAACTTTACTACCTAAGTTCTTTCACAATTTTTCTCCAAAGAATTCGAGAGCAAATGTTCCATGATAATATTTTCCTACGCGATCACCAGGCGACATGATTCGTCACTTTCCGAACTTTGACGAACTTGGCCAAACTTAGCCGAACATTCTGCAAACTTGGACGTCGTTGACTGACTTTGCAAAGCAATTATGTGGTTCAATGACCAATGACGTGAACTGATACAGAATCGTTACTTATGAACCTTAAAACTGCGGACAAAGGTGCATTTTTGAGTGGTACGTAAAATAAAAAGTTGTATTGGCAAAATGATTAATTAATTCGATTTCGCGGCGGTAGTTTGGTAGATAGGGTTGTCGAAAATTATAAAAGGTATAAAAAGGATTGAAAGAATAATAACAACTTTTTCGTAAAAAAATTAACCGACTTCAAAATCAAAACATTAATGAATGCAAAATAACTTTCGTTTCGCAAGTTGGTGTCTTTCGTACCTCATGTTAGTATCGTTTTGGGCGCTCGCTATCGATTTTTTAGTTTTGGTTCACCATCACTACAAATTGGGCAAGTAAGGTACCTAAAGGATTGACAAAATACCCATAATAACTCAATTGAAAATTCGCGCATCTCACCCTATGGTAGTTCTAAGATGTTCCACAGCCCTTGGCTTTCCTCGGCATTCCGCAACCAATTAGTTCCACCTCCAGTCCACCTCCCTATTTTCTAAAGCCCGCTCCATATCTTTCTGCGAAACCTTGACTGTCAATGCCCATGTTTCGGGACCGTACATCATGACGGGTAGGACAAGACGCACTTGATTTTTATCTCCATATATTGCAATTTAGGTAAATAATTGACTTGAAAAAATATTTGTTATTAGTTAAAAAATATAGTAAGTGATACTGTATGTGCGTTGTGCAAGCTAAAGTCGCTTATAACAAAAAATATCGGTAAGTAAATATGTAACAAAACTAGCTTCGGGCCAAAGCAATAAACAGGCCATGAAAACTAAAACAAAAAACATTATAATTTGTAACACTGGAATGCTTAATAACAGCCTTTCACACGAGTTGGAACTCTATTTCCTAAGAAGTAAGGTTGATTATGAAATTGCAAGTGATCTCATATCCAATATCAAAATAACTGAGCTGATCAATGTGCTCAAAACGAAAGTTCTAGAAGTTTACGGAACAGTTGTTCAGAATCTATAATTTGCCTCGTTGAATAAACAAACTTCGTGTAATATTGCGAACTATTTCGTTGCAAATATGTGTGAAATTCGCTTGTAACAGTCTTGAATACAAAATGGGGTGAACAAAGTTCTTTCGGTATTCATTAATTTACTTGATGCAGTAATTCACTTGTTTAACTTGAGTAATTTTAGCCCGCGCTTTGTCTTTGTCTATTCAAAATAAACTTACCGACCGCAACGATCATATATTATTTAAAAGTCGCACCCCAAATAAAAGTAATTGGTTAACCCTGCTGTAATATGTCTGTAGGTGTCGGATCCGGCCACCCAGCCGAGAACCTACCGGCCCCCGGTGGGTTGTCGAGGCGGGGGGCTCAGTAGCCGTGGCTATCATGCAGGTCATCCACAAGCCACGGTGAAGCGAAGAGGAACCCGAGAAGGGGCCGCTCGTCAGGGCCAAAGTTATGCCGACGACGTAGCGGCCGGCGAAATCACAACTTAAGCGGGCCGCGATCTCATTTATCGTGGTTGAGGGTTGGAAACCGCAGCGGGAGAGGATTGCCGGTATTACGGAGCTCCGCTCTCCCTATCCACCGTGGCCTGCACGGGGTCGCCACCGTCTGATGGTGGACGGGGTGGGCCGCAGGGGAGGAGGAGTGTCGGCATAGCGTTGGCCGCTCTCCCTATCCCCTGCGGCCGAAAAGTGGTAGGTGGCGGGGCCACTGTCCTGACTCGTCACGCACCAAAGGTGCACGGGCAGGCAAGAATACACGGGATCGTCTGGCGCCCATGTGCTGGTTTGGTCCCTGGGGTGGTCACGGCGTACAGTGTATTCTGGTGCGCCGGTTAGGGGAGGTACTGCCCAGAGGAGGGTCTGAAGACGGACAGCTCTGGAGTAGCGACCGCGAACCGGAAGATGTTGCGTTGGAAGGACTCCTACCAGGTGGACCGATGACCTGGCGAAGGTTGCGAGGATCCGCTGGAAGCGGGACGCACGGGACCGGTCAATGTGGTGACGCTTGGGAGAGACCTATGTCCAGCAGTGGACGTCTATCGGCTGATATGATGATGATGATTCAATGTAGTTTAGGCTTTTAATTTGGGTCTAGTAGTCAGTATTTATGGCCGAATTATTTGCAGGCACTTTAACAACGTTTTCTACGAGTAAACATATAGAAACATAGTCATAGTACTTATTTATAGTTTTTTTTTTTTTGACAATCGTTCTCGCAGAATGTCACAATATATTGACTAGTCATTACGCTCGAAGAATTGTGAAACTTCAGTGGCATTGGGCAGGGCACATTGCTCGCGGAACGGGTGGCTGATGGGGCCGAAAAGTTCTGGAATGACGACCGCGAACCGGAAGACGTTGCGTTGGAAGGCCTCCCACCAGGTGATCTGGTTAAGGTTGCAAGAAGGCGCTTGATGCAAGACGCACGGGATCGGTCAATATAGAGGCCTATGTCCAGGAGTGCACGTCTTTCGGCTGAAATGATGATGGCTCTAGAGTCTAGAAAAAGCGACATTCTATCAGCAACATTCTATCAGCGATGGTGATTTTGAAAAGCCAAAATGTAAGATTACGTGAATTTTCGATAGAGCTTGGCCATCCTATACTTCATGGACTTTTTACCAATTCTAGTGAGGCGCTTTCGTTACTAGTATAGTTATGGACAAAGTGACATTCAATCTGTACATATAATTAAGTTGTAACTCAGCGATGTCTGTGTTTTGAAGATATTTAAGAAAATTTTATACGGAGTGTCTTTATATCAGCAAAAGTTAAATTTTTGTTTGTCTATCACGGAGGATGTTTAAACGCGGTTGGCGCAAACCCTACTGCACGAAATTAGATGCAGTATTTACAGTTGTATCGTTGCTGGTCTAACTTAAAATCTGGTACATGTTTCATCTTGATACGCCACCTTGAAGTTGAGTAATCTATAGAAGAGTGTTTTTCTTGACTGGGCCAGTACGGGGAAATCGTAATCATTGGAGATGACAGGCAGCTGTCTTAGGAACCTTAGGTGCTTTTTTGTTGAAAAAGTTTTGTCATAGTCAAATTTTTGGTCAAGCGTCATAGCCAGAAGATTTTTAGAAGCAGGCTTAAGTGGTGTCAGAACCACCAAGACCAGATTAAGATGGACATAATAGCATCATACAGAACCACTAAAAATTTTCCTCAGTTCTGGAAGGCAACCAATAAG
The DNA here is from genome assembly GCA_947562075.1 of Orthosia gracilis. Classification (NCBI taxonomy): domain Eukaryota; kingdom Metazoa; phylum Arthropoda; class Insecta; order Lepidoptera; family Noctuidae; genus Orthosia; species Orthosia gracilis. The sequence goes on from OX387275.1 coordinate 23,409,193, forward strand.
CTGGGAACTGGACCGGGTCGCCCCGTGAGCGTGGGGTACTACATTCTAGTTCGCCTGAGGACATAGTTAACATGTTCAGGGAACGTTTTATGGTGTCATCTCAGTTAGGGCCGGCTAAAGGGGGAATCGTTGAGGAGATTAGTCGTAACTATGAACCAATTCGTTTCACGGCTAAGGAGGTAAGGAGACAAATCCTAAGTATGGTCGGTGGTAAGTCTCCTGGTCACGACGGTCTCAGCATCGAGCACCTCAAATACGCTGGGGTTCATCTGCTTAGAGTGCTGGCGACGTTTTTCTCGCTTTGCGTGAGTCACTCGTACCTACCATACGATATGTTGCGAACGGTAGTGGTACCCATAGTTAAAAATAAGACTGGGGATATGTCGGATAAGGTGAACTACAGACCAATATCCTTGGCCACTGTTATTGCTAAAGTGTTGGACGGTCTGCTTGATAGACATCTGGATAACTATATCGCGTTGCACGACGCTCAGTTCGGGTTTCGGCCTGGACTTTCCACAGAGAGTGCTATTCTATGTCTAAAGCAGACCGTCCAATACTATAAGGATAGAAATACTCCGGTATATGCTTGCTTCCTTGATCTCTCGAAGGCCTTCGACCTGGTGTCGTATGATGTCCTTTGGGAGAAGGTCAGGGAAGCGGGCGTACCACCGGAGTTGACGGGCCTGTTTCAATACTGGTACTCGAATCAATGTAATCAGGTTCGTTGGGGTAGTACTCTCTCTGAACCGTACAGGTTGGAGTGTGGAGTTAGGCAGGGGGGTTTAACCTCACCTAGGCTCTTCAACCTGTACGTGAATGAGTTGATCGTTCTGATGACATGGTGCTGCTGGGCCCAACGGCTGGCTCAATCAGAGATGTTATGTGTTTGCGAGAGGTATGCTGCGACTCACGGTTTGCAGTACAATATTAAAAAGAGTGAGTACTTGATCTTTAAGGTCCCTGGGAAAGGGGTACGGTATGAGCCCATAATTTGTTTAAATGGGAACCCTCTAAGTAGGGTTACCCAATTTAAATACCTAGGCCATTATTTGACTGTGGACCTCAAAGATCAAGTAGACATTGAACGCGAACGCAGGGCGCTAGCAGTTAGATGCAACATGTTGGCTCACAGATTTGCTCGTTGTAGTAATGAGGTCAAAATCACTTTGTTCAAAGCTTTTTGTCAATCGTTCTACACGGGCGGTCTGTGGGTTAACTGTACGCGGAAGGCTCTAGACGCCCTGCGGGTGCAATATAATAATGGTTTTCGGGTGCTGTTAGGGTTACCTAGGTACTGCAGTGCGTCGGGCATGTTCGCTTGGGCGAGGGTGGATGACTTTCATGCCATCATGAGGAAGAAGGCAGCCTCGTTGCTAGGTAGAACTAGGACCAGCGCTAACAGCATCCTACAAACCATGGCCGGCAAGTACGATGCGCCCGCGCTTAGGCACTGGTTAGCATTGCTTGTGCGGCAGTAATATATAGTTTTTAAGTGTTACTAAACCTTAGTAGATAAGTTATTACTAACCATTGGACCTTTGTTGTCATTAAATAAATTAAATTATTATTATTATACGTACGTACAACAGAATTTGTTTGTTTCACTGCAGAACAAAAAGCATTATATAGAGGAGGAAATACACAAGGGCGATTTCACATCATTAACTTCTTTGGTTTCAGACGATTAAGTCCATTTACTCAGTGTTTTTACTTTAACTGAGTAGTAAATATCGCTTTGGCTTGGTCGGCATTAACGTAACATATTATGATCGAAAGCAGTTGGGTATACTACTCAAGAAAAATCTTAATTGGCTCGTTACTCTAGCGGTTGCAAGCATGACATCTAATACAAACTTTTTTTTTTGTTTGGATAAATGCGCATGCATACTGCACTAACACGGGGAGATAGTGCAGTTATGTGAGACTCCAACCCACTAAAATTTGTCCTACTGTGCCGCTTGTGGCGGGAACACGGGCTCGGGTTAGCACTCACCGCGAACCCGCCGCGCCTGTCGGTCACTGGACCCTCCTATGGAGAGTACCCCCCATCACCAGCGCACTGTACGGCGTGACCACCCCAGGGACCAGGCTCACCCTCGTTAAGATGGGATTTAGCATTACTGGTGAAATATGTGTGTACTTTACACCTCTGAGCTCTTCTCCGGGATATACAACTGTAATATCTGTTAGTCCTTTTACTGAAGCTTAATCTGTTCTCCTAGCTATGTATGTATACCCAAAGTAACAATTACGGCCAACGATTTACCGATTTCAGCAGTAGCTAAAACAAAGAAACGTTCAAGATAGTGATTACATTTCATTTGATGGCCTCTGTAATGGAACCAAATGGACGGGAATGGACTCAAATGGATGCCAATGGACGGGAATGGGCGGGAATGGTCCAGTGCGAGTTATAGAAACATTCAAAACGGACATTAGGAGCATCGTTGCGTTCTTAAGTAGATGAGGATTCTTATGTACTCACAAACCTTAGACTGGTCAATTTTGGTTGTGATAGAAAAATTTTTACCTAGCTATTTTCAACTACAGATATTGGGTTCAAATGCCAGTTAAACCGGATGCAATCGAGTACCTACCAATATTTTTCATCGATCAATGGCCTAAGTTTTTGGGCTATAAAGATCAGGTAACCTTTACAACCCAGTAACTTAATAACATGATATCCCTTGGCAAGACTGGTGTCAGATGTTATGGTTTCTGACTACCGTAGCGACCGTCATAGACCTTCAAATGAGAGCCGGGGCATAAAGTCCGCCTCTGTACGTTTGTGTGCATGAAGTATTAGTAAATTAATAATAAATAAACCACCTAAAGTGCTTTTCGTGGCACGGAAGGGTCTCATTATGTATTGTATGGCAACCCATCCATAGACCGACTATTGCAAGCCTATCTACAATAAAAAATACAATATTAAAAAAAAATGCTTTAATCTTGGAATGGAGTATTGGTTGTTCTTCTTGAGTCAAAAGTGTATTAGTAATCTATCTTTAAGCTGAGCCATAACCATTTTGCGAGACTGTGACGCGTGCTTTGTATTTAAGTTTTCCATTTTATGTTTTTTTTTGGTATGCGTCGTACCTGCCGCAAATATACGTTTTTGTTTTCCTTTGTATCCTAACTTATATTATAAATGCGAAAGTAACTCTGTCTATCTGTATGTCACCTTGTCATTTTTAATCCGCTAACTGATTTAGATGAAATTTGATATGGAGATAGATTGAGACCCTGGAAAGGACATAGTACAATTTTAATCCTGACGGGGCGAACACGGCGTATGAGATAGGCTTGTGTTACGAATTTTATTTATATTTTTGCTCCCAAACTGTGATAAATGTGTGACTCAAGCCTATCATAACAGGCCGTGCTCTCCGGTCTGGCAATGGCATTTAACTCTTTAGCTATTTTGAGACCAGTAGGCAGAGTCCAACTGCTAAGTAGTATTTACAAAAGCCAAACGCTTAGCGTAGTACTTATCGGTACTTATTGTCAATTTTAAAGCTTGTAGTGTCGAAAGGAATAATGTTGAACTGTCGACCACATCATCGCTTACCATCAGGTGAGATAGTGGTCAAGCGCAAGCCTATAATCAATAAAAATAAAAAACAATGAACAACTCTGTTATATTCCTGACACAAGTAAACCTTTTTCCCACTAAAAACGAAACACAAATAGTACACAAAAAAGCCCGTAACATCGCAGTATTTTTACCAATCAACAAAAAGCTGAAAGATTTTTTTATTTTATTTACGCTAAGCGGAGTCGTAGGCCTTCAATGGCCGAGTTCAACATTTAAGACCTCCGGCTGGCTTAATGTAAATAAATAATAACAATTTGTTGGACTTGCGTAGAGTACGTCAGAACTGTGATTGTCAGGGGTCGACCATTTAATGTACTGATGAAAAATAAAAAGAGAAAAGAGTATTGTTTTTAAGAGCGAGGGCGGTTGATTTTTTTGTTTCTTGTTTGGAGAAATGAATTCTGTATTTTTAAGGGATTTTCGCATTCTAATCTCAAACTCATCCGTCAAAAACACTTCTTGTTTTTCTACTTTTTTACAAGTTTTTAACATTTATTGTCGACGGGCATCTCGTTTACAATCAATGTCGAAAACCCATACGTGACACTGGTAGAATAGTCTGAAGTCAGAATCAGCTCATTTTGCAAAAAAATAAGTGTCATATTGAATAACTTTATTTTACGTGTCTTGTATTTGATCGTTTTTAAAAACTTATATGAACCTTTTGTTTATCCTGATGAAATACTCATACATAAGTACAAATAAAGGTAGGAGTCCCACATAACTGCGCTATCTCCGCGTGATAGCGCAGTTATGTGGGACTCCTACCTTTATTTAGGAAGCCTACTTTTATTTCAAAATAAAAATCTATTTAAAATAAACAATAAACAAACCAACCATATTTCCACCTCATCAAACTCAATTAAACTAATATCAAAACAGCGAAGTTTCAGAAACAAAAATAGACGTACCCACAAAGCCCTTAGTCCTGCTTACATAGTTTCACCACGAAAACATACATCAAAGTCTGATTATAACTCACACACACATAATTATTATGTACATAAAAGCACCGAGAGGGTCCCTTGGCCCTTGAATAAATTACTACCAATGTTTGGGACCAACGTTTTGTCAATGTAATAATGTAAATAGGGGCCCGTGAAATGTTTTAACCGTATTTGTAATGGGTAATGAAATATAGGTATAACGCAGGGTGTGCTAGTTCATGATAAGTGGCGAAATATTATGATGGTTCTGTATAAGTTGATGGAGGGATGTGGATTACTGTGGCAGCACTTATTTTTGAATAACGTAAAGGTAGGTATGTTTTGTCGTGGTCGTGGTCTTTCGGGACCGGAACCGCGGTCCCGGATTCCACCTATAGATACAATATTATTTATGAGTAGTATTAACGATACAATATTTCTTTTACTTCAAAAATGTTAGCCTTAGCTATTAGAATTAAACCTAAAAAAACTAATAAGAAAATACTCATTACGAAATGTAATCACACATCAGTCTCATCAGTGTTTTAATCAAATAAAAAATTTGGTAATTTATTAGATTTATTATAAATTCCAGACAATGATCAATAATATATGAGCCGTCCATGTAACAATTCCTGCAATTTCAGTAAGATCTTCTATTTAAACTGTCTGAAGATCTTTTGGAAATATTGTTCGAGTTTTTAAGTTTTTCAGTAAAAGTGACTGTCTTGTCTAATGCCCTCCAAAAATTGCACTATATTTGATTTTGGCTTCAAATAGTTTTTTACGTGGTTATGCCACGCTTCGACAATATTGTTTGTTTTGTGGTTTTCATCATAAATACACCATAATGTTGAATAAATATCATTTTCTATCCATGTGTTGACAAAATAATCGTTTAAGATGTTATTTCGCTGGTCTTCGGACATTCTTCCATAGTGTAAAGCCAACCCTCACTGATCAAATCCGAATCTGATCAAATACTCCTTCCTATCTTATGTCAAAATTTCGATATCTATGTTCTTCACATGCTCTGCGTTCTTCCAATAATCTCCTCTTGCTTTGTCTTTCTCATACTGCTGATTTTGTTCACTCTTCCTTCAATATTCAGTCCATTCTGCTCTGGAACGCGCTTCCTCCCGAGATCAGGACGGCTACAAGTCGGTTTGCATTCAAGCGGAAATTGCGGATTTATTTTCAACTCAACTAAGGAGAGTCATCTCACCTTCTTCTTTCCTGTTACTTCATAAATATATATATTTATATAAGTATATATTATATTCAATATATATGTATGTACCTATCTTAGTATGTTAATAACAACTTTTTTTAAATGGTTTAAGCAATGCACATGCCATGTTATCTCTTCACCACCCATGGTTGACTGGTAGAGAATGCCTAAGGCATTAAGTCCGCCTTTGTACGTTTTTTGCATGAAGTCTAAATCAATAAATAAATAAATAAATCAAATGTTGCGCAGGTGGGCAAGTGCTGAACACAACTTCACAAGTATTTTTCAAGTTTAGATTTGGCTGTACCCAACTGTTTTTCTTTTCGCCATAAACATCTTGCAAAATGGAAATAGCAACCAAGAATGGGATGCCTTAGATACCTTCACACCTGGGATAATCATTCGAAGTGCTAATATAGCGGCTATTTCAAAATCGAAATTGATTAAAGAAAAACGAATCGCATATGTTGCACGGGGTTTGTCAGATAAAAGAGTATATCGGGACCACATTAACAAAAGAATTGTTGCCGTCAATATCTGCAGTGTTGATCAAAATATTAAATCAGCTCAGGGGAGGCACCTTTTCAGTCTCCCCAGGGATGTGCCCTAACAGGCATTGCACAGAGGGAATTCCAAGGTGGTCTGTTGAGAGGTTACGGAGTCCCTTCTACTTGCTGATAGTGATCACCAGGATGGTCTTTTCTCCAAAAGTCCAGGCAACTTTTGAAGATATTCCCGCGACAACAAAAAAAAAATACAGGCAAGTTTTGTAGTCAATCCTGATCGGAATGGTCCATGAAAAGACATGGTCAAACGCGAAAATTACTCCAGAGGCAAGTCTATACAAGTAATATTATATCAACGAAACCTTCACAATAGCGATTGGTAAAAGTTGGGAAATACGAGTATATATGAGATTGCCAAGCGCTATCGAAATGACACGTAATCAATCTCTTATATTTTGGCATTTTGACAATAATAGCCATCGCTGTTAAAATGTAACTTTGTCTACAGCCTCTGTTTATATTGAATATTTAGAATACGCAACACAAGAGCTAAGAAACTCATTATTATGACAGTTTAACGTTTAAGCAAACGAACCCTAAACGAAGCTAGAAATCTAATCCTTTCCAAACAAACCAGCAGCGATTGAAAATTAAATTCTGTCCAAAATACCTTCCATAGAATTTCATCCCAAAGCAAGTCTAAAAATAAACCGAAAAGCGTTCACGAAAACAAAATAACGTCACGCCAATCCTAATTCGGAAAGGTCCAAGGTCTAATTCACCTACATCTTGTATACTAGGGACCTTAGACACTTTATTTAAGCAGCGCTTACAAAATCCACTCTAATATCCATAGGCCAAAACCTCTTATCCTCCTAAGGGTGTGTTTCCATAAGAAATGTGCGAGGTAGCTTGGCGTTGCGTAAGCAAAATATCCATCAATGAGATCACTTCATTTTCCTAACATGGCTTAGCAACTCTATTAAAAAAGAGCTAGCGAAGCTGGATATTAGTAGTGCTACTTTGTACTCACTTTGTGTTCACTTTGTGCTCACTTTTGTGCTCACTTTTGTGCTCACTTCATTCTCACTTCATCTAAGTTATCTCGATGTGTTTTTTTTATAATCGGCCGGCTGTACAATGTACCTTCATTTAAAAAAGTGAAAGATGTGGGCGAGACTCGCGAGCGAGTAATGTGTGGCAGCATTAGTAGCGATCAGTCGAAAAGAGTACGCTACCACTCCACTACACACCGCTTCATATAAAAAAAAACTGCTTTAATTAAACCGTCACACATTTTCAAAGCACCGCTACTCATCCTCGCACCGCATAGCTACCTCGCACGTCTGGTGTTAAAGCACCCGAAAAGCCTCACGAAAATGGAAATTCTCTGTGTGTCCGGTTTCATTCTAGGCCGAAATTGAAGGAATTTTTGGATAGAAGGAAATGAAAATGGAGGCAGACGGAATTCGCGCTCACAATTTATTTGGACCTAGATTGTCTGCAACTGATGGTGAGGCGGTGAAATGGGTAGGACTGGAGCAAGTGGCAATAAATTATTGTGCTTTACGCACTTGAGAATGACCTTGGGTATTACATTTGGGATAAACTGGTAACATTATTGAAGATCCCTCTTCTTGTAATTGGGTTAGGACTGGATACTTATTCGGAGGATTTCATTGAGGATACATTGCTCTAGAAAAGAGAGCCAAGATAAAATGACATCATGTCCAAAAAAATATGGGATTGACAAGCGCTAGTTAAATGTCATGTGGTCATTCCCTATGTATTTTGAACTACTGATAATCTTTATCGCTACTAGACAATCACTTTTTCTAGAACTCAAAATGTCTACAGATACTGAATAATAACACCATAAACTCTAAATAAAGGGACAATAATAACGAGTGTCGTTCTAAAATTCTAATTTTTATTTTATCAATAATGTAAAGGTGGTAAATATGGGAACACTCAAATACTCCGAAATAATTTATTCCGAATTTCAATGTTCCGATTTTCATAATACCTAAGAATTATAATGTCTATCATTAAAAATCATGAAATTTATTTAACCGAATGTCGTAATGCGTTTTGTTAGTTTTCCGATTTTCATACGTTCGAAGAAACAAATGCTCGAAGGGTCTCGGTCCGAAAAACTTTATTCCGATTTTCAATACTTCGAATAAACTAAAAGTTAACATGTTGTGCTTCAAAATCTAGTGAACGAAACGAATCACTGCAAAACCGACTTCACGCAGTCTTGTCTGTCATATCCTAGAGTGTAATTTAAACCCGCGTAGGCGTGGAGTTCCCCCGGGTTCGCTGGCGCCCGCGGCTTTAAGGGACCCTTACCACCTACCAATTTTTTTTCTATGGTCATCTTTCCGCGGAAAATCTTAACACCACCATTTAGAAAATGACGCGAAATGCACAATGCTATCTATCGAACATGAAGTTAAACAGTCCGTTTATCTGAATTGCGTGCGTTGTGATATTTTACTTCTTGAACACTTTAAATGCATCTAACCCTTGATACACTGAACCAATTGCGATGAAACAAAAACTAAGTAATACCTCAAGTTACGCACAATTTGTATTTATCTACTTTGGTATCGTGCATTTTACGTGATGCGTGCACAAATAAACAGACAAAAAATCCAAAAATGCTGGAAATGGGTTCTGTTTGTTCTCCCAACGTCTTATAATTCGATGGAGCCGGCTGCACGCACGAAAAAACATGACTCATGCGGCGTTACCTCGCTCTGAGGCGTTCCATTTAAGGCTTGAAGTGCAAGCGAGAGCGCGGAACGAGCGACAAAGAGGCACAATCAGCCTCCGCGTTCGGCAGCGTTCGACATCTGTCTCTCTCCTACTTGAGTGAGCGATGCGTCCGCGTGGACAGCTGCTATACAATAATACATTTACATGTTTTCGTCAAGTATGAATTGCAGTGAAAAGTGAAATTTTCTTATAAAAAATGCAACCATTCCATCAGTATTTTCATATGACGTTGTCACGTTCATCTATCGTCAGTAAACCGACTTTACAGACAACCGATTTTTTTTTGAAATATTTTCGATGTACAAAAACGACTTTTCTACAGATTTATTATATGTATTGATGTATTGATATCGCTTTGTTTAGGTAGACCCTTTGATGCAATTTTATTGAATATACCACTAAACAGGCCATGGATTGGAAGCAAGACAAAGTGGCCGTCCCCGTCAAATCTGGTAATGCACCGTATTAGCAGAAGCGACGAGCATAGGAATGACGTGGAACGAGGTGAAACGTGAGTTTCAAAACCGGTTGCGATGGAAGACTGCTATGGATGCCATCTGTCTTTGCTAGGGGACATAGGATCTTACAGTTATAGGACTCTTTGGTAGTAGGTAAACCAAAATAGAGTAAATATTAAGATAAATATTATTGAGCGGTTTATTAACATATCATAATAGAGATTAGTTCTAGTCTAGTAGTTTCTAATCTGTAGAACTTATTTATTTACGAAGCAATGAATATGAAATAGAATACAAATCATGAACAGAATTATGATTGGACTTATCGACTACCTATCATAAAATTGATCCTGAATTCAGATAATCATATATCATATTTAATCTTAGAATTCGAAAGAAAACTGTCAACAGATATTACTTTCAGAACCTGCAAAAAACACTTACAGCATTGACAGATTATATAGATAATGATAAAAATAATTTGGCAGTTTGACATAAATCTGTTCCTACTATGAAGAAGAATTTTTTATTTATTTAAATAGCGTATTATTTGTCTGAATAGGGAATAATTCAATTAATCGGAGCACTTTTCTATAAGAGCGACAATAATGAATGAAATAACAGAAACAATGAAAACCGGCCAAGTGCGAGTCAGACTCGTGCACAAAGGGTTCCGTACCATTATTGTAAAAAATGCCAAAAAAAGAACACGTTTTTTGTATGGGAACCTCACTTAAATATTTATTTTATTCTGTTTTTAGAATGTGTTTTTATAGCGGCTACAGAAATATACGAGTATAATCTGTAAAAGTTTCAATTGTCTAGCTATTACGGTTTTTAAGATACAGCCTGGTGACAGAGAGACAGACGGATAGTGGAGTCTTTCAGTAATAAGGTCCCATTTTTACCCTATGGGTACGGAACCCTAAAAAAGCTTTTATTTGCGCCAGGCATGACGCACATAATTTAAAAAAATAACGACATTTGTCAACTAGTGACGCTTTATATTTTTTTATGTTTAATAGGATCGCGCTTAACCCCAATATTTATATGGTTGCCAATTATTAAATTCACGTTTATAATTAGACGATATACAATATAACGTAGCTAATGTATAGTTAAAAATTAAGAAAAAGAAAATGATATCGTTGTTTGGGAATTCGCTGGATGCGAGAAGCACAAGACCGGTCGATGTAGTGACACTTATTTTCAGCAATTCACGTCTTTCGGCTAAAATGATGTAAATAAATGAATCGTTGTATAATTTCAACATAGCATACAAAACTTCGGAAAAGTACTTCTCATTCCCAACTCATAACCACAGATTACCAATACTCCTTTATTTACAAACACTTTACTCCACAATAGTTTTCCGTCGCCCGCAGACGTGCTATTTCCTTCTTATTCCCACTGAAAGCTCAATACGCAACAATAACGCGGAAAATCCTTATTCTTGGGTTTTGCGGCTAAATAAAAAAACGCCGCCATCTTGCTTGTCCGTGACAATGGGCCATCGCAACGTTCCGTATTGTTGTTTACTTGGATTTTTAAGAGATGGATAAGACTTTGTGAACATTTTTTTTCATTAAATGATTACAAATTATTTTTTCTTCTTCTTCAAATCGTGTCATCAGCAAGAACCCTTCTTTATTTGTTTCTGCTGCTAGGTCGAACCGCCGCGGAGACCGGTCGAAAGCACAGCTCCGCGCTCAATTTCAGTGAGCGCGTGTAAGAAAAGGGCCACAACAGGGGCGGTACGACGTAAATTACTTAAAGGTCAGCGTTTAGCTTTGATATTCTTATGCAAAGCATACAGGACAATTAGTAATGAAGCCTTACCCGTACTTGCTGGCGTACTTCCGATCGACCTTGAAGTGTAGCGACGTGCTCCAATGTACTATTCCGTACGAGAGACCATGGACGCGGACTTTTTAACGCGGAGTGACCGTGAGAAAATCCCTAGATTATTTAAACCACATATTGTCGTCTTCAACTTTTGTCCGAATGGCAATGTAGGTGGGATAATTCCATCAAGCGTCGACATCTCCACCAATTCATTCCATCCGTTCGCGCGCGGCTGGCCAGGACGTGGCTGGAGGTGGATTCTGTGTTGCTGAATTTCCCTCAGAGCATGGTAAATTGAAAAGTAAATTATTTTCTTTTAAGCTCGTTGTCTCGTTTTTATGTCAGTGTTCTACATCTAACTGCGAATATTTACAATCTGCACATCATATCTTATGGGAGTGTGTTTTTTGGTAGAATTAACGCAATATTATCTTGAATAATGTACAGGCTGCATCAGAAGTTGTTTACTATACGGACCTTGTGGAAACTAGAACAAATTACCGTGCGTTCAAGCGTTTTTGCCATATCTATTATTGGAATCAAATATAACAGCTCACAATGTTAGGACACATTAATATTAATGCTATTTTTTATCCGTGGTGCTAGGCAACTGGACTTATCCCAGTTATGAACGACCCTTAATGTCTATTGGCCTTGTTTGTTCTGTCTCCAGCTTGATATGGAGGGAAGTTTGTATCTTTTTTCTACTCCTCCGTTATTCTTTGCTCAGTAATTTCGTTGTGAAGACAGTTAAATTCATTCTGCGGGACTTCGTCGAGCTTCATTGCCTCAGCGCGTTTCTGGTGGTTGCCACTGTTGATTCTGGCTTTCAGGAGTTGCATTGGTTTGGGAGTAGTACGGAGGGATTTTCCCAAAAAAAACAAAAGCCTTATGCATACCTGCGTTGCGTCTAACCAGCGCAACCATACTTTTATCTTGCAATACGTTACAGTATCATACGTCTAAGATAGTCTCTTTGAGGAATAAGTAATGGTGTTATATAAAAAATATGGACTAATATACTTAAAATGTGAAAACATGACTAAATGTTACTATTAATGAAACATCATTTTTAGTAGAGATCTTGTTTCACCTACAACAATCTGTACTGTTTAATGTACGTTTCATTGCATTACGTATAAAACACAATGCAAAGACATGGTTATATAGTATATTAACTAGCTTTCAAATCAAACAGCAGCGGATGCGATGCGACTCACTCGCGTCAATCATATGAGACGTCGTCGGCGATAACACGTCGACTCTGTCACGCGGTGTTCGAACGTTTGAAATTTACGCGAGGCAGTGAATTGAGTGTCAAGTTTTCAAACGAATGAGTAACATGGTCGGCTGTCACAAGTTCTTGTCATGAGGAACTTGGTATTGTAGAATGACAAAGGATTAGAATTTGAACTATAAAACTTTTATTTTGTGATTACGTTATTGTAATTATGCGAATTTTTGACAATAAAGTAAAATAAAAAAAAAATGTAGTTAGAGGCGTTAGAATTGAGTGTCATATTTTCAACAGAATGAGTAACAGATTATAACAAGTTGTGGTCATCGAAAACTAGGAATCATTAACTAACACTCTATAGGAATCTTACTTCTTATCTTACTTAATTATAAATGCGAAAGTTTGGATGTTTGGATGTTTTTTACTCAATCACACCAGAACGGATAATATTCCAAATTTCATCCAAATCTGCTGGATGAAATGTAGCACAGAAATAGATTATAGTCTAGAATAGTACATAGGCTCATCTCAGCATAAGCTTCTCTTTGGATAAGAAAATACTTCTCACGCGGATTAAGCCACTGGCAGGAGCCAGTTCTAAATAAGATTTTGAGCTACAGAGGCTGCTTAAGCACCGAGGATTCAGCTACCCACGTCTTCCTGGAATGCGAGTTTTTTTTTCTATATGTGTGATTTTTTTGAGTTTGCTTCTCAACGTGGACAAATCCTCGGAACTAGGGAAGTCGGTCTCCGAAGCCAGTAAAATTCCCAGGGAACTTCTGTATTTCTGCGCTGAGCTAGACTGGCTGTATTAGCCAGTACGCTAAACGGACTGAATTGGGGTCTATGTGAGGAAAATAGACTCCATATACTGCTGCTACTTAACTATAAAATTGTTATTATATCACTGGTTTATTGAATATTAGTATGTACTAAATTTTAAACTTTATTAGTTTTTAAACTGGTAAAGACATAATATTAAACTCAAGCAGTCATACTTTTTTTACCAATCCCCTTGCTTCAAGTTTTCCATTACTTCTGAAAAAACATACATAGTTGGAGCATAAAAATATTTTATCTCACAAATCAATTTATCAAACTTTCTTATCCAGTTTCAACATTCCTGCCTTGTCTCCATACAAGTGTTTTTACCAGTTTTTTTTATCTATACCGACAGAATTCTTTTATTTGGCGACTGGATCCCTCGTCTTTTTCTGACTGAACTTAGAGGCTTTGAGATAAGCTCGCTTTTACGCGATTGTTGTGCTATTTAAATCTCTACAATGGTCCAGAATGGAAGATTAAAATAATGCAGATGATGGCTCTTGCTTAGAGAGGTAGAAGGGTGTGAGGGAAAGAAAGATTCTTTGTCTGAATAATGATTTAGTTTGAAGTGATGTGTTTAGATGAAGAATAATGGAATCTAGAGAGTTGATCTGTTGAATCAAATTTTGGAGTAATTTTTGGTGTCGTCAGGACAGACTCGATAGCTTCATGGAAATTCCTTTGGAACCTAATTTAATAGATTGTCTGTTTATTTCCAAAACCAGTTTTTTGTAAAGATTATTTTGTACAAGATCTTAGTCATGCAGATTACGATAATTTCCAGGAATACACTAGGGATTTGGATCTTAGTCTTAGGTAAGGCAAATAACCAATACTTGAATGGCTATTGATATTTTATATAGTTTTCCACAAATTACTAGATTTTTAATAACTTGTGCTACGTTTTCATGCTACAACCTATAAAAGTACCTATTGCCTCTAAAGTAAGCGTTTCTTTCTTCGGTCAAAAATCTAAGTAGTACCCATTCATATTCTATTGGGCTATATAAAAGTACTTAATCAAAGTATTATCACATAGCTCAGATTGCTTTGTTAGCCCTGACCTTGCTTTTGAATAGCCTTTGAACGTCTAGTAGGACTATCATTGGCACTAAGACGGGAATAATTAAAATGAAGACTGATTTTATTTGGTACTGAAATTTTGACCGGTCCCGTGCGTCTCGCATCCGGCGGATACTCGCAACCTTAACCAGGTCCTCTGTCCACCTAGAGGGTGGCCTTCCAAAGCATTGTCTTCCGGTTCGCGGTCACCATACCTGAAATTTTCGGCCCCATTTGTCATCCGTTCTGTGAGCAATGTGCCCTGCCCACTTTTCCTTGGGCTAATAATAAAATATAAACTTGACCTAATGAAAATAAAATTTTGGAATAAAATCAACATCAATATAACCAACATGTTAAGCTAAATATTTCGTTTTATAGAATATCGTATCAACTAAATAATTCACTAAAAAAACACGAAAGATCTCTATTGTCTCGCGCTAAGAAAACTTTACGTGGTGATTCATAAAGGGGCGGAATCAAATATCCGGTGTTTGAGCGAGTAGAATGGAAAAATAACGTTATCTTTGTGCCTATGATCACGGAGTTAATTATGCGTGATAAAATATAGTACAGTTATTTCAGTTGGCTGATGTGTGAAGACAATAAGTTATTATTTTTATGACTCAAAAAAACTTATTTCCTATAAACGTGAAAGTTTGTGAGGATGGATAACGTGAATATTTATTGCTCAATCATGCATAAAAAATACATCAGAATAACACATAGGCTAAATATAATTTATATAGAAAAACTAATTCCGCGCGGGCGGAAACTCGAGCTCCAGCTATTATTTAAATAAAATCACTCCTGCGTTCTCCAATGACATAGTAATTGCAGTTTGTCAGGGTTTGCAGTGTAAAACCCAGATTTCACTTTGCTTTTGATAAATTTCTATTAGAAATTAACTCAATCCGAGAAATCAAATACTTTCCGTTTCGCAACTACACTTATCTAGAATTGCAAGACAAAACCACAATCTTACGATCAATAAGACTAGCAACAGAAAAAAATTACAATATCATGTTAGTTCTTCTTTGTAAATACAAAGTTATTTGCAAAGATGAACCTCCAGCCTCCTGCTTATTACCACAATAAATAATCTTAAGCGCGAAGTGAAGAGCCAATTTATGGCTGGTTTCCGAATTAAGAATGAAGAGTTAAGAACGTGTGAATCCCTACTTTACTGCCAAAATTTGACAGGTTTTAACTATATAAGTCCAGGTTTCTTCTAGATGTTTTTCTTCACTATTGCCACTGATGTCCAAGATAAACTTAGAAAGTATAAATGAATTTGAACAAGTCACATTGGTACTTGCTCGAATTTAAACCAACGACTTCAAGCATAAAATTCGAGGTCTTAGCCATCAGTGATTTTTACAAACTAATTGAGACAAAACAAAAAGAAATAGTAACGAATACTGAACGAGATTTCATTTCCGGGACTTGTACTTTAAAAAATGAAAAGTATCAGTCAAATACGAATCAAACCTTACTGGGTTCTGCTGCGGATGTTCTTGACGGATAGTTGATTTGTGTGATTAAGGCTTTAATTAAGAGAGGTATACTGAGTAGGTTAATTCGATGGATGGAGTTGAAACAATATCATGATCTTTCTTTTTATTCAAAAGTGTATTAGCCGTGTATTCCTTTTCTGAACAAAAAGTTTTATAGGACTAACTACATATTCCTGGCTGACTGAGTGACTCCCGTACTTTCATTTACGCAGGGGTCTTTTTCATCATGTCAGGGGACATTCCTCTTTACTGACACAATTTCATAAAAACCTTTTCCCAGTGTTGGAACTATTTTTATACATATTGTTCAAAAGACATTACCTAAGTTAGATTTAAAAAAAACTTTGTTCCGTTCATTTTTACATAGTACAATATTAAACCAATTGTACGAGTACATTACATAGAAACCCTTAAGTGCTAGGTATTTTCTTTCTAGACAAATTCTCTGGATCCCAAACTAGAATTCCCTGTGTTGTGTGGTCCAGTCTCTTCCCAAGTAGATAAGACAAATTTGTTTACATAGTAACAAAGATAAAACTTAATTAATCTGTTATGTAGATATTTTTAGTGTTGATAGGATTGCGCTTGAGAACTATCTTATCTGATGGTAAGTGATGATTTGGTCGAAGGTGTAGCACGCTTGCTTCCTAGAAGTAACCTATTCACTCTTGACTTAAATACCCCGAGATTGTAGCTATCGGGAAAAAGACTCCGGCAGGAAATGCCACTCCTTAACTGTTCGCATAATGAAAGTATTTTCAAAACGTTTAGTGCGTATGGGTGGGATGTCTACCATGTACCGTTGCCGCATCGCTGTACGTCTTGTAGTCTGACGATGAAACGGGCTTCACCGAATTTGATCATGCAATTCCATCGCACACTCCCTGAAAAGCAACCGATAAAAAACCGACGAGCCGGTAACTCGGCGACTATGTTCAAGGCTCTGGAGCTTTGACTCAACCAGTGCCTTATTGCCGATGAGACTCTTTGCCCATTTTTCAATCGACTCTAGTGCATCAAGCTGATATTTGGCAGTTCCGTCCCAGGGATGGGAACAGTTCTCCATGCAAGATCGAACTTGCGCTTGATACAACTTAAGCAGCTGTTCAGGCGTGAAGTACCGTCTCACCTTCGCAAGGATCCCCAACTTTTGGGGAGCCAGTTGAACTTTTTTGGTGAGTGTATGTGTATGAGTATATGTGGAGTGTGGAGTATGTAGGGGTGAGTGTTAGTATATAGGTGGGTACTTGCATGCTCAATTTATGTCCTAATTTTACGACTGTATATGCAAAAGTTCTTCTGTTTCGATATAGTTTAGAGGATGCTGCCATTTAAATATATTTTTTTAGACGTCTGTAAGTTAAGGTGATAATAGTTGTATCGTGAGAGTAGAATTTTGAATAGAGGTAGGGCCCTTCAACCTTCTTTGAGAAAAATCGAAATAACTGTACTGACCAAATACATGCGAGCAGCGGCCGGCAAAAGTTGTATGAAAATCCATATCTTTCGTGTTTAGCCGCCAAATAAGTTACATAGAAAACTCATATCTGTCGTGTAATTTAAAAATGGAACGATCTTTTACGCCGAAACATGGCAACCAAGGAGGTAACTTATCCAAAGTTTTATTTAAATTTCGAACTGGCTTGCAAATAGAAAGCTGTTTATTGAAAAAAAAAAGAAGAAAACTTTAACGTGGGAAAAATGATTGTTGTTCGTTGTTCGTCATCGATTTTGAAAAGTAATTGTGGTTGACAAAATTAGTTCTAGGTACTAATTAGTTTTAATAGCCGCGCATTATTTGAGAAAAGTACTATACAAGCCTTGGGCTACTAACTAGGCATTGATGGGCTTACTGTACGTTCATACATCAATGCCTCTTTTGCTGGCTGCTGCAGTAATGTACTATTATTATTACAACAACAAAAATAAGCTAGCAATTTTTTTTCTACATGTTGATAAATAACTTTTTTTATGAATCTTAGAAAACCGTCATCCTCTTAAACAACATTCTTATCATGAGACGTCTATAGGTCAACTTCCTAAATGGGAGTTCAGCAAACCGCTTACGGATCCCTTCGGATTTATTATCTCTTGAACAAAAGGGTGTATCAGGAAATCGTTTGCTAAATCAAAAGCCATTTATTAACTAGCGGAAGTTTTTAATGGAGGAAAAAGATAATTATCGTTTTATGGGAAGTACATTTTTTATTGTTTTCCTATGGAATGAATAAGTTTTAAGAGTAAATGAATTTTAAATAGGTATTTCTTTCTTGCGATTTCGATAATTATTATTTAGTTTGTGTTTTAAAAAATACGTCTAAATAATTTAAGACATAGAATTTTTTTTTTTTTAAAAAAAGATACATTTCTCTGACTGAAACAGATAAAAAAATATTAAAGCATAAAAAAAGGTCTTCTAATATTTCACAAACAACGAAATCAAAAACATTAATTTTATAACACAAATTTTGGATGATATCTTTTCTATCTTGAAAGTATGCCTGAAAAACTACTAAAACTATTTCTAATGCAACCAAACACAACCTTCTGTGATATGAAATAATATCAGTCCTCTACGCCGTAGCCCCCAGCTACGATTGCTACGCCGTAGCTTCGTAGTCTCGTACCGCGTAACCAAGCTCAGTGGAACGATTGGACTCGTTCCTTTGATTGAACAATCGATGCTATGTGCCGTGAAAATTGTTGTTTTCTCTTTGTAACGTTAAAGGGAGTATGGGTTTTTATTTTTCTTGAACACTTTTCTTGTTCCTTGTTAAAAGAGGTTTTTATTTTGTGGCTGACATTAGTTTCATATTGGTTGACTTGATTGAGTTGTGATTCCTCAAAATGAACAAAAAATACAACTTCAATAAACAATGTTAAAGCAACATCTTTTCCAGCATTATATTATTGTTAAAAGAAGAGTTAAAAAAGTATATCGGTTTTATTTTTCGCTTGAATTTTTTATAACTAAATCTTCTGGTGTAACGAAACACAACAGTATCAAAACGCTGTACTCACAAATAAATTGGTAACCAAAACAATACTATCCCTTACTATTTTACTTATATAAAGGCAAATTACTTCCATACGCCCTCAATAAACATAATTAAATATTCACCAACAAACTTTTATAGGAACTAACAAACAACCGAAACAAGGGCCTCGTGTAGGTAAAATTAGATTATGTAGCCGCTTCGAAAGTCGTAGCTTCGTAGCTCGCTGCTACGAGCTCTTTTCTAGTACGAGAGCTGCCGACCAACATTTTTTAATCGTATACGGCCTAAACCTATCAAATCGACTGATTCGATTACGCGAGTACACGGCAAAAATTATTACGAACCGTTATTGGAAATCAGTTTATGTAGTAATTTTCAGTTTTCTAACGCTAAAAGTCGGGAAAATGCAGGGCAGCTTTTTTATATATTTTCAAACTTTTCAAAAAGCAATTACATTTTAAATATTCGTTTATAACGGTTTGTGTTTTTTTCTTGTTTGTTTGTTGTTTTTCTTTCTTAATTGCCTCGGCCATATCTCTGCATACCATAAAGTCGACGAGTACAAAAATTCTAAGGTATTAAATCCACCTTTCTAAGGTGATTTTACTTCTCCATAAACCTTTTTTACAACTTTTTTTTTCACCGGTCTCTCCGTCTACACGATAGTCGTAGCCGCTACTAATCCGAGCGTAGCAAAAGCCTAATTAGATTGAGCGTCTATGAAACTGAGATCAGAGGAAATCTGACGAATAAAGTCAACAGTCGATGTAGCTCAACTTTGTTATTTCCATGTATTCTGTCCTTTGTAAGTGATTTGTTCTCGTTTTTGTGTACTGAGTGTTACAATTTTTTCTTGGAATAAAGAAGCGACTTGTATTCTGAATAAGATTTGTTAATTATAGGTGTATTTTGGAAGGTTCGTTTAAAAATGTCAAATAGAGGCTGAAAAATATGATTTATACAGCTTCAACCTAGGAGTCTTTAAGTCAATAGTAAATAGATTATTTCTAGGCAAGCGTGTTTCTCTTTCGGCCACATCATTGCTTACCATCAGGTGAGATAGTGGTCAAGCGTGAGCATACACAAAAGAATAAAAAATCTTTGCTATTATCATATTATATACTGCTATAAAAATGATGGATAAAAAGAGATGCATATAGCAGAGATGAGAATGTTGCGATGGATGCACGGTGTGATGAGATTGGATCAAGTGAGAAATGAATTTATTAGTGGAAGTTTGAAAGTGGCGCCAGTCACACAAAAGTTGAAAATAATCTGTTTGTCCATGTATGGTCATGTGATGAGGAGAGATGAAACTCATGTTACTAAAAGAGTTATGAACATAAATGTTTGACTCCCTTGTATTTTATATCACTCCTCACACAGTCGATCCATCTTTTCTTTCGCCTTCCCCTCCCTCTCTGGATGCATGGAGAGGGAGGGGAAGGCGAAAGAAAAGATGGATCGACTGTGTGAGAAGTGATATAAAATACAAGGGAGTCAGTGATACTGGACCCCAAGTAACATGGTATAAGGGAAGGAAGATGATGATTATCATAGTATACAGGCTAAAATTTGAACTGTTGTTTTCCCTAAATACTACTTTCTACTTACTAAAATTTAAGTAGAAAGTAGTATTTTGACTCTTTGATTTCCCTGTTAAGGCAAACCTGTAAATGGGGATGTGAACGCAAAGCTGAGTGCAGATGTCGCTGGCGGTGCAATGGCTGCTGTGAAATCATTTTGCTTTGTTTACATCACGTATTTTTGTTATTTTTTGTATTTAGACCGGTCTCTCATCATTATTGATAATATTAATTGTCCCTGGAAGCTTAGGGAATTGAAAGACGATTTAAAGAAATGAAGAACAAGAATAACTGGAAAGAAAACAGATTTGATTGAGAGGCAGACCTTTATATAATAAAATATTTTTCATTGGTGATATGTTCTAGATTTCGCTATTTTTTTAGTTGTAACGATTTATTTCTTACTCGACTCATGGTAGAAAAATATACAAAAAAATGAGAGACCATTAGTTTAATGTCTTGGTATTCTTTACGTTTTAGGTTAGAAGTTTAATTTTACTTTAAGCAATCAAGGCCCTCAAGCTTCTTAAGGAAAAGCAAATGACATTCCTGCTATAGAACTTTATCAGTACGTTAATAATTCCACTATATCGCAGAAGATTACCTAGCAACATAATCAGAGTTACTTTGACAGGTACATAACATAACTTATGAATATGTATAGCCTTTTCCCAGTTTTTCTTAGCGTTGTATCTTTGGGCAACAAATGAACACCGGGGTTGGTACATCCTGGTACAGCACACAGAGGCATATTTCGAGAAAATTAAAACTTGATAAGTTACAAAATGTATGGATTTGACAGCTTCCAATAGCCGTAGCGACGATGCGCTACCTATGGTAATAAAATGGCAGTTCACATTCCCATTGGGTGACTTTAAGGTATATTTTAATTTACTCCGTACAATGTTTGAATCTGCTCTATAGTTTTACTAAATTTAATCATAATGGCAGTGCATTTACACTGAGTTTCAAACTAAAAAGGTGGTTCAGATAGACAAATTTAAATAGATCAGTTTTTTATTTTTAAAATGGCCAGTAAATTAAAAGGTTTCAATTTGATTTGATTTTGTTATTTTTCAAAGTTTTATGGAATTTTAAACTCTGTTTTAATTGATGAAAATTCAGTTTTGTATGAAGTAGTAATAAGCTCAGTACCACAGCTTCAAAAGTTAAAGGTATTATGAATGTGTGTTGAAAATAAAAAAAAGAATTGAAAAACTGACGAAAGTATAAACGTCTCGACTGTACTTAAATCTTTATTCCCACGAAAAAAATAAAAAAGCCACACCTTTTCCCGAAACTTACTAAACGTTAAACACACTACACTAAACCCATCTTTCCTTTAAACGAAAAAAATGAAAAGACTTTGATAAAGAACAAAATGATTATATGTTCAAACAATACTAAGTATAGAGTTCTGTCTCTAGGAAAATTTATACTCAAAAGTAAATGTTTTTAGAATTGGTAAAATAGAATGGTCCTACCATTTATGAACGTTTTGTATTAGAGTGTAATTTATGGCAGGGTTTAAGAAATTTTAAAACTACAGAAAATAACACTATCTAAACATCTAGCGAACAGATGTTTATCAATATTTGTAAGGTTAAGTATTTTTTGTGAAGATAGTAAATATTTTATGAATAAGCATTTGTATGGTAATTGTAGTCGTATAGTTACCGTACTTTTTCAGATATTGTTGTAATAAGCGAGTAATTAAGCTGGGTTGAAGGATCCAGGTAACGAAGAGATGTCTCGTTGTAAGATGTGTCGTAAACTAGAATTGATTTAAGACCTCTGTAACATCAATAAAGATTTTATACATTATTATTAATTCCTTGCCTTTTGATTCATTTTTCTATATCTTAACATTCCGATACTGAATGTAAGTAACGGTATTCAGAAGGGAAACCTTCCCTAGTTGTGGTCGGATATTTTTCCGATATTATTGTGTCGAAAATAATTGGGTACTTGGAAACTAAATTTAACTTTGTTTGGTATATTTTCTTGTAGTATTTTCGTTCTAGTTAGAAGTTGATGAAGTGATCGGTACAATTTAGCATGAACGACTTTTCAGCAATAAAAATTTTGGTTACACGAAATACAAAATACATTTTTAGTATTACGACACAAAACGAGAAAATATTTTATGATAAAAAACTTTTTACAAAAAAATACTACCGACTTCCAAATAAGAAAACTACAAAGAGAAAAATAACTTTATTTTTGGAAGTCGGTGTCTTTCGTAGGTACCATTTTTTTGCGTTACGGACACCGACTTCCAAAAATAAAGTTATTTTTCACTTTGTAGTTTTCATATTTGGAAGTCGGTAGTATTTTTTTGTAAAAAGTTTTTTATTTTTCACTTTTTAGCTGTACCTACCTAATAGGCAAGTTGTTTAGTAAGTTACCTTAACGCCAGAATAGATTAGCCGAATATCATGAAACTTGAACATAAAGGGTGAATGAGAGATCTGCGTACCTCTCAAGAGCATACTGGCGTGATGTTATGTTATGAAATGGTATAAACAATAAACAGACATGCGATTGCAGCAATCTCGAGAGATTTCCCGTTATTTATTGAAGAGTTCTGTTGTATATCTTCGAAGTTCTTCATTAGATCTTCACCAAATTAAAATGGGACCAATTTTGAAACATACTCGTTCAAACAAAAAAGAATTTTCAAAATCGGTCCACAATTGACGGAGATATCGGTGAATATACAAAAAAAAAAACATAGAATCTCCCCCTTTTTGGTAAGTCGTTTAAAAATAAATCTTTATTACTCTAAGTGAAATCAGCTAATGTACCTATATAGTTGTGATAACTTTGGAAATGCTTTGTTACCACTGTGAAAATTCGATGCTGTGCTCTGAGTCGGGTCTCAGTCTCTGTATTTGGAGGGATGAACGTGTCAAAGCCTACTTTAGAGCCAAATGTTTAATGCCAATGTAGACTTTCACAAATAACCTTAAATTTTTAATTCAAAAATCGGAGTTAAAATTAACCGGTTATCTACTTCTAACCATATGTGTAGTTAATCAATAATTAAACATCACTTACCAAAACAACATCTGTTTCCTATTATGACTTTTACACTGATTGAGAAAAATGATGAAAAAATTCGCTCATTTTCATCCCCCAAATCATGGAATATAAATAAGGACACCTACCGAAGCTCATAGGAAAGCCGTGATGACGTACACCCATAACCACCCCATACATAATCCCGAATACACCGATATCCCTTGAGACAACAGGAGTACTGTCGACAAAACTGCGAACTGACTGAAACGACTGTTGCAGGGAAGAAATACTTGAAGGGAAGATGTTAGGGTAGCTTACATGGCTGAAAGATTGGTTACTGGCTGAAGGATATAGACAAAGTTAAATCGGCTACTGCGATACTTGAATGTCACTTTGTATAATTTCAAAATGTATGTAGATTGTTGTTTCAGTCTATGCTTGTGAGATTTGTATTTAGTTTACCTAAAATTTAAAAGATATTCCAAGAACCCTTTGCCTAAACTTTCGGCGAATACAGACGAGATGTTATGTATGTCCAAGAAAAAAATACGGTTTTAGACAAAAACGAACCTATATCTTCAACGTTTATTGTGATTGCGTGTGTTATGAGTATAGGTCTTATTTGACGAAAACACTATGATAATAAAGAAGTTCGCTACCTGCACACTGATTTCTTTTGTTGACAGTACATGCTTACATAATCGTACTACTTGTTCTGAAGATGTTTTCACAGAAATTACTTTCAGCGGGCGATAATGTTGATTGAAATTCTGGTAAGTCTGCTGGGAATAGAGTGTAACATGATGTTTGTTTGTTTATTATAATAATGATAACAAGTTGGATAGTTAGAAAGTTAAAAATTTAAGTTTTATTGTTTTTCCTCTTGCGTGTAACTGCACAAACTACATTTTGAGATTAGTCCTTTCGGAAAGCTGGTCGCAGGTTTAAGAACCCAAAAAGCGTAGACTGTACTTTATCTATGGCTCAAGACTAACTAGTTTAATCACTTATTAGCAGTTCATAAAAATTATAAACAAAATTCCATTGGTTCATAAGTAAGAGCTAATCTGGTAACCAAAATACCCTTCACATAATAACTCAACTGGGCTCAAATGACCCGGAACTCCCACACTCCCACAACGCAGATCTGCGTGCGATATTATGCAAAGATGTATAATACTATTCATTTGTATGTAAATCCGCTCTGCGCCCTGCACGGTGCACGGTTGCATGACAAATTTCAGCTGTAACCGAATTTGACCGAAGCTAACTAAGTATTAGAATATTTATCACGTTTCGCGGTGTCGGAGAAATTTTCAGAAAATTGTGCCGAAATGCGACTTAGAAACTATAAATTTTATTAGTAGTTTTTTTTTTTTTTTTTAAGGCTTGTAAATTCTGACGCTATTTTCTCACGAAAGCCTTCACAAATAGTGATATTAAAGCCCCATTTACAAGATACAAGTTTATTTTTCAGACACGATATATTTGTAGCAACAAATTGCATCCTCTGAAGTTTCATATACTGAAGAGATTTTTTTTTTTTTTTTTAATAGGTTCGCGCTTGACCACTATCTCACCTGATGGTAAGCGATGATGTGGTCGACGGTGAAGCACGCGTGCCTAGAAGTAACCTAATCACTCTTGACTTAAAGACCCCTAGATTGTAGCTATCGGGAAACACAGACTCCGGCAGGGAATTCCACTCCTTAGCTGTACGCATAATAAAAGTGTCCCCAAAACGATACGTGTCCCCAGTTTTTATTTTTCCTTAAATATTTTTGCGGTCCTGTGCATTCAGCATCCTTCGGATGCCCGTAGCGTTAACCAGGTCATTGGTCTACCTAAAAGGAGGCCTATGGTGGCTACGGTTAGGGGAAGTCTATATCCAGCAGTGGACGTCGTTTGGCAGTTGCCTGATTTTCTGTATTCTTAACTATTAAGTATGTAGAGTTGAGTATACTCAAACTGTAATTGAGTGTACATTACAGGATAATGATATATGGTGTACCATTTTTTATATTATGTATATTTTTTATAATTCTTAAATACTCGTTGTTGATCTTTAAATAAGTAAATAGTTATAATTGCAATATTCATTTATAATTGTGATTTTTAATTTCGTAGACTAAACTGACAGCTGCCAATGACCTTATTTTCTTAAATGTTGCAAGCGCGGAGCATAGTGTTGTAGGTAAGGCTCAATCATACGTGATTCATAGAATCGATGTGACATGACTCATCAATTAAATGTTACCAATTGTTGTAGTAGTGTAGATAGATGTTTTATGAATATTATATTTAAATCTAATAGTATTAATACACATATTACATATTTTTTTATTGAAATAAATTAAAAATCAACAACAAAATAAACGCGATCGATATAATGAAGGCTGACATAAATGAAATGATATAAGGGCCGCTAGTTTCCTAACAAATGTATTTTTTTTTATTGTTAAATCTACTTCGATTTCCGATTAAATTTCGATCACGCTGGATACTATATTAACCGTTCTATGTTCGACTTCTTGTTGTTTGTTTGTTTTTTTTTGTGTATGTTTTCCGATATCGCCGTCAATTGTAGACCGATTTCGAAAATTCTTTTTTTGTTTGATAGAGTATTGGTCCCATTTTAATTCTGTGAAGATCTGATAAAGAACTTCGGAGATATACAACAGAACTCTTCAATAAATAACGGCAAATCTCTCGGAATTGCTGCAATCGCATTTCTGTTTATTGTTTATACCATTTCATAACATAACATCACGCCAGTACGCTCTAAAGGGGTACGCAGATGTGGTACACTCTGGTCCATAACGAAAAAAATTGGTACACTACCAAAGACACCGACTTCGAAAAGGAAAGTTATTTTTCACTTTGTAGTGTTTTTAGTTGGAAGTCGATAATATTTATTTTGTAAAAAAAGATTTTTTATTATGTAACGATAAAGTGGCAACCCCCCAAATTTCAATTTAGTCTACGAAATTAAAAATCAGAGATTAGGTATTGAAATAATTTCATTTATGGCAGTGTAGTCGAGATCATTCATCATGAAGTATTTATCAATTTTATAACGTTTAGACAATCCTTGATTCGTTTAACCTACTCGTAATTTCAAAGAACATTCGATTAAACCATCAATACCAAACGATTGAAAAAAATATCGAAACATTACCTAATTTCAGCCATAACATTACAATCCTAACCTATGTTCTCCCCCTCAATTCGATTCAAAGAACCACAATAGTACCAACACTAACACCTAGTCTGTTCAATTACTGTGAGAAAGTATAAAATTAAGGTAATTACCGGGCAATCGAGGCAATATAGCTCCCCTCTAAAATTACCGGGCAGAATAGATTCCCGCTAAAATTGCTTGTTGGCTGCTGTTACCACAGCACTATCAAATTTAACAAATAAAGTGGTTTGAGTGTCTCTTTATTGGGGTATAGTAATGTACACAGGCGTTTTTTTACATGTAATTGTCAGGAAAAGCCGTTATTGCATGGGTTCTTTCGGGCTAGATGTTAAACAAATCAACTTCTTTGCTTGTATGTATGGTCACAATGTAACTGATCACGATTGTGTTGGCGAATAACGTAAGCGACATTCCATTGAGCACGTAGTTTGATCTACAAGAACATTGGTTACTCTCACTGTATTTCTCCTTAAGTCGAATTTTATCACAAATTAACAACTCAATCCAAAACGCCATCTTCTGCCTCGATCTTCTGTCTGATCAACTCTGATCTCCTCTTGTTGGCGCCAAAAACTAGTGATTGGTGTTATGTCAAGTTGACATCTGTCAATGTCATTCGAAACCATAGCTCTCTTCAGAACGAAATCTTTAGAAGTACCGACATATATATATTTTTGGCGAAGAAGTGTGTGGTACGAATTATTTGATAGGAAATACTTGCTGTTTTGCAGGCCATGTATGTTGTACGATAAATGATCGCTGGGCAAAATAGACATCTGAATTTGTAACGAATGAAATAAAGCGACGTCATGAACCCTAGGCGAATATGGTACGACAAACTAAACTGCTTCATGACCGGTTGGGCCACAAAAGTAAAACGGCCGGGCGAACTGAAAAGAGTGGCGGGCGGCTCATCGGGACAGAATTGGCTGATAAAAAGTAAACTACAAATAAATAAAATTGAAGTGTCTGCATGTAATATCTCGAATGCAGGTGAATATATGTAAATATCCGCAATTTCTGTATGTTTGTTCCAGGTAATCTCCGAAACGTCTGGACCGATTTTGACTAGATTTTCATAGCTGACGTTATAGCTAACATATGCTACTTTTTATCCCAGATAAATTCACAGTTCCTGTGGGAAAATATAGAAGAAATACGAGTTTAAAACGGAAAAAGTCGCGGGCAAAAGCTAAGGTAGTGATAAAATTGTTGTTGTGAACTACTAAGAACTTTTTCTATCTTGCAAAAATTCTGTGACATTAAGCTACTAAACAAAATACAATTAATAGCAATATCAACTGGTTAACTTTTATTTGCTACCATA
The DNA here is from genome assembly GCA_947562075.1 of Orthosia gracilis. Classification (NCBI taxonomy): domain Eukaryota; kingdom Metazoa; phylum Arthropoda; class Insecta; order Lepidoptera; family Noctuidae; genus Orthosia; species Orthosia gracilis. The sequence goes on from OX387275.1 coordinate 23,437,320, forward strand.
TTTATTTGAGCCAAAAACAGCCATCGTAACAAAAATAATACATAAGTAGTTCAGAATGAGAACGGACCCCTAAAAAGGAAACAAAGCTTTTATTTTTTCAACTACAGAGACATCTTCTAATATTGCTACGCTATCAAAAATGAACTAATAAGACTAGCTGGGTTGACTTGTATTGCCAGTAGCTGTATTACAAAATAGTGTGCGAGCAAGTTCATTTTCTCCAGTAATAAAGAGAAAACAAACTGTTAAGAGTTTTTAACTTAGTAATTGGAGTTAAGGCTAGCGCACATCAGAGACAGTAGGGCAGGAGATTTTGGCACTGTGTGCACCACCGCTTGCACTATCTCACCACGCGATCGTATGTTAGCTGACTCCAGTGCATATCGTTGCATGCCTTGACGTCCCTCTGCATGCCTTCGCGTCCCTTAGCTTGTCATTGCAATTTGTCAATTCCTCCTGTTGCGTCATGTTGCATGCCGTCGCGTCCCACCACGACAGCCTCTAGCGTGCTCATCAATGCCGCGAGGATTTCTCTTTAATGCCTTGATACCCATCAAGGCATTAAAAAGAAATCCTCGCGGCATCTGATCTCTAAAAATTTAAATCTATATCTTGTTACCACTTGATGTTCGAATTTACGTTAAGTAAAGATGAAGTGAAGAATTTATGAATTTAAGTTAAGTAAAGATGAAGTGAAGAATTTATGAATTTAAGTTAAGTAAAGATAAAATGCTTTACCCTACCGGCCCCGGTGTGCGCTGGCCTTTAGGTTTTGCAGTTAGAACTCACAACTGTGGAGGTCTTAGTTGCAGAGACACTTGGCTTGTTTGATCCCCGTTGGGATCAATCTGGTAAGTAAGGTAAGTCTACGGTAAGAATGTTCATATTCATTTATTGCATTCCATAGTGGTTTTCAGATGTTACATTAAGACATAAGTTTAAGAACTTATGTGATGTATTGAAATTATTATTTCATGGTAATAATCTTTCTGCTGATGGCCATAATTTTGACCGGTAAATGGAGGGTTTATCATAAAAATTTTTGTTACTATGATTACCATTTGAAATGTACTAGAAAGTGGGGTCTAGACAAGTGAATGAATCTATCAACAAAAGCATCGCTAAGATTTGAAAAATGTATATAATTTATGAGATTGTCAACTTGTCACTTTATTTCTTCGGTCTATTGTTTTAAACTTGCAAAAAAATATATAATATAAATTTTATATCAAAGTTATTTCAGTCGTTTAAACTTAAAAAAAAAACGAACGAACGCTTTAAGTAAAAATGTGTTATAAAGATAACAGGGCGCTTCCAAATTTGCCCAGAAGACGTTTCCATTATTCTAGGTGGTGTCTCTTGACATATGAGTGCGTACGCAGCGGTGTCATTAAGTCCCGTTTGAATGGGCCTAGTACTGGGGCGAGTTGTTTGGAACAGTTTTAAGTGGTCCAGTTATGATGGCCGCTTGAGTAAAAAAGGTTGGCACAAGCTAGTGGTGCTTGAGCGACAAGAAGTTGGTCCCGACTGTCATTTAAAGGTCTAAAATAGTGTTTACGACATGTCAGAAGCGCGAAAGTCAGACAAACCTGTCTCACCAAGGGGTTTTGACCACAACATAATTGGGAAAAGCACTACAATTTGTTAAATATATATTTAAATTAACAGAAGAGGGAGAACATTTTAGTTATAAAGCACTGTCTGAATGTCTTGTAATAATAATGAAAAAATTTAAATGCTTCACACATATAATTTCTTATTTGTATTTCGAAACATACGTATAGAAAATTAATATTCACCCCAACACAAATCATTTGTTAGAACAATAGTAGAAAGAACAATACTAAATCAGATTGTTCTACATATAAAAGGTTTTAATATATTCCCTGTTATAACAAGGCATCAAAAGGCGAGTAACCCATCTTTAAACCAAACGAGCCTTATAACGGATGACTCGAATAATTTAATAATTCACTCTTCTCGCGTTCACTGGAAATATTACAATCTTAAGCTCTATTATTACAATCATAGTGATTATTTTCGTTTGAGCACAGGATTATGAATGTATTCTTTGTATTCGTGGTATTTGACATAGCCATTGTTATTCTATGAAGGCATGTGTTCGTATTTTTCATGTAACGCCTTCATACAATATGTATGAGATGAACTGATTAATTTTTGAAATCTATTTTTTGTACGTGTTAATTTGGTTTCTGGCTGTTGGCAGATGGTACAACGGGCTTAACATGTGAATGTTGGTGGGAAGCCGTTTTATTGTTGGTTAATATTTTTTGATGACAAATAATCAATGGTATTTATATTCTTCTATTTGTGTTGAAAAGTCCATTAGTAGGTAGAACCGATAACCATTGGAATAGAACAGTTACAGAATGACAACCAAGTACTGAAAAATGTCGTATCAGAGTGCTTGCCACAAATGAGATGAATTAATGGTTTAGTAAATGTTGTAGGTAGTTATTGGATAGTTCGATCTAAATCTTCTCTAATCTTATCTAAATAGCCTACACACTTTCAAAATTAGCGGAACGAGTAAAAATGATCGGGAAACTTTTTTTTACCCGTGCATGGTAGTTTTTATTTCGTTTTATAATAAAACTAATTATTATTATTGATAAAGCAATTGAACGATATCTCTTATGCGAATAAAATATAGAAAATATAGTGCTGATTCATCGTTTGCCTGTTCCAACCATTTATTGCAGCTTTAAAATCTTATTAAAAAAATAACTACATTTATATTTTGTGCCGCTAATTTTGCCGGTGTGTGTAGTTCCGTTTCCAGCCAATTCTTCGGCACAGTAGAAAACTCTTAATCACGAAAATGAATACGAGCCTTAGCCCTGCTTTTTTGCTATTTTACGACGAAGGGCACTAAATATCTCTAAACAATACATAGTTTAACTTATTGTTTCATGAGTCCGAAGATTTAGAGACAATCTAAGAGGTTCTAAAATAGATGAGAGACTTGCAGTATTCAATAAACCAGTACCAATTAATAAATTTCACAAGCTCCATCTCCTAATACCTCAAGATCCAATTAAATGCGACCACCTAAAATTCTAATCCAACCGAAGTAACGGATAATCCATTCCGGGAATCGAATGTTCCGACAATCGATACTCGCTTCGTTCATCAATCGTACTCGGAGACATAGACTAGATAGATTATAGAAGGTCGGCTGGATTCTTCTTCTTCGTTTCGCTCTTCACAGAGCGGTCGTGGCCACGATGAATTTTGTCCGATCCTCCATTTAGCTCTGGTAAGTGAAAGTTTGGCGCATTCGTTTACTGGACCTTCAACCACAGAGTTTCACAGCCGCGTCACGTTGACAGGAAACTACTGTACACTTAAGTATGTTTATACGTGCGAGCGTTTATATTTGTGTTAATAGACATATGCGTACAGACATCCCCAGTAAAGTATGCGGGCATCATCTTATAGATACCTTAGGAAATACGGAAGCGCGATGATGAAATCTAAATCTGTTACAAATAGAAGTATTTGTCACCATTTTATTATCATGATTTCAAAATATTACATTAACTATCAATTCAAAAAAACATCTGGTGACAGACGACGATTTGCGACCGGATTGATTAACCCGACAGAGATAAAAGTTCATACAAACACGCAAAGATAGAAGTGCACTGTTAGGACTACGAAATTCAGTAGTTTTGCCGCTGTATATATTTAGTGCGACGATCGTACTAATTCTGAAACCCGAATATCACCGAAGCGTTTACAATTTCTGGTTTAACCGCATGGTATTCTTGATGTTATCTTGGTCATATACCAGTTGCAAGTCACTGTCCGAAAAGCGTGTCTGGGTTGAGTGCGTGCGATTTCGCTCGTTTTATGGTTCCGACCTTCTGTTCGTCTCTATTCCGCGTCGGGCTCTTTGTGGGAATCCAATAAAGAGACCGGCCGTTCATTGTTTGCGTTAACTCAATTTATAAAAGAATCTATATGAATTATTCATACGCTTAGTATCGATACCACTTGGATTCGTCCACCACTTCCGAAGTATTAAAATACTATTTACATTAATTTCTTTGAGGTTTTTTGGGGCTCTGACTTTGTGGTTTATTTTCTGTTTCTGGGTATTGTTTTAAATGAATATTTTATTTGAATTGGAACTGGCGTTGCTTGTCAAGGTCTGTTTTGTCATCCAGTAACTGCGATGTTAGTAATGGTACGTTCACACGGAACATCCGTATTTCCATCCGTCGCTACTGGGGGTAGAGTTCACACCACATTTAGTCAGTGTACCACCAACTTTCAAACAAAATGGATCAGTATTCTAATACTGTTGTATGTCTACTCTCTCATACAACTACCTATGCCATTGCCGAATAAAAATATGTACGATAAAGTGGTTTTGTAAAACGGACTGCTTTATATTTTGTAGGATCGGTATCGGTTTTTTATATAGATACATATATATATGAGAAAAGAAAGTCATCAATAAATATATATATATCCTTTGATCATCCCTCCCTCTCCATACATCGGACCGGACAATACCCGGATGCAGCTGGATACCAGTACCTAAATATATTGTGTGACTGCCTATACTGTATATATATATATATATATATGAGAAAAGAACGTAAGCAATAGCGTGAAGGTTGACAGGACGAAATGGATGGATAAAACGTGTTAAAGGCTTAGGCCTTGTTTATAAAAATCTCGACGGTGTTGAGCAACTGATTAAAAGATTCTAAATTCAAATTTTCTATAGAAAATATAAATCAAACTTATGCTATACTGTGTTTTTTTTTTAATTTTGTAGACTACACTGACAGCTGTCAATGACATTATTTATATAGCGTGGAGCATAGTGTTGTAGTAAAGGCTCAATCATAAGTGATTCATCGAATGGATGTGACATGACTCTTCAACTTGTAAATAAATGTTTGAACGTAATATATTTAAAGTAAACATAGTTTTTATACACATATAAATGAGTAGGATTTAAATAAGGGCAGCTAATTTCTCAACCAATTATTTTTTTGCTGTGATATAGTTCCACTTTCGATATACTTCGATTTTTGATCAAGTTTTGACCACTCAGGATACGACTCTAGTTTTATGTAACGATTAAGTGACAACTCCCCAAATGTCAGTTTAGTCCACGAAATTGAAAATCAGAGATTAAAAAGCAACGAGATTCTTCGAAATAAGATTGATAGTCCTACTTAATATCATAAAGGCGAAAGTTTGTGAGTGTGTGTTTGTATATTTGTAACTTCTTCACGCTCAAACGGCTGGACGGGTCTGTATATAAATTGGCACAGATATTGATCATATTCTGGAATAGTACACAGAATACTTTTTATCCCGGAAATTTGTACCCTAGGGATAATTTTTAACATTCACGCGGGCGAAGCCGCTGGCAGTAGCGAGTTACCTATAAATATTGGAGCATTTTGTTATCAAACATAGTAACACTATTTCAAGGCTTACTTTATACCCAATACACAGCCATCAAATAGCCTGACTTCTCCATAAAACCCGATATTCAATTCCATTATCAAAATGTAGAACCTGTCACCAAAAATTTCGAAATAATTTAAACATGAGACCGCTGGGAATGCCACCATTTGTCAAGTAATAAATGTATTAAAAGCAAATGAGCAGTACTGGGTGCTTTATTTTACGTCTAATTAGTGGTTACTGAATATAGTATAGCGTAGTGTAGCATTTTGTGGAATAGTTAATTATTGTTATTAGAGTGTAAATTATATTGAATTATGAGACCACTGTATTTAGAAAAGCAGAAAAAATCTATCGCGGATATTCAGGGGTCTAGTTAGGGTTCCGTACACAAAAGTTCCAAAACGGCGGCCGATTGCTGTCACTCACGTGTCCGTCTGTCTGTCTGTCCGTCGTCTGCCACACATTTTGCACCGAAGAATTTTTTAACTTCCCATTGACCTATGATCTTGAAATTTAGTGATAATGTTTATTATTACCTTTGTTTTAGTAGAAAATATCAATATATTCATAAATTGGTATAGAACCCTAACTGTGCAAAGTTCAACATGCACTTGGTTGGTTTTATTAACCTATGGCTAACTTTTGGTTTTTGCATAAAACAGTGTTTGTAAATTAAGTTACAAATTGTTTGAAACGTTGCGATCCCGGCTAGAACCTGGATGAAGCTGACATAGGAACGTTAGAATTGTTACAAGAAGAGAAGCCTACGCTCAACAGTGGGCTAAATCAGTCTGTTGCTGATGATAATTTTATTTATTTATTTATTTAAACTTCATGTACAATGGTGATACATAGGCGGATTTAATGTAGCAAGGCATTCTCTACCAGTCAACCCTTGGGTTAAAAAGGACACAACAGCGGTAGGAGTACAAAGTAAAAAATAAAAAAAGAACAATTATTAAAATCGGATATTAACAAACTATCTAACCAAAAAATCTTCGACTCTTCACGTGACCAGAGGGCTGGTCTTTGCTTCGGCCAGAGAATCAGCATTGCCATCCAATGTGGCAATGCTGCCGGCGCGAGCGTTCTGGACACATTTCCTATTGATATCGATGTGCACGTTTTTTTGATGCGCTATGATCCCTTTTCTCTGTCCCCTTTGTACATAGGTTTGTTTTCTTATTAGACATTTTAGTTTTCTCAGAACCCCACTTTACAATTTTTTTTAATATATATATTATGGGTTTGCTCTTGACTCTAGTCTAGGTCAGAGGTGACAGAGACTGAGAAATCAGCTTACCCAGAAGAAGCCTGTTAACTCTAACTTTGAAGAGATTCGGGTTGTATGCATTCGGAAACACAGACGCAGGTGAGTTATATAGACCTTATTGCAATTTTTCCACATATTTAATGATCAAACATTAGATAAATTGGGACAACTACTGCTTCGACATGTCACTGAATTCTTATAACGAAACACGCTGCAGTATTATGTTTTCATTAAACCTGAAAGTCAATTGCTTACTTACAAAATCAGTTCAGCATTCAGTTCTAAATTAAACTGCCCGGTTAGATTTAACCAATATTTGTGCATTTCGAAACAAGTGTTTTGTTGTGATAATGAATTTCTGATAAGGACTGGTAAAAAAGCAATTTATACAATGTGTCCGGGCTTGTAGAAATAAAACTTTAAAGGCAGTTATTTTTAAACCTCAGATAAGGGGTGGAATCACCACATCCTCAAAGATGGAGCTATTTTAATACCTGTTTTACTTATTACGATATCGACATTTAATGTTAATAGTGCGTAGTGTTCCATGCGCGCCTCAAAGAGATGTCAGCAAAACCGACGGGGCCCGCTAGGGCCGATGCCTGTCCGGGGTCGCGGATAAATTTCAAAGGGAGTTACCTCGGCCCTGGCACAAGCAACTGAAGAAACACGTGTGGGTTTTAGTCATTAAAGTCTGACACGAAGAGAGCGGGCGAAGACATTGAATGATTCCCCACCCCAAACAAAAAAGATAATGGGTCAACTGAAATTTAACCAGAAAAAAAGTTTTTAATTATGCAATCGAGACACATTTGTGACCAAATATAACCTAGGGCCTACAGTTTAGAAAAGTTGAGACTATAAATGTCAAAAGTCCAAAAATGCTTCGAATTGAAACATATGAACTCTTTTTCTAGAGATCTTAGATACTTATTAACTAGTAACATTACGTAACTACACAGTTTTATATCTAGATGGCTTTTTAATAATAAATTCCCCGTTGTATATTCCTCCGTATTATCATCCAAACAGCTGTTAACCGGTCACAAATTGTTCAAATAATGACAGTTGTAACAAAGCAATACTTGGAACAAAATAGTCGCCAAAACGGATTAGCCGCTGATAAATAATATCACCCGCACTTCAAGGTTAAACAACGCTTGCTGAGGTCGGATCGTGGTTGGGTGACCATCTTTATATAGCGAGATTCCCCCGTACCTCGGAAAGCACGTTAGGCTGTTGACCCCGGCTGTCATTTGAAGACATTTGACAGTCGTTACGGATAGACAGATGCTAGGAAATCTGACGCCAGCCTTGACAAAGTATCATGTTAAGATTAATACGCATTGCGATTTTTAACTTTTTTAGATTTTTAGCCACGCGGATTTTATTCGCGCGAATTTTTGTCCGCGTACTGAATCTAACTAACACGTACTGCGGATAAAACTTCGAGCGATTTTTGTATCTTTCTATCAGCTCATACATCTCAAAATATTCTTGTGAATTTAATCCACGAGGCGGTGCGGTGGATTCTGGCAAAACACGGTGTTCTTGCGGTATTATTTCCACGCGAATTGTTTATCGCAACGCGTGCAGCTTCATACAATTCCACAGGTCGCAGAATGGGCGAAAAAATTCGCGCGAATAAAAACCGCATTGCGTGCTAAGCCTTACACAGTAACTGGGTTGTGGAGGTTTGAATTGCCAACAGCAACTTAGGAAAAGCCAATATAGGATATATTGACTTTTCCTAGGTACTTTAGAAACAATATGTAAATTGTTGGCTCCTCAATAATAAATTCCGAGCTGCATATACATCCGCATTAATATCGACACCGCTGTTTTCAGCCGGTCACAGTTGTTTCATAATGACCGGGACAGTTGTAACAAAGGAATACTTTGAACTAAATGTCTGCCACAACGGACCGGTCGCTGATTGGAGCCGCCCGCTGAAAGATTCTCGCTGCGTTTTTAATTAACGTTAAGTGATTGAATTGTGAGTTTAATTTAATTCAATTAACCGTTAATTGATTGATGGTAAGAGATTGCCAGTGATTTTTGTGGCTGGTCATGATGAGGAATTGTGAACATCAATCCTACTGCTGTGCTTCGTTACATGTGATTATAACTCTTTATTGGTTAAGAAAGAAACTGAAAATGCTAATCCATTCCACTACCTACCTAGACAAATCTTTTACTGTCTAGGTCACTCGTCTATGGAATGCATTACCTATGACTATAAAGCGCGCTCAGTCACTGTCAGTTTTTAAGCGACTTGTGAAGGAGTACTATTTGTCACTGTGATCATAATCATACTAAGCTGAATTGTTATTTTGTCTGTATATAAGTTGTATGTATGTATTTATGTATCTTTTATTTGTATTTAGTACCTACTTTCTCAATAATTTAATAATTTGTGGAAAAATTTGCACCAAGTGCAACCCTATATTGTGTCCAGGCTGTCTCTTTCCATTCTAGTTAGCCTGGAAGAGATCGCGAAACGCGATAAGAACGCCTGTAGTATGTTTGTTTTAGTTTTAAGATGAATTATACTTTTTGAGTTATATATAGATAAAGTATGTACAAATAAATAAAGAAAGACAAACAGTTTGTTTGCACTAGGTATGATCACAGATAATATAATACTAACATACAGATGCCTCATCCTATACAAAGAAACCGTACCGACGTAACTAGCATATTTCGTCGGATTAAACTGATTATTTTTCTTAGAACATCGATCGCATTCGGTTCCGTTCCACGGATATAGATGGTGTTAGCAGTGACTTGCAAGCAACAGGGTTTACTCGATTCGTAAATATTTTTTTGTTTAAATACAGCGACGATATGTTTTATATTATTATATTTTTCACGTTTTTTACAGTTTCATTGTACCAAAATGAGTTACAAAACAAATTCAAGTGAATGCCTCAGAAATTTAAAACCGCTCCATCTATTGCAATTACTTTTAAATAATCCATTCGAATAATCTTTGAGAGAGAATTAACCCCATTATACCAGAATTTTAAGCTTAGAAGAGTTAATCAAACATGAACATACATTTTTTATGATCGTCTCTGGAAAATCTTAATATTTCACAAAACACAATAAGAAATCGAAGCTGGCGTGAGCATCGATTTCGATCTAGTGCAATTTATTTGAACCTCATTTTCTTTCTTTGCGTTGGGTGCCCGTGGTATGATGCATACCATAAAAAAGCGGAAAAATATAAACTTGAATACAAATAAGAAAATAAAATCACAGATAAATGGAAACATGCTGTTATTAATGATAGTGGTTTGAGAAGGAAATATTCAAGAATTTAGTCGAAATAAAATTTAAAGAAAAATACTATCACCTTACGCTCTAGACTAAGTGTTGCCATGCGCTACCGACATTTCACGTGGTCGATCCCTTTCATTTTGGCAATTTAACAATTACTATCGCTGATAGATTCATCTTTGCCAAGTGCAGAAGTCATCAATTACTTTCATCGGGGTACATTTTTTAAAATAATATGACCGTCGCGGTCCGTAAGGTTTAAAGCCACCTATTCCCTCCCCAGCCTTAGAATCATCACACCTATTTATTTTGTTAAAATTAAAATAATTAATATGTAAATATAGATACAATATGAAAGAAGATTTTGATGAGATGATTGGACGAAACATCAAAGTTTTTCATCGAATTAAAGACAAAGCGCGAGATAAATTATTAAATTAAGTACTCAAGGAACACAAGTAAATTTTATTGTATTGTTTACGGTCCACACAAAAAAGGTCTGCAATACGTCTTCGCCCGCGTGGTAGTCGGCAATCATGCCAAGGGAACTTATTACCGGGATAAAAAATAAACTATGTGCTATTCCAGACCTTAATCTATCGCTGTGCCAAATTAGTTTCTGATTCGATCAGCCATCCTGGCGTGATTGGGTTACAAACATACATCAAACCAAACTTTCGTATTTATAATATTAGTAAATTTTTTGAATTTTCGAATTAGAATACATTATTACAGGGTTGCCTGGCCGGATCTTGCTGCAACAAATTTCTAGATATATTTTTTTTTTTTTACTCTGCCCTACACTGGAAACTTCTCCTGTATCGTGGGTACATATGCCACATTAACTAGCTCTCAGTTAGTCGCCCTTTATAGGTTGTCAGGTTTTGCAGATAAACTGTCAAACCACAGCTTGCTGCTAACTGAGTGCCTGGTGCCTAATGTTTTTGATAATAGGGTAGTTCATAAAAAATATCTACTTAGTCCGTCAGTTAAATAACCTAAAAATATTGGATACGTATTTTTTCTTTTGCCATGTAAACAATAAAATACGTCAATACAGTGCGATAAAATATCGTTCGACGTCACGGTGTGCTACACTTTATACTGACAAAGTGACGTCACAAGCCCTCACTCTTGAACTTTGATGCGCTTTATCTTTGTAAATTTATATTTATTTAATAAAGCAAAAACTACGGGTCCAATATTATTTGATAATCTCACTGACGGGTTAAATAGAATTGTCATTTTTCTACCCAGAAAAATAATACCAAATACCCTATTAATACCAAATATAAAAACTTTCAAGTAAAAGTTTATCATTTGAAATAAACTGGTGCAATAAATAGGAAAAAAAGATTGGCAATCATCACCATTTTTTTAATTAATTTTTCTGCGGCTAGGTATTTCCAGCCAACCCTACAGCAATCTATTCTACTATCAAATATCATTCATGAAAACTTTCCTGAATTGAAAAACATCACCTTAGATTATATCAAAGTTACCCTTCTAAGTTACCCGACGGCTCGTTATAATGTCATTTACACACACGCAACACTAGTTTTGTTTCAAACAATCACGTGAAAACAAATGATTTTCAAATACGATGTAATTTTTCTCTAAAATATCATGTGGAAACACACAGTAACTGGGATGCAGAGGTCATATTAGTAAGCAGCTGTTTTATGGTATTTAACTGCAGTGGTTAGATTGGAAAAAGGTATATTAAAAAGATCTGTAACCGTAACCGAATCCGCTATAAAAGTAACGCATAATTTCGGTTACGGGCGGAGTCTCACGTACGGAGACACGTTATGACAGGTTTTGGTACCCGGCTTAGACGACACACTAGCCACGCCCGTCACTTCTGTGCTTGTTTGTTATAAAAATCTAATATCCGCAACCGAAAGTATCCAAAACTAACCGATAATCCGAAAAAATACAATATACGAATCCGTATGCGAAACCAGTATTATATTATTTCTACATCCCTATCCAGATCCGAAATTTCATATTCCTAACATCTGACCCCAACATAATCGAGAAAAAGGCAAGAAAGATGATATTTATCACGAAAGAATTTGATTGGCTGTAATCAATGTGTTAATACAATTAAATTAATCAGTAGTGTAGTCGTCGGAAAAACTAATAGTATGAATGATTGATTATTACAGTGGTTGTAAGCGCAACTGGTGCGCGTGAGGTCCTGCATTTAACCCATGAAATGCAAAGTTTGTAAAAGATTTCAAATTGTAATAGTCAAATTTTCCGTAATTCAGTATTAGTTGAGTGCTTTTTGTAGCAATAAAATTGCCCCTTATTACGTGCATCTGAACCATAACTCAAAATGTGTGTGAACAAAATATATCTCTATATATATTTCGGAGAATAGACGCGTGATGTTATATCATGTTCCCAACACTAAAGCCGAAAATAAAATTGTAGTTTTTGATACAAAATTCATGGCCATAAAAATCTTTTGATGCTCCACATGATATATCGTTAGTATTAGTAACACGAGTAGAGCAGTCAAAAATAAATCTACGAATAAAATTGTTCGGAGAGCGTACATTGAATATTTTCGGTGGGAAAACATCGAATTGTTTATGGGTTTAGGGATATTGAACTTTTCTAGTTTATTGTTTTTGTTATTGTTAAAAGCAAACGTACATTGTGAGCAACAATATTGATATATAACAATAAATTGTTTCGGGGGATTTGGTATTCGGAACAGGTCACCGATTTATCGTCGATAACCGGGCTTTATCGAATTATATCTCCTGTTAGAGAATTCAAAGTTTGATGCAAATCTGAGCGGTGTGTATTTGCTACGGAAGCAGATGGTGTACTAGTAGTAGTCGAAGTAGTACGGACTTCCGATTCCGCACTTAGACTCCCATTCGTAGCCAGCCTAGCTCCGTCCAAAAACACAAAAGCTTCCTGAAGGCTTCACAGGCTTCACGGTCCGACCTCACTGTTCCCAGGATTTCTTGGCGTTGAGATGCCACGGCCTCGCATTCCAGGATTACCTGGGTGGCTGATTATTCGGCGTTAAAACAGCCCCCGCAAATTGGGCTGTATGTGGTGCCTATGTTGAAAAGATGTTTTTTTAAGGAGGTAGTGGCCCGTTATGGTCCCTTTTATAATTTTGAGGTTATTTATTTATATATACTTAGGCAGATATGTTTTTTAGTTAGACGCGGGTATACATTTGGCAAAGCCATTTTTGACTGATACAGTATGAAGCCCGTGCAGTCTGTTGCCCGGGCAGAGCAGCAAAGCAGATAGTGTAGCGGTACGTTTAGCTGCTACGAAAGGGAAGACAAGTATTGTCATCATCTTGAAAGTTGGAAGTACCAATATATCATCATGATTCCGTTGGGAAAACAGGATGACCGACCGACCGTTCTGTTATTAGAGGGATAAAACTAAAAAGAAAGAATATCCTTTTACTCATGATGGGATTGACATGTCATAGTGACGACTTGAGATATGAATAATTAAAAGGGAAGTTGCAATGTTAGGAATAATAATTTCCATGGTGCACTGCATGTGAAGAGGTAGGTACAAACTCAAATTAAAAACTCATAGAATTTGTATCAAGTAAATCATTTACGGGTTCTTGTCTTGTGTTGAATTGTCGAGAGGCTCTAGTCATGTGACATTATACAGCAATTTTAATGCAACATTAAAAGCTAGTGATAGCAATGAATGCTACCGCGTTTGAAGTTGCCGCTTGGGGCGCTGATATAGTAAGGTCTTCAAAATGACAAATTTCATAATCTTTTGGCTTTTACCGCGAGTTTATTCACTACTTTTTAGTATAATACTTTGTTGTGAATATTTTCTAAATATGGAAGAGAAACGGGTTTTACCAATCACTGCTTTAATAGAATTTAATGTCTCGTAAAATAAAATCCTCATTTTTTCGAAAAAAAAGGGGTTGCGCGAAACTGCAGCATACTTGGTTTTTATATTTAATAGCACTTCTACGAAAATGATGAAAGAAAAGATGATTCTAGAAATGATCGTGCGCGTAATAAAAATGTTTAGCAGCTTTATTTCTGGACCTTACTCGACAGTAGCGCGAACTAGTGAGCACAAAATCGTTAGCTCCCATTAGTAAAATGTAAAAAAAATATGGGATCACCAACAACTATCGAAATGTAACGTGACCAATCCCTTATATATTGATATAACGAAATTTTGTTTAGAGCCCCTGATATCGAAGATAAAAAGGAAAGTACCAATTTTGGAAGAAATATTTTTATCTCAAACTCGGAAGGATCTGCCAAATACCAGCTTGATGCACTAGAGTCGATCGAAAGAGGCCCATTGGCAATGAGGCACTGTTCAAGTAAAAAAAAACTATAGAGCCTTGAACATGGACGCCGAGTCGCTAGCTTGTCGGTTTTTTATCGGTTGCATTTCGGGAATGTGCGATGGAATTGAACGATCTAATTCCAACTAGCCCGTTTCATCATCGGAGTACCAGACGTACGGCGGTGCGCTATGGTGGGCATCCCACCCATTCGTTCAAAACGTTTTGTGAACACTTTTATTATGCGTACAGCTAAGGAATGAAATTCCCAGCCAGAGTATGGTTTCCCGATAGCTTAAGTCTAGGGATCTTTAAGTCAAGAGTGAATAGGCTATTTCTAGGCAAGCGTGTTTCACCTCGACCACATCATCGCTTACCATCAGGTGAGATAGTGGTCAAACGCGAGCTTATAGACAATTTTAGTTTTTATTTTAGTTTCTAGCTTTACTCGCTGATCGTCGGCGGTAGGACAAGTACCTAGTGCACTGAAAAAGCGGACGCTCTTGTCATTTTCATTTACTCCTAACAGATTAAAAATACAAGACGGTGCAAATATATTACGTTGTTATCGTTAAAAAAACGCCCCTAAAGTTTTTCACGCGTATTGATACGAACGTAAAAAGTTATAGTATTTTTATAAACAACATATTTTTTTCATAGCGAAAAAACATATCTTTTTTATGTAAATTGTGACCCTTATTTAAATAATCCACTGATCGGAGATAGGTTTCGGATTTTACGATACCGGATACCGGTTTTCTGTACGTAAATTACGGTAAAATTCCGGTATTTTTAGGCAAACCGTGCTAGCGACATTTAGTACATCCCGTTAATATGACCCTCAAGCAATTCTAGTCTTTGTTGTTGCGTATTTAAGGTTGAGATTCGTGTGTTATGTGCTGTTTAATATTGTAATTTTTATATTTTTAGTTTGTGTTTGGTTTTGGAATTTGTCAGAGTAATTAAATTGCTCAACGAAATGAAATAGTTTAATAACTATGTTTGTAAAACTTTGACAATCGAGATTTATTGCCGGTGTATATGTTATGGACCAAGTGATTAATTGGGCATTATACATAAAGCCTGGGCAATTTGAAAATGCCCAATATGAGTAGGCAATATGATAAAAACTATTGTAATACTTAAATCGACCTAGCGTTCTGATAATGCCCATTACTTATTTGGCCGTGTAATAAAAAGATGTGTTTTTTTCAATTACTTAAATGTTGACATTTGTTTTTATATAAAATAGGGAAGTACGATTACTATTCAAGCAACAAAGTCTGCGTGGGGATCGTATTTCTGTCTACATGGTCTAAAGTAACCTAATTTGAAGGAGATGACGGAAGCTGAGTGCGCTCGCTCGCTTTAGCTCCTGTCATCTTCGAAATTTTCAACCTTACCTATGCTAAATATAGTTTTTATAACATGAAATACTGACCGTCGCATAACCCTTTTCTTTTAAGCTTTATTAAAAAAAAATATTTTATGAAATCAAAGTGTAACAAGGGCATTTTAAAATCTTCTAGGTAATGTATCGAATCTCAAAACTTCTCTAAAACACCCTCTTTTTCACTCGACACCATGAAACCGCATTAAAATATAAGCAAAATTAATGGAATTCTGAAAACATAGTGTAGCACGTAATAATTCTAATATACTTAACGAACAAAAACACTACAAAGTGAAAAATAACTTCCATTTCGGAAGTCGGTGTTCCTGTTTTCGTTTCTTCGTTTTTTGACACCGACTTCCGAAATTGAAATTATTTTTCACTTAGTAGTGTTTTTATTTGGAAGTCGGTTCTGCTTTGTATAAAAGTTTTTTATTTTTCTCGTTGTGATACTTAGTGGACCAGTTCTATTGGCTAAGTACGTATAATGCCCAATGATGCCAGAATAGAACCGATGGAATGAGAGTATACCAGGGTGAACTGTTCACGCCTGCGTACCCCTTTAGAGTGTACCAGTGTGATTTTATGTTATGAAATGGTGTAAACAATAAACAGACATGCGATTGCGGCTATCCCGAGTGATTTGCCGTCATTTATTGAAGAGTTCTGATGTATATCTCAGAATTTCGTTATCAGATCTTGATGAAAATTAAATGGGATCACATGACAAGCACTACCTTTCAAATAAAAAATAATCATCAAAATCGGTTCACCTAGTAAAAAGTTATAAGGTAACACACATAAAAAAATAACCGCCTCCTTTTTGAGAAGATTGACAGCCAGTGTAATTGAAGGAATACTAAGGCTTAGCAATATAAGTGTTACGGAGGAAAAATGTTTTAATTGAAAAATGTGTAATTTATTCACTGCTTGGTAGTTTTTTTTAAGGAGACAGCTAGTTTTGTTTAAGCTAGCTTCTGCCCACTGCTTCGCCAACATTAAATGGTTTTATTGTCCCAAGAAAACATTACTCCAGGATAAAAAGTCTCATATATATTAGGTAATCCAGGTTATGAACTGTCCGTGTAAAAATATTCATCCAAATCCGTTCAGCCGTTTTTGGGTAAAACACAAACATATAAACTTAGACATTTATAACGTTAGTAGAGTTAAAAAAAACCTTTAACAGTGCTAGTTTAATGTATCTATATTTTTGACATTCGAAACTCCTTTATTTTGTGTGCAATTTTTTTTTAATGTGTTGTTACAGTATATGAGGAACTCGTGGCTAAATAATAACAGCCGCACTGGTCGATCAACAAGGTTAAGCAACGCTTGACAAGATCGGTCGTGGATGGGTGACCATTTCAACATACCGAGTTTCCTCCGTGCCTCGGAAAGCACGTTAAGCCTTTGGTCCCGGCTGTCATTTGAAGATTTTTGATAGTCGTTACGGGTAGTCAGAAGCTTGAGATCTGACACCAGTCTTGCCAAGGGGTACCGTGTTATCCAGTGTCTGGGTTGTGGAGGTCAGATAGGCAGTCGCTCCATGTAAAACACTAGTACTCAGCTGAATCCGGTAAGACTGGAAGCCGACCCCAATACAGTTGGGAAAAGGCTAGGCAGATTGATTGAATTGTTACTGTATATTTGTTGTTATTATGTGTAGATAAAGGAAAAAAAAAGTTTATGTAGGTATAATTTGATATTTGGGGTGGGTAAGATATTTATTTATTAAGTGATCACTATAATGTAGTGAAAATGTTGTGAGAAAGGGGGTGGGCTGTAAATCAGCGTTGACCAGCGTAATAGCCATGCTTTACACTGCTCAGCATATGCTGAGCCCGCTCCTTTTGCCATACTGAAATAATATTGTGCCTCAGAGCTAATTCGTGCTTGTTAATGTTCTGCTACAGTTGGCAATAAATGATTTTTCTTTCTTTGTTTAAAAACTCCATTTTATTCACCCAACACCATGAAACCCCATTAAAATGTAAGCAAAATTAATGGAATTCTAAAAACACAGTGTAGCAAGTAATATAGGTAATATACTTAACGAACAAATTAATCAAGAGTGACAGCCTGTGTAATTGAAAGAATACTATGGCTTAGCAATATTAGTGTTACGGAGGAAACGGGTTTTAATTGAAAAATGTATCATTTACTCACTGCTTTGCAGTTTTATAAAAAATCTTTTTTACAAAAAAAATACTACCGACTTCCAACTAAAAACACGTCTTTGGTAGGTAGCAAATTTTTTCGTTATAGACACCGACTTCGAAAAAGATAGTTATTTTTCACTTTGTAGTGTTTTTAGTTGGAAGTCGGTAGTATTTTTTTTGGAAAAAGATTTTTTATTTTTCACTTTTTAGTTTATTTATTTATTTAACCATTAATGTACACACACATAACAAAGAGACAAGAAGAAGGAACATAAAATAGGTACAAAGGTACGCTTATTTCAAAGAAATCTCTTCCAGCATACCTGCGAGAGGAGAGCTAATAAAAAAGATATGTAGACACCGTGTGTAGAGGGGCCATATAAAGAAAACATATTAAACAATTTCCTATAAAATAGAACAAAATATAAATAATTAATATATACTCTCATATATATGCATATATATGCATTAGTTGTACCTATTAAGCAACTTGCCTTTAGTGAGGTACTTATAATGCCAGAATAGATTATTATCCGAATGCAATGAAACTTGATCATAACCGGTGAAATGAGAGTGTATCAAGGTGAACTGTACACATCTGCGTACCCCTTTAGAGCGTACTGGCGTGATGTTATGTTATGAAATGGTATAAACAATAAACAGTCATGCGGTTGCAGCAATCCCGAGAGATTTGCCGTCATTTATTGAAGAGTTCTGCTGTATATCTCCGAAGTTCTTCATCAAATCTTCACCAAATTAAAATGAGACCAATTTCAAAACATACCCTAACAAACAAAAAAAGAATTTTCAAAATCGGTCCACAATGGACGGAGATATCGGTGAACATAAACAAAAAAAAAAAAAAAAACATACAAGAAGTCGAACGTAGAACCTCCTCCTTTTTGGTAAGTCGGTTAATTAAAGGAAGAGCAAGTTACGTAATAAATGCAGTGCATCAATAATTACAAGTAGTTGTTTTTGGAGCATTCTATGCATTTTTTTAAGCAACTTCAAAAAAGGAGGAAGTTCTCACTTCGTCGGAATATTTTTCTTTGATTACTCAAAGACGCCTGAACCGATTTGGAAAATTCTTCTTTTGTTACTCTTCTATTCTTCGTCTAATGTACTATAACAATAAAGATTTTAAAAGATACTTTTACATCCAAGTTCTTTTTGGTGTTTCTTCTTAGCATTAGCTGACTACGCTAGCAATTAACAAAGCTAATACTTAACGATCACTCTTAATTAGAGTGGGAAGGAGGGTGATTGAAAGAATACGATGGCTTAGAAATATTAGTGTTACGGTTGAAAACCGTTAGAATTGAAAAAAAAAAAAAAAATTCTTGGCAGTTTTTATTAAGGGGAGTGCTGGAGGTATTAGATGTCTTTTAATTGAAGGGGTACCTAATAAGCTGATGGCCATGGCTCATGAGTGTACCCGATGGCCGTTAATGGCCTAAATTCGGCGGTTTTCCTCATTTAAATGATCTAAGGCCTTAACTCGTTCTCAGTCCCATGACTATGTCTAAATAGGACTGTGCGGATTGTGTTGCTATTGTGTCTGCTTCACAGATATTGAACCTGATTTGAACTGAATGTTGGGAAGCGAAGCACGTAGTGTTGTGGTTTGCAGGAGAAGCCAAGCTAGCTAGACGGTGGTTGCTCGAGATGATAATTTTATTTGAAGAATATTAGATTGAAACAGTAATAATTTCATACTCTTGGTACAGTTTCTATATTAAGAGCTCATAAATACTAATGATATGATGGATACTGGGCGCAATTCTACGTAATAAAGATAAACCTCAAGTTTCGATATACAAATATCGACAGTAATTCTACCATAATTACCAGCAGTAACCTCTATTTAAATAAAGTATATTTTAAACTGTGTGTTCAGCCCAGTACCCCAGGTGGTGACTTCATATGAAACTATCAGAGCACACATCGTCTGTCAGTAAAACTAGCCATTTTAAAAGTCCAATTTTCCGACTCAATTCATGACCATTGCGAGTGTTTCCGCAATCGTGAGTGGTTCGAAATTATACTGAAGACCAATTTATAAACCGAAGCGGTTATACACACAAACTAAACGTTGATAATACAGGGTGGAGCAAAAGTCATCACCGTATCGAAATATATCAATTCTACTTTGAATATTTATGAAGTAAGCAGACAGTAAATATATCTGTTGACCTCCAAGTGCGCGAAACTAAGATCAAGCCATCCTGAATCTCTACCAACAGGGACATTCCATCGAAAATCATTATGACCGTCGAGACTGATTTTCATCTATGTGAATGTGTGGATAAGCAAAATTATCATTTTTGTGACACCAATACTCCGTGTATAACCAATGAAACGCCATAACACCCGCTCAAAGTTTCTGCATGATGTGCTATTTACGCTGGAATGTCATCGGGCCGCCAAACGACGACTCTGGTCGGTAGGCACTGCAGAGCCAAGCTCATCGGCTTTTTCCTTTCTTAATTGAATGAATTTTGACTGGAGAACATGTGAATTCATAAAGATGGAACTGAGGCGCAGACTGTACAAGCCATTACCGAAATTTTTAGACCTGCATTTCCGGATCGTCCATAATCTCGTTGAAGCAATTTGCACTGGCCGGCAAGATTGCCTGATTTAGTCGTTCAGATTGCCTCATTTTTCAAATTATGATAAACAGTTTAGAAGTTATGAGGGAACAGATGAATATTACCCTCCCTTTTGCTTCGCCATAGTCGGGAAAAAATAAAAAATAAATCATGCATTTTGCTGCGATGCTTTTCAATCATAGCATATATCTCTATCATATGTGACATATGCACGCACTAAAGCCAGGAGTCGCCTTTGTGCGGCACTAACCGGTAATAGCTGGTAGTAACCGGTTATAATTACTCCATAGCTCGCTACGGCTATTGAGCGGGCGGCGTGAAATGTTTTAGAAATATACAGATTCCTAGATGCATTATACAATATGTACACGTATGTATGTGTACGATTTTGCAAGTAGTACATTGTGTTACTTGTTATAAAATTACTACCAGTAGCAATCCAATTTGGTTCAAATGTGGAATCAAAAGTAGGTTGCCAATGTATCATTATTTTGTATCACATGGTAACTTAAAATACATCTTGAGGTTCTGTTAGACACATGAACATACGTAATTTTATTAGTATCACATCATCAGCCTATTAATGTTCCCACTGCTGGGACACAGGCCTCCTCTCTGTGAGAGGGAATGGTCTGTAATCCACCACGCGGGCCCAGTGCAGGTTGATGGATGTCACATGTCTTTGATTTTTTGGTTCTAGGACATGCCGGTTTCCTCACGATGTTTTCCTTCACCGTTTTGAGAGCAGTGATGATGAAATAATTTACACAAAGTAAAGTGCCTGCCTGGGTTCAAACCAACGAACTACCTGCCACTTGTAAGTCGCGGCCAACACCACCGAGCCACCACTGCTCTCACCATTACGGAAGTATTTTAAACTCAAAATCGGCCAAAGTTGTAGGTCGTGGGTTCGAGCCCAGGCAGGCCTGGGCTCGAACCCACGACCTACAACTTGTAAGTCGCGGCCGATACCACTAGGCCACCATTGCTCCTGCAGTATAGCTATAGTGAACCTCTCTCTCTCTTGCCTAACCTTTTCCCAACTATATTGCGGTCGGCTTATAGTGAACCTTTATAAGTTATTAGGTTTTTGGAGTTTTGGTTAACGTGCCTACTAATCAAATCTAATTTCTTCTCTGTAACTTAAAATGACATTAGCTTACCGTGAAATAGATACAAATTAAATCACTAGTTAGTTTCGCCATTCTAAAGTTTTTCTTGTAATTGTGTATAATTTTTATGATGTACCATAAAGTATATCCTTTTCTATTCTAAATCAAATAGTAAAAATAAAAAAAAAAACAAAAGAATCAACAATGTTTTTCGACTAATATAACTAGCATCTGCCAGCGGCTTCGCTGGCGTGAAAGTTGAAAATTATTCAAAGAGAACGTACTCTAGGGTTAAAAGTGTCCTATGCCTGCCCAAAATTAGTGCAGCGTTTCGGCGTGAAAATGTGAATTACAAGTTGAGTATTTCATAAAAGGCTCCATTACTTTGATCAGTCAACCTCCATAAAATGCATTTCCTGTAAATAAGTGCCGCCTCAAGTTCCTACGCATACATGAACGAGTTATTTCGGAATGAGAAGTTCAAACTTTGACTTCCCTCCTGATTAACTGTCTGAAATAACTACAAGTTAACGAAGAGGGTTGAATCGAAATTTAAGAACATATTTCAGTGAGTTAGTAGAACTAACAAGATATCACGGATACGGGTTGAGAATATTTTTGGTAATCAGTATGTGTAGAGATTGGGTCTCTTGATCAGTACGTACAACGCAGCAGCATGGTGTACAACAAAGCATAAAATAAATAAATAATAATAATATGTGGTGCCGGACGCATATCAAGCGCAAATCAGTCGAATTGCATCGCAATGCGTCCATGTGAACGTATTTGGATTATAGCTAATCAGTGGAATATCAATCAAATCTTGTAGAGCCAGCAGGAAGGTTGCTAATTCTCTTACCGCTGACGCAGACTGCGACAGAACAATGTACTATTCTAAACGTTTTTAGACGATTAGGTATACGGCATCCCATACTACAGCGTTATGTGTTCCGATCAATAACCACAGCTTGATTCAATTAGGTATGCTGAAAAAAGCACTGATAAAAAAAAATCTTGTTTTCATAGATATGACAGTCACAACATGCCTGTGTTCTCCTATGGGTAGACTGCGACATAATTTATACCCTCATTTTACCAGTTTCGTCCTACTTAACGAACATTCTGTTTGTATGGGTGCTTACAAAGAAGAAAAGAAGTGTTTAGGGTCAAGGAGAGATCCATCTATAGTACACCCCCCACTAGAGGTGAATACAGGCGATGTTATGTTATGAGAAGAAAGTATTAACTCATATTCAGCTAGACACACAACAGTCAATTCGGTTCAGATGTTTGTCAATCAATCACGGCTCAACGGCTAAACGTAATTAGATGAAAATTAACATACCTATGATTGGTATAGACCAATCTATACCAACTACAATCTAGGGGTCTTTAAGTCAAGAGTGAATAGGTTACTTCTAGGCAAGCGTGCTCCACCGTCGATCGCATCATCGCTTACCATCATGTGAGATAGTGGTCAAGCGCGAGCCTTTAAAAAATAAAAAAAATAAAAACTATCTTCTAGTCCAGCTTATAGAAGCTGGACTAGAAGATAGTTTATTTTATATCCTTGAAGTGCCCATGAAATAACTTTCACCTGAGCGAAGTCACTAGATAAATTTTGTATGTTATGAATCTCATATCGGCACATTGCTCGAAGAACGGATGGCCAATGGGCTTGAAAAATACTGGAATGGCGACTGCAAACCGGAAGAAGATGCGTTGGAAGGCCCCCACTAGGTGGATGGATGGACTGGTTAAGGTTGCGGGAATTCGCTGCATGCGATACGCACGGGATCGGTCAATGTGGCGACGCCTGGGGGAGGCCTATGTCCAGCAGTGGACGTCTTTCGGCTGAAATGATGATGATGATTGATGAATCTCATTTTAACAGGGGCATATTGCAATTAACATAAGGCACATATTCAGACTCTGCACTACTGGGTACTGTAGAGCCTGTGAGGATCTCTACCAAATAATACGCGTTATTTGCGATAGATATAGAATTTATTCCCACCCAAATACTAAATTTTATTTAATTCCCTCATCCTTGCGTCATATTCCTCATTAATGAGCGTCGTGATTCCGCCGTAGATACTTATTATCACCGTATTTTATTTTATTAAATCACTCGCAGCTTTTGTGCGCCCTGGCGCTCTAACAATTGTTGACAATCTATTAATTCTAAATACGAATGACCCTTTAAAAATATCTATATTCAGCAAGCAACAATTAATACAAGGTAAACTGTGCAATCTCAACCGTTGCGTTCACACTCAGGGCTACCAGGTACGCAAACTTGTCACCCAAGCCCGGATATCGCTTTCAAGAATTCATACTCATTACTCGCCCTTGAGTTCACCAGACCTCCGCAACGACCCCTAATATAATTAGCGTGCTTACCCAGATTATAACTCAAATGCGGAAAGTACCCAAGTAACTCTACTTGTCATCAGTGTGTTCCTGACTTGGTTTACCCAACGCTGCCGTCTTATAGCTGAAGTGTCACTATATGAGATTTGGCCGATTTTGAGTTTAAAATACTTCCGTAATGGTGAGAGCAGTGGTGGCTCGGTGGTATTGGCCGCGACTTACAAGTGGCAGGTAGTTCGTTGGTTTGAACCCAGGCAGGCACTTTAATGAAATGTTGGTGTTGATGAAATAATTTACACAGCTTTGTGTAAATTATTTCATCAACACTGCTCTCAAAACAGTGAAGGAAAACATAGTGAAAACACCGGCATGTCCTAGAAACAAAAATCCGAAGACATGTGACATCCACCAACCCGCACTGGGTCCGCGTGGTGGATTACGGCCTATTCCCTCTCTCACAGAGAGGAGGCCTTTGTCCCAGCAGTAGGAACAATAAAAAGCTGATGATGATGAATACTTCCGTAAAAGTAAAAATTGAGTGTGCAATTAGATCTATTTTTGACACCGGAAACTCGTATTTAACGTATAGTCTAAATACAGCATCGAATTTTATTATTACACGCCTATTTTTTTCGTCTATAACTTAAAATATGATTTTATCAGATAGTGACATTCTAGCTATAGGGCCGCAGAAAGGCTCTCCATTACCTAATTAACGGTTGAAACCTTTCTGAAACCCTTAATCTCCTGTCGACGTCACTTTCGTTCCATTGTCCTGCTAATCCAGGTGATATGACCGGTATTTATACGTGTTATCAAACGGGGTAAAGCTGACGGGAGATATTCTTGGGCTCCTGAATTTCGAACGTTTTCGTGTAGTTGGTTTGATGAGTGTTGGCCTGTTATTTTTAACCGACTTACCAAAAAGGAGGAGGTTCTATGTTCGACTTCTTGTATGTTTTTTGTATGGTTGTTTTATAAGTATGTCGCAGTGAGTTATAATAAAAGAAACTCTTATGAGGGGTGCCATTTAGCAGCTGTACGTAAATATGTATGTGATTGTCCATCTCTTCTTATTTTTCGGCCTCCAAACAAACCTAGTCCTTCGCCCGTACGCAGTGTCTCAAGACAAAAGTCTACAGTTCATGTCGCCAGTGATGACATATCCAGCAAAAATGTGCTCGCCCACAGCGGACATCATCAGAAGGCTCAAAGTCAGCGAAAAGCCTTCCAAAAGGTGAACCAAAGACCTGATGAAAGCCGCGGATATCGCTAGATGCAAGATGCACAAGATCGTTGGACACAAGAAAAATTTAATACTACAGACACAAACACAAATATATGATTACCACCATCAGTATAATTATCGTGAATCCATTTACAATTTCAGTTTACACAGAAAATTCACCATGCTAATAAAATCCCACCACAGTGACCAATCCACACCACAGCCACTGCTTGACCCAAATATTTCCACACACTTCCGCGTTACAAATAAAATATAATTTTCGCGTCTGAACGTGAACGTGTACGTTCATTGTTGAAACGAAGCGCGCAGTAATAGTGTCCGTATCCGGTCTTATTGTTGGTGTTGTTTTATTTTGATTGTGTCCTGTTATCAAAGCTATTTCATAACGTACCATTTCTTTAAGGGACGAAACGCGTTGTCCCGTCTTCATGCTTCGATTGAAGTAGACTTTTCATCCATACTCTTTAATTTGATCTACTCTATGTCTATGCCTTCGATTGCCTTGGTCAACTTGTGGGACACTAGTAATAAAATGTTTTTTTTCGTTTTACCTACGTTATGCCACTTCCATTACAAACATATTGAGCATGCATATAAAAAATATACCTACATGTTTAATGTCACATCCAGACCGGGTGTGTCTTCCGGCCCTGGTACGGAGCGAGAGGGCATGGGAAGCTGTCACCTCCTTCAGCGAAGCAGTAACGCTTGCGAAGGAGGAGGCGGAACGCGTGAGGGAGATACAACGGAGACGCCCTCATGCCCCTAGTCACCGCAGGAGACGCCCCGGGCGTCGGGAGTCGCAAGCCGATTCCCGGCCACCGTAGGCGCGGGTTTGCGGACGGCGAATAATGGGTAGCTCGCCGCCCAATAAGGAGTTATGGGGTCTGCTAGGGCCGTTGCCTGTCTGGGATTTCGCGGATAAATTTTAAAAAGAGTTACGGCGGCCCAGGCACACTGCAGCTAACTGAAGGAACACGGGTGGATTTTAGTCAGTAAAAGTCTGACACGGCCCTCCCGATTCACCCAGAGCGAAGAAAAGAAGAAAACCCCAGATTATGATAATGATCAATTATGCTTGATCTCTTAAATCAATCAAAGTAACATTGATGACTTTGACTCTGCTATAAAACTTATAACACACACACACACACTATACACATACTTAAAATCACGCCTTTTTTACATGGGGATAGGCAGACACTACAGAGCCACCTGTTACGATCCTTACAAACTCTTTTGCTTCGTTTACTTTCATAAGTAAAATAAATTATCAATTTTAAAATCAAAACAACACAACACCTTGAACTTTCAACCGCTAATCCATCAGTCGTATTCTATAAAGACAATAGAATAGAATCCGATACAACACAATGGAAATAGGCATCACACTGAAAGATTCCATTTAAAGGTGTCACCCACAGAAAGCATTCGCGTTTTATGTTACAGCTCAGATTCGAGCATTAGGAGAGTGCTCACATTTCATCATTGTAACATTGCATGTAGAAAACCGAGCATTACAGCACGACCGGTCGCCGCACTCATAATCACGACCGTTTTGCTAAAGCAACAAAATCAGTGATAAAGTTCGAATACTAAATGATATATTAAAGTTTTTAACGTTTACAGTTCGACCGATTACAAATGCGAATAAGACGAGTCAGTGTGTCGAACTGTTGAAGTATGGTATCGTTAACCCATTATACAGCCTCCTCTGAACTACGGTCAACTTCCTGTCTAGAATGCATTGCATTCGACAAAAGAAAACTATATTTTGTCTGACCTCCACAATCCAGAAACTGGATAACACGATACCCTTTCGGTAAAAACTTTCGAATAAATTTATACACGTGGAGGTTGCAGATAAGGATCTGTAGCTGGCCGGGTCAGCTTGACAGCCCTTCTTGGGCACGGGCTGTACGCTAGCTTGCTTCCAAGCATTCGGCACTTTTCCAGCCTCATACGAAAGGCAGAATAGGCGTATAAAGATTGGAGACAGTTCAGGCGCACAGGTTCTAAGAACAATTGCTGGTATTCCATCTGGGTCTAAATATTAAGTGTCGGACTTTCGGACTTTTCACAAGCCGTAACTACTGCCCCCATACGCAGTATTGTGTCGTAATACTTAAAAGAATCACTAGAATTACCATTTGTCAGAAAAATGATAAAAGCGCCTGTACCACGAAACTTACACTGTTTCTGTCATTTGCATTATATTGCTTATAGGCAAAGCGCCCAATGATGTTCCCTCAAAGCAATGCCAGCAATGTGGAATGAATAGTGTGAAGTAGGAATTTATCTTATAAGTGTAACTTAAACATGACAATAAATGCTTTTTAAATTAATTTTAGCTATTTGAGCTACAAAATTACTTGCCCTTGGTAGGTAATACTGCCATTAAATCGATTCACTAGAAGACTTTTTACAGTTTATAACGGCACAATTTGGCATTTATATATCCTCGACGACATGACTCGCTATTGGCGCGATCGAACACAATCTAAAGTAGTAGCGCGTCTCGTATGTGAAATAGCACAAACTTCGGGAACGCTTAGTCGGCCGGCTTGTGGTATCTAGCCTACTCTTAATCTGTGGTTACATTACCCGCGAACGTTCCCGGTGAACAATCACCTTAATTGTTTTCTTAGAACAACTTGCTTGTCTCCGCTGAAAAAATCTATCGACGAAGCTTTTAATTGTGATTGCCGTTCCGAGAGAGAATTGTTTGGTTTTCTGCGTGATTTTTTTACTGAACTGTGTTTATGTTTAAATGGTTTTGTGGTAGTTGATTTAAAAATGGAAGCCCTAAATTTATTATGATTCATGCAAACTGATTGCAATTTTCAGATGGGTTGCTCTCTGCAGTCGCGTCGGAGTGGCGTCCTATCGGACTATGAGAGTTGAGGTTTAAGGCTTGAAGTTTCGGAGTGTAAGCTTTGGGCTCGTTTAGACCAACCTTCCGGGACAATCGAGGACGGCTGCCGCGTCACCTAGCGGCCCTCACAAAACCTGCCAGCGCATTCCAAAATCTCAACCCTACGGGTCTTCTTGCCTCGGGGTCAACTCCTCGGCTGTAGCGACGTCACCAGCTTCGCGTTAAACCAGGATTGTACTAAGCGCGCCTAACTACACAAGACAGAAAATTAAGTGACGGGCATTTGTAACCCGCGACCACGTATTAATAAATTTATTGAGTTGTATTACTATTTCTACACTCACACGCTTCATTGGCGGTAACAGTGCACTTGTGCACTTTACCTAATATCTTCTGCGCCGAGGACTATTCTCCGATGAGATTGTCCACCGTGGCGAAAACAATCGTTCATGTTATGCAATTTTCTATTTTAGCTTTATGGTGTAATTTTCTCCGAAATTTTGTTTTTATCAAAGACATTCCAAAGTGACCTTGTTTCGAATTCGTTGAGAAAGTAGATAAGTGTCGGTCTATAATTATTTTAAACGTTTTGACTCTGTGAATATAATGGAAATGAATACTGTTTATATTCATGATAATATTGTTAACCCCAAAAAGAGCGCTTGGAGTATATTTTTCACTTTTATTTGAGTTTTCCTCTTGGCTCTAGCACATATAATATAATACTAAGTATAGGTCAGAGGTGAGAGAGACAAAGTCGACGATGGAGTGAGCTTACCAAGACGAAGCCTGTTCAATCTAACTTTGAAGAGATTCACGTTGAATGCGTTCGGAAACACAGGCAGTGAGTTCCACTCCTTTGGAGCTTATGGACGATGTTTTGAAGCGCTTGGTGCGGATTGGTGGAATGGCAACTAGATGAGGATGGAAACTTGCAGTGCGTCTTGATGTCCGATGGTAGAAGAGGGCCGGTAGGATCATATCGTGGAGTAGTAGACGTAATTACGTATCTACGGTCAAAATTATTCTAGCTATGTGTAGGCCTGAAACAAAATTGTAATAGGAAGCTATCAGGCGTAACTTAAACAGTTTGCACTGTGGCGGTATAAGCCATTAGGCAGATTATTCGACGGGCATCCGAGCGCTCTTGTCACATGCAAAAATTTGTTGCCTATTACTGATAGCTTGCTTCCAGTACATAAAGCATCAATCACTTTCATCAGCCGTGACTGGAGCCTTAAGACGACGTCATGGAGTGTGCCTGTGTTTTTGCGGGTATTAGTTTTATGTTTTTGATAAGAATTTAAGATACTCCTGCTTTTGGTTTTGGTCACATCATAATTTTGGGTCGTTTATTTTTATCATACTGTATTTATATCTTACTGTATTTATTTTATGTTCTTTGTATCTATTTTTACATAAACAATAAGTTTGGTTTCCGTACGTCACTTCCTAGGCGACCACTGAAAATCAGCGCCGTGCTGTGGATCCTCCACGGCACAACATTATGCTGAGTGGAAGCCTTTTTGCCACAATCACGACATGCATCTGCCTGGCATCTTTTTCACTCTATTTCTTTTCCATTTTATTCAAAATGTAGGTAGTAAATGGTATTATTATTTTATTTATTTCTCATCTTTACTAACTTACTTTAAGTACTACTAATACTACTGTTAAGGGTTTAGCATAAGCATATATTTATATTGTATGTCGTTTTGTGACAATTAAATACTTTTTCTTTCTTTCTTTCTTCTTTCTTTCTTTTAAGTCACCAACGAATTTGAAGGAACAAAACTTGCCCTCGTTTCACACCCGCGCGACTCATAATTCGGTAGCTTTTTGTACTTTCCTTATTACTCTATGAATTTAAAAAAAGGCCTTTGGTCAACATGTATTCTATCTGTGTTTCTTCTATTTGTCATACTTAGATAGCTTACTTAAAGGTGTATTTATGGCTTTTTTTTTTGTATTGAAAGTTTTGTGTTGAACCATTGTCTCACCTGATAATAAGCGATGATGTGGTCGACGGTGAAACACCAACAGCAAAAAAAGTTAATTCAAAAAGTCGAAAAATCCGCCAAATCTTTTTAGGGTTCCGATGTCAACAAGGAACCTCTATAGTTTCGCTCTGTCTATCTGTTCGTCCGCAGCTTAGCTCAGAGACTCTAAGTACTAGAAAGCTATAATTTGGCATGGATATACATATTAATAATTTCGACAAAGTGGTAAAATAAAATCAAGAAAAACCATTTTTTTAGGGTTCCTCCTATAGACGTAAAGTGGAGATGTTTTTTTTTCTCGTCTATCTACAAATAATACCAATGAGAATACGCATAAATGGCGGTATTCTCATTGGTAGCAATTATAAACTTAATTACGTTTGTCGTAAGGTTGACATAGGTCGATATTTACTACTACTCAACCATGGTCACATCAGTGCAATATAACACATTGCAATTTTAATGATACTATCGATATCGATAGATACCCGATTTTATAATTCCAAAAAATAAGACCTGGTTTTTTTTTATTTGGATGCTTGTATATTTTTTATAAATAAAATCAACTTGAAATTATGTACTAATTTAATTATGCTCATTGAGGCGGGTTGCCTCTTCATAATATTATCTTATAGAAATATTTAATTATTTATTTTCTTTTGTCGATATCCATCTACAAAGTCAATATTCGACCCGACTACATCACTAATTGAGTAGCGTAGAACTTTCAAGAACGAAATAGTGAATACCACAGATTAGAGGTGAATACAAACGAAATTTTTAAAATTCCGAAAGAGAAATAAACACGGAGCGTGCGCGCGATGATCCTTTCGCAATCGACGTCCGTCATATAGATTATTTATTGCAGCTTATTTACGTTAGTTGTTTGTTCCTATCATAGAATAATTTGATTTACTTTTTGGTAGTTGAGTAGGTTATTTGAAAATACTCATACTAAAATATTTCTTATACAATGTACTATTAACTGCAGTATTAAAATTATTAAGTGACGCTGGTTATATATCTGTATTACAAACGCTTGCTAGAGCAAGCGTTTGTGTAATCAAATAGATATTTACTCGCGGTGGTACTCAAATAGATATTTTTTCTTATTTCACTTGTGAAGTTGGATTTTACAACTCCTTCTTCAGTTACCATCGTCCTATGTGGACCCGTTTTAGACGTTGTGAGCCGCTGAAACCGTTTTAATGTTCATATGTACGAACAAAAAATCCTCTTCTTAGTTCGCATTATTAAGCAACTACGGAACCCTATTACAGCGCGTGGCCCGACACGCACTTGGCTGATTTTTTAGTTATTACTTTTTAGTTAAACACTATTTTTTCGAATTAGGTATATTTAGACACATAAATCTATACTTATCTATACTTAGATAATATTAAACTTTAAAGAGGAAAGATTTTTTTGTTTGTTTGTACCGAATAGGCTCCAAACTACAGGACCGATTTAAAAAAAAAAATCACCAATAGAAAGCAACATTATTCCTGAGTGACATAGGTTATTTTTTAATCCCGAAAAAAGGGCCCTGTGGGGTGGTCTACGAGAGCAAAGCCGCGGGGAACAGCTAGTGTTTTATATTTTTGAAATCACCTCTTACAACATTTTTTTAATATCCTACGCGATGGAATTGTAAGAAAAAAAGTTGTGCCCCCACAATATGGCGCCCAAAATCCGCCACGATGTTAAAACGGATCTATTGACGTAAGAATCATCAAAATCGACCAACCCATTTGTTCTCTAGAACGCTACATAGGAACTAACATACATGCCTACATAGACCGATAATCACATAGGTAACCCTCCTTCGGTACTCTTGTAAAAACATTTTGTTTCTGATTTTTTTCTGTAAACTGTATAGAAAAGTATATACCTGGACAGATAATAGTTATAAACAGAAAAGGGCACATCGATATCTTATATACCAACACGTCATCCAAACTTAATGTGAGTGCAACCTTTTAACTAGAAATATCTCTAATGACGGCTATCATATCGATTGCCTTCAGTTCAAAGCATAGACGATTTGCTTGTTTATGAGCATTTTATTTGAATTGATTTGTGCGTTTTGACTTTTTGTTTTGGTCTTATTGTAAAATATGAAATGTTTTAGCCATTATTTTCTTTTTTACTTCAGTGTTTTTTGTACCTATTCTGAAAATAAGTCACACAACAAAAAATAGCACCAAGATGGTGTTTCGGAAAGTAAAGCGCGTGATTGCCTTGATGTGAATCTACGACCTTCTACGGCTCGTGCGTCCCCATTTTGTGAGATAAAGACGGAGCTATGCATACAGGACGAATAGTACTACCTATCTATTTTTCACAACGGAACCGGCATTGAAACGTTATAGTAAGAGGCTGTACACCTTTGTCTTAACCTTTTTGAATGGGAGTATCAAACTACGCTTGCCGATATCATTCCGTGGATGGGTGACCAAAGTGATCATCCATTCCACACCGTGTTCCTCCGTGCCTCGGAAAGTACTTTAAGTTGTTAGGCCAGCAACCTAATTACGTAATTGTTTTCGGCAAGATATAGAGTTTGACCCCATAAAAGAGTAAGACAAATTCTTTTTAAATAATCAGGTATTGCCAAAAATTATTGGACTCTTTCGAAAAGAGTATCTTCACCAATAAAACCGTCCAATAATAAATGGCAATACCTATTTTTTTAGGTTCGCACCCACTCGTCCCGCTTAGACTCGACCCGAAGAATAATACCTGGATATTCCTGTTTCGATAGACGTAAAATAGTCGATGTTTAGTCGGACAGAAAACCGTTTTAAACGAGGTAGAGGCTATCTTTATAAAACTTTATTTTTTAATCGAAATCACTGACTACCAGGAAAATTTATGTATCATAACAAAATATTAAATTTTCTATGCATAATAAGTTATTTAGAAATAAATTATGATTTTGCCTGACTGTACAAATGGCACTGATTTTGATGTAAAACATCTGGTATTATTCTTCCGGCCGAGTCTAAGCGGGTCGAGTGGGCCCATTTTAAAAGAGAATGTGTCTTACTTTTTCACGGGGTCAAACCCTTACCGAATCCACTAACGATATTGAGCTGCCAGATTTAATTTGTAGGTATTTGACTGACATTACAGACGCCTTCTGTTGCCCCAACATACATGGTTTGGAATTCATTCATTCATTCATCAGCCGTTTTAATGTCCTCACTGCTGGAACCTAGGCCGTCTCTCTGTGAGAGGGAATGGGCCGTAATCCAACACGCGGATCCAATGCGGGTTGGTAATTTGGAATAGAAAAGGCAGATAAAAAACTCATTACAGTAATATATTTACCAAAACCCAAAATTATCCGACTGACACTTCAACCCTCTCATTAGCACCAAGTACCTTTTGCTAATTAACTTAAGTCAAAATTAATGAAGCTAAACTTAAGTCTCTCCTAAGTAAAATTAACTCTTAGGCATAATCCACTTTCGAAATCTAATATAATTTTGAATGAGTTCTGACTACTCCATAACTTTTGAATTTGAGAACCTATCGTTTCATTCTTAACAGTCGAATTGTCAGAGTTAATAATATTGTTAAAATTTTTGAGCTTTACTCGTTTTTGCCAGCGGCTTCGGCCGCGTTAACGTGGAAAAGTACCTCACATGTACGTTACCTACCACTGGAATGAATGTGTCCTATATGATCTAAAACAAACCAATGCCTAACCGTGTTCTGAATAACATCCAAAAATCATTTTGACTAATAAAAAAACGATTAAATACACAACTTTCACATTTGTATACGTAGAAGATATATGTTCTGTTCCTTGGTCTAATATTAACATTTTGAGTTTTACTTATTTTGATGATAAAACCTCAATCTATAAAAAATAAATACAACAAAAATCTACCATGTCAAAGTATAATTTGAAAGGTTGGGCGGAGAGACGGGCGAAGAGGTCCACCGGCAGGCTTATTACGTATCTTTTGCAAGAGGAAAACGATAGCGATTTTTGCGCATTAATTGCTCTTCAACACAGAAGTTTTAGAGATGTTGGCGGTTTTTTTTTTAATAAGTGCTTTTGACAAACAGCGATCGATTAGCAAACGATTGTGTACTACCATACCTACACTGCAGGTAATGCCGACTTTTATGACATAAAGCGTTTGATCGCTATTGTTTTGCTCTTGCAAAAGATACGTAATAAGCCTGACAAATCACCTACCTACCCAAATACCTAAACCTACCAAACCTGGTATCTATACCCAAATTTTGCCTGTGACAATATCACGCACAATAATATTCGTACGTACAATATCTAATAAACCACCAACAAATGTATCTGCTATTTTTTAGAACGTTGCTGAGTGTGGCAAATTGTGATAACATTTGTTAGCTTCTGCAAACAGTCTTTAGCTGTACAAACATTTTTTTTTTATTTGTTATAGGCTCACGTTTGACCACTATCTACATTTGTGTGAATTAATAAATAAATAAAAATAAGTTAATACAAAAAATCGAAAAACCCGACTGGGTTTATAAGTAGTCCCGACTACGACGTTCTTTGATTTTTTGTATTAACTTATTTTACTTATAAATTTTCCGGCATGTCCTAGAACTAAAAAATCGAAGATATGTGACATCCACCAACCCGCACTGGGCCCGCGTGGTGGATTACGGCCCATTCCCTCACACAGAGAGGAGGCCTGTGTCCCAGCAGTGGGAACATTAATAGGCTGATGATGATGATGATGATGACTTATAAATTTTTATTTATTTATTTTTTCGTTTTAGGTACATTTAAACTTATAAGTGTTATATATTTTTTGAAATCACCACTTAAAACTCTTTATTTTGAAACCCCACACGAAGGGTTTGCACTTCACACAAAAATTGGAACTTCACAATTTGGCACCCAAAATTCGCCATTTTTCTATTTTCCAATTTTAATGTAGCCAGTGACATTCGCAAGGTTAAGACGAATCAACTGACGTAAGAATCATCAAAATCGGAAAACTCTAGAACGCCACATAGGAACAGAAACACATATATACATACATAGACTGATAAACACATTACCATCCTTCGGCAATCGGGTAAAAACTATAAGGGTTCGACTACGGAACCCTGAAAAAGAACTATCCAATCAGGGTCGATCAGGCAAATACAGAAGACCGAATAATTAAACACAATATCGTGCCCAAGTAATGTTTCCTAACAAAAACAAAGCCAAGAAGATTGTAGTCGTATTATTTCGCCATAAAACCTACCTCATCTTTTTTCGTACAACCTAACAATAAGGTACGTTCAATCAAACGTTTTTGACAGGTCATCCATTCACTTTTGGCGGAAAATCAGCGTAAAAATAAATATTTTGCTGTACATAGAATCTAGGTATAACAGCACGCCGTTGTTCGAAGTGGTAGGCAGATAAGGTATACATATTTTAGAAAATATCTTTTCAGGCCCAGTGATTACAAGGTTTTTCAACCTTACGAGTTAAAAAACGTCGGTTCAAATCCAGACATGCGCTTTACTTTGTGTAAATTTCATTACCACTGCTCTCAAAACGGTGAAGGAAAACATCATGAGGCATCCGTCCATGAAATAAAAATTTTAAGATGTATGACATCTCATTCCGCACCGAGCTCGCGTGGCGAATAACAGCCCACTTTCTCTCGCAGACAAGATTTCTGTGTCCCAGCCGTGGGAACATGATAGGCTGATTAGGCTTATTGAAAAGATAAAATTGTATAATGTTATCAACTTTTCAGCCGAAAGACATGCAATGCTGGTTCTCCTCCAAGCGTCATCACATCGACGGGTCCTGCTCCAACAGCGAATTCCCACGGCTTCTAGCACTTCGTCTTCCGATACGTATTCGCCAAGGCAGAACCTTTCGGCCTCATCGGCCAACCACCTATGTGCCCCAAAAAATATTGCGTGAAATTTGTTTGAATTCAGTTAATAAAGTAAAATTCAGTTAATAAAGGTTAATGTTCCACGAGGCTTTTAAATCTGGTCCTTCTACCCACAAAATTCGTAACTTAGCTTTATTAAAACCTCGGTATCAATTAGCGAATACTTCGAATCAATTTCGTTCAAGTACATCGAAATGACTTCAGTATAATATTCGAGATTCTATTACGTTCTTATTATTGGGTTTTGCAGCATTATCACGCTGCTTATTGATTCGGCTGAATAAAAACTATTCCGTTCGTGTAAGTCGACCTCATTTCTAATTTTTTCTTATTTCGGTTAAAACTTAGAAGTTTGATCATTCCATTGGATGACAGAGAAAATTTTTCTTGTGAATTGGCGACGTATCTACTTGGAAGTAACACGTTTAGTATTTTTTTAAGAAAATTTCAAGTGCAAATCGTTGGATTTATATCGCATTGCGTCCATGCAAACCAATATGTTGCATTTAGTTCTGCAGCATTATTGGACATTTCTTTCTGAGAGTGTCAATTGTTCACCAGGAATTTAATTTGTTTCCGAGTTACCGGCGCATAAGGCCGTCTGTTACAAAGAACCGATTCGCTCAGAATCGGTTCTTGGAATATATAACAAGCTGTGGACTGATGTTCCGAGTTATTTCAACACCGACTGAGTTCGGGAAGCGTGTGCTTGCGGGGGTGACTCCATAATATACGAGTGAAGACCCCGGGAGGACGTCGTGACATCGCTCCGCGTCAAGTGATCCCAAAATTTTGTTCCTATTCACTTTTTATAATTTGTAGCAATAGCGAAGTATTTATTGAATAGTTTTTTATATGTATCACCTATTCGTGTCAAAAGGTCGTGAAATGAACCGTTTTTAATTTTACATTTATGCACGGTTATATTTTAATCGCGCCTAGGGCCGGATAGCGGTTGCAACCCCTTCTCTCCTATAGGCATTATTTTCCAAAATTACAAATTTTATTCTAGACAATCCATTTCCCAACTTTACCGATAGTCTTTCTTTACGTCGCCATTCCTTTTTTTCTTTGTATATTTTTTATGTTGAACAATGTTTGTTTTTATTTTATCTTTTATTCGTCAAAATTAAACGTGACACATGTAGTGACAATTTTTTTTTTTTTTTACGCTACAAATTGGCGCCCGAACAACTAAAGTAAGTGTTTTTACCTAATAACTTTGAAATTTAAATGATTCGACATAATTTATTTTTTTTGCTTTATTGAGGATGGTCACTCCCTCTGGGAGCTAATGATTCTTAAGCTTATTTGTTTCAGGACGCTGATATTCTTCCATTCAAGAAAGGTATTCTAGGATTTATACCACCAGTACAGATCTGTGAAGCTGTTATTTTCCTTGACATATTTTTTTTCATGAAATGTAATGTTTTTTAATGGAATTTAATTTTGTGAACTATAGTACACATAACCGTCTTTTATTTTATCCACTTATGGCAGCAAATATAACGATAGGTTTCCTGATTTTTACTCCTTATTTAGCCTAGATCTTTGTTTACTAGCTTGGCGTTCGCTGACTGCTGGTTGCTGGATTATTTTTGTCCAGCTGTTCATGCCGTGCTTATTTTTTCGCTAGGATTCAATCGTCCTTTGTCTGTTCTTTCATTCGTTATTAGGTCTATACTAGTTACATCATGTCAGAAGAGGAGTTCCCTATTGGTGAGACTCCACGTTGTGATAGTCCCATCATTTCGCGACCACCACCTCGTCCCATTCAGCCAAGAGCTTCTCGCGCTTCCTCACAAAGTGTTGTTCCTTCTCCAATAAGATCTGATGAATGCCCACAATTTACCAGGCAGTTCTCTCTTACTAAGTGGAAGATTGTTTTCGATGGAAAGACCTGCGTACGGGAATTTTTCACGAGTCTAGAAGAGTGCAGGGAGGCCGACAATTTGTCTGATGGTTACTTAGTTAGGCGATTCCATGAAGTCTTGTCAGGTGTCGCACTTCAATATTTTAGGTCAATCCGTCGTCCGGATCTTTCCTTCTTTGAGATCAAAGAAGCCTTTTTTAGGACATTCGGTACGACCGATTTTGAATTTAAGATAAGCCAGGAGGTCCGTAACCTCAAGCAGAGACCGGAACAGCTGATAAGAGAATTTATTATCGAGGTTTCTTACTTAAATGCTAAACTGAGCAAGCCTATTGAAGAATCGGAGTTGTTGCGGATCATCACTCACAACATGTTGCCAAAGTACACTCCTTGCTTGTCCATCCAAAAATTTCATGACATCGATAATTTAATCGAAGCTGTTACTCATTTCGAGTCCTTTCTAAAACCTCCAAAGGCGGTAGCCAGTTTCGATTGTGTTGCCGACCAGTCGACTTCTCAGGCTGTTAACTCACCAAAACCCAGGCCGAACAAAACTTCCCATCAACCAACAACTAGTAAGCCTCGGACTTGTCCTAGTTGTAGTCAGTCTCAGCTTTGCTTAAAATGTAACAAAGTTGGTCATTCTTACCGCTCTTGCCCAGAGATCACAGGCATGATTTGTTTTAAGTGTCGCACTCCTGGATTTATTACTAGAGAATGTCCGAAATGTAATCCAAAAAATGCATAGACCACTGGCGATACGCTTCTTTTCGTACAGTATCCCCAGTGTTTACTACAGATTCATTTGATAACCGACCGTTTATAGAGGTATTATTATGTGGTAGAGTTGTTAAAGCATTGCTTGACACTGGTGCTCAGATTTCGCTTGTTAACGATAATTTTATTCAGCAACTTGGTATTTCTTTGACATCAAAAGACGCTTGTCCCCGTGTTATATCGGCTAATAATTCACCGATTGATATTCTTGGTTCTGTACATCTTCCAGTTAAATTTAACGGTACAACTTTTATTCATGAGTTTTTAGTGGCAAGTTCGATGTCATCTTCTGTTATTTTAGGTATCGAATTTTGGAATAAATTCGGTTTGACGTCTATTTTTAGTCAGGCTTTCGATAAAAATATTGATGGTAATATGTTTATCCCTTCTGTTCAGCACTCTCCCCCTCAAGTTTCCTCTGTTAGTGAGGTTCGTTATATTCATCCTCGTAACATCCTATCGCCGGATCAAGAGTCTTGTCTTCAACAAGTTATTAAGGAGTATGAAGTTATCTCTTCGGAAAAAGTTGGTCTTGGAAAGACATCTTGGTTGTCCCATAAAATTAATACTACGGGATACCCTATCCGTCA
The DNA here is from genome assembly GCA_947562075.1 of Orthosia gracilis. NCBI lineage: Eukaryota > Metazoa > Arthropoda > Insecta > Lepidoptera > Noctuidae > Orthosia > Orthosia gracilis. The sequence continues at coordinate 23,476,581 of OX387275.1, forward strand.
AAGATATTATCCCTTATCCCCAGTCAAGTTGAAGATTCTCAATGAAGAGATTGACAAAATGTTAGATATGGGTGTTATTCGTCCTTCTCGTTCTCCATGGGCTAGTCCTGTGGTAATGGTGACAAAAAAGGATGGTTCTGTTCGGTTTTGTGTCGACAGTAGAAAACTGAATAGTGTGACAATCAGAGATTCTTATCCTCTTCCCCGTATTCACGATATCCTCGACAACCTTCGTGGTGCTAGATATATTAGCTCATTGGATTTTAGAAGTGCTTTCTGGCAAATTCCACTTGCTGATAGAGAAAGTTGTGAGAAAACAGCATTTATTGTCCCACAACGTGGTCTCTTTGAGTTTGTTAGGATGCCTTTTGGTCTAACGAACGCTGCTTCGGAGATGCAACGCCTTACTGATATGATCGTTAATTTCGAGTTTACTTCTACCAGTGACGACTGTATTTTTGGGTACGTCGACGACTTGATAATCGTATCTAAAGATTTCTTTAGTCATATGGCGCTGCTCAGGAAGGTGCTTGCTCGACTTAAAGAAGCAGGCTTATCTATAAATTTGAAAAAATGCGAGTTTTGCAAAAGCGAACTAAAATATTTGGGTTATATAGTTAATGAAAAGGGACTTCAAACCGATCCCGGCAAACTTGATGCTATTAAAGATTATCCTACTCCCACTTCAGCTAAGTCATTACGCGGTTTCATTGGTATGTGTTCCTATTATAGGCGTTTCGTTAAAGGGTTTTCTTCTATAATTGCTCCGCTTACTGCCCTTATCGGTAAGAGAAAGGGTAATGATCCAATAAGTTGGAATGATGCAGCCGATCAGGCTTTCACTAAGTTGAAACAAGCGCTAATCGATACGCCTGTTATGGCATGTCCTGATTTCTCCAAGCCGTTCATCCTGCAGTGTGATGCATCAGCTGTTGGTCTTGGTTCGGTACTGACACAAAAGATAGACGATGTTGAGCACCCAATCGCCTATTATTCGCGTTTATTCACTCAAACTGAACGCAATTATAGTACTACAGAACGTGAACTCTTGTCAGTTTTGGATTCAATTAAACATTTTCGATGTTATTTAGATGGGATGAAGTTTTCAGTCATAACAGACCATATGGCCCTTAAGTGGCTCCTCACTCTTAACAACCCATCTGGTCGTTTAGCTCGTTGGGCTACTATTATCTCCCAATATACTTTTGATATTGTGCATCGTAAAGGTTCGCAACATATAGTCCCCGATGTTCTATCCAGGATCTATGCTAATCCTGTGTCGTTTGACCAGGGTCCTGAACATACTAATGACCGTTGGTATAAGAAGGTGTATATAGGTGCTCGAGACACGCCACAAATGTTCCCAGCATACGCTATAAATAACGGTATCCTTATGAGACGCATGCCTGTTACTAGTCCTTTATCTTCTGAGCCATGGCACGTGGTGTTACCAGCTGAAAAGGTTCCAGACGCTATTTGGGAAATTCACAATAGTTTTCCTTCGATACATCCCGGTGTTACTAAAACGTATCTAAAGCTTAGGGAGTTGTTCTACTGGCCAAATATGTTCCGTGACGTTACTTCGACGTTAAGTCAATGTGAGGTTTGTAAAGCCTATAAAATCTCGAACACGCAACCTCGCGGTCAGATGTGCTACCCTAAAGAGGTTTCCTTGCCCTTACAGATGATTTCTATCGATATAATTGGTCCGTTGCCCTGTGCTTATTATGGTTATAAATATATCCTTTCTATGGTAGATGTTTTTTCCAAATATGTTTGGCTAGTTTCTCTGAAAAGGATTGACGCTCTTTCTGTTATAAAAGCGTTAGAGTCTGAAATTTTCTTTAATTTTGGGGTTCCGCGTACTATTCTTTGCGACAACGCTACAGTTTTTCGTAGTAATCAATTCCTTAATTTTCTCAGATCTTTTCATATTCAATCACCTACTTTTACGCCATATTATACACCCCAAGCAAATACGGTTGAGCGATACAACCAAAGTGTTATTACGTGTTTAGGTATTTTGGTTGGTGAAAACCAAAGAAGTTGGGCTAAAATGTTACCTAAAGTTAAGCTTTACCTCAATTCTTGTGTTAATCTAGCTACTGGCTTTACGCCTAACTTTCTTATGTTTGGTAGAGAGGTCCTTATGGATAGCAGTCGTGTAGATAGTCAGACTCGAAGCTCTAATTTGGCAGACAGTCGGGCTCGTCATGCTTCAAACCTATCCTCTCTCAGCGAAGTTTATGCAAAGGTAGCTGATAATCTTTCTTTAGCTTTCCTCCGTAACTCTCGTGCATATAATTCTAATCGATCAGCTATCACTCTGAATATTGGTGATACTGTATGGAGAAAGAACTTTTCCAAGTCTTCTGGAAATGATTTTTTTTCTGGAAAGCTTGCTCCACGTTTTATTAAGTGCCGTGTAATAAGAGTCATTTCTAGGACCACATATTTGCTCCAGGATTGTGATTCAGTCCACTCCGGACAATATCATATCAAAGATATCTTAAAATGAATTTGATTGAATTCTCTTTGTTCCATTTTAACATTAACATTTGCTTTCTAAACCTTTTTCCTCTTTGGTTTATGGGAATATTTCTTTGCATAAGTTTTTGATTATGTTAAAAACTTCATGAATTATCTGTTAATAATGACATCTATTTATTTCTGTGTTGTGTCAACCTGTGTTCTCAGGTTATTTTATTTCTTTTAGTTTAACACAAATGGTGTGTCATTCTACATTTAATTTGAATTTAAACTTGAGTTTTCTGACTTGAGTTCTCTGATTTGAGTTTTTTGTCTTGAATTCTTCTTTGACTTAATTGACTTAAGTTTTCTTTCTCAAACTTGTTTTTTGTTTTTTGTCCAACTTGTCTTTCGTTTCTATAACTAAGGTTGGACTTTACGTGTTGACGTTATTTATTTTTTGGGGATCCCCGGGTTTTTTTCTTATTGTTGTTAGGTAATAGTTAAGTCTTATGTTAAGTTAGGCTAGCTTTACTTAGATGTATAGTTCCCTGGTTGTTCTTCATAGTTGTTAGGATGTGGTAGTTGTTGGTGTTTGTCTCTAATTGAACAATATATATTTAGATTTATGAGTTTGTTATTTTCTTTCATATTCTCCATAGATGTAATCGAGATATCGCGAGTTCGCGCGGATAACGTTTAGATGTGGTGGCCACCGTGTTTATTCAGTATCTTTAGCACTTCGATATCGTTTGATTCAGAAATGATTCCTGCTGTTGTCATTGCCTGTTCCAGCTTTATCTTTCTTCTCACTCGTACTTTCGTCCTTTTTTTTCTTAGAAAGGGGGTATTGCAGCATTATCACGCTGCTTATTGATTCGGCTGAATAAAAACTATTCCGTTCGTGTAAGTCGACCTCATTTCTAATTTTTTCTTATTTCGGTTAAAACTTAGAAGTTTGATCATTCCATTGGATGACAGAGAAAATTTTTCTTGTGAATTGGCGACGTATCTACTTGGAAGTAACACGTTTAGTATTTTTTTAAGAAAATTTCAAGTGCAAATCGTTGGATTTATATCGCATTGCGTCCATGCAAACCAATATGTTGCATTTAGTTCTGCAGCATTATTGGACATTTCTTTCTGAGAGTGTCAATTGTTCACCAGGAATTTAATTTGTTTCCGAGTTACCGGCGCATAAGGCCGTCTGTTACAAAGAACCGATTCGCTCAGAATCGGTTCTTGGAATATATAACAAGCTGTGGACTGATGTTCCGAGTTATTTCAACACCGACTGAGTTCGGGAAGCGTGTGCTTGCGGGGGTGACTCCATAATATACGAGTGAAGACCCCGGGAGGACGTCGTGACATCGCTCCGCGTCAAGTGATCCCAAAATTTTGTTCCTATTCACTTTTTATAATTTGTAGCAATAGCGAAGTATTTATTGAATAGTTTTTTATATGTATCACCTATTCGTGTCAAAAGGTCGTGAAATGAACCGTTTTTAATTTTACATTTATGCACGGTTATATTTTAATCGCGCCTAGGGCCGGATAGCGGTTGCAACCCCTTCTCTCCTATAGGCATTATTTTCCAAAATTACAAATTTTATTCTAGACAATCCATTTCCCAACTTTACCGATAGTCTTTCTTTACGTCGCCATTCCTTTTTTTCTTTGTATATTTTTTATGTTGAACAATGTTTGTTTTTATTTTATCTTTTATTCGTCAAAATTAAACGTGACACATGTAGTGACAATTTTTTTTTTTTTTTACGCTACAGTTTTCGCGGTAGTATTAATAATAATAACTGTTATATTGTTCGAATGACTTTAATTGAGATTGTGAGAGCTCGTTTTGTGGTTTGGATGTAACCGCAGAATGACACCGATATGTAATCTTTCAAAAGAATATTGATCTAACATAGTAGTTTAGCTATAAGTGTAGTTTATTGCGTCGATATTATTCTATTATCTATGCTGATATTATAAAGATATATTTATTTGCTGTCAGTACTTTGACGAATAAGAGAAAGCCGTGGCCGTCACACACCCTGTTGCAAGGGGACTACTGTGGACGTCCTCTGCCCTAGAACGGATATAGAATCTTAAGTAAGGTCGCATGCCAGAACGAACCATATACCTAGTACGAGTGTCCACGACCAAAACCATGTTTGGTTTTCTATTAAAGCGTATTTTTAGTGTCCTGTCTTACTTGAAGATACTGGGAAGGATTATCGGACAAACTTCTTAAATTATTGCATTGTCATCGGTCCTTGATAAGTGTGCTAAGTTTCAAACTAATCCGAAGTTTTGAAGGGGGTGAAAATCACGTTCAAAGATTCCGTTACTTAGATACATACCAAGTTAATAAAAGCGTGCTAAAAATGTACATAATTGTGTTTATTTTTTTATGATAAAGTTCGTTTTCAGATACTTTGCGCGTCACATGTGTCCTAAGTGCATTATCAAAAATGTTAGAAAACCAACCCTTCCAATTTTGTTTGGTCCAATTTATTTAAATCCTTTTTACCATACGAGATTACCAAAAGATTGTTTACAGACATTTTAAATGACACCTATAACACTAAAAACGAAAAGAATGTTTCAGCGTCGCTTTAAAATGTTTTCAACACGGAATGCTCACACTTTCTGCTGAAAAATGATTACGATATATGATATATATATGATACTGGTGTCTAAAAATTTTCTATTCGGTATGAATATATCTTTATCCTTCAACTACATTCTTAAAATCAGATAAATTGTTATGATATGATATGAATCGATAGATTTGGTTATTTTGATTACAAAAATACAAATTTTAGACATTGTCTGCGTAACGTCTGATCTGACCGCATTTCCAAATTTCATAATCAAAAAATTTACCTGGGTGTTTCATAACAATTTATCTGATTTTTAGAATGTACCTAGTTGAAGGATAGAATATTATTTATATTTACGCAAATGATTTATATTTATTTCTATTAATAAAAAAGGGTATTTAAACGTTACAATTATAAATATTTTTGTATTTATTCTCAAAATTGACGGCAAGCTAAATCGATTAAAAAAAGTTTTAGTTTCCTAGGCGATCGGAAAGTGCCTCAAAAATCACTGTGAAAAGGTGTTGATTTTGATGTTCCTTTTTCATTGCTACACTTTTTTCAGTCGTTTCCCTAAGCCCGCAAGCAAATCAGAACTATAACATGCAATAATGAAGTCCGTTTCAATAAGAATGAATTACGCCTATATTCCCCTATGGAATAGGCAGAGGTTCGGCAGTACCTGCCTACACTTGTAGACAGATTTGTTATGGCCGTGAAAAGTATCGATTCAAAATATAAATAAAATACTTTTTAAAAATAACTTTCTTTTCGGAAATCGTTGACAATAACGAAAAATGTAGGTACCAAAGACGAATGCCGAAAAGAAAGTAGATAATTTTTTTTTTGTAAAAAGATTTTTTTAGTTATCTCTTTTTTTTAGTTTTAGTACCTATATTACTAATCAAAGAAAAATGCAAAAGGAAATGAACAAAAATAAATAAAATGATATGCACATTTAACTAACATTTGTAAAATAATATTAATGTTTATTGCAATCTTTATAAAAAAAACTGCGAACTTCTTCGCCCGCGTGAATAGCGTTTTATAATCTCAAGACAACATTATACCGGGATAAAAAGTAGCCTATGTGCTATTCTAGACTAAAAACTATCTCTGTGCTAAATTGCATGCAGATACGTTCAGCCGCTCTTGCGTGATTGAGTAACAAACAAACATTCATCCATCCAAACTTTCGCGTTTATAATATTAGTCAGATAGGCACTCATTGGGACTGCCGACAGAAGTAAAACTTAAAACTTGGGAATAACTGTGTTTTTGCCACGTCACATCAGCATGTCGATAAACTTACACATTAACATATCGCTGATGCGAATCCAAAAGATTTTGCCCCAACCAAAAATCGTTCAACGCGGTTAAAGAAATTTTCACTTAAAAAATACAATACTGGTAAAAAAACTAAGTATTCGAGCAACGCCAAATAACACAATCAGTGTCTCTCACTAACAGATTTAAAAAGAAATGTACAATAAAGTCAACGATTCAAACAATATTCATAGCCAGCCACAATAGCTTCGTCCAACAGCAAGTTATCCCCAAAAACCGTTCCATTCCGAAATTCGAATTTTGAAAACGACATTCGAAGCTGTATATTCAAATAAAATTCGATACGCGTCTAAATTTCTATCGCTTTGTACAAAACTAGTACATTGCTATACAGCTCTGTACTCTCGTATTATATTCTGTACATCTATCTCTATACATTAAGTATTGAATTGTGCTGCAATTTTAGTTCGTGCCAGCCTTTAATTTGACTACTTACCGACGCGGGAGTTAGACTAAGCGGACTGTGATCTCTGGCAGACACGTTTGTATCATTCCGCTTTTTATTGCTTCAGGGACGAACAGAAATATCGATGGTTTTACGCTGGGGAGCGGATTTATTTCGAAAATGGTGACGGGCTTTTGGATTGTTTCTGCAAAAAATACGCCGAAGGCAATAAAATTGAGCTGTGAAAATGAAATTTGCCGGGAGGACATAATTGTATGGCCTAATTTAGTACATTCTAGAATCGAGAATTATAATATAATTCAAACTTCTAATAATAAGAAGATTTTATAACTATAATAACACTAAAACCATTACCACTAAACACAACCTAATCCCGCCCATCCAACACCACTCAACCGAATCTACTACCACTGTTCCTGTTCGTGTAATATAATGTTTTGTATATCGTTTTGTGAAAATTAAATACTTTTTATTTCTTTATTTATTTTTCTTTAATACTTATTACCTAAGAGAAGGTATCAGTAGAGCCCTCCCTACATCTTGATTACAAAATATATAAACCTAGAAAAGAGCAAATACGAACTCAAAACACGTATCATATTAATTTCGTCCTATATTTTCTACCTTCGCTAATAAGCACTTAATTATTGTCAAAGGAAGAGCGAAAATATAATTATAACAGTCAATTACACACATCTAACACACTTATTACATTAAAGCTTGGGACAAAATTAGACTTCAGTACAAAATGACAAGGTTTACAATTTAACAGGACTGAACTTAAAAGCTATTGGAAAAAACTACTCCATTTTATTGTTATAGGTTCGCAAGCAAATAAAACGAAAACCCTGCCGATGGAAAGTAAACAGTGACACCTGAGCACCGTCCATCTGTCGATGCATTTCCGACTCTAAAGACCGAGTTGAAAGATCCCTTTTAGCTATAGAATTACACCAATAACAGACGAGGCACATTCCTACATTCAAACAATTGATGTACAAAAATAGGTAGCATGACAAAAAAAAACGTTAATTTGAGTACGCGAGTGCAGTACCGAATTTAAAAAAAGAAGTACTCGCAAGACTGGTCCAGTGACGGATTCAACAGTTTTGCGCGCGCCTGAACCCACCCCCTCAGTGTACCCTGTGCTGTCGGACCGCACGCACGTCGCTACCCAAACTCATCTTACCGATGTACTAAATTCAAAAAAAATAACGCGCGTTCTTAAATTCAACGGATTTTTTAAAGTATCATTTTTTTTGAGTGTAGTGCCAGTGCTTGCGCGAATTATGTGGTACATTTCAGATGTGGGGTAGCAGACATGTCATCGCTTCGATGATAAAATGATTGAAGATATTAGGATTTGAAATGTTACTGCCAGGTATTGTGGGCTTTTATTATTCTTTTAGTACTTAATTAAAATATTAAAGCAGAAAGTTTTACATAAAATAAATCTGTCTAAAAAATTGGAGGCATTTTAAGTCACAAACTAATAAAAGTAATCCCTTAAAAATACAAACGGCGCATTTTAGTATTACAATTTTAATCTTGTCTCGAGTAAAAAATGAAACGACCCGAAAAATTAAACTAAACAAAACCTATTCATCTTTCAAAAAAATAACTTTTCAGAATTTATATAAGCTTGTATATTGGGTAATTCTCATTCCCTCAAGCTATGTTCAGTAAGTTATGTGACACTTATAAGGGGTGGGACAATATGTAACCCTGTAGCAGCTAATAAATTACGAACGCACCTTTTTCCTTAAACAGGCTGAATGATTAAATATCGAGTTTCCGCGTGGAACTTATTAAAAAAAACAAACTGTCATTTTAGCTTCAGCGTTCTTTTTTCAAAGCTTATCTTGGACATAACAGACATTGATGAAGGAAAACATCGTGAAGAAACCTTTACTGACAATTAATATAAGTGTGAAATCGCCAATCCTTCTTGAGCAAGTATGGTGGTTAATGCACGTGACTTCTGTGTATGAGAAGAGGCTTTTGCCCAAACAACGAGTTTTGAGTAACAGGTTGAAATTAAGTACTTTCATTTTTAGATATTTTTATTGAATATTGATTTTCTTTTATAGAAAAATATCAATAGGCGTTGTAGTGATTTATACGTAACTTTTTATTTTCCAAATGAGATTACAATTTTGACAGAGATCAAGAAAGAAACAGTTTTAATTTCAGTCCTGTTTTACCTTTAAATTAGTTGATAAATCTTGAAAAATACGTTTTTGTTCAGACAATTCTAAACATTATTAGTTAAATACTTACGAGTATGTCTAAATCACTACAAAATACTATTTAAAAAATACTTAATCAGCTAAGGGTGTTATAAGAAAATGCGTGATTGTAGTTCTATTTTCATATATCATAAATTGTGATATTTAAGCATCGATAAAGTGGTACCTAAGCGCCAGTATCTTTTCTTATTCATGATTTTGGCATTGAAAAGTTTCATAAAAGGACTTACAAATTCATAAACTGGATAATTATAGACCTTGGACCAAATCTATCGATAATTTGGTCCAAGGTCTATAATTATCCACTTTGTAATGCTGTTACGTAATGCTTAAAAATTAATTATAAAATAATTACAGATTTATGTCACATATCTAAGTCATGGTGACCGTAACCTTTTAGATACGGACTCTTTTCTGCAATATATTCGAGGATCAAAATCAAAACCTCTCGTACTCTTTAAATCATATGAATTTTGCATGATGCTCATGTCATTGTGATTCTCCATGATTGACAGTAAAGGAACATTGTGAGAAAATGAATATTATTATATGTCCTTTTGAAACACTTTTAGAATTCAATGACTACATTGTTTTTATTATCTTTGATCATTTAATTAAATACTCAATAGTGAACAGGTGTGGTGACCAAAACTCGTTCCTTCTCGTTAAGAGAAGAGATTTTATACTACAGTGAATGGCAGCCATTTTATAATTTGATACTTTTTAAGTCTTTCTAGCCACAGCTGCGTCCTATAATGGATTTTAAATTAGTACTTCGTATCAAACACAACTCAAAAGACCCACAAGAAGTTAATTTTACAACAGACTGAGTCCACCGTTTTTTATCAAGCCAGTTTGTTAATGTAATTAAATCTTACTCAAGCTTATACATATTTTAATACTTCAACTTGAATAGCGTAGTTGTTTTATTATCGGATTTGGTCCTTATGTACGCGGGCTAATTAATAATTAAAATAATTTCATATGGTTAATTTTAGTGATTGACGTTAGAATGTATTGTCGAACAATTTTAACGATTTATAATACTGGCAATAGTAAAGATTACCTATGGTTTGAGCTTCATTTTTTTAAATAAATATTTGTTTTTCAAGGATAGCCGTAATCGTTTTAACAATTATTTGTAAATTATTCGATTTTCATGTGACCGTCTGTTGTTTTTGAGTGCCTTTATTATATGTTGTATGTCATATGAGGAATAAAAACCCTTAAATTTTTTATAATATTAGTTTTCTCAAAATAAGTACCTAAGTAAGGATCGGAGTAGATGGCGTTATGTATTTTCTGCATACCTATATGGAAAAAACCGGCCAAGTGCGAGTCGGACTCGCGCACGAGGAGTTCCGTACCATTATCGCAAAAAACGGCAAAAAATAACACGTTTGTTGTATGGGAGTCCCATTTAATATCTATTTTATTCCGTTTTAGTATTTGTTGTTATAGCGGCAACAGAAATACAATATCATCTGTGAGAATTTCAACTGTCTAGTTATCACGGGTCATGAGATACACCCTGGTGACAGACAGCCAGACGGACAGTGGAGTCTTAGTAATTAGGCACCCGTTTTTACCCTTTGGTTACGGAACCCTAAAAAGGCGTGACTTTATATATTAACGTTCTTCTTTCTAGTTATAAATATTATCTAGAGTAAGTGTTCTTTTTGACAATGGCTCACAAAAAAAATGTCAGCCGCTTGGCCACAGCCTTTCACTAAAGAACTGTAAGTACATTGATTTAATTTTATCATCCTACGCTCCTTACATCTGCCGACATAATCAAAAAGGTAACTTTAATAATATTATGCTACAAGATGGATCAAGCTGCCTGTAGTGAATGTGGTTTTATTTTTTAAAACAACACTATTCCTAATTGAAAGGTGATGTAACGTAAGTTTTCAAAATTTGAAAAGATATTCAATAAGAATATAACAAAAACCAACAAAATACTACATTGGTACACATTTGCCTTTAAATAAGCCACATTGATAAAACCTAATAAATAAAACACAAAAATGTTTATTTTACCTAATATGTCCGTTAAAGACATTGAAACCATCCAACCGAAGTACCCTAAACCGCTTTCTTTAGAAAGGCAATAATGCGAACATGGTTTTAGACTACAAACACAAATAAAACAAAAACATTTTTCCAACAAATAAACAGAATGTATTTCTTTTTTCAGCGTAGTAGCACACGCCGGGTGTCCGCTACTTTAGAATTAAATACAACTTAAAATTAGCAATAAGTTTGTAAATTTGGTGTTGATGTCATTACAATTCGATTTTCGAAAACGGATAAAGCAAGAACTTATGTGGCATCAAACAATTCGATCGCATCGTTGTCAACGAAAAACTATCCCAAAACACTGGCAGTATTGCCATGTTTGTTGTTGTTGCTAATTCTTTGTCCAAAAATAAAACCAGCCCACGGTGACGTGAAGAATCAACTAACTGCCCGCTTGTCTCTATATCTAAATTAATTAATTCCTGAAGTCTGTGAATAATCTTGATAGAGTAAAAGCCGGATAGTTAACACAGTTTTTGAAACCACTCTGTATCTCTCAGTACAAAAAGCAAAATACTTTATTTGTATATTTATGAAAAGTAAAAAAAAAATATGGAAAGTAAAAAACATTATCTTTAATATTGCTAGAGTATTCGCGATTCTTGCGGACCTCTATATTTTGGGACATCTACCCCAGATATGGAACAGTTGCCTAATCGATGTAAATTACGCTTAGGATAGATCGCATTTTGTCTTTCTATGCAATCGCACAGAGATATGAGATACGATCAACTTAGTGGTAGCAGGAGAATCTTTCGATAGATTAATAAAATTGCATGCAATTCATCCGTGAAACTAGAGTGATTACAATCGGTGCAACTATAAGTTAGCCGAAATACAAACAACCAATCTTAGTACTATGTGTTCGGGCGCTACGTTGGTTATGTAAAATAATTGATGAACATGAAGAATATAAAGGACTGTATTTAATAAACGTCTCCATAGTAAGACAGCTCGATGACAAGTGATAATGTACCAAAATACACATCTACCTTACATAGAAATAAAAATCTATGAGAGATTCGAACATATTGTGGCCCTAGACCAAAGTAAGGTATACAGGTATATTTTTTAACAAAATGAACAAGAAAAAACATTATTAAGCAACTAAGTAATATTGACAAGATAAGGTTTATGCTTACTTACAACTAAAACCAAGACAAACATAACAAGATTGAAGACCTTTTGAAACTTATTTTATACTTAAAGGAACTACTTTTACAATAATGACTAAGTGCTTATTTGTAAAAGGTACAAACATTTACTAGCCAAGAAAACGCAAAGGTTACATAAACCACAGTGGATACGAATTAGATTGCAGAAAAAGTGTAAAAGCTCAGGCATTTTAGGTAGACAAAAAGTACAAGGACAAAATATCTATTCGGTTCGAGTTTTATTTAGTTCAGACAAATAACTTGCTGTTTTTAAAAGCGAAACGACTTGACGTATTCATTGGTAGTGTTAACGACTGATGATTGTATGCTACAAGTTGAAGATTCGTTTCAATATGGATAAGAATAAATGCTGTGGCTACACTAAATAAATTGAGATACGAGCAGGGCAATGATAAAGTCAATTGGTTGATTGAGAGTTTATTGTATGCCTGATGTAGGTAAACGTACTAATAGTACTACCGGCGACCGCAAGATCCGCTACGTCATTTTTTCATTACGTACTAAGATAAGCCCCAAGGCACATGTTCTTAAAATGATGCTAAGTTTAAAAATATCTGTGAAACAATTAGAATTGGCCGAAAGTACAAAAAAAGAGCCACTTAACAAAATGACATAAAAGCCTTTGCGATTAAACATTATTAAGTAGGTACATTTATCTATTAAAACTATATGAAGAAATAAAAATTACTGAATAATTTTCATTCTTAATTGTTTATTGTAAGTACACCGAAAACAATATTACATACAGTGTGATAATAAAGTACATGTACAAAGGAGAGTTTAACTCATCGTTGAGTACATAATAAAAATCAAAATTCACTGACAGACGCGGCTTAAACTTCTGGGCTTAGGAACATACAATTTTGCACAAGACTTACTTAAATAACGTAGTATAGTGTATTTAAAAAGGATTTTTGGCAAAATATATACTGAAAGGGTTGATAAGGGATGAATGTTCGTCATTTTTGAAGGCGAAACCCCGGCAGCAAAGGGGATTCTGAGAAGTTGTATACAAATGAATTTGCCTATGGGATTTCCCGATGGTAACGTCGCGTGTATTGTATAACTAGACGCCACCCGCGGCCCAGATATCATGAAACTTGGAAATCATACCAAAAAAAAATATTCTCGGGTTAAAAAGTCCCCAATTATCCCTATCCAGGTCATGGTCTACCTGTGTGCCAATTTTCATCCAAATCTATGTAGCCAAGACGTGAAAAAGTAACAAACAGATAGACAGACGGATGTAATATTATAATATTACAAGCATTTGTGTTATTAAAAGTAAAACGAAGGAAAGAAAAAAACTCACATTCGTATTATAATATTGGTTAAGTATCATTGATTCCCAACCAATATAGTTAAAGAAGTCTCTATTAAAAAAAAAGGCCAAGTGCGTATCGAATTGCGCACATTTAGGGTTCCGTAGCAAACCGCAAAATCAAATTGGTTGTAATGAAGGAATTGCAAAGAAAAATTCTGATTTATCAATATATTGGTTATTGGTAGTAAAATATACGTAATAAACATTATCTTCGGATACACAAAAGACATAAATTCTTCGAAACAAAATTTTGTAACAAACTGCTAACTTTAGTGGCTTCTCATTCCTTTTTATTCCAATATTTAAAAATATATATAGCATTTATCGACTCAACAAGCTTTAAATAACGACATCCCACTCGATGGGAAAGATTTTTTTTTTCGCACCTCTTCCGCGGAGTCCCCTTAAAACATAAATATTTTTTTCGATAATTTGTATGGCTTTGGGCCAACAAGATGCTTATACTGTAAAAATTTGAAGACTGTAGCTCTAAAAGTTTGGCCGTAAAATCTGTGTGACAGACGATGGAAAGACAGACGGACAGACAGACAAACAGACAGACACATGATGACGTGAGTGACAGCAATAGGTTCGAAAGTACGATGTTCCTTCGGGTACGAAACCCTAAAAATGCTCCTTAAAAACTCACGCAGGTACCAAACAAAGTTCCATCATACATATTGTATTATTTATTATAATGTACAAGTCTTTCATCGTCTGTCGCACGCGTCTGATAAATAAATAATTTCCATGTTTTCCCTAACTCCCGGAGGGAAACTTAGCACAAATATTTGTCAGTAGATTTCCTCCCATGTTGCTTATTATTTTGACGGAGAAAATGTCTGAACTTCTGTTTTACACAAAAACTGACAACTGATTTGTGTTATAAGTTGTCCCCGCGGGTGTGGTTTCGTGATTTTGGTTAATTTTCCGGGGACATAGGTATTCTACCGTGCTACCCAACTGTTGGGTCGTGGAGGTCAGAGAGGCAGTAATTCCATGTCAGCTTCATACAGTTAAATTGAAAGGCGGCCTCATCATTGATGGAAAAAAAACCAGAGAGATTGATTGGTAGATATTCTGCCGTGTTATTTAAAGATATTGCAAGATTTGAAAGAGATTTGTCAGTAATGTCATCATTTAAACGAAAAAATACTTTATTAACGTCGATAAATTATATACAATATATTGAATACTATAAATACATACAAATACACTTATATCAAGCCTAAAAAAAATCCAATCTAAAATTTGGACTTGTTTGCCACTTGAAAACACTTCGAAAAACTCCTCCACATCGTTGTTTACTGGTATTGTCTCCAAAAGACTGGCAGCATTGCCACGTTGTATGCCAAAAATATTCTCTGATCAAAGTAAAAGCCAGCCCTTGCGTCACGTAAAGTGTCAACTAGGCGTTTGGAAAAATACTTAAACAAAGCGTGAGCACTCAGACCCCACGGACCAATAGTTTCAACCTATTTATCCTATTTACCTATTTCAATAGACCTCTCCAAAGCGTCGCCAAATCTATCACTGTGCTTCTCACATCCAATAGGCTCCCGCGGCCCTCATCAGATTATCGGTTCACCTTGTGGAAGGCCTTTTTACTTCCAAATTCATCCCAATTATTTCACTTAGTTCCATCGTCATCATCTTTCTGCCTTTACTTGAGGTCGGCGCAACACGTTTTCTTCTTTCACACATCCTGTCCCCTGTCACGCTATCACTGATTCCCTTTTCTTTCATATCACTCCTCACACGGTCCAACCATCTTTTCTTTGGCCTTCCTCTCTCTCTATCCATCCACATTTATGTTCATAGCTCTTTTAGTAACATGTGTTTGAACCCTTCTCATCACATGACCATACCAAGACAAACGGGTTCCAATTTGATGTATGGGTAAATATTAAGTTCACTCCATATGAAATATGATACCCAGCTGCATCCAGTTGGACTGGTAGCCGACCCCAATATAGATCGCAAACATATTCGTAAACATACAGAACGGCACAAATTCACATTTATCGTATTACGCAGTTCGTATTGCTGAAGTTTGGACGTTTAGATGGTTGCTTTGTCAGTCCATCACGGTTTTATATGTAACTGAATACATTTAGGTTGAATGTATTTTCCGAGTTTGTGAAATATATTTTGCCTTCATACTTAAACTTTTTTAATTGACTGCCCATTTTAGGACATACATCTGTCACTCTCTCTACCCTCGGGATAAGAAGTAATCTAATTTAAAGGATATAATTTACCTTTGTGCCAAGTATCAAGGAAATCTGTATCTGTATAAGTATGTTTGTAGCAGCCTTTGTCCAGCACTGCTATAGGGTGATGTCGATGATGAATATTAAATATTAGTATGAAGTATGGATTATCAAATTGGTTTTTAATAGTCAGTGTCTAGTTTTGTGCCACATTACGTTACGGTTACGCACTACATCCGATCCGAGTCCGTGTTATGAGTACCGAGTTCTATCCGAATCGAAAATGTTCTGAATTATGACGGACGGAGTTCAGATGTAGTGCGTAAGCTTCCCTACAAGCAGTACTACAGCTACTTTGGAACCAAAATTTCTTGGGTTCGGATCGGATGTAGTACGTAACCACCTTAAAGCGAAGAACGTATTTTTACTGGGTACAGTACATTATGTACAATTCCTTTAGCCATCTTATTTCAGCAAAATATTTAATTATTTTACACAATATAATAGAAAAAGAAAAACGTTTCGACAATTTGATACCTATCTAAGTAGGTACAAATAAACAAAACATATATTTACGTTTAAGTACCACTTAACAAATTACAGAAATCAGGTAAGTAACAGAAAAAATATATTTACGACCACAAATGTTCAATACTCCTTTTTATGTAGTCTAAAACTTCCGAACATTAACGAGATGGTTGGAAACTAAGTGTATGACATCACTAGTGCATGACCTTGAGTGACCTTCGGCATGAAGTAGGCACCCAGTAAGCTTTCAAGCGGAATATCGCTGGAACTTTGCTCGTGAGAGAAAATAAACATGATTATTCCACTTAAAGCACAAAAGCTTAACGACTATATGTATATAACTTATATAAGGTAGATATATGTAACTTTCAGTCTAGAACCGAGTTCCGAAGTACAGGGCATTTTTTTTTTCTAAGCTCATAAAAGGACCAAGTTCTTTATTCGTGTCGCCTCAGATTAAAAAAAATGTCAAAGTTGTGATTGATAGTTTAACAAAAATGAGAGCAACGATATTGGAAACGATTATTTTGGGGATTTTAATAGCTTACAAGTTTAAAAATTATGCCTGAAAAGAATAGCGCCTGCTTTTAGGGTCCAAAAGTTTCGTATACTTAACCGACGTTTCTGCTCTTAGTAATATCCTTTTTTACACTTGATTTTTGCGAATCGTTAAGTCGACGACAGTTGCCAATGACCTTGAGGGAACAAAACGCGCACTCGTTCCATACCCGCATGACCCAAAAATTTATAGTTTTTGTACTTTCTATATTATTCTTAGACTTGAAAAAAAACCTTAAATCAAAATGTAGATACCTAAATTATCTTTGAGATCGTGAAAATTGCCTTATAATATGCCTGGCAGTTTTGTTGCATTGTTGTTTTTTTGGCTGTGTTTGACATAACTTTACAAATTAATTATACTATGTTATGCGAATAAAACTTCAAAATGTTCATAGATCAAATTATTAAGAAAATGATCTCATGTAACATATATTTTTTTCAAAAAATAACGTAAGCCTTGCGATAGCGATTACGATTCTCATTTTAAAATCAGCTACTGCGGGGTATCTGCGCCTTAAGCTTATAGAGCCTAAAGAATTACCTTCAGTGCATTTTCAGCCTTATTGTTGAAAAACTGCATTATTTCGTAATGTTAATGAACGGTCGAAGTAAAAAAAAAATACTCATCGCGGTCGATATTGAGAAATACGAATGTATTCAATTCGTCGCCGTTTCCAAATTTTGTTTGTATTTAAAATACTTACATATTTTCGTAAAAAAAAAGAAAATAACACGCAATATTCGATTTTAAAATTCGAATTTAAAATTGACGCAAAGATTGCGTGTTTTCCTTGATTTGACCTACTAAATATTTAAACTTTTCAAGTAACAAAATTAACTGCCGAGTAACAGACAAAACTTGCCGAGACAGCCTTTAGGTAGTCTCATTACCATCGTTTACTCTGTAATTTAGGAGGATAATAATTACGCAACCACCACCCTTAGAAGTTGGCTAAATTGCCTCCCCCCTCCCCCTCTATATAATTATTGGGAAAACCAGATTGAAAGACCTGACTTAGTACGTAATTAATTTGAGGAAGATTTTAACTTCGGTTTGGGTTTGGCAATTGAGAAAATTGTTCTTAAAATTAGCTTTTCTGTTACGTTTCTATTTTTGGATCCAAAAATAGACCCGTTTTAAGACTAATAATTCCAATGAACACGAGTACCAAAATCAACAAAAGAAGTATCCGAATGGCCGATGATTACTGGCTTTGTGAAATTGACCCTCAAATATCCGTTTTTTTAATCTATGCTGTCCCGGTGCTGGGCAATAATCTCCCACATTTCCTAAAAGTATGTTACTCTTCCGACCAATTCAATAAACGCCTCTACAGCCCAACTTTTTGATCCGTAGATAACTCAGCCAATGGTTTAATATGCGAACCAATAGTTTCAAATTTCGCCCGTTTCGCTCTCTGGCCCGTCTTGCTTGAATATGCCTACATTTATATTTTTTCAAGTACTGACAAATTCAATTTAATTCTGGCTTCTTTATTTTTGGCTCTAACTTCATGATTAAAAAAAATATTACTTATGATTAACGATTACGGCGATTGTATAAAACATTTAAGATGTGACCAACAGTTGTATAGATTTACAAATTAACAATAACTACATATTTATACACTTAAAAAAAAATACGAACGCGTATAAAAAGGGCAACCTACAATTAAATGTAAACCTAACAAATCAAATATACCTCGGCAATAAATATTAAATCACGAAGAATTTGTAGTTACTATGTCATTTGAAAATTAATAATTCTATAATAAGAGTTTGTAGTAATTACTGACAACTGGGACGTTCACCTTATTTGACATTGAACGAAAAATTTAATAAAGTAACAAATGTATTGTATGAAATATAATTTGAAACGCCTTGAAAAACTGAAATATTATTGTAAGTTTTTACTATGTTCATTGTATTGTTAAAAGGTAATTTATGCCAGGCGGGCGCTTAACTTTGTGTAAATTATTACATCACCACTGCTCTCAAAAACGGTGAAGGAAAACATCGTGGGGAAATCGGCATATCTTAAAACCAAAAACTCGAAGACATGTGACATCCACCAACATGCAATGGGCCCGCGTGGTGGATTACGGCCCATTCCCTCTCACGGAGAGGAGGCCTGCTCGTACAACGGACCAAATGCGAGTCTAAGTGCGGAAAAGGGGTCCATCTATCCTATCCTAAGGTAGAGGTATTGATCCGATTACGGAAATCCTTTCACTTATAAAAAGCTTCACTATCGTTGATTATCAAAAGTTACTTTAACCCGAAAAAGGGATAGGCCACGGAAGTAAACGTTGCGGAAAAAAAACATATGCGGTCAGTACCTAGTTCCGTCCAGAAACGAATTTCCTTATGATTTTTTAACATTTTGAATTAACTTCTCTGTACAGATTTTATTTTGAACTAGCACTCCGCCCGCGACTTCGTTCGCATGATTTCGTATTTTATTCAACTAAGTACTCAGTGACTTTATTATGTGCAGTTTGTGAATGCGACCTAAAATAAGATATTGTTAAATCAATTATAAATGGTGCATCGTAAATATATACGGTTTAAGTTAGGATTTACGAAACTTAAATGACGTGTCCGATAAGTTTAAGCCAAATAAAGGGCTCGTGGGTAAATAACAGTCAGACCGGTTATTCGATCAAAACCTCAGTCATGAGGCTTTACAATGAGATCCATAGCGAGTACACTTCTCACCATCTAATACTAGAAAGAAGACAGTGAAGTGGAGCTTCCGCACGAGTCTTACGATAATATAATAAAATACCCATGTAGCACCAATTCTCATGAAAATCGGTGACTTTACAGAAGATATTCATCGAATCCGACTCGAAAACACGGACAGGGAAACTGAGGTAACCGACATAGCCCCAAGAATGAACAAACTTTGGTTGCATAAAGCAGACCAGATTATTCGCTGAGCAGATGGCCTATGGGATTGAAAGGTTCTGGAGTGGCGAGGTCGTTACCGGAAGATGCAACATTGCAAGGCCTCGCACAAGTTGGACTGATGTCCTGACGAGGGCCACAAGTCTTCTGAATCCGAAGCAAAGAAGACTGGTCGCGATTTTTGAGTCACATAATTAATATTAATTAATAAATAATAATAATTCGGGTGGAGCAAAAATTACTTTAGTATGAAAACGAATGCTGCGTAAATTACGCGACACTGAAACATCACTCACAACTCAAAAAATTACCTACGTTTATTTGGCCTTGCACTTTTTGTTGTGTTTTGTTTTTGTTTGTTTGGCCTGAGACAAACGGTCCAGTTCGGTAGTTCCAATTCAAGGTAGAAGTCGTCTTAGTGCCGTAAGCTTCTTCAAAAAACCGTTGGCGCCCCTCTTTTGGGGCTTATTCTGAAAAACTAATGATGGCAATTTATTATATAATCAAGGAATAAGATTTTTCATAGTAATAAATGTCTCCCTTTTAACCACTTTAACGGTTGAATTTCCACAAATCCCTCCTTAATGATCCCCTAAATCATAAGAAGAAGCTATATGCAGTAAAATACTTAAAAATCTTGATCACCCACTAAATAGTATTTTTGGCAAGCTTCCGAAAAAGTAATGACTAATAACAACCTACATTATTTATTAAGGTTAGTATTTGTGCCAAATTTCAAGTTTATTAACCCAAGATCTTCAACACTCCCCAAATCATCTTTTAGGGTTAGTTTCAAAAAACTATTAATGACATCTTTTATTATTTACTAAGGCTATTATTTGTACAAACTTTCAACCCCCTTTTTATCCCCTTGGGTTGAAATTTCTAAAGATCCTTTCTTAGTGCTCACTTACGTCACTGGATAAACCTTTCTGCCAAACATGCTTCTAAGCCTAGCAGTTTGGCCTATGCGTTGAACGATCAGTCAGTCAGTCAGTCAGTTTTTTCTTTTAATATAGATTTAAAAAATCTTCGTTTCTTTTTCTGTTACAAACAATTGTCCTTTGCTGTCAAAATTATTAAGGATTTTTTTCCTCTTATCGACATTTAACGTGTCAATTAGTTTTGTAAAAGCAAATTAAAATTCTCGTTACTTACATTTCTTCAAATATTTGAATTAAATAATCATGAAGCTAATCAAAAACGTCTTTTACATACATCGTGCTTGAAACTTATTAATTACCCAAACTTCCCAACTACATAAAACCCACATATGTTATTCAATCAAAATAAGTACACTTCAAAAATGTCTTCTTATTTGGCCCCCGTGTGGGACTGAAATGTCAGTGAAAATTGCCTAACCTTTACGTTCCGCAACCGCACACGACCTCATCATTTATTACCGCTAATAATGAAAGAATCCCTCACGTTCAACAATAATATCTGTAATGAGTATGTCCTCGCTATGAGATAGGTCGTTTCAGCTTTGACATTGAAAATGACCTAGGAACGACTACGGAGTCACAATGAAAACATTTTTGTCCAACGAATAATTTTTTGAGAATGGTATGAAAAGAGCTTAAATTGGGTTCAATTTACTCTCAAGTATATCTTTTATTAATTGTTTATGGGTGTACTACCTTCTGTCAGTGTTTTTGCCCGCAAGGATAGTTTTAAGGGCTATTTCTGTCACTCACGTGTCTGTCTGTCCGTCGTCTGGCACACAGGTTTTAAAGCCAAACGGTTGGAGCTAGAGTCTTCAAATTTTCACAGCTTTTTGATCCAAAGCCATATAAATTGTCAAATAATACTTCAAAATGATTTTAAAGGGGCTTCCATACAGTTAAATCGTCGCAGCCTTTCTTTGCAAAATTTTGTTCCGACGAATTGTTTTAACTTTCAATTGACCTATGAACTTCAAATTTGGTGATAATGATTATTATTACGTATGTTTTACTAACAATTACCAATGTATTGATAAATCAGATCTTTTCTTTGAAATTTTCCCATTTTTCTATTAATTAATTAAATAAATAAATTTATTCAGGAATGAGACAGAAATTAAAGTTCTTAATCTAGTTATTGGGTGCAGTACTGTTCTTCTAAATAGGAGAAGACGTCTTTAGAAGAATTAGATTGCGATCCCCTTTCGTAAAAACAAGGGTTGACTTATACCATGAACATGTTGTCACCATTTCATTCATAAAATAATTCAAAAAATATATTTTGAAAACAACAAAAAATAAGATTAAATTAAACTTGTAGTCTTGATTTAATATAATAAAAAATAAATTACAATAATCAATCAACAAAAAATAGAAAATAGTATAGTGTAGTGTGTGTTAGTTTTCTATGTTGTGTTTGATGCATGTTTGTGTTAGTGTGATCACTTCTTAAAGAGTTATTCTGTTTCATTGCAATTAAAGTTCATTAAGTAGGAGAGAATAGTCTTTTTACAGATACCACATCTTAATCCGTAAGTCAGAATTAATGTATTGATCTTATTGTATAACGATGAGCCAAGATCGACAGCGATTTAAAAAAAAAACGTACTTAGTGGTGGGATTGTCCAGGTAAAGTCTTTTCGGCGTTTAGTGATTTTCTTAACGGGTGTATTCTTGTGTTGTAGTAAGACTATTTGTAAGATAAATTGTTGACTTATATTGAGTAGCTTGCATTATACAAAGAGTTAGGTCGTTGGGAAGGTTATTGGTCTGAACGTAGCCTCTTTTAAAATAGTTCTGTGTGCTATCTCCAGAGGTTTGATTAAGATCTTTGCAGCACCACCCCAGCAAGAAATACAGTAAATGAGGATTGACTAGCAAAGAGAGGGGAGGATTAAAGGGTTGGCTACAAACGCAGAGTTTAAAAAATAAAAATAAACTTGCGTATACGACCAGTCAAGGTATTAATGTGTGACCCGAAATAAAGATTTTTGTCCAGAACTACATCCAGATATTTAACTTGTTCCACTGATGTTATGAAATTAGATATTAGAAATAAAATTAGATTGATATTGTGTGAAACGAGAATGGACTTTATTCATATTAACAGATTGAAGTTGGTTATAGTAAGTTGAGCAAGTTCTATAGTAAGTTACCTAAAGGATTGACAATATACGCATTCATATTCGTTCTATAATAACTCAATTTACACATTCGTGCTATTTGTCGCAAAAGAGTTCGGTTAGACTTCATATCTTGAAAACCGCCAAACTGATTTTGATGAAACTTACACTAATAACTAAGTTGAGAGATATTTAATCTAATAAAAAAATAATGATTGAAATCGGTTTAGCGAAACGTGAGAAAATACAAACATACAGATCAAATTGAGAACCTTTGAAGTCGGTTAATTAAGAACTGTTGTACATGAATATAGATAAAAAATATCCAATTTATTTTGAAACATAATATCAACGAAAACTGCCTACCCATGGATAAAAATAAAATCAACGGGGTGTAGTTATGCCCGCGGCTCGAGGGGCCTGTCCAGAACAAGGTCGAAGCGATTTTATTACTGTTTACTAATTAATTACATTTACTACAGTTACACTAAATATAATTTTCACCTCATTTGCGTTTTGGCGTATAATCGGCTTTTAGTCTTTATTACTACCACAACCTACAATTAAACTATGCGTAGATATGTTAAATTGAAATGGCATGAGTATTTTTACGAATTACGTCGTTGTTTGAATGATGTTTTGAAAGTGGTTATCATTATCTCACTTAAATATGGTTGTCATCACCGTATGTGAAGTCGTCATTATTAAGGATATAAAACTTATATCCATTATCAGACAACTCACAATCTAAACCACATGCTCTAAAAGTATTCCTTATAACCGCAGGAAGGATTTAAATATAGGAGGAAAGTTTTTACGGAAGTTGATGCAATATATCGACTAAGTAATTTTAATTTATTGCGGCAAGAATTTGCACACCCAACAATTCGTGAAACATGAAGTTAACTCAAGAGTACTTACAACGTAAAAGTTTTTAAAATTACTGAATAACTACCACCTAAACATATACCTACTACTTCTTAGGTATTACTGATTAAACATGCTTATTGCATTAATTCCGCCTCTGTACATACATTACGAGTGCCTAAAGAAGTATTTAACTAAACAAAAACAAACACAAAATATACTCAGATCACACTCTATTACAGATGTTTAATATTGACATTCCCATCTCATACTTCCTAATGGAAAAAAGATGGGAACGTCACGAGCCTATGATCAAAAGAATTCTTTCAAACGTGACGCGTGCATTGATACTGTCTCTCACAGAAAAAAAACAGGTGACTACACCTTAAATGATCGAAGCTCTTTGAGATCAAAGAGCCTCCCCTTAAATAAAGATCTTCATTTATTTGCTAAGTACTTTTTATGGAGAAAAGAAAAGGCTCTCACATATTATATAATTATTTTGTTGATATGTAGAATGAGTGTGTTTGTTCCTCGCTATGGCAGTTAGGTTATTTTGTAGAGGTGATAATGTTTTTTTGTGATCCCAGTCAAAATTATGTTTATTTATTATTTATCCTCTTAACTGTCGCGGCCATTTTAGAGTGAAAACCGCAATTTTCACGCTACTTCTGGGTGGTCTCTTGCGATTTAGGTGCGTGTCATTAAAATGACGATACCTTTTAAGGCGCTGATACCCCTGAGTAGTTGATTTTAACATGAGAATCACTTCTAAACGACTAATCGTATTTTTTGGCAAAAATATATATTTTTCATTAGACCATTTTTACAATGATTTGATCTGAGAAAATTTAGAGTATTATTTGTATAACATAGTGTAATTAATTTATAAAGTTTACACAGATAAAAAACGACAAAAGCAACAAAACCGCCGAGCGTATTTTAATGAAATTGTCACCATGTCAAAGACAATTTAGTAATCTTACATTTTGATCTAAGGTTTTTTTTTTAATTCGTAGAATAATAAGGAAAGTACCAAAAAACTACAGAATTTTGAGTCACGCGAGTGTAAAACGAGTGCGCGTTTTATTCCCTCAAGGTAGTTGGCGACTGTTGTCGTCTTAAGTTATTTAGGGGAGCTGTTTAAAAGTTATGTCATCCAGTCCAGTTATTTCTTCTAATTAAAAATGTTCGATACAATATAAAAAATATTTTTGAAACCAATCTACAGATTTATTAGTTACAGGTTTAAAAAGTCAAAATTAATATATTATCAACATTAAATTATACTAATGTCTAGAATTTTTGGAATACGCCCAACAATATCCTATTTGTTTAAAATTTAAGATGTTCTTTTATAACGTCCGTCTGTGTTTTCTTTTCGATTTTATCTTTTATTTTATTTTTCAATTTGGACACCACACAGAAAACATTAAGGTGGTTAAAACATTAAAATTTTCATTCCTTGACTCTAACTTATAGGTAAGTATTGAGATCTCTATTGGCCAGATACCTGACACCAATATCCTCTTAAGTATCCCGTAACATCAAACATGTTCTTAATATTGAGGTTTTTATGCATGTTTGAAATAGGATAAGGTAATTTTATCTGTTGGATACGTGACTGTAACTTATTACCTGTACGCAACTGGAATAATAAATTAACTAGCTAAATGCCCGATGGGATTTTCCATCCAAAAAAATGTGAGACTTTCATACGATTTTTCATGTCCATCCCTTCAGTGGGTTGATGAAAACTTCTTCCTTAGTGTTTATGAGCATTACAAAGGAACAAAGATTTTTTTTAAACACACATATTTCATGTTTCTAGACCTAGCTGTCGGCTGTACATTGTCTGCCAGAGATTTTTATAAAGTTACTAACGTAAGTTAAATTAAAATTTGGGAGAGGTGAAAAACATCGAAAAAACGAAAAGTATACAGTAAAATTGTCAATACATTTTGTATTTCTGCGTTTGGCAGAGCAATTAAGCTGCACTGGAGTGGACAAGCGATAGTACCCTTGCGGGTTATGTACGTTTTTTTTGTATTTTCCATGGTTATCAGTTAACTTCGAGCTAGAAACCTTTTAATCATCATCATGATCATCTTTTCGTCCTTGTCGTGTTACTTGGTGTATGTCGACGAAATACGTTTTCTTCTTCCTCTCTCTCGTATCAACCTTTTCTTTCACATCATCCCTCATATCTTTTTTTTCTTTGGCCTCTCTCTTTATTCTCTTCGGTAAAACTGTTCTAGTAATATGCGTTTAAAAGCTGTATAACATTTGGTTATACCTTAATTAACTCATAAAGTCTGATTCATCATTAACAAAGACAATATATTATGTACTAGCTAACCCCCGGGGCTTCGCTCCCGTCAATTACCATACCTACTCTACCCTAGGTGGGTAGAGTAGGTATGGTAGGTAGGTAGGTACCCTACCCACCTACCCTACCTACCCTACCTACCCTACCCTAATTTCCCTTTCCTACCTACCCTACCCTACTTACGAATTGTGTTATTCATGGAATCTAAATGTCAGTAATTTAAAGGTCTTAAAACATACTTTCAGCAGACTCCAATATTAATTGGGTTTCATGCATTTGTTTATGGTGGGACAGGCTTGAATGCTGTTGTCGATTTTTGTGATGCTGAGTGTAATTGTGCAATTATAATATCACTACAATATAGCAACTGTTATTTGATAACCATGTAACAATAACAGGCATATTCGTGACCGCATTAATACTGCGGTCACCGATCGCCCTGCCAAGCCGCCAACCCGCTCGGCACCCGATGCCATGCAGCCTAGTTTTTAATTAAACCTCGCCATCTGTACCGGACATTATTCGGGGGACAGTCAAAGCTGTTCCTAACTGGAAAGTCACAAGTCAAGTCTTTATCTATATGATATACATTAAATCCACAAAAAGAAAACGCTTTTATTTCAGACAAAAGGGTCCATAGGCAAGGCAAGGTTAACTAATGAAAGTGATTGAAAGAAGAAAATAGTGTTATCTCTCCATCATCCTTGGTTTACTGGTAGTCAATGCCTCAGGCATTAAGTCCGCCTATGGACCTGTATGTTGCATGCATTTTTAATAAATATATATATTAAATCTTTACTAAGGTACGGTTAGCAACTGTGTTTTAAGAGTTAGCAGTTTGTAGTATCGCGCGATGCAGTCCTATTCAGTTGTGTTACTACCAGAATAATTACCGGGCTTTGTCTGTTTAGTTGTTAAGCTGAACTTAGCTGATGCTTAACTGAACTATAATAGAAAGGATGACAGTAAGCGTCCTTCCTGATGGGTCGACGCGATTTGATTTATATCAAACCGATAAGCAAAATTCTAGGTACGTTCGCATATCGCATATAGACGCAATTTAAATTGAGACGCGCCATCAATACTCCAGAGATAATAAGAGTTGCGCAAATGAATAATTTCATTCGAATTATCCGTCTTCATAAATCATGAAAATTGCTTACTTGATCTCGAATCGAGACAGAGAGTGCAGAATTACGTTAGTTATCAAAACGCCATTAGGAACTTATTAGGAGGTAGTCTAGAGGTTCTACACAAGTGACATTATATCATCAAAAGCGTTGCGATAGCGATTGCAAATATCAAAATGTTTGGGATTTTTAAGCGCTTTCGCAATTTCACTTAATCAAAGATAAAGATGATTTATTTGTCAAAACATATGTTTACATACAATAGGCATGCAAGATGTTCACTTCTTATTTAGCGCTTACAAACATGTTTTGCCTAATGAGGCGTACAAATATGTGTTTCACAAATTGATCAATTTACTAAAATAAAGCAGTGACAGATATTGTTATACAAAAATCACAATGGATTGGCCTTTATCTTAATTAAATGTAATAGAAACATCAGAATTAATAAAATAAAACAATGTCAAAAAAGGTCACAAAATCGAAATAAAATTGTGCCAAAAAATGTCATGAATCGAATTATTTCACAAATGTCATAAAACCGAAAATAATAAAGTTAATCATCAATGTCAAAAAATATAAAATATGTCAATAAAATAATTATTAGGATGTCAAATTTAAAAAGATAAAACATAAAAAAAGAAAACAATATGCGGAATGTCAATTCAATGTCAGACGGCCATTTATAACGAAATTTATAAAAAAGAAACAATGTTATGTAATTTATCATTCAAGAAGTCTATTAAATGGTAATAACACTTGTCTGCTAAAAAATCTCGCATCCTTTTTTTTAAACAGATTAGTCGGCAAAGTTTTTTAAGACTTTGGTAGTTTGTTATAGATTTTTGGTGCCATACAAAAAGCACTTTTGCCCATTAAGGCAACTCTGACATTTTGGCGTTTCAACCATCTCCATTGCCTATTAAATGAAACTTTGTCTAAAACCTTAGCTCTAGTCATCATTCGACTGTAAACATTAGTTAACTACTACGAACATTCAAGTCAAATGTGTACATTAGTTTGTTGGTAGTTAATGGTGATTCGAATGGCAAATTCAGTCACAGTCTCTAAGATGTGTTCGGCTTCTGAAGGCTAGATCATGTCTTTGATCAGTCACCTGCATAATCAAATAACCTGTGAACTGTTTGTGATTGCTGAAGCAAAATGTCAACAGCCAATAAGACATGAGACACAAGATTAATTGGTTTGAAGTACATAGTTTATCCTATGACTATGTCTATTGCGTTTCATACTCAGTTTTAGTATCATTTTATATTTTATTGACATATTTTTCGTGTTTTTATTTTATTTTCGGACAAAAAAATTGACAACCCTATTGAGAATCGTTAAGATTAGATTTGACTAAATAAGTAGAAAAAAGTACCCGATTGACACAGATATTTTTGCAAAAAGATTGTCAACAACACAGAATTTCGTCTCTGAAAAATTCTGTATTACCTTACTTACTTCGTTTTTTAATCTAAATGTGCCTTTAACAGCTACTTACTGTTGGACGAATTATTTTTAATTTTCATTGCAATTAAATTATACAACTCTCAAAAGTAAGTAGACACTCAGTACATTATTGTCGCTGTTTGTGAACTTTGTCGCGCGACGTGAAAATAAACAGTAAACACGAAGACTTTTCGAGTGCAGTTTAAGTACTTAACAGATTTTAAGGAGTTTTTAAGTGGAGGAGTTTCCTTGATTAAGCAGTGCTTGTGTAGTTTGAATAGCTAGATTAAATTATATCTTGAGGGGCTAAAAAGAAAAGCAGATAATATTTTCACATACTATCCGGCTGCAACCAGAATATAACGTAGCTGGAATGTAATGAAGTCGGATAGAAACGGAACCGGATATTAAACTAATCAGACAGTAATGTGGCCGGATAGTAACGTTTAATAATGTAGCCGGATGGAAACGCGTGCGATAGTAACGTCGCTGAGCTGAAACTTAACCAGAATATATGGTAGCCGGAATATATAAAGTATCTGGACACTAACGTAATCGGATTGTAACATAACAAAACAGTAATGTAAATGAATAGTAACGCAACCAGACGTAACTTTATTGAAAGCAAAGCAATTACAATTTTTCAAAAAATATAATTCAAGCGGTAAAAATGCACTGTATGCAGTCAATCTGTTCTCTTCTCGTTCGCATTGTGATTCCTCCATGCGTCGAAAAGCATGTTAAAATGTCGGTTTCAATTGTCATACGACTACATCACAGGAATTACCTGTCCCACGTGGCTTTGCTCCCGTCAACTGGCTACCTACCTACCCATTTACCCTACCTAGCCTACCTTACCTACACTACATACATGATTTTTGCGAAACTTTAACCGCTTACGCAGCGCACGCAACGGAACCTCTCAAAAAGGAATAATTTTGCCCATTTTTGCAACATTTTTCATTTGTGCTCCGCTCCTATTGGTCGTAGCGTGATGTTATGTAACCTATAACCTTCCTTGATAAATGGACTATCCAACACAAAAAGAATTTTTCAATTCCAACCAGTAGTTTCTGTGATTAACGCGTTCAAACAAACAAACACACTCTTCACCTTCATAATATTAGTATATATTAAGAGTAGCCAGAATCTCGATAGTCAGACGACCGATCTAACCTCTGAATATTGGTTACCTGTCTTATAACCAGATTATGAAAGCCAGTGTTTCGGTATAATTATTTAGCCAATTATATTGACCCAACACGAGTAGGTACGAAAACCGTATGAATTATTTAACGCCCTACGATTCATTGGTGTTCATTAAATTAGATCGAATCGAATGCTTTTTAACAAAAGGTCAGTAAGCTAGCTTTTCAGATATGCTCTTATTACCTAAATATTTAATGCATAAGGGAGTTGTAATCATTATATGCCTGTCTTTTTTATGGTTTCATACCCAAAGGGTAAAAACGGGACCCTATTACTAAAACTCCACTGTCCGTCGGTCTGTCTGTCACCAGGCTGTATCTCATGAACCGTGATAGGTAGACAATTGAAATTTTCACAGATGATGTATTTCTGTTGCCGCTATAACAACAAAGACTAAAAACAGAATAAAATAAATATTAAAATTTGGGCTCCCATATTGTAATCTAGACCCTAGAAAAATTGCTTTTCCAGACTGTAATCTATCTCTGTGCCAGATTACATCCAGATCCGTTCAGCCATCCTGGCGTGGAAAAGTAAGGGCGGTTACGCACTACACGCCCGTGTCCGTGATCAGTGTCCGTGAAATTTCGGTTCCGAAGTAGCCTTATTACTTCTTGTACAGAATCTTACGCACTACATCTGAACTGTATCCGTCATAATCAGTCATAATTCGGCACATTTTGAACTCAGAACTCAAATCATGGACACGGATCACGAACACGGATCACGGACACGGTTCACGGACACGGATCACGGACACGGATCACGGACACGGATCACGGACACGGATCACGGACACGGATCACGGACACGGATCACGGACACGGATCACGGACTCGGATCACGGACACGGATCACGGACACGGATCACGGGCACGGATCACGGGCACGGATCACGGACACGGGCGTGTAGTGCGTAACCGCCCTTACTCTTCCACGCCAGGATGGCTGAACGGATCTGGATGTAATCTGGCACAGAGATAGAATACAGTCTGAAATAGCAATGTTTCCGACTATAACGCGGGCGAAGCCGCTGGCAGAACCTAGTAATTTCATTAATGCGAAAGTTTGTTACTATTTCACACACTAACTTAAAACTTTACATTATTATAGCTCATACATGAGAGTAACACATAGGATACTTTTTATCTCGGCAATATGTTCTATTGGGATAATTTTAGCATTCGCGCGGGCAAAACCGCGGTGGGAGTTAGTCTTCCATATCATATCTACTTTCAATCAGCTCAATGGTCGCCAGCTTTATAGGTATATCAATTTTGACAAAAACCATCCATCGTGTCTTTGGTCACAGTAAAATAAGTAAGAAATAAATCAAACAAAAGTCATTTGCAAATCTCTTTTCAAGTTTTCAACAAGGCCACAGAGTATTCAAGATTCAGCCAGCCACTACAATTGATTGTGTCGATACACTGAGCATCAATAGCGTTCAAGGCCGAAGCTTGGTATGTTGTTGCTGAATACTTAATTCCCAGTGCTCTTTAGCAGCAATTTATTTCTTTTAACTGATTTTGTCTTAGTTTCAACACCAATAAACATTGAAGTTTTATTAGGGTCAATAACATTACTTGTTATTGGAATGAAAAAAGGAAAAAAGAATACCAAAATTAATACTAAGTACTAACAATTTTCGTATCAAATAACCATTTTATTCGTTGGTTTTATATTTCTTTTCAAGATTATTTAAAACAAAAGTATTCGATGTTGTTTCAATCGAAAACTTACAAAATCTATGGTTTCAATACGTTTTAATGTCTGTCGGTAAAGACTTACTAATACGTAACCTCAGTTTCCCAGCTCAAAATTTTCGCAGAATTAATGTGACAAATTGTCAAGCACGCGTTATCTGCTGTGATTGGTTGAATGAATTTTCAACAGCCAATCATAGCAGACAACGCGTGCTTAACAATTTGTCACATTAATTCTGCGATAATTTTGAGCTGGGAAACTGAGAGTTAAAAAAATAAAATTATTTCCTAATCTGTGCACTCACGGTTCACATAACTGCCATAAAGATCCCCAACAAAAACACTCTCTCACCGTTTATACAAAATATATCACCAGAGAGAAAACCGCGGCGCAAACCAAAAAGCACTTTTACAAGCCCAAGCGGCGTCATATTTACGACACATCATTAACTCCACATCCGACACTTTAAAGTCCTACCTTTTGAAATCATTTTGTATTTTTAAAAGGTCAATGTTTTAACTTCGGGTCACGAGATTGCTCCCTCGCCCTACATACCTGTATAAACGTAAACGTAGATATAAAATAAGGTCGGTTTTCATGTCTGTCTGTATAAACACTTGGTACTCAATCATATAATGGATTTTGATGAGATTTCGCTATCAGATTAGAGAATAAATTCCAGAACTTTTATGTTTACAGAGCATACGTATTCCATTCAGATATTACTGGCCTATTCCGATAATTTTAGCCACTAGCCTATACTATAGGAACCTTTATTTCCGGGATAAAAAGTAGCGTAAGATACTAATGGCGGACCGCGGTCCGGATCCAGACCGCAGTCCGCATGCGACACGAAACGGTGCTGTTTTTACGTGGGCGCGTGGGCCGATTTTGATGATTCTTGGGTCAATTGATTTGTCTTAACCCTGCGAGTGTCACTGGCTACATTAAAATTGGGAAATTAAAAGATGACGGATTTTGGGCGCCATATTGTGAAGCACCAAATTATTTTTTTCTTTCAAACCCATCGTATGGGGTATCAAAATAAAGGATTTTAAGAGATTTTTTTTTTTTAAATATTTTACACTTATATTTTTAGATATACCTAATTCTAAAAAAAAGAACAAAAAAGTTTTATATAAAAAAAGTTAATAAAAAAAAACAAAAAACCAAACTGCTTAAAAAGCGAATTAAAAAGACGTAAACAAGAAGAAAATCATGCTGTGCAGTCGGTGGAAATATCTGGATATGGTCAACCAGCTCGCCAACATGTGTCCTCCGACTGCACAGCTATTGTAGTCAACATCAGGGCGGCCAAGAAGTTTGGCGAGAATGCAAACAGTATAATATTATTTACTTGTGTTATTTAAGTACATAATTTAATAATTTTTCCCGCGTTTGTCTTTACTGTCGTCAATTCGGCAACGTAATTATTTAAGTGGGGAGGAGTAGTTGGTTTTAAATCTTACGGACTGCGATGATCACATTATTTAAAAAAAACGGATCCCAATTGAAATTTGGTGTCCCCTGGTCAAAGCTTTCTTGAATCAAAGAATTTTGTAATCGGATTAGTACTGATTTTCTCCAACACAAAAACAATTTACCTCTTTATAGAATTTGTTTTTTTATTTCAAACTATTTTGTCTAATTGCTGGCTAAAAGTTTCTTCTATAGCCTTCGACTGTTTCCAAACTGTTTTCTTTTTTGACGGCCTTGGAAACGCTGACGACTTAGAATTAGTTATATTGCACAGAAATCAAAATATTTTGCCATGAGGCCTTATCAGTAGATTGCCCGTGCGAAGCCAGGGCGGTTCACTAGTATAGTGCACATACAAATAAGGGATGCAATAGTATATAGGTAGAGGTCATATTTTATAGGGAGACTGGGGGCAGTCAGCTGTGTTGTTGCCAGTGACCGGCAAATGCGGTTGTGATTCTATGCATTTATAAGATGGTTTGATGTTATGCTGATGTAGTATACTGATATATGTATGTAAGTATGGTTGTGTTGCTTTGTTATACTTTGGAAGGCCTTATAGTATTGTGATTAACTACACTACCATTATGTATAATGCCCGGGCGATATGTATCAAGTCAAGACTTAAGTCAAATCGGGCAATGTGTAAATACTGATTTAAATTTATATATTTATCACATTGTCTGGTCATTATGAATATTGCTACTTAACGGTTGGGCAATTCGATAATTTTATTATGGTCAGTGGAATTAGTCCCAAAGCGAGCGTATTGAGCTCGGGAGCTTAGGGCACCCCGACAGGTTACTTTAGGACACAAATAGGAATCGTCTTTGTTGCTTAAATAGTAATCTTAATTACTTATACTGTATTAAAATCAATAGAATAGAATAGAATACTCTTTATTATGTACGCCATATAAGTTACAGAAAGAAAAAAGATAATTTTAACATTGATTTTAATAAAATAACAAGACATATTTTTATTACCCTGCCCAGTAAGTGATGGGTATTATTCAGAAAGCCCGGTCAATTTAATTATTTTAATAGTTTTTTATCATATTGCCTGCTTATATTGGGCATTATGAATAATGCCGTAGCAATCACTTGGTCTACAGCATTTACTATATAGAAGATGTTGAGTGAAGATTTAAGATGCCTATATATTTTGAATGGTTTCGGACGTTTATTTAGATCTACCTGATATGCAAGAAAGCGGACTTTGTTTAACATGCTTGTAGATTTAGTAATTAATCCTATTTTTAACCGACTTCCCAAAAAGGAAGAGGTTCTATGTTCGACATTATGTATGTTTTTTTTTATGTAGGTATATTCACCGATATCTCCGTTAATTGTGGCCGATTTTGAAAATTCTTTTTTGAAAGAATATGTGCCGAAATTGGTCCCATTTTAGTTTGTTGAAGATCTGATGAAGAACTTCGAAGATATACAACGGAACTCTTTTATAATATAACATTTTATAATATAACATCACGCCAGTACACTCTTAAGGGGTACGCAGATCTCCCATTTCACCGGTTATGTTCAAAATTCATGCTATTCGGGTTATCTATTCTGCCGTTATAGGTACCTTACTAAACAACTTGCCTATTAGATAGGTACAACTAAAAAGTGAAAAATAAACTTTTTACAAAATTATACTACCGACTTCTAAATAAAAAAAACTACAAAGTGAAAAATAACTTTACTTTTGGAAGTCGGTGTCCATAACGCAATAAATTGACTTGGTGACTTCCAAAAAAAGTTGTTTTTCACTTTGTAGTTTTTTATTTAGAAGTCGGTAGTATTTTTTTGTAAAAAGTTTTTTTATTATGTTGACTGGCCTTCTTCAAAATGTTCTTCTTCGTTTAATGATTCCAAATTAGATATGCTTTGTCGAGGATTCAGCCACTTAGACAGCGTTAGCATTGCCGCATTAAAGATGTTACCCAAAATGTTAGTCAATGAAAATTTGTTAATCAAAATACACACGTGATGACACACATTTTTGTAGGTGACCAAATTATTTGAAAGAAACTCTCTCATTATAATTATGAAATTGGTATAATGACATAGAATAACGAATTATACATTGTCATTATTCTATGGTTATTTCTTCGGCTACTGTGAACGAACCTGAAGCTATTCCATAATCCTTAAGACTATCAAGGCTACTTACAAA
This sequence comes from Orthosia gracilis, assembly GCA_947562075.1. Lineage (NCBI taxonomy): Eukaryota > Metazoa > Arthropoda > Insecta > Lepidoptera > Noctuidae > Orthosia > Orthosia gracilis. The sequence goes on from OX387275.1 coordinate 23,511,872, forward strand.
ATAGTCAACCTATGTCGGGCATATATGACATGTATAAGCCTTATGCATTTTGCATACAAGAAGGCTTATCTTTCTGCATTATGTTTCTATCCGTACGATATTCGTTTGATGGTGAGATTCTACAAGTATTCTCGATTTTGCAGTATCAAAGAACACGAGTACGTATTACATCGAGTATGTTGTTTGCAAGCTTAAGGGTTCACTTCCGAGCAGAACAGCTCCGGCGACGTCCGACCTTGGAAGTTCGCGTCAAGAAGTTTTCATAATACATGACGCTTTCGCCTTCTAGTCAAACCACTTCGATCGTAGAGGCCACGGCAGTGACGGAAAGATTTGAGAAGTTTGAATGCGTAACCGACGCATATTAAACGGCGCAAAACGCTTAAATAAAAAGCACATTTGCTTCACACCCGCGCTATACTTAACTGTGTAGTTTTTAGTAATTTCCTTATTATTTTTTATATTAAAACAAGCCGTGACTCGTAATGTAGTTAATTTGATATAGCGAACATTTCATAAAAATACGCTCGGTGGTTTTGGTGCGATTATAGTTTTCTTTTTTTGCTTGCGTTTTAAAATTACAAATTTATTTTTTTCAAAAAATTACGACTAGCCATTAAGACAAGATGTTTATTTTAAAATCAGTTACCTACAGAGAGTGATCGGCACCTCAAGAACTTCTTTTTACGAATTTCAGTGTCGCCAGAGCCGCTCTGCTCCGAAGTGAAGCTTAAGGCGGGTGTGAGTGGATACTCATGATATAACGTACTTTGAATGCACACGCAAGGAGCGCACGATAATAAAGGGATTTATATGAACAAACACTGCTTGCACACGCGTTTCAGAGTTTAATAAATATTTTAACATTAATATTAGGAGTTGCTGTTGATATTGCTTTGTTTGTAAAAGCTTCATAGTAAAGGGATATTGAGAATCTGAAGCACGTATTCTGGATAATAGGTCATGAATATTATGTTGGAACAAGATTTTAGTACTCAAAGATTAGGTTAAGGTCTGAATTTAATTTATCTTGAACATCATCCACATCAGCCACATCTTATAATTAGACATCAGATAGGATGTATCTCTTAAATGTTTAAGTTATGAAAACCATTTTCAGTCAATCGTGTAAAGTTTGGTTTTTTACCCGACTGCCGAAGGAGGGTAATGTGTTTATCAGTCTATGTATGTATGTTTGTTCCTATGTGGCTTTCTAAAGACCAAACGTGTAGGCCGATTTTTATGTTTCTTACGTCAATCGATTTGCCTTACTCTTGCGAGTGTCACTGGCTACATTAAAATTGGCTAATAGAAAAATGGCGGATTTTCGGCGCCATTTTGTGGGGGACCAATATTTTGTACTCTTTTAAACCCATCGTGTGGGTATAAAAATAAAGGGTTTGAAGAGGTGATTTCACAAATATATAATACCTGTTTATTTAAATATTTCTAATTCGAAAAAAAAAATTAACTAAAAAGTTATTAATAAAAAAAAATTATTACAAAAATCAAAAAACCCGAATGTCTAAGAAGCGAAATAAAAACATGTAAACAAGAAGAAAATCATGCTGTGCAGTCAGAGGATATATATTGGCGAGATGACTAATAATCCTTTAGTATTTAAATACTTTTATCCGCGGCTTCGCTCGCATGAACCAAGAAAAAAAAGTATCCTATGTTACTTCTAATACCTTCAAGAATATATGTTCAAAGTTTCATGATGATCGGTTCAGTAGTTTTTGCGTGAAAGCGTAACAAACAAACTTACATTCACATTTATAATATTAGTAAGGGTAAGGAATTAGCCATAGATGCTCAGTTGTTTTTAGACGTTAAAGAAAGCTATCTAATTAACTATTATTATTTTGTCATATTGTCTTTTTACCCGAGTCCAGTGAAGCCAAGGTTGGTTTAAGATTTTCATATTATCAAGACCGTTGCAGCCGAAAGACATCCACTGCTGCTCCATTCACTATCTTATGGAAAAGCGAGAGCATTATTCATCACGTTTATTTGATGCGTGATGGTTTTTCTAATCCATTAAAAGTCTATTCAAAAGCATAATTATACTCAAACTTTCGCGTGTATAAAATAATGTCACGCTCCAAACACGTAACTTTTAAAAGCAATCCGTTTAACTCGTTAAGTTTTAGCGCAAGCTTTCACGCTGTCGCTTATTCGCGTCATGTCACTCGCGTCATTTGTCACTGTCGCGCTACGGCGCGTATCGGCGTCACGTCATGTCGTCATAACACGTCATAACAAGTTGCCTCTGTGACGGAATTGCGTGTTTATTGTTTCAATTGAGACAGTTTAAGGGCTGTTTCTAACTTACGTTGTATTATGTCACGTTTCTTGGAATTTAGTTTGGGTAGGTTTGAGTTTAATTTAATTCGTGTGGAGAATGGAAAAGGAGTTATGTGGCTAGAATTCTATGTTGAAAACTTTGATGTTTCGAAATGTTCTCAAATTTGTTTTATTTGAATTGGATCTCATAGATTTGTTTTGTTTAAACCTAGTATCCTTGCGTGATCGCATCAGAAATGAGGATATCCGCAGGAGAACCAAACTTAGGGATATGGACCGAAGAATTGCGAAACTTAATTGGCAGTGGGCAGGGCAGTGCTCGCAGAACGGATGGCGGATGAGGCCGAAAAGTTCTGGAATGGCAACCGCGAACCAGGATACGATGCGTTGGAATTCCCTCCACTAGGTGGACCGATGACCTGGTTAAGGTTGCGAGGGTTATTTTTATTCTGCTATCAAAGTTACGCTTATCTTGAATTTGTGCCAAAATTGTAACGTAAAAGTGTTACGATATATATATATTTTTAATGTTTTATTTAGTAGCTTTCAATTGATACCCAATTTATTATGGTACGAAAACAAAAAATGTTTCACCCCCATATTTTTGGGGAGGACGCCATATTTAAAATTATATAACCTATGTCACTCTCACAACTGAAATAAATCCAACAACACCTCATATGTCATTTTCTGTCAAGCCGTTTGGGCTGCAGAGCACGCTATACAAATACATACATACATATGCTCGAAAAACATTACCCTCCCGCTATCGGTTAAAAACAAAATAGCCAATTCCCAGACACAAATAATCCTGCATCCGTCTAAAAACAGCTCAATCGCAAAACAGCATCTAAAATTATAAATCAAAAGAAACACATAATCGAATGTAGAAAAACCTCCAGAGAATACAGAGTACTGCAACTTTATTGAAATAAAAATTTCTGCGCGAATTTTTCATAAGTTTCCATAAACTTTTTCATGTCCATTAGTGGCGTTATATTTTACAAGCATCTGTGCTGTTCAAGCATGAATTTTATATGGTAGTTGGAGTTTTTATTAAAATAGCATATTTTTGCGGAGTGAAAACTGAAAGATTTTTGTTCCGGTTCTTAAAGACTTTTTTATGACGTGCATCCGTCCATTGTTCCTGTTTTGTGCTTAGTATATTAATCATAATCATAATCATAATCATTTATTCATTAACAATAAATTGTATCTGAATTAACAAACATATTAAATAAACAACATGCAAATACATAAAAATTTACATAACATTTAATTTACTTTAAAGGTCACTAATTGTATATAAACACTTGCTTAATAGAAATCTTCTCAGCTGTTTTTTAAAGGATCTGGAGTATATAGCGCTCTTTAAATCTAAAGGCAATTTGTTAAATAATATAACCGATTGGTATCTGGGACAGTGCTTCACAATATTTAAGTTCGGCTGTATTTTATAAAGTTTAATATCTTGCCTACGCGTGCCTTCTCTAATCTCTCGTTCTTCCGCAGTCTCATATTCGTGTATATATTTGGCCATATTGGTTAGAAGCACAAATACATAAATACTCGGTACTGTAAGTATGTCTAATTTAGTAAAGTATTCATTATTCATTAGACCAATTTTGACTTTACTAATATTTGATGTACAAAAATAATGTAATGGGGCTCCATTTTGCACACTTAGATTCCTAATTTGGTCCGTTGTGCCTAAGATTTAAGTACTATTTCTAACCACTTCTAGAGTGTAAGTTTATTATTTTATATGCATGTCTCTGCATTTTTATTTTTTTTATTTTTTGTTTATATTATTTTTACTGTTTTTTTTTTTATACAAAGCGTAAAAAAACAAAATACTTAAACCATCCGAAGAGTACCGTTACTGTTTCATGTTTTTCTTTAAGAGTGAAAGGAAACCTTTTATATTGACAAGACAATATTTTCCGTCCAAGTCTTTTTTAATATAACTTTAGCTACCATCCAGCAACATTATTATTTCACCAACAACTATACTAATTCAAACCATCCCACATACATACTGTTTATACACCATGTAGTACGATTTCTAGCCGTAACGTAATACAATACGGACGGCGAAGACGTGTCTTGTCGACGTGTTTTGAGAACAGATCGGTGCGCGGCTAATGTAAATTCCGGATGGCATTTCTGCAGAATATTGTACAAGATGGAAGACATTTCGATTCTAAAACTACTCTTATTGGATCTGTAGTTTGTTTAAGTAAGATTTTTCTTATAATAATGGTTTATGGTTCTTCCCTGCTAAATATAGGGCATTTTCTCCAAAAGCAGGAAAATTTACAGTCTAGTGTATTAAATATTTATGTTTGTTAGTGACACAGAGAATAATAAAGAACGAAATGATCTTAACAAAAACTTTTGAACTAAAAAATACAACCGACCTCCAAAAAAAAACATTACAAAGTTAAAAAAACTTTTAAACAAAAAATCAAACCGATCTCCAAAACAAAATACAATAATTTTTTTTCCGAAGTCGGTGTCTTTTGTACTCATTGTTTTCCGTTTTTCGACACTGACTTCGGAAAAGAAAGTAATTTTTGCTTTGTAGTATTTTGTTTTGGAAGTCGGTTTGATTTTTTGTTAAAAAGTTTTTCATTTTTGTCTTTTTAGTTTTTGTAGGTAACTCCAATCAACATGAAAATCATTTCTGGCCAAAGTAGATCTCATGACGATTCCTACCTTCCGGCTTCATCATCAGATCAGTTCGATGGTGCCATTTTCATCCGTACCATTTATTTATAAGTATTTGCTTCATCATAGTCGGTTAACTATTCGAGATATCTTATACCTGTGACATACTTAGCATTAAGGAGTTCCAGTGGCCACCTGATCTTCACCAGTTCCACTTCACCAAATGATACTTTCTGAGTGCAAATGATTGCATTGTTGATTAAAATACCAAAGTCGCTATATGTATGCCTATAATATTTAAGGAGATCCCTCGATTTCTCTAGGATCCCATCATCAGATCCTGACCTGATAAACATGGGAACACCTGTGAAGTATAAACTTTCAAACAAAAGTAGAATTTTCCAAATCGGTCCAGGCGTCTTTGAGTAATCGGTGTACATATATAGAAAAAAATACCAATCGAATTGAGAACTTCCTCCTTTTTGGGAAGTCGGTTAAAAATGATGAAATTTCAAAGAAAAGATCTGACTTATCAATATATTGGTATCTTTTGTTAAAATATACGTAATAATAAATATTATCACCTTAATTCAAGTTCATAGGCAATAGGCAGTTAAAAAATTATTCTGAATTAAATTTTTCAAAAAAAGGGCTGACTTTAGTGGCTTCTCATTTCTTTTTTTTCCAATATTTTTAAAACAAAAAAAACTTCGTAGTGTTTTTTTTGGATGCGGTTGCATTATTTACTAAAAAAAGTCTTTATATTTCACTTTTTAGTTATGGTACATAATGAGCAAGTTCTATAGTAAGGTACCTATAATGCACAACGTTATGCCAGAAAAGATTTCCCGAATGACATAAAACTGTACATATTTGCGTATACCTTTAGAGAGAACCGGCGTGATATTACCTATGTTATGAAAAAGTGTAAACAATAAATAGACATGCGATAACAGCAATCCTGAGAGATTTGCCGTTCTTTATTGAAGAGTTTTGTAGTAAATCTCCGAAGTTCTTTATCATCCTTGATCCTTGCAAAGGTGACAGGGTACTTCACGCCAGAACAGCTCCTTAATTTGTATCAAGCGTAATTTCGACCTTGCTAGGAGTACTGGGGGGTGACCATAAGCTCTTAGAGTAAGGTTATTTTGATATCGCGTAAGTGACAGATGTATACAAGTCATATAAATCTGTCCCTTACACATACACAAAATAACCTTATTCTAAGAGCTTATGGTCACTGCCCTGGTCTCATCTCTGGGACGGATCTGCCAAATACCAGCTTGATGCACTACAATCGATCGATAAGCGGGCCAGGAGACATATCAGCATTGAGACGCTGGTCAATTCAAAGTTCCAGAGTCTTGAAAATCGTCGCCGAGTTGTCAGCTTATCGTTTTTTTATCGATTACATTTCAGGGTGTGTGTAATGCAATTTTACGATTTAATTCCACCTAGCCCGTTGCTTCATCGGACTACCAGACGTAGGACGATGCGCCATCGGTACATGGTGGACATCCCATCCATACGAACACCGTTTTGGGAACACTTTTATAATGCGTACAGCTAAGGGTTGGAATTCACTGCCGGAGTCTGTGTTTCCCGACAGCTACGATCTGGGGGTCTTTAAGTCAAGAGTGAATAGGTTATTTCTAGGCAAGTGTGTCTCACCGTCGACCTCATCATCACTTACTATCAGGTGAGATAGTGGTCAACAGCGAGCCTATAGAATATTAAAAAAAAAAACAGATTTTCACCAATTTTAAAATCATCACCACCAGCACCAGCTTTCAAGAATCATCAAAATCGGTTCACCTAGTAAAGAGATAACGCACATAAAAAAATATACAGTCGAATTGAGAAACTCCTCCATTTTGAAGTCGGTTAAAAATGTGTCTCATTATCTCTGATATCATCATGTCAGCCGAAAGATAGGCTTGCTTTTGCTATTATAGATATAATGCATTGTTTTTCATCAAGAATGATCGAGAACAAGCGCTAGATCATACCAAAAAAAACTTTATTACAATAAAAAATAATCGACTTCTAAACCAAAACACTACAAATTGAAAAATAACTTCGTTTTCGGAATTCGGAGTCTTTGGTACCATTTTTTTTCGTTTTTGACACCAACTTCCGAAAAGAAAGCTTTTTGCAATAAAGTTTTTTGTTTTTCTCTTATTAGTTCTGGTACCTTATATTATAAGCATACGCATTATTAAAAATAACTCAAAAACTGTTCGTCATATCTTAATTAAATGGGACCACGTAAGAAGCACCAGCTTTAAAAAAAAAACCAGCCAAGTGCGAATTGGACTCACGCACGAAGGGTTCCGTACCATAATCGCAAAAAAACCGATAAATACTCATTTTATTCTGTTTTTAGTATTTTTTGTTATAGCGACAACAGAAATACACCATCTGTGCAAATTTTAACTGTCTAGCTATCACGGTTCATGATATACAGCCTGGTGACAGACGGAAGTGAGACAGACAGATAGACAGACAGATAGACAGACAGATAGACAGACAGATAGACAGACAGATAGACAGACAGATAGACAGACAGATAGACAGACAGATAGACAGACAGATAGACAGACAGATAGACAGACAGATAGACAGACAGATAGACAGACAGATAGACAGACAGATAGACAGACAGATAGACAGACAGATAGACAGACAGATAGACAGACAGATAGACAGACAGATAGACAGACAGATAGACAGACAGATAGACAGACAGATAGACAGACAGACAGACAGATAGACAGACAGACAGACAGACAGACAGATAGACAGACAGATAGACAGACAGATAGACAGACAGATAGACAGACAGATAGACAGACAGATAGACAGACAGATAGACAGACAGATAGACAGACAGATAGACAGACAGATAGACAGACAGATAGACAGACAGATAGACAGACAGATAGACAGACAGATAGACAGACAGATAGACAGACAGATAGACAGACAGATAGACAGACAGATAGACAGACAGATAGACAGACAGTTAGACAGACAGATAGACAGACAGATAGACAGACAGATAGACAGACAGATAGACAGACAGATAGACAGACAGATAGACCGCGGAGTCTTAGTAATAGAGTCCCGTTTTAACACTTTGGGTACGGAACCCTAAAAAAGAATCATCAAAATCGGTTCACCTATTTCTCTAACAACGTGTTGCTTTCACCGCCAGTCAGCAATTCTTCAGGCGGGACTGACTTTACAAGACTACGTGCAAGCATTTTTATTGCACCGCAGCTCATCGATATACCCAATGTAAGTGCAGCAGGATGTGTCGTATCGACGTATTTAGGAAATATTTCGTTGTTCAGATAATGATAGTTCCGTAAAGCATTCCCAGACAATATTGTGCAACAAGAACTATATTTTGAATACAAAGTCACTGTGATAACTCAACAGTAAACTTCAAAGCGTATTGATTAGGAGGTTTCTTTTTTTAAAACGACCGTTCTATAATGAAAAATCCGTTTTTCTACACTGAGATGATCATAATACCGACTTGTAATTGTATCTGTATATTTGTTTTTAACTGACTGCCCAAAAAGGAGGTTCTATGTTCGAAACATATTTTATGTTCACTGATTTCTCTGTCAATTGTGGACCGATGTAGAAAATCCTATTTATGTTTAAAAATGTATTTTCCCAAGGTGAGCTAATATCAATTTTGTGAAGATCTGATGAAGAATTTTTGAGATATACAACTGAATTATTTACAAAAATTACGGCATATCTCTCGGGATCGCTGCAATCGCATGTTTGTTTATTGTAAATTTCTATATAACTTACGAACTAGGTATACCACAATAAAACAAAAGAAAAACAAAAAAAATATACAACCCGCGACTTCCAAATAAAAACACAACAAAGTGAAAAATAACTTCAATTTCGGCAGTCTGTGTCAAAAAACGAAGAAACGAAACCAGAAATACCGACTGCTGGAATCGCAGTTATTTTTCTCGTTGATGTCGTTGTATTTTTATTTGGAAGTCGGTTATATTTTTTTTTTTGTAAATATGATTTTTTTATGTAACACACAAAAACACAGCATAATCAATAATACGGCTAAATTATCTTTTGCCATAGCAATTCCTCTGTAGAAGCTTTCTAATTAAAACAACAAGTATAAACTACACCTATTACGAAGGTACGTAATGTGACGTTTCATCGGGTTTGTTAAACAAATCACCGCTCACTACTAATGTAAGTTCCGACTTATCATCCCTAAACACGCAACGTAAGACAGCCAAGAAATCTAATAACTTGAACAAAATGTCTAAACGCACTCTCTCTTACACTTACTTTTAAGTTAAAAGCTGAGCTAAGTCCCTTTGTTACCAAACATTTTAAAAGAACGTGACTTTCACTACTTTGCTCTCGTACGTACAATGTGTGCAGTATTTTACTCTAGCATTTAAAGACAAATAGTTAAGTGTCACGTGGACTCGTACTGTGGACGTACAGTGTACGCGAAAGTCAAATAACCGACCCACTTTCGAGTGACGTTATAAGCGTACACTAGCGTGCAAAGAGCCTGGGTATACGAGGTATTAAATGCTTGAGCGTGTAGCTTGGCTGATTCTTTTTATTTCAATTTAACCTTGCAGATTTTTTTTTGTTTTGTCTCTGTTTTTTGCAATCTCTATGTAAAATATGAATTCTAAACTAAGATTGCTTTGAGAAACGTTTAAAAAAAAGCTGTTAGTTTAGAGAAGTAAGAATTTTTTTTCAAACGTTTCTTGTTTTAAAAGGTAACCACACTACGGTATTTTTGTTTTTAGCATGTGATGCGGCGAGAGGTCTTGGTGGAACAAATGAAATGAGAGTGGACTGTATAAAAATGTAATTTGAATATTGTACAAGAAAAAGGAAATTAACTGACAATGGTCAGTTTAAGAGGTAAACATAATGTGTTAAGGGTTTTATCTTTATTATTAAACAATGCACCTGCCATGTTGTCTCTTCACCACTCTGGATTGACTAGTAGAGAATGGCTAAGGCATTAAGTCCGCCTTTGTACCTTTTTTGCACTAAATAAATATATACATAAATAAGTAAATTAATTAATAATGAAATAAACATAAGATTTAAGAGCAAGCGCAGCCGTGCTTGGAGACGTGCAACAGCAGACTGTCGTGTCGATATGGTTGAGGCGCGGGGCCCGCGCCAGCTCTGCCGTCGTCGGCCGGCTGGCACCCTGCTGTCCCCGCGTCACTCGTTCACTACCGCTAGCGCGCGGCAGTATTGAGAGCAACGGTCTCAACACCTGTGTTACGCGGGCCATAATTATAACGAATCGATTGACATCTTATTCATCAAAATCGGATGAATAGTTTAGGCACTACGGAGAAACATACGTAAATACAAACATACATACAAAGACTGATAAAATCATAACCCTTCCTTTTAGCTTCGCCGTAGTCGGGTAAAGAGACGATAAACTTGGCGAAATTTACATAATAGGAAAAACAGTTAAATATAAAATTTGTATTACCTTACTTCTCAAAAGTATCTAAAAATTACGCTAAAACATCAAGAATATTAATATTTTATCCTTTAATTTGATTACCTTCTTAATTTTTAGTCTTGAAAATGACGATAAGACCTTACCTAACAATAATAAAATGCAGCTCTAAGGAACACCGTTTTTCATTTTACAACGTACACTTAGTAGCAAAGTTACATAGTACAGTAATAAAAACTCGCTTCGGCCCCTCTCCGGCAATCTATATAGATAATCTTAAAAATTACGGCTTTAAAATAGTACTTACTATCGGAGACCTGGGGATTGCTATAAAATTTATCGCAATTTTAAAAGTAGTATAACGTACAGATGTAACTTTATGGATAAGAAAAGATAAAGTAGGATCACTAACTTTTACATCGCTAGGATAATAAAAAGTTTGTTTTATCTTAGGTTGGGTCCTAAATCTGTGTATTTGGTCCATATCTACTGCTTTATTAAACATCGAGCCTCTGAAATAATACTAAAATGTTCGATATACAGTAAATAAGTCCGGGGGCTTAAGACGCAGTGACATTACATCATAGATATCTAACAAATGTCAAAATTAAATTGACCAAGTGAAATTTCGGTAGCGCATGTCGATCCAATACATGGTTTTTTGACAATCGTTATCGCTGATTTAAGGCGCAGATAACCCTCGGTAGCTGATTTTAAAATGAGAATCATGTCTAAACGGCTAGTCGTATTTTTTTGGAAAATAAGTAATATGTTACATTTGACTATTTTCTTTATAATTTGATCTAAGAAAATTTTGATTCTTATTCGTATAACTTAGTGTAATTAATTTGTAAAGTTAGTAAAAAAGTTAATACGGACAAAAAACGACAATCGCACCAAAACCGGACATATTTCAATGGAATTGTCGCCATCTCAAAGACAATTTTATAATCTAAATTTTGAACTAAGGTTCTTTTTTAAAGTCATAGAATAATAAGGAAAGTACAAAAAGGTACTTAATTTTGAGTCGCGCGGGTATGAAACGAGTGCGTGTTTTGTTCCCTCAAGGTCGCTGGCGACTATCGTCGTCTTAATGTCTATTTGTATAGACCCTCTTGTCCAGCTACCTTCTTACAAAACATTAAAATCAGTACTGTAATTTTGTCCTCAACTGTACAAAATAGACAGATATAGTTTTGCTGTCATAATTATAAAATTTGTATGGAATGCCTCATCAAAACATTGTTATTGGATTTTGTTTCCCAGTAACGAGAAAAGGCTCGTCCTCAATTACGTATTTGTGAGTTTAAAATAATAGGCATCAGGTACACATTGAAACAAATACTGGAGAGTAATTTATTTGCTTTGGAAATTTTGTGGATAATTCGCTCGGTTGAGATAATTTTACTGCCCGTTCATTTATTTTGCGTTAATATTTAATTCTGTTTAGTGTTATTTTCAATAAAAAATATTACCAATAAACTTATAATTACTTCTGTAACTATTTTATAATATGACAGCTCTGGAAACAATTTTTTTTTTGTGGATATAATGTAATTTAGATTTCTATGCAAATCTTGTCATTTTATTATTTCATGAAACTAATAAGTATTATTTTAACAAAAGTGTTTCTTTGCTTTTGATCCGATTTCATATTAAAGATTCGAAAGTATGTAGGTATGTTAGTGTAACAATCACGCAAAAGGCTGAACGAATTTGAATGAAATTTTAATACAGATAGTTTATAACCTGGATAAACAAGTAGGATACTTTTTGTCCCGGTATAAAGTTCCCTCGGGATAGTAAAATACTTTTCAGGGGGACGAATCCGTTGGCAGAAGCTAGTTCATTTTATAAAAATAGTTTCATTTATGAAATTAATGCTCAGTAATTATTTATAAACATAAAGATTACAGTTTCGTGTCACGTAAGATCTAACCTCAAAAATTAAATCATCACTATATGCGAGTCATTACGGGACGTCTAAATTGCAGGCTGAAACGGTAATGACGCCTCAATTGTGATAATATCCCCACCGCAAATACACAGAATAGATAGTTGTACAGAAGGTTAACTCCAATCAACTAGCAGGAACCCATGTACAGGCCAAGCGAATGAACAGGAACGGGTATATAAAGGTGAACCAGCGTGTGGTAAGTCCCACTCGTTAGCATTCGTTCACTCGTTGGTTCAGTTCGGCATTTAATACCGCGGCATGCATCTGATATGAGAATGCCAAGAGCTTGAGCTAAGAGCGTGTGGCTTAACGTATAGAATAAGAAATGAGGAAGTTTGAAAGTAGCGCTGGTGACTGAGACATAGATTGTCATAGTACGGACATGCGATGTGGGGGAATGAATGAATGAATGAGAAACATTTTATGCGAATAGTTATGAGTATGAATTTGGATATCTAGGAATATAGGAAAATAAAAAAGAAACTGTTGATGGACCCTACTTAGATGATAGTTAATAGAGATGAATGAATGAAAAAGAGATACAGCTCAGCAATTAATTAGAGAAAGGGCAGGAGAATCACGATTTAGACACGCTTCACGTACACAGGCAGCACTCCCAACTTGCACATGTTTGAGATCGCCGTTCGTACGCGTCTATGTGAGCGTACGCCTATTTTCGCTTGTTAGATGAAAACGACTTTCTCTACACTATCTATTCTGTGGCAAACGATTTCAGTCATAACTACCATCATTACCATCACCATACCTTTATTTGATGCGGCTTTTATTGTTCATACGCGGAAAATATAGGTCACATTAAAAGGAATGATTGTGAAACGTGCTGACTGTATTTGCGTGTCTGGGTGGAAATGAGGGGATTGTTATTCTTTTAATCCACTCGTGCCAGGCATGAATAGGGATTGTTTTAATAGAGTCAATGTTTAATAATGTTGCTACTTTATTTATTTATATTTATTAATTTACTTTATTGTACACTAAAATAAACAGGAACAAATTAAACTATAAAACTACTTTACTTTTTTTAAGATTTATGGTAATTTATTTATCTATTATAATAGTTCGTCCATTTATTTTGGGTTAATATTTAATATTATGTTAATTGTTAAACAATATCAAATTTGTTGACAGTGTTTTACAATTTTGATAGTTTGAAGATAAGCTTTGTTGCCCTGCTCCTGTACTTCTTCTTACTCGGTCTTGACAGAGCGGTCGTGATTATTATGAGATATCTTGACGTATTACACTTTTTTTTTATTGTAAATAGGCTGGCGCTTGACCACTATCTCACCTGATGGTAAGCGATGATGTGGTCGACGGTGAAACACGCTTGCCTAGAAGTAACCTATTCACTCTTGACTTAAATACCCCTAGATTGTAGCTATCGGGAAACACAGACTCCGGCAGGGAACCAACCAATCCACTCCTTAGCTGTACGCATAATAAAAGTGTGCGTATGGGTGGGATTTCCACCATGTACCGATGACGCATCGCCGTGCGTCTGGTTGTCCGATAATGGAACGGGTTGGGCGGAATTAAATCGTGCAATTCCATCGCACACTCCCCGAAATGTAACCGATAAAAAACCGACAAGCTGGCAACTCGGCGACGATATTCAAGGCTCTGGAGCTTTGATTTGACCAGTGCCTCATTGCCGATAAGTCTCTTGGCCCGCTTTTCGATCGACTCTAGTGCATCAAGCTGGTATTTGGCAGAACCGTCCTAATTAACTGTTTAATTTGTACGGTGCTAGTCTTCTTTGGCGGCTGTTTTCCTTGTAAATTCGTACATGAGAAGGCTACATCCAAGCTGCTATGACTTGACCAGTCCACATCATTACAGATCTGCCGTGTGATCTACAACGCTTAACTTTTCTAAGTAATGTCAGGCTGGATTGAATCGGGTTTGCAAGGGGACACGTAGCCAAATATAGGAGCGCTACTCACCTTTAGTAAAAGAGCTCGTGTACTAGTATTTGCAAAATGTATCGTCATTAACAATTCATAATTATAAGACAATTTGAAACTAAGAGAAGTAAACCAATAAATTAAACCGCAATTTAACAAAGCATTTCATAATAACGACAAGCACCTATTCCATTACAAGTCGACATGCGTAAACTTCTCACACAATTTAATATCCTTTGTGGAAACTTTTATAAAGTGATCATATTTAAATTTTCCTTTACCTTTAAAAATATTGTTAAAATTACAACATGTTCACAATTTTGACCCGTAATTACTCACAGCTGTGCCTAAAGAGGGACATGAAAATGAAGGTCTAGCTAGCATGAAAGGTTTTTTTAATAATTTTAATAATATATTTAGCTACCTTTTTAGTTTTTAATATTCGTTTCTACACCTAGCCTTAGGGATGACGATATTTACGAAGTGGTTGGCAGTGGTTGTAAAAGATTGGTTGAAGATTGAAATGGAATACGTCCGGATAGGCCTTAGGCCTCATTGATTACTCTGAGAGATACACTTGATTACACGAAGTCTATAAAAAAGGAATGTGACATGAAAATTAAGCTCTAGGCAGACTAATTAAATTATATTTTGTTATTATAATAATTTTAAAATAACTTTGGCTATATTTTTTATGTTTAATATGGCGAATTATTTTAATTTTTATTTTCTTTCAGTTTTGTAGTGGCCTGATATGAGGGGCAAAGTATTGTATTAAATGGCGGGTGATTGGACAGGCCTATCTCCAGCTTCAGTGGTCTCCTAATAGCAGGCCTATGATGAGATAATTTATTAATGATAGGTACTCATGTTCAGATTATACTGACCATGAGTATCATCTATAAATTATCTTGAGTTTGTGCACAGTTGATTGCAAAAGGCTTCCCTAAATTTAACATAACTGGCGAAATATGCTTAAACAGTACAATTATTTTCTTAATATTTGTACTCGGCAATCATCGCATTGCCGAATACAAACGAATGCTAATTTCCATGTCCATCAATTATTAGATTTGTCGTATATAATAATTTGAATTTAGAACTAATTACTTTATTGTTGTTTTGTTTTGATTTCCGTGTGAAATATATAGAGCTGTAAAAATAACAGCTTTAGCAGTTTTCCTCCCATTTTTTATGTAATAGCTATTTATGCAACTGTTACGTTATGGACGGTCTTTTAATACGAGTGCCATTGCGAGTGCCATAACTCGTGCCCACCTATTTCGCTATGCGTTACGCTTGTACCGAAATAGGTGGGCATGAGTTATTAAAAGACCAATAACGTACAGTTGCATACAAGATTTTATCTACGAAGGAAGGAATAAAACACAGATATAGACAAATAAGTATTTTAATAAAATTTGGAATAAAATTTCACTCAGAATTTTGTTCCCGCGTCCACTTTTATTTTAATTTTATTATTTAGTCTTTATAAGGTATAAGGCAAAGATCTTGTAGCCGCAACAGCCAAATAGTATACGATACTTTTGTTTTGAACTTGTTCCATTTTTAAAAACATTACACATTTACATTGTCTCGATTTCGAAGTAATATTATAGATACCTGGCTGTATGTTCAGAAGATATACCGAAGATATCCCGGATGTCAGCCTGTACGAGATTAGGATGGCTCTGAAACAGCTTAAAAACAACAAGGCGCCGGGTGATGACGGAATCACGGCTGAACTCCTGAAGGCGGGTGGAAAACCGGTCCTTAAGGCCCTTCAGGAGCTGTTTGATTCCGTCATACTCGAGGGCAAAACGCCACAGGCATGGTGCAGGGGTGTGGTGGTACTTTTCTTCAAGAAGGGCGACAATGCCCGGCTGAAGAACTATAGACCCATCTCACTTCTTAGCCATGTCTACAAGTTGTTTTCAAGAGTCATCACGAATCGTCTCGCGCGCAGGTTTGATGATTTCCAGCCTCCCGAACAAGCCGGATTCCGAAAAGGCTTTAGCACCGTAGACCACATACATACGCTGCGGCAGGTTATACAGAAGACCGAAGAGTATAACCTGCCTCTCTGTTTAGCGTTTGTGGACTATGAGAAAGCCTTCGATTCGATCGAGACTTGGGCTGTACTGCAGTCTCTCCAACGGTGCCAGATCGACTACCGGTACATTGAGGTGTTGAAGTGTTTGTACAAAAACGCCACCATGTCAGTCCGTCTTCAGGATCAGACCTCGAAACCAATCCTTCTCCAGCGTGGCGTGAGACAGGGAGACGTCATTTCTCCGAAACTGTTCACTGCTGCGCTGGAGGATGTATTCAAGGTTCTGGACTGGAGGGGCCTAGGCATCAACGTTAATGGCGAGTACATCACTCACCTTCGGTTTGCCGACGACATAGTGGTCATGGCTGAGACCATGGAAAGCCTCAGTAAAATGCTCGATGACCTCAGTAAAGCTTCCGAAAGAGTGGGTCTTAAAATGAACATGGACAAAACCAAGATCATGGTGAACGCCCATGTAGCACCCACTCCTATCAAGATCGGAGACTCTACACTCGAAGTTGTAGACGATTATGTCTACCTGGGACAAACGATCCAGTTGGGTAGGTCCAACTTCGAGAAAGAGGTCAACCGTCGAATCCGACTCGGCTGGGCGGCGTTCGGGAAGTTGCGTGGTATCTTCTCGTCCAATTTACCGCAGTGTCTCAAGACAAAAGTCTTTGACCAGTGTGTGTTGCCAGTGATCACCTATGGGACCGAGACATGGTCGCTCACAATGGGCCTTAACAGAAAGCTTAAAGTCACCCAAAGGGCAATGGAGAGGGCTATGCTCGGAATTTCCTTGCGTGATCACGTCAGAAATGATGATATCCGCAGGAGAACTAAAGTTACTGACATAGCCCGGAGAATTGCTAAACTTAAGTGGCAGTGGGCAGGGCACATTGCTCGCAGAACGGATGGCCGATGGGGCCGAAAAGTTCTGGAATGGCGACCACGAACCGGAAGACGATACGTTGGAAGGCCTCCCACTAGGTGGACCGATGACCTGGTTAAGGTTGCGGGAAGGCGCTGGATGCGAGACGCACGGGATCGGTCAATGTGGCGACGCCTGGGGGAGGCTTATGTCCAGCAGTGGACGTCTTTCGGCTGAAATGATGTTCAGAATGTCTTTGCTTGTGTTTTAGAATTTATGACGATCCGCATAATGCAACCCGATGTCGTTATGGATATCATAATGAAACCGCTGTCAATTTTGTAATTCGAATATAACGAAATCGAAGTAGATAAATAACATTATGACATACACGACATAACATTATATCAAGAGTATTAACAACTCTATATACTTCCAAGTTGATTGAGAGCGTCCGGTCTGCACCAAGTGTAAGGGTTGACTGATAGAAATCCGACGACTGACAAAACACGAAGTTTGCCAAGGGACATTAAGAAAATGTTTGTACTGTACAACTCTGTCTAACTCTTCGGGGAATACAGGCGTGATGTTATGTTTTATACTCAAACTTTATAATACACAGAATTAGGCCACTGCTGTCTAACATGCTGATGACTAAGGACTCCTATTGAATATGAGAATAATCGGAAAAACTCGAAATAGGTAAATACATTAAATAATAACAAACTTGACAATTACTGTTACTTTTGAATAAAATTGTAGATTCTACAAAAAAGTATACATTTTCCTCAGTTAAAGCGGACTTAATGCCTTAGGCATTTTCTACCAGTCGACCTTTGGGTGATGGAGAGATAAACAGTGGTAGATGAGAAGTTATGTGGATTATTTAAATATTCATAAAACTATAAATACAATATAATGTTTCTTTTCAGAATACAAACGTTATACGAAAAACACTTTCGCAAATTATGATCAAACATAAGAATATGAAGCTGCTTGTCTTTCTTGAAATCTGCACTGTTTTACATAATATCTATAAAATGGGAATGTCTCGTGCATTCAACGAGACCGTGCCCGTATGTTTTACTGCATGTTCAGATCTAGCGTAATATTATTTTATAGAATAGATAAAACGTAACAGATTTTATGTGATCTGTGGAATAGATTTATTTTTGATATTAGGTGCTTGTGAACTACAATATGAAATGTTAAACAGAACCAGTAGGTTGCCATGTATTCTGCAAGCAATAAAATTGTAATCACCGTCACCATCGAAAGACGTCCAAGGCTGGATACGGCCTTCCCCAAGCGTCGCTACATCAACCATACACCTGCTTCTTGCTCCCACGGCCCTTACGAGTTACATACGAATCTTTCAGAAGATTGCCATGTTTTCGTTCATGGGAAAAAGTTGCGAGTTTATAGATATAATATTTATAAAGACTATTCGGTAACGGTAAAGGAAAATTACGTGAGGAAACCGGTATGTCCTAGAACCAAAAATTTGAAGACATGTGACATCCACCAACCCACACTGGGCCCGCGTGGCGGATTAAGGCCGTTACTTCTAAGTAAGTCCCGTAATATCTAAATTTTACGCATGTACTGAAATTAGAACAAACATAAATTATAACTGGAACTAGTGAAAATTACATTACATTTAACATCTGTGTTTGTTCCGGTGTTTCTTCTCAAAGTAGTCATATTGAAAATACCAACGCCAACCCGGTTTAAAATACTATTTTCTTGAAGTGTAAAAGTGATTTTTAAACCCATTTCATTTTACAGATATATGCATTAATTTGATCTTTTAGTGTAACCCTTGTTCTATCTTTCTCCATTATATGCTTTACTTTTACCCCGAATAAAGCAATAACCCAGCACTCGAGTTCCCATTTCATTATCACCACCGGCTGCCCCAAACTGGAGTATGACACGGAAATGAGCCTGCCAAAATTACGATAATATGGCCGCGGACGTTCTTCAGTCATAACTCAACACACAGAGCAGCGATGCGGTCACTGCTAGAGATGGCATTGTCAAAACTTTTCATAGAAACCAAGCGTGTCAGTTAGTATCTACGTTTACTCAAAGAAATTGATGGCACATGACAATTCTGCCTAGCTTTTTCCCATCAATATTAATTTAATTTAATTATAACGTTTCTTAAGTAACCTAAAAATAAACAATTAATAAAACAAAAAAAAATTTGTAGTAAAACATTAAAAAAAAAAAACAAAAATCCCTCTCACAGTACTTCTGACATTTCAATAAAATTCTCGTCCATTCATCCGCAAACAAAGCGTTTGTTGAATTACAATCCACGCGATCTTTAAGCCCAGAGTCCGAGGTATTGGCGACTTAGGACGAGCGACGGTGTGACACAGAGGCACGGCAAAGAGCCTGTGCTTTTTTCCTCGGCAGTAATTGTCAAAAACAAAGAAACACGCCAGTACAAAAAAAAAAAAAACGTTTATTTTGGACCAAACACCACCAGCGTAACAGTTTGTCGGCGGGATAAGCCCTCGCATTAAATCTTATTTATATAAAATTTCAAGCAAATCAGGAGCATCAGTAGTGCCACGGAACGTCTTACAGGTTATTTTGAGCTGGTCTATTGCTCATTTTACCCCTAGCGAGTTATGTCCGAGGCAACCTAGCAAGAATTTAGTCGGTAAGTTAGTTCGGTAAGGATAATAGCCATGTTTCTGCCTGTAATGGTATCTAAGGAACTATCAATGTTGGTGTCGACTTCCAGTCCAACCAGACGCAGCTGAATACCAGTACTTTATATGAAGTGTGTGCCAGTCTGACCTCAAAAAGGTAGTTGACAAAAAATATATATTTAGTCCGTCAGTTAGATAACCTAAAAATATTGGTCGCGTATTTTTTCTTTTGCCACGTAAACTAAAAATCCGACGATGCAGTACGTTGAAATATTGTGCAACGTCACGGTGTGCTACACTTTATACTGACAAAGTGACGTCACAAGCCCCCACTCATGAGCTTTGATGCGCTATGTCTTTGTCAATTTTTATTTATTTGATAAATAAAAAAATACGGCTGCAATATTATTTGATAATCTCATAGACGGAATAAATATAATTATCATACTTCTACCTTGAAAACGTCCCTATTCAATAACTGTTTAGCACGAAACCTCTGGGCAAGACTGTTGTCACATTTTCTGGTTTCTGACTATCTTTAACGACTGCCGAACATCTACAAATGACAACCAAGACAAGGGTTCACTATCAAAAAACCGGCGGAGTCTCAATACATGTAATAGGTTGTTCACGGATCGACCTCCACAAGCATGACCTGCTGTTACTTAGCCATGAGCTCTTCGCCCTATGACCATGAGAGCCAAAATCTATCCTCAGCGCAATTGCACGGCCACGAGTATTATAATCAGTGGCGTCTTCGAATGGAGGCGTTTGGCGGCACCTTGGCGGACACTGCTAGACATGGCACTGTCAAGACTTTTGATACAAACCAAGCTTGTCAGTGAGAGAAAAAAACTTGATCTAAGCGCAATTCCGTGACCACGAATATTACTTATAATGCCGTCTCTAGTCGTTATGCAGTTCTATACTCTATGGTCATAACTCAAAACTTGATCATGTGCCAAACTTGTCCGGCATTGTGATGTAAGCTCTCTGGCTAATGTCACGCCTCAGTACAGTAGGATGGTCGCCAAGTGCTATCGTCGAAATTATTCGAGAGTTTTTTTAACCTCATAATAGCAATTAAAATTTCTGAGTGGGCTCTGGTCAGGGGTAATAGCCAGTTTGGTTTTTTGTTGGGGGAAAATATGAGCTCTCTTCTCGTGATGAATGTAATGGTTACTTTGTTTGTTCAATGGAGTTCCGACTTCGGAATATGTATTATAAAATGTTGCATCCACTTCTAACGCAGGACCTCAGCGTTTGGATTTTCTTACACGTCTTCCGTGAGAGGTTTTCTTTTGCAATTTGTATTAGATACATTTATTATACAGGCCTTTTCTGTTGATAGGCTTCCCCCAATTGTCACCACATGGAACGGTTCTGTGCGTCTCACATCCACCGGATTCCCGTAGCCTTAAACAGGCACACTTCTGTTTAACCCCTTTGAGGAAACAGGCATGTTAGCAGTTATATCAGACATGTTCTCTATTCACGTAGAAAATAAAATTTGTGTCTGTAAAATCACTCAACACAATACAAATTCCAAATTTCAAACCAGGAATTTAAAAAAGTTATAAAAAAACTTCCGTTGCGTTTCCAGACAGCATCTCGCATAAGCTCCGCTTGCACTGTCGCGTCTATACGAATAACTCGATTAAATTTGTCGATTCCGACTGCCATACGAACAAACGGTTTCGGTGACGGCCAGTCACACTGTTTTAGATATACGACAAAAAATACTGCGGCTCGTTTATGTCGCAAGATAATTGGAAAATGTTTTGTTTTGCGAAAATTCTAGGATTTTTGTAAAATACTGGATTTTGAAACCAATATTTTTTTGAAATGTAATGAGCTAAATATCAGTATCATCATTTTGTGAAAAACCTAGTCTGTTTAGGAAGATTAGAAATTGGAAAAGTTATGTATTTATTTATTTTTAGTATTTTGTATTTAGTACCTACTTACTATATAAACTAATTATTTGGTTTGAAAAATCTTCACCAAGTGCAATCTAATATTGTGTCCAGGCTGTCTCTTTTCATTCTGGGTTGCCTGAAAGAGATCGCAGTACGCGATAAGCCAGCCTGTTGTGTGTTTGTTTTCGTTTTAAGATTTATTTTGATTTGTTTTATCTTGGTGTACATTAAAGTATATATAAATAAATAAATAAAACCATTGACTAATCTTAGAATCAATTAAATGTATTTCTATTCTATTCTAATTAATATAACATACTGATTCTTGTTGGTTAGAATATGGCTTATATTGATTATGAATTTATCTAATCAATTTATCTCATGTTCTGTTATCATAAGCTAATCAACGGTTATACTCAACGTCGTTGTTCGCGATTATCTTAAAATAAACTGAAAATTTCAAAAAGCCTAATTTGCTAGTTCGTATGATAGCTAAAATCTTTCCAATAATGCTAGAATTTTGGGCAAAAAACTTATTTCAATTTATCCTGCAACATATATAAAAATAATATCGGTTCCAATCCAGACAGAAGTCATTCCAGAGTGAAATATTGGCATCCGAGGCTGAACGAAGTTTTATTGAGTTTTTTGACTAGATAATTCTTAGTGGCTGGTGTGTGAAATTGGTCGATAAGTTGCGGCAGGCTCGCATTGAAATGATGTATGGATATGCTTCAGAATTTTAATAAAAGAGGAAGTTTATCATTTAACTTTACGTTACAGGAATCGTGCATTTTTTACGAGATAAGAAGAAGTCTATGCCATTTAGCAAAAGTGGTTTTTAACTGACAAAAATTTTGAATATTGGTTCCCAAAACGCCTCCTGCTGCGGTACGAACATTCTAATAGAGCCCACCTTGATGTCACTTTCACAAATAAACTAAACTGTATTTTAATTAAAATCTGCCAAAGTTACGCTCTTGTTTCTAAACTAGGCCAAAAAAGGAATTTAATCAGCTGTCAATCCTCACGTTCAGTACTTGATTGTCTGCTGTTGTTTCCGCAAACTAATCAGAGCAGCTACCGAGCCAGATGACACCGGATTAACTAATCAAATATTAGCCGGGGTAATTGAAACTAGTTCTTCAAGCTAGGATAGGTATATAGCTATTTATACATAATAAAAATGATAGAGATTGTGTTAGTATGCTAGAAAGCTAGATATTCTAGCCTTGTTTACACAGAATGATTTCCATTTTTATTTGTGCTGATTCAGGATATAACTTGTTTAACTTCAATAAATAGCCTTGTGTGATCCAAGCGCCGTTTACACCGGAAACAATGTTAAGCTACTCGTCCAATCGCAAAACATTGAAGCCCGCTACACTATATTATGTTGCGAGATGAATACAAATACAATACAACAGCAACATGGCAACATTATGTGACTAGCAGTATTGTTAAGCAAAACATTAAACGTGAAGCAGAAAAAAAGTTACATTGTTAACACAAACATTAAACTTCACGTTTAATGTTTGAGTTAACAATGTAACCTATTTTAAAAAAAGTTATATTGTTAACACAAACAATAAACGTGAAGTTGAAAAATAGTTATATTGTTAACACAAACATTAAACGTGAAGCTAATAAAAGGTTATATTGTTAACACAAACATTAAACGTGAAGCTGAAAAAAAGTTATATTGTTAACACAAGCATGAAGCTCAAAAAAGTTATATTTTTAACACAAACATTGTTACAAATGAAATGCATTGAAAAAATGTTATCTGGGTTTTACTTTGTATCGCAGATAATCATAGGATATTTTTGTAATATTCCTTTTTAAATGTAAAACTCTGTGAATGTTTGGATGTCTATGATATTTTTAATCAATATTTTTTCTATGTCTTGGGCCTTAACACTTAATACTTTTTCACCTGTACACCAAACACAAAAAATAAACTAAAATAAACTGTAGATATTAATCATCGACACGCTAACAAGAAAAATCAATCAGGCCTCAAAGGATTATGAACAAAACTTAGCTTACAAATAGTCCATATCCCGTGAGATAATATTCTCCGCTAACAAAACCTAGTATTACAACAAAAAATACTCTATGCAATTATCCAAGCACGCTTAATTTGTTTGTTACGTGTTCAAGTTCATTACAGTATAAACACAACGAACGGTAATTAAACAGTATAACAAGGAACAAATAGTTTTAATTGCAGGGTAGTTGACCGGCATTGTTAACTCATTACGGGAATACCACAACTATCAATTTGATGTCGCGTTGTCAGCAATGTGTAGGGTTGACCCTTACAGTGTACACTTGGTATGTTGATGTTTGCATTTAACACTCCAACAGTTAATAGTGAATGAATAAAGTTGGTATATATTTTGCATTGAGTAGTGCTAGCAAGACAGTGTATTTTGACCTATTTCTGTCAAAAAATTTGACGGGGTAAGCTGGTCATTGTTAGAAATACAGAAGAAAAAGAGCACAAGGCTGGTCGCTAATACGATAGTCTGAAAAAGTTAAAGAAGCTACGTCCTCAAGCGAATTCGATGAAGGTGAATGGTCCACTTAGAGGGGTCCACTAACCACGATCCTCAGTAATAAGGTACTGATTGAAGAAGAGAGGGAGTGCTTGAAAGTTCATTATTAAAGTATAGTATTGAATCTGCATTATTTTGATAAGAGAGAAGAAATTAAAATAAGTGATTTTCTCTCGACCAGAAACCATAAAAAAAACGTCAATCAACAGTGAATAGAGTGCACTGTTAGACTGAATGTGTATAGATTTCATTAGGTTTTTTGATCATAGTATTGATTAAATAAAACTAAAAATCAACGCTTCTTATCACCAGCTCCGATTACTGGTAGACTGGCGGCTAACGACACCAAATTAATCGCGAAAGTTTCAAACCTCAAAATGTAAGCCCAATTGGAAAGGTTCCCTCTTGGGTTCGACTTGGTTTAGTAGTCCTAGCATTGTTATTTAGTTTGCTTGAACACATACTTACTTTTAAATAATTGCATGGCTTCAAATTCAGGCATTTATTCCGACTAAACAATTTACAGGCACTATAGAGTTATCAAAGAATTTGTTATTAAGAAATTAGTTACATAATAGCATTTTGATTAAACATTCAATGCTTTTGATGATGAAACAACATATCACACTTTGAAAACCACAACTTTGAACACTTCCACATTTCCCCACTTCCACAAACAGTCTGTATATAGCCCCCATATTCACCATCAAAGCGATACCACAACAAAAACGCTTGGATTCTGAGATGTCACTGTGTAAACCCCTAATGATGCGATCATCCGGGCGTGGTACACATCGTTATGTATGTACGCAAAACCGCTAATTAGGTGGAGAATTTCAGTCCTACCCAGTTGATAAAATGAGCTGTGAAGCGTTTAGGATGTGAGTTGGGGGAGTAAGCGGGTTAATAGTGCGTGTGTGTTTTAGTACGCACTTTTTGCCATGAATGACTTTTTGATTTTGGAGTAATTGTTTAATGCCGTTCGTATTACAAGTAAAACTGTCCCGGATAAAAAAAAAACTGGCCAAATGCGAGTCAGACTCTTACAATGAGGGTTCTGTACAAACAGCTACATTCACCAAAATAACATTACTGAAGTTCATAAACTATAAGGGCACCGAACATTGCTCAAACGATAAGATAAACAGAATTGAGGGAAAAAATTAACTTTAATTTTGGAAAACTGTAGTCTCTATACATCGACATAAGTCGCGGTCAGTTTACCAAGTGCAAATAAGTTAATAATCTTTTTTTTTTATGTAGGTACAAAACGGTTTTCGGTTTTTTTCCTTTACTAATTGTGCTATAAGACATTGCTATCTTGCCAAATTTGGAAATGATTCTAGGTCAACGGGAAGTAACCTGTAGATTTTGATTCCCTTGCGAGTGTAAAATATGCGTCATTAACGATTGTATCTGACTGTACTGGTTGCGGTGATCCAGAAATTTGATTTTTTCGCAGCTGCAAGGGGTTGCAAACTTGAGTATACGATATTAATTTCAACTCAACCCCGTATTGGGTTCAATTCCTAACACAAATGGGACTGCTAGGCGTTGGGACTCTGAGTGCGGTCCCCGGGTCTGGTTTAGTAATAGTGAGGTATCTTTTTTAGCCATTTTCTCATATTCATATCTCAGTAGCAGCACATTTCGCCTAGGTATTACTCTAATGTGTTGGGTAGGCTTATGTATCTACATAAGCTGACTTAGTCATTACAAAAGCATACTCTGTGATAGATAAGGTCTATAATGGAACGAAAGAGCCCAGAGGATCCCTGTTTCCACTTAATGTGAGGTCTACGGTTTATAAATGGTAGGCAAAAGAGAATTCCACACTTTGGTAGTATGCATAATAAATGTGAAATTCGACTTTACCTCTTACTAACGACTGGATTTTTTTTAAAGCCTAATAATGAAACATTAAAAACGACCCATTAGAAATGACGGCGAAGGAGTTGATTGCCTAGATAGATTTGGGAGAACAGCAATGATTATAAAATGTTATAAGGGAAGCCGGGGACCAAACGTAAGTATGTGAGAAACATGTTCCTATTTATCGAATTAACGAATTTAACTGTTAATGCTTTAAATACATTATACCTGTACTTAGTATAGTGTGTAGTGCTATTCTGGGTGCATCGTCCTCACATATATGAATTTAATAATGTATGTTCTTATGTAAATATTGTAAACCACTTCTTTATTTAAAAGAGTATTTATGGAGTTTCTTGTGTGTTCTTCTTCATAACAAGCTACTTTTCCGAATGCACGGTAGACGCATTTTTTAACATTTTTAAATTTTAATTGTTTTGACGTTCAAAAGTGCCGCATATGGCCTAGTTGAAATAAACATATTTGACTATGACTTTGAAACCAATTATGCTAGAAATTATTAGACCACCGAAGCAGTCAACTAGGCATAGCATAACTAATTATCACAATCTAAATAATTCTCGCACCAACTCGCTCCCCGCTCATAACTCACGGCGCAAGATAACATTAATCATATGGAATGAGCAGTGTAATGTCCCTTTCACACTAACAATTATTCCATACACGCCGCCGCTTGCTGCTGTACAGATGTATTTATTAGTACGTTTATATGCCTTATTTACAATTCTATCAAATGTGTCGATTATTGTAGAACATATAAATACAGTGAATTATTCGTAAACGGGCATTGTTTTGCAGTTATAGTTACGTACTTATTTCTGGTTTTCTCGGTCTCGTTTTAATCTCGTTTTAAATCATACGGATCCTTTTTCACAAGATTGTTACGTGGGGTCAGTTGCGCAACGATGGGCATGATTACCTCATGATGAAGAAATGCAACTTCATCTGGCTAGGCCTTAGCACATTTGTACCCGCTATGTTTCATAATATCTGTTATCATGAATGTTCCATTCTTTCTGCATAAGAAGATACACTAACAATCATTCCATACACGCCGCCATTCACCGTCATACAAACGTATTTATTAGTACGTTTACAGGCTGTAGTTACAATTCTATCGACCTGTCGATTATGGTGGATGTGTAAATACAGTAAATTATTCGTAAACTCACGTTATTTATGAAGTTGTTTCTTTTCTGCAATATTATTTTGAAATTAAACAGATTTTAGTCACCACACAGGTTAGTAACTTATCAATTATTTTCATAATATATTTCAAAGTATTCGAAATAGCGAAAGCTCTAATATTTTAGGGATAAAAACATCATTCTCCTGCTTTAACCAGCACATTTTTCTTTATATCTCTCTCTATCATCATCAGAATTAATTCCCTTCCTAGTCATTATAATTTTCTTTAATCTGCCGATCGATACTTAGGCCTGCCTCTTTACATACATCCATTTCTTGGCACATACTTTTCCGCGATAGACGCAAAAAGCCCTACAGCGACAGTCCCAGGCCAACATGATTACAGGTAGTAACATGAGCCTGTAATACTCTCCCATGTTGTCGTAACGTCCGCAGTTGGAACGTGTCCAGCTCCGATAGATGGATTGGACTGCTTTGATGGACGGAGCTCGAAGTATTGATTGATGGACAGCATTCGTGTGCCAGGAAAGGTAACAGAAAGCCTTCTATAAAACAATTCTTTAAGTACTGGGTTTGGGTATTTTTAAACAAACATTGCTTTTTCTCGAAACTATGGTTCTGTGAGCTAACATACAGGCATTGTATATTTAAAGGAAAACTGCAGCATATGATACTCAGCGATGACTCAGCTAGAGGGAAATATTTTTTTAATCGGAACGAGTGAGGGGAAATACAAAGAAAAATAGGTGGACTGCGTGAGGAGTGATATGAAAGAAAAGGTAGTCAGTGATAGCGTGACGGGGGACAGGACGGTATGGAAGAAGAAAACGTGTTGCGCCGACCACAAGTAACATGGATAAGGGCAGGAAGATGATGAATCCAAATAGTACTTTCAGTGATAACCTTTTACAAACATACTTACCTACCTCTTTATATTATTAGTTTAGATAATCGTGTAATCAAATCATTCATCAAACTATAATTGTGACTTATCTGTAGCCATGAATACAAACGCGTTGAATAATCTGGTAATGAAGAGATCAGTCTCTCTGAGATTACCTTTGACAAACATTATAAACAAACAACCTCTTAATAGTATTAGTAAAGATCAGAACCTAGAAGACAAAAATAAAGCCTAAAAATACCTTATATTTTCAGTGTCCTTTTTATGTTCTGAAATAAACCTTTCTGTATTTTTAAGACTCTAACAATAAGAAAAGTAATCCAATAAAGATCCACCCTTTCACGAAACTTTACTAGTTCGGTAAGCCGTAACAAAATAGAAGTCCGGGGTCGTTTCAAGATAACCAAAATACAATTTAACTGTATAAAATATTATCCACCTAAAAATTCTTATCTCAATTTCATTGCGAAGACATGAAATAAAAATAAAACTTTTCGAATCCCCCATATTCCTTTCAAGGTGGTACTTAATTTCAGATATATATATTTTCTCGGAAAAGACAATGAAATTACGAAGAACAAAAATATATGTTTATTTTGCATAACAGTGTGAGCGTCGCTTTTAAGATGTAGGATCACAGTGCTACGCCGTAGGCACTCGTAGCGTTTCGTAGCAGTTCGTAGATCGTAGTGCTACGATCCGCTACGGTGACTTAGGTATTTTATCATTGTAACGTTATAAAAAAGATTTCATTAGTTTGTCTCGGTTCTATGCGGTCAGCATTTCAGTTGATATTAAAGGTCAAGTTTGAATTCCAAGGACATTCACACAGAGGTAAATTCATATTCTTTATTGACCACAAAACTCACAAATATAAATACAGTAAACAACTTTAAGCTGGGTTAAGCTCGTCTTTGTACATACAAAGGCGAGCTTAACCCATAACTGGGTTCTCTTACGGAAAATCTCAGTATCATAGAGATTTTTGATTAAATAAGAACAGTATACTCAAGTGCAAAATAAAACTTAACATTTAAATTATTATTAACTAAATAAATAAAATAAATACGTGTACAGCACACAATGCATAAGCATAATACATAATACCGCCCATTGTAAGTTAAGTTTAAGTGTCCTTTATAAATGTAACTTATGGTGTACAATAAAGTATATAATAAATAAATAAATAATATATATTATAACTAATATCCAAAATTAATAAATACATGTAGGACGTGGTTTGGAACGCATCTGAGTGTTGAGAAATGATTAGAAATATGAACGCAGCGAGGAGAGAAGAAAAGAGCATGTGTGTGAGAGATAAAAAAAAATGATCGCTAGCGAGCTATAGTATGATGAAGGCGTTTGTTTTTAGGGTTCCTTACCCAAAGGGTTAAAACGCGACCCTATTACTAAGACTCAACTGTCTGACTGTCTGTCACCAGGTTGTATCTGAATTGGGATAGCTAGACAGTTAAATTTTTCATAGATGATGTATTTCTGTTGCCGCTATAACAACAAAAACTAAAAACAGAATAAAATAAATATTTAAGTGGGGCTCCCATACAACACACGTTTTCTTTTTTGCCGTTTGCTGCGATAATTGTACAGAACCCTTCGTGCGTGATTCCGACTCGCACTTGGCTGGTTTTCATTGTTAAGAAGTTTATAAATAATTAAAGCAGTTATTCAAGAAGGGAAGATTTTATTTCGTTCATCCTAGTCAAGATCCCTACATACATACATAGATACTCATTTATGCGTCATGTCGAAGGGAAATGTTTACATTTACTCTGGTATTAGGAGTCCGTGAGAAATTTGAGTACCGTAGCCTACTTTTAAACCCAAAAAAACCAATATTCCAGGTTGCCTGGAAGAGATCGCAGTATGCAATAAGGACGCCCATTGTATGTTTTATTATTAAGTTTCTTTTGTCTTGGTTATTATGGTGTACAATATAGTGTACATAAATAAATCAATGTTCCTTCTGAGACACAAGACAAAGTGAAAAAAAAAACCGAAATTTAAGAATGACACACGTGACAATGCAATGGCGCATTCCCATAAATTTTTGACATTATTCCAATCGCAAACCTGTTCTTATTTTTTTATCGCGACTAGTCGATTTAAACAACTGAAATTCTATCAACGAAATTGATAGATCATTTAGCCCCGGTCAATTATAGACGTAGTAGGAGGCACAGATTGTTCGCCGTACCGGGGAGTCGAATCGTCGCTCGAGCCCAGTCTCCCATCACTCGTTCACTCGCCGCGCTCAACGCTCTCTTGGATGCTAAGCCCGATTGTGATGTGTTCGCGGACGAATGGAAGAAGATTTTGTCTGTATGTCTGGAGTATTGTGAGATGAGGGTATGACTGCCGTGTAATTATAGATATTATCATTGTTGTTTGTTTTTGTTTTATTATTTTTAGTTTAATGCTTTTTTATAAACATGTCTTCAACTAATGTAATTGGTCTTTGGCCGTGTTTTGTTAAAGTAGATAAATAAATTATACTTAAGATTGGCCACAAGAGCGAAGCCGCGGTATAAGCTAGTACTAGATATTTAATTTATCAATTAAGATTTACCTTTCCTTTAAATAGTAAATACCAACCTAACTCAAACATCCCTGACAACTAACATAGGTAAAACGATTGAATATCCCATCCCCCATTTTCCACTAAATTTTCCCCTATTGTTGTCAATTTTCGTTTCGAGCCGAAAGCCTTAATACAAAACAATGGGCTCGGCGTGGCTCGAGCACCTTATTTACTTTACGTAACGTAACACACCGAATTTAATTAAAGCCAAGACTTACTGAACATTTCGGACCATTCGGTTTTGTTGATGGTATTAATATTGGAAAATTGTTGTCTGCGAGTATTGTTGTTTATTTTCTTAGTATTTTTTAAAGAAATGTATTTTATAATGCGAGGAGTTTGTGGCTAAATAATAACACCCGCACGGGTCATTCTTCAAGGTTAAGCAACGCTTGCCGAGTTCGGTTCGTGGATGGGTGACCATCTTTACATGTTTGTGAGAGTAAATGAGTTTCCTTCGTGGCTCGGCAAGCACGGAAAACCCTTTTGCCTTTGGCCTGGCTGTCATTTAAAACAAGAAGAAAGAAAATTGAATACCGGTCTTGTTAAAGAGGTATATGTATTACCTATACTCCATATGAAATAACATTAGAAATTTTTACAACCCCTTTTTACAGTCCTTTCAACCGATTTTGAGTTCTATCCCGTAAATATAAGGATGGCATAAAAAGCATAAACCTGTTACCAAAACTTACTGTTTAATACAGCTGCCATTTGTAATATCACCAACGCAATAGAAATCAAAATCGGTTGAACGGATTGTAAATTGGGTTTATTTAAAATGTCTAAAGTTATCTCAAATGGAGTTTAAATATTGAATCTTGGAGGCCAGATAGGCAGTCACTTCATGTAAAGTACTGGAACTCAGCTGCATCCAGTTAGTCTGAAGTCGACCTCAGAACATCTAGGCAGATTGATGGAATTAAATTTTTACTGTTAGGTTTTAGAGTTCCGTATTCCAAACAGAGCCCTATTACTGTCACTCACGTGTTTGTCTGTCTGTCCGTATGTCTTTCCGTCTGAATGTCCGTCGTCTGCCAGATAGATTTTACAGCTGTGTCCAAATTTTCACAGTATAAGCAACTTGTTGACTCAAAGCCATAAAAATTGTCAAAAACTATTTTTAATTGTTTTTATGGGAGCCCCCATAAAACTAAAATGGGGAGTGATAAAAATTGAGGAGACAAATACTGTATTTTTTGTTTTCAAAAATATTGTAAAACAAAGGAATGAGAAGCCACCAAAGACAGCTCTTTTACAAAATTTCGTTTCAAAGATTTTTTTAACTTCCCATTGACCTATGTACTTCAAATTTGGTGATAATGTTTAGTATATTTTACTAACAAATACTAATATCGCACATCTAGTTAAAGACTCAACCAACTTAAAATACGCGGGCTACACTGATAGTTTTTAGAATTGGCCACTTTTAAAGAATATAATAAAAAAAATAAGTTTAAATTTTGAAAATAGAACTCTTTGCTAATATTATTGAGTACTAATTTCATTCATTTGTCATTTGTTTTACGATTTGGCGGCAAATTGAAACGTTTTTTTCGATCCCTGAAAAAAGTTATATTTTGAGTTGAGCTAGTCGTTAACTGGGTGTGCGATATATTGATAAATAAGATTTTTCTTTGAAATTCTCAAATTGTTCCTATTATAAAGACCTTGATTTTGCGGTTTGGTACGGAACACTAAATGTGCAAAATCCGACACGCACCGGGCTGGTTTTTTAAAAAGTGTGCTCGTTTTTTCTCATTTCACATATAAACAAAATAATCATAAAAGACTCACGTCTATCACATGGAACTCAGATCATCATCATGATCGTTTCACCCGAAAGTGGTTCACGGCTGGGCATAAGCCTCACCAAGGTACACCGACCAGTTTTGAGCTGTTAGCATCCAGCAGACTTGCAGGCTCTTACCATGTCATTGACTTCCTTGTGGGAGGCAATACTGAGAACATAACTGGAGTAATTAATTCGGGTTAATCATATATTTTTTTAAATTCTTTTTCTAAGATTTAAGTAGCCTCAATTATGTAAATTAATAGCTTTAATTTCTGACAACACCGGTTCAGCCGTTTGGATGAATAGACGGAACAAAGAGACAAACAGACAGACGAAAATTTAAAAAAATATGTAATATACGTTCATATACATATAAACTTTAATTTTGAGAGTACAAACAGACACTTCAATTTTATTAATTTGTAAAGATATTTATCGGTTGCTACCCCCGCGAGAAATACAGGCAATAAGTTATTCTATGTTAATTTTGCTTAGTTACACACAATACAGTTATTAGATAGTTGAGTTATACGAGAATATAATAAATATAGGTCTCGAATATTTCGTGCGCAATTGTTATTTTAATAAACTGTTATAGTTTTTCTTCTATAACTGTCGTAATTCTAAATATTATTGTTATTACTAATTAGATTCTGTTTCAGTTTTGTCTGCATTAATATTTATCGTTATTATTTATCAGAATAGTAATATTTGAGTCGCTGTTAACTGATATTATTTTAACGACTCAAGAACTAAGAATTTACTTTAACAAGCTCTTATTTAACTCACCTTGTTTGTTGGTATATGTGGGTCAAATCTTGCAACTGAATTTAAAAACAGTTATCTCCAACCGATCGAGCTGAAATTTCGCATACACTTTGATTTGAATTTCAATGCACAGTAAGCTTAAACGCTTTTTAACCCCGAAAAACAAGAAAAAAAAAAAAAAAAAAAAACAAAAATCCCGACTGCTTAAAAAGCGAAGTAAACAAGAAGAAAATCATGCTATACAGTCGGAGGATACATTTGTGCGAGCCGGCTGATCAAAATCCGCCATTTTACTATTTTCCAATTTTAATCTAGCCAGTGACACACGCAGGATTAAGACGAATCGATTGACGTAAGAATCATCAAAATCGGCCAACGCGTTAGGTCTCTGGAACGCCACATAGGAACAAACATACATACATACATAGACTGATAAACACATTACCCTCCTTGGGCAGTCGGGTAAAAAAAGAGGGGTGTTATAAGTTTGACGTGTATACCTATGTATTTGTGTATCTGTCTGTGGCATTATAGCTCCTAAAATAATGAACTGATTTTGATTTCATTTTTATTATTAAAAGGTGACTTTATCGAAAAAGTTTTTAGCTAAGTTTGATGAAAAACAATTCAGACGAAACAGAATTACATTATATTTGTAATGCTCGCAAAATTCTCTAGTGTACTGTGGTGTTCTGCTGTTCAGACCTACACGTTTTTAAGTCTATTTACATTTTAATAAATACTTTACAAAACATTCCTTTATATCTTTTGATTTTGTATCAACACATGTCTCATTTTTATATATTCTTTGTTACTGTTAACACCTGGAAAGCATACTTTTAGTTATCTCTGATTGTTTTAATATTCCATAACTTATTTATATCGCTAATTTGTAAAATCGTGTAATTTTTTATACTCTGACATGTTTATCTGAATTGACATCTGTCTCTCCAATTTATTTTTCTTAAGCCATAGACATAATATAAAATGGACTAGACCTTCCTTAAGCTAGTTGTACATTATAATAAGGGCAGCGTAGACTGCCCCCTCTGTAAACCGTTTTTATTCGTTCTGGTCATATAATTGATATTTTGAATTTGAAATTCGGAACAGATGACACAGAACGAAAGAAAAACGGGCGTCGGATTTCAGTTTGGTTTTGACTGCGAATTTGGAAACATATTTAAGCCTTAAATTACAAAGTTTATACTTATCCACTATGTACATAAAAATGTAATGAATTCAGTTCGTGAATGAGTGTTATACATCCCTGAAGACTTCTATTAAATAACAATTTATACTCTGCAGTGAACTTTTACTGTTTTTACAATGGGACGTGCCAGGCTGGCATGTGGAACTGGCATGAGCTGCTGCAGACAGGTCCTTAACGGCGCGTCGTTTTGCGCGAGCGCTCACATCTCTCCTGGTTGCCTGCCTTACTACCTTCCAACCGGACGTGGTGCATGAGCCGCAGCTACAGCGTG
This sequence comes from Orthosia gracilis, assembly GCA_947562075.1. Taxonomy (NCBI): domain Eukaryota; kingdom Metazoa; phylum Arthropoda; class Insecta; order Lepidoptera; family Noctuidae; genus Orthosia; species Orthosia gracilis. The sequence goes on from OX387275.1 coordinate 23,546,902, forward strand.
CCCGCCAGCAGTACACGCAGGTTGCGCACGCTGAACACTAGCGCCCACGACTCGCGGTAGCGCTCTTCCAGCCGCCCCATCGCACCGTATCACGCCGCCCTGGACTGCGGATGCCCCTTCGCCAAAGAAGAAGACGCGGGTGGCACGTCGTGTCGAGCTGGCCCCGTCGTATGAAGTCTTCCCTTATTTTACCTTTTTCTTATTTTTAACTTTTCTTATTTTGTATCTTTTATTTTAATAACGTAGCTTAAACGTAACGTTACAATACTCACCTTAATATGTGAACGTTTCTTAATAATGGGGAAATTACTGCTCTGAGGGTCTAGACAAGTGACTCATCATCATCAACGAAAACATGGCGATAGCGTTTGGAAAAATGTATGAAATTTCAAAGCGTCATCAAAATATTTTCATGAGATCAATTAGTAATATTTTGGCATTTTGAAAATAACAGGATATTGTCAACCACCATCGCTGATAAAATGTTACTTTGACAATATCCTCTGGTTTTAAATTTAACTTGTTTGTGGATGGCACTCGTAAATAAAACATAGAATAAGGTAATTGAAATAAAATAAAAAACTTTATTTCGGACAAGTACCATCCATATGGGTTAGTAAACGAGAAAACTTATACCTATGTTAGTACACTTGTACTTGTAAATAAACCAACTTAAATGAAGACACAAATAAAAACCTTTTCTAAAAATAAACAAAGTTTATATCTCATATAATATCCCAAAGATCCTTTTTAGTGAGACGTATATTATTCAGAATAAATAAACATGACCTTTAGAGCCGCCATTTTATAACTTCTTCTTCATAAATATTATTATGTTGGTACTGCTACATTTTGTAGTCGTTTCGTGATCTTCAAAACGACTGTGGTAACTTTGTATGATGTTGCTTGATTCAATTTTTTGTTGCTTATGAGGAGAGAAAGGCAGAAATTGCTTGATGACGTGGGTTAAATAATATTTCTACCTTTTACATCTAATCTGCAATCTGAGGATCTTGTGCTGCCGTACGAGGCGATGTTCAAAAGTCAAAATTAATTGATTCCATTAGGCAAAGTAGCTTGTTATGTAGAAGAACGGGCAAGAAAACCACATTTTTACACATTTATATACGTACATTAATTCATATACATGAGGACGATGCATCCAGACTAACACTACTATACTTCGTATAGGTATAAAGTATTACAAGCTCTAACAGGTAAATTCATTTATTTGATAAATTGGAACATGGTTCTCACATAATTACAAATATTGCAAACAAAGGTAAATTAACTAATCGAGATTTAGCAACAATTACTGAGTTGGCCCCAAACTCTTTCATGCCTCGGAAAGTCTTGCCAGGGGATATTGTGTTATTCAGGTATGGCTTGTGGAGGTTAGATAGGTAGAAGCTCGATGTAAAAATCTGGTATTTAGCTTCATCTGGTTAGGCTACCACCGACGATGCTATGGAAGGGGCAATGAATAAATTCAAGCCTTTTTTAAAATTCATTCTTTCATTTGGGCCTAAAAACTCCGAATTATTCACGTGACAGCGATACGTAGATGCAGACATAAAGTAACATTATGCCTGTATTCCCCGGAGAGTTGGTTAGAGGTGCACCTATAATTAGGGTTGGGCAATATTTGAATTACTTGTAATTAAAATACTTAATTGAAATACAAATATGTATTTAGTAGTTGTTATTATATTACTTCGTAAAAATGTATTTTGTAATTGGTATTTCAAATACCTGACGCTGAGGCATTTTGTAGTTAGTATTTCAAAAACTTAGGGCTTAAAAATACATTTGAACATAACTAAATTGAGGGATCTTATGAATGAGTTCTGCATAAAATAACACTCGACAGTTTTCGTAAGCAAAAATAAAAAATAAAAAAATATGTCAATCTTTAAACTTGGCAAAATTGCACCTGTACTGCGCCTTTACTGTATGTCAAGTTGTCAAGTAGGTATCTTGCCAATTGCCGTTTTCATTCGGTTATTTACATAACCTTACTTAGTTGCCAAAGAAGACAATAAATACATAACCTAATACCTTACTGCATTTTGTATTTTTTATAAAAATGGTCAAAATACTGTATTTTATATTTCAAACACATGACTTTAAAATATTTTGTATTTCTTAGTTTAAATACATGCGAGATAGTATTTTGTAATTTGTATTTTAATTAAAGCAAAGCATGTATTGCGCCCAGCACTACCACATTGTGCACTCACATTTCGCCAGTTATGAAGACCTCTTCCCCAAAACATAAACGCTGGTTAACGCCACACCGTTTATGTAACATCTTGTTCATTCATCGAACACTGTTTACAGTTCCCATAAAAATGGATATAACCCTCATAAATGAATGTTCTCTACTTACAACACACTTGAACGGTTTATTTTATGGTTGCACACTTTGTTGTTTGACATGATTTAACGTTAAAAATACTATGTAATACATACTATTTGGCCATAACGTATAATGGTGACAACCAGTCTTAGGAAGGTAATGTCATGTTACCAAGTAACTGGATTGTGGACGTCAGATAGTCGCTCTAGATATAATTCTGCCATTCATAAGTATTCAATTAGGCTTCTTCGTCTCTTCGTGTGAGGATGTGGCCACCTCTGGTGTCAGAGTTATTTAATTTAAGCCGCCTCTGGGAACTCCACAGGCCTCTTACTTGGTCATTTCAGACTTACATTAACTATGTAAGTCCAGGTTTCCTCACGATATTTTCCTTCGCCGTTGCCTGTGATCTCCAAGATAAACTTCGAAAGTACATATGGATTTGAAAAAGGCACATTAGTACTTGCCCGGATTTGAACCTATGAACTCAAGCACGAGGTCTTAACCACTGGGCCACCACGTAATATAAGAAAAGAGAATTTAGACTTTACCCTAACATAGTTGGGAAAATGCTATGTTGATTTATTGACTTTGCACTGACATACTTACATAGTTGAACAGTGTGAATAATTACTAATATATCCCATAATATTAATTAAAATCGTTTTTGGCAAAGAAGTATGCTCTGAAATCAGTTTAAGATAGTGTTTAAAGTTTACGTGGCTTTAAATAATTTATTTCATTACCAGTGCTCTCAAAACGGTGAAGTAACCGGAACATCTTGAGAAAACCGGCATGACTTAGAATCAAAAATTCGAAAACAAATCTACCAATCTACACTGGGCCCGCGTTGTGGATTAGACCGGCCCACTCTATGAGAGGAGGCCTGATTCCTACCAGTGGGAACATTGAAAAGGCGGTTGATGAGTGTTTAAAGTCATCAAATATTAAATTCGATAAAGGCTTCCTACAAGTACGGTTTGCCTTAAATATTCATGTTTACAGAACAATAATCTTTTATTTTTGTCCAACAGGTAAAACAACGATTCTCAAATGGTTGTGATGTTAAAAGGACCTGTACTACTGTGAGTTTTATCAACAACTTGATGGTTTTTTTTTCTATGTTTGTATGTTATACGTGTTTTTCTCTCTCTGGTCGAATCGGATGGCCGTCCCATTGGACGAAATAAAAAGCGCACCTGTGTGTGCGTATATAATTGACCACTACAATATATCCTCCGAGGGTAAGTTGTTATAATTTTATTTGAAGTTATATTTTATCCATCTTAATTAAAACCACTGAAAACAAAGTTACTTAACACGATCAGCAAAAGGTTCACCGTCTTTTTATAAACACGTTGTCCCTCTTAACAGGTATAATTAATACCTATCTGAAATTCAGAAAATCAGCCTACCCCTGCATTAAGTATAGATTTATTCAGTAATTGCTCGTGTGAGATATTGTTACTTAATCGTATCTCGTTGAACCGAAGGCGACCCCGACATATCTACCTACAATATATAGAACACACACGAACATTATGTAGATAAAGCTAAGTATGTACCTACACATTATGTGGAATATCAAAGTAAGGCTTTGATAGAAGATTTCGGGAAAAAACTAGTTTGCTTTGTGAAACTACATCTGAATGAAAAAACAGCATACAATGTTGAAAAGGTCTCTGAATTATAAATCCCAGCAGGTAATGAATTATAAATACCAACAAAATCAAAGACCAAACCAACCGCAACTCCCTTTTTTGGTGTTCCCTTGAGATATATTACTTCCTCCACTCCAATATCAACAGGAAAAACCTCGATTAATGTTAATAAATAACAAGCTGTAACTGTCAATTTCGTTGAGACGAGTGAAGGAAATTACTAAGAATGCAGGGGCAAGGCCCATTCTCAAGTCAAGGGGTTTGTTCAAAATCAATACTGAAATAAAACTACAAGTAAATAAAATTTTTCATTCTATCTACCTAGCCATTCTCCAACTATTTGAAGTTGGCTTAAGTAATTTACATGGAGAGACACTGCTTATCTGACCGCAACCCAGTAACTGGGTAACACGGTACTCCTTGCCAAGACTGGTGCCAGATTTTCTGGCTTCTGACTACCGTAACGACCTTCAAATGATAGCCTGAACCAACAGCTTTGCGTGCTTTCCGCGGCACGAAGGAAATTCAGGAAGTAAAAAAAAAAAAGTTGTTATACTATTTTTTGTGAAAATGTTTTTTTATTTTTCACTTTTTAGTTGTACCTAATAGGCAAGTTCTTAAGGTACCTATAAAGCCAGAATAGATTGCCCGAATATTATTAAACTTGAACATAACCGGTTAAATGAGAGTGTACCAAGGTGAACGCTCTAAAGGGGTACGCAGATGTGTACCATCTGCGTAACCTTTTAGAGCGTACTGGCGAGATGTTATGTTATGAAATGGTATAAAGAATAAACAGACATTCGATTGCGGCAATCCCGAGACATTTGCTGTTATTTATTATAGAGTTCTGTTGTGCATATATCTCCGAAGATCTTTATCAGATCTTACCCAAATTAAAATGGAACCAATATGGGAACATACTCTATCAAACAATAAATTTCAAAACCGTTCCACAATTGACGGCGAAATCGGTGAACATACAAAAACTTTTTAACAAAATATCAAACCGACTTCCAAAGCAAAATACTTCAAAGCGAAAAATAACTTTATTTATCGAAGTCGGTGTCTTTTGTACCCATTGTTTTCCGTTATTCGAAGATTCCGCTTTGAAGTGTTTTGTTATGAATGACGGTTTGATTTTTTGTAAAAAAGATTTTTATTTTCCTCTTTTTAGTTTTGGTAGGTACCTCCAATTAACTCATAAAAATCATTTATAGCCAAAATACATCTCTTGACAATTCCAATAAGCCCAAACTCGACTAGGCTACATAGTTTAAGTTCGGAGTGGTCTTCTTTATCAGTTTCACTTCACCATAATGATACTTTCTGAGTGCAAATGATTGCATTATTGATGAAAATACCAAAATCGCTATATGTATGCCTTTAATATTTGAGGAGTTTCCTCAATATCCCTAGGATCTCATCATCAGTTACCATGGTACCACCATTGGAATATCTCCTTTCCAACAAAAAAAAGAATCATCAAAATCAGTTCATAAACGATGAAGTTATCCGTGAACACACATAAAAAAAAACAAACGTAAAGTCGAACATAGAACCTCCTCCTATTTGGAAAGTCGGTTAAAAATGGTCACCCATCGACAGACTGACCTCGTCAAACATTGACGATTGACCTGTTTGGCTGTTATTAGTTAGCCACTAGCTCCTAAAAAAAAATGTCTCCTTCTTACTCAAAATTGTGGACACAGACTAAAAACCGAAACCATTTCACGTATTTACTCCCTAAACACCCAGTTGATCTCTGCTCGCCCTGAAACCATTTCAATGAGCATAAAAACGATTCGGGTCAAACATATTGACTAGAATGGGTACAGGACATTAAACCTATTTGTATGCTAATCGTTCGAGGAGAAAAGGGTGGCTAGTGTCAATTGTCTTTTAGTTGGAAGACGGTATTTACTTAGGAGGCTAGTTCAGGTGTTTTTTTTGTTGAGGGAGAAGTGTGAGAAATGATTAATGCCGTGACTTTTCTATAACATTAAATTCCTTTCGTCATTTGGACACATTAGGAACAGACATGTTTTCTGTAACAAAAAGAGGTAAATTAAAGTATAGTAACATTGCCAGTTCAAAAGTGCCTCTTAATGGCTTATTTAAAATAAATGGTGTCTTAAGTATTAAAATCACTACTAATATCATAAATGTGTTTGAAGGATTGTATTTGGTGTTTGGATGTTTGTTAATCAATCAAGGTTCCCTGGGACAATAATTAGTCGACTTTCACGCGGCGGATGAAAAGCTGATAAAAAGTAATACAAATATAAAGTTTGCTTCTTGTAAGTAGAACCGAGTTGCGACCTAGATAAGGACATCTATCCACCTCAGCGCCATTCGAGCATTCAATATATCAGAAATAGTTTAAAATTCACTTAGGGTACGACGGAGAAGCATCAGCGAATTTCGCCAAACACGGACATTTTCCAGCGAATTGCGACTTCACTTGGAACGAAGTTGCACAAATTGACAGCTTAATATTATGACAGTAACTTCATAATATATTGATATACATCAATATATTTTGAAGTTTTTTTCAATGTGTTTTTGTTTTCATTGATAGAGAAAAACATATTTAAAGTATGACCAAAGATTTCATACTTTTGAGCCAGTTGAGTAAACAATTCGACTGTACAATGGCATACAAGCTACTAGCGTTTATAGGTATAAATATTTCGATAGTAACGACATTGATTACAAAGTGCCTTCCTAAAATATTCATAGATAGCCATAGATTTGGTTTGTAAATCGTTCTTATAGTCGTCAATTTTGACTTGACTATTAAAATATCATGATTGGTACAAATTGTAGGTATTAGGCACCACAAGGTACCAATCGAAATTGTATTGTTTAAAATCAATGGTTGAAAAACTAATATAAAGACAATAAAAAGCTTAGCGTAGTGTTATATTCCTTATTTAGGTATATAAATTACACTGTAAATCAAAATTATGAACTTTAAAAAAAAATGCAAGTAGCAAGATCCTGTTTCGCGAGTTGGTACAATGTACTGCATGTCCGCGGATAAATTGAACGGAGTGAAGAAATATTCCTTCAAAATGCAATCATCATCATCAATATCAATTTAAATATGTCAATGAGTAAGACATCCTAACACTCATTGCTGGACAAAATACAAGCTTTGCTTTACTTAAAATACAAATTACAAAATACTAACTCGCATGTATTTAAAATAAAAAATATTTTTAAGTCATGTATTAGAAATATAAAACACAAAATACAATATTTTAACTATTTTTAAGTAAAAAACAAAGTACAGTCGATCATCCATTGTGACATTCGTACTAATAAACTTAATTATTACACAGAAGTTTCGTGAAAATAACCGTTAAAAATGAAAATGATAATTAACAAGCGCCATTACGAAAGTTATCGATCGTTACTTTCTGCAGAACGCACCAATTAATAAGATCGCTATATGTATTTATGTTCAAATAAATTTTGAAGTCATAAGTATTTGATATACTAACTAAAAAATACCTCAGCGTCAGGTATTTTAAATACCAATGTCAAATCAGATTTTTAAGAAGTAATTGAATTACGAACACCAAAAACATATTTGTATTTCAATTACAAGTAATACAAATACTGCCCAATCCTGCACACTGTACTCGAATGTTAGCAAATCTACTAAAAACTACACTTTCAATCCAGGAACTAAAGATAGCCAAACTTTAGAAATACGGAAAAGTTTTAAGTGCCTAAGTATGATCTTTAGTACCCATCTTGCACCGGTCATGTAGTGCCAGCTTTTATAATGAGGTGCAAGAATAAAGCCACTCTTTATAAAGTTATCAGGGCACACGATAGAGGAATGAAGTTTCTAAAAGAACAGATAGAAAATAACGGACAGATTGAAAATAGATAACTGAAATGGTAATAAGGAAAATATAAATTATTAAGTGCTGCACTTGACTACACAGTGCTAGACACTGTATTTGGAATGTTGCTGTACCCGACAGTGTCCAAAATTGTTTCTGTATGTTATATTTACCACCTGAATGTACAACATTATGGATGCAATAAATTTAATTTGAATAAGAGATTAACTTTTGGCTCAGCCATCATATAAACACTGTATCTGATTTCTTCTAATGACCGACAGTACCTTTTTTGTAGTAAACCTAAACTGTCTCACTTCTGGGAAAATGCATTCCTCCATTCCTTTGATTGCTTTCGGTGATGTGATTCATCTCGCCAATTTTCGAGGATTACCTAAGACGCTTTTCCATCTTCTCACCAGTCTACCGCGACCCCATCTTACTGTGTCAGGAATCCAGTTTAACCAACAGAAACGGCAGTAACGGCCCCGACTTACGTTTCGGAGATCGTGGGTTCGAACGCAGGCAGACGCTTTACTTTGTGTAAATTATTTCATCACCACTGCTTTAAAAACGGTGAGGAAACCGACATGTCCTAGAACCAAAAAATCGAAGACATGTAACATCCACCAACCCGCACTGGGCCCGTGTGGTGGATTAAGGCCCATTCCCTCTCACAGAGAGGGGGCCCAGCAGTGGGCACATTAAATGGCTGATGATGATGATGAACGGTAATAAAGTACTCCTCGCAAATTAAACCGGTATTTCATTGCAAACCCATTAAACAATATGCATTAATTTCAATCCTAAAACAGAAACAAAACTGCACAACACAATAAAATTTTCAACACAATCAAAGCAGTTCCACGCGCACGTGCTAACCCGCGTGGATTGAGAGTTGGCTCTTTCCCGTCATAAAATGTGCTATGAGAAAACAGTTTACGATGCCGGAGCTCCGTAAAATAGCTCAACTAGATCCTTGGCTGCATTTCATGATATATATCACGATAGTTATCCTTTTGAAACTGGTTATAGTGTTCTTTCTTTCAAATCCGTAAAGGCTCTGATAATATTTCACACTAGCTACTGCCAGCGGCTTCGCCCGCGTGAAATTCGGAAATTATCCCATGGGATATCCTAAGGGAACATATGCCCGGCCTATGTGCTATTCCAGCCTATAAATCTATAATCTCTATGCCAAATTTCATCCAGATCCGTTCAGCCATTCTGGTGTGATTAAGTAACAAACATTCATCCATCCTTTCAACAGTCTAAAACTTTCGAATTTATAATATTAGTAAAAGTAAGACAAGAAATACACAGAAAAATTTCGTACTTAGCATGTACTTATACATTTAAGAAAAATGTTATATTTTTATTTTTAATGGCGTATTATTTATTATTTGTAGACACTGGAGTTTGATCAATAACTCAGTTCACCCGATAATAAGCGATATATGATCAACGATGAAGCAAGTTTGACAAGCAATTACTCCTGACTTAAAGACTACCAGCTTATAGTTGGAAACATAGAATTCAACAGAGAATTTCACTCCTTAGCTGTATGTACAATATGACTCATATTCCACGTCAGTTTGAAAGACCTACACTCGTCACAACCACCAACATTTGATTAACAATATATATAATTAGAAGATGTAACAAGCTACAAATGGCAATTTGATGATCAATGATGTTATCAGATACTGCCTGTAACAAGAACATTGGCACGAAGTGCTACCAATATTGGTCGGAAATCCTCATGATTGTTTGCGGTAGAGGTACAGCACCTTAATATATTGCGCCAATAGCCATAAAACTTCAAATTATATGCCAATTTGATGACCATAGGCAAAGACACATACATATACCTATATATAATTTACTCATTAGATACCTACTAATTTGGGATTTAACCGGTTGAATGCTGTAATTACCGTATCAATTAAAATTATTGTGTCTCGCGTGGATCCTTGCAAAGGATTGCAAATTCACGCCGGAACAGCTTCTAAATTTGTATCAAGCGCAAGTTTGATGAGGCACGGAGTACTATTCTCATCTCTGGGATGGATCTGCTAATTACCAGCTTGATGCACTAAAGTCGCCCGAAAAGCGGGCCAAGAGGCACATCGGCAATGAGGCACTGATCAAGTCAAAGCTCCATAGACTTGAACCTACGAATTGTCGCCGAAATGCCAGGTCGTCGGTTTTTTATCGGTTACATTTTGGAGAGTGTGCGATGGAATTGCACGATCTTATTCTAAATAGCCCGTTTCATCATCGGACTACCAGGTTTACGGCGATGCGGTATCGATACATGGTGGACATCCCACCCATCTTGTGGAGGAGCCGAGAAATAACTCGGACACTTCGACACATTGGGATCTATTGAAATCATTAATATTACATCCCACCCATACGCGCGAAACGTTTTGAGAACACGTTTACAATGCGTACAGCTAAGGAGTGGAATTCCCGGCCCTGTGTTTTCCGACAGCTATTATCTGAGGATCTTTAAGACAAGAGTGAATAGGTTATTTCTAGGCAAGCGTGTTTCACCATCAACCAAATCATCGCTTACCATCAGGTGAGATAGTGGTCAAGCATGAGCCCATAGAAAAAAAAACATGTTTCAGGCACTCAAGGGCTTAATCCAAGTTTTAATTACCTTATTAAAAAGCTTCACTAGTTCACCACCTACTTGGAGCATTTCGACCATGATTCCATTACCAGGAGAATTATCGGTCTTCATGTCTTGTACAGCTTCAGTGACCTCACACATTCGCAGATTTCCGAGTTTTGGTTTGGTCTCCGTAAAACTTCTCAACAGTAGACAAAATCTGAGACCGTCCGTCACCATGATGTCACTATCGCCTCTGAGCTTACTAATCTATTTCGAACCTGTAGAAATTTGCCTTCTTAAGACTTTTGGAACTCCGCATTTTATTGTATCAGTAATTATATTCGTATTATAATGTCTGCCACAGCCTAAAAATATCGCAACAACGAAACGTATTCTATTAAGAAACAGCCTTGAAACTCGAGTCTATTCTCGCTCTTAAACACAGATAACAAAATTTATAGTAATAGGCAGTGCCCCAACCACGCGGCCATTTTGAAATTCAAATTCGAGTATCGTTCCATTCAGTGATACCCACAGACCTTGAGGTACAGAATTTTTGCAATCTGTGTGAATATTATTTCGTGGGAGGTTTCGAATTCCTTTATGATGATAATGTGTTTATGTTATGTATTCAATGTTATGTTTGGTTTGCGTTAGCCAATATAGATTAGCTTTTTTTATTGGTAAGATCATTCTACTAATACTACAGATGGAATGTATATTTGTATGATATTCGTTAATCAGTCAAACCTAATTAAACATATTCGGATGAAACTTGGCACGCGGGTAGACCATGACTTTAGGGTCTACTATAAAGTGTCAACGCCTTCATGATTCCGCATTGAAAAAGAGGTATTCGTTGTCCTGTAAAGTCCCTTTTCTCTCTAAGAGTAGAACTATTTTAGTTTTGACTCGTTTGACTAAGGCCTGTATTAGAACATATCGCGGTTATTAGACACATTGCCTTAGAATAATTACCGACGGATGGATAGATAACATTACACGTGGGTGAAGCCAAAGGAAAAAGCTATTAAAGTAATAATAACAATCTCACATGAATTCTTTTTGCTAAAGAAACCTACTTCAACAACAATATTAGCCTCTAACATACGTACAAAAGCTACATTTTAGTATCATTCAAAGTCGAGAGCAGAAACGACGTCAACTACAGCGCTAAAGTGTGACGTATATATGTTACATTTGTGATATATTGCTAATGTAAACTGGGTTAGACACATGCAAAAGGTCCATTAAAAAGAGTACCCTTTTCTCTATGGAGTTCTGTATCTAAAGAGTCAAAAAGAGTTCTTATTACTAAGCCTACTCTGTTTGTTTGTCATGTAGAAATATCTTTAATAAAACAGTAATAACTAGCTATAAAATGTGTGGCTACGTGTTTTATCATGGTAAATAATAAAAAGCGGCCAAGTGCGAGTCTGACTCAAGCACAGAGGGTTCCGTATAAACAGCTACATTCATTAAAACAAATAGATAACATTGCTAACTTTCATAAACAGTGAAAGCACCGAACATTGCTAACGAAGGGACAAAATTAACTTTGTCGTTTGAAAACCGTTGTACTAGAAAAAGTAAAAAACAATGTATATTGATGTATGGGCACATCAGTATACATTGTTTTTTACTTTTTCTAGTACATTTTATAAGTTGGTCGAGAATTACTCGTAAACTTGTAAGGCCTAATTAGCTCCGATATTTTTCTTTTAATTTTGTTATTTTTACTACCACCGTGAATTTTTTCACATAGGTGTCCAAAAGCAACAATTTAGCTGGCAGTGGTGGGGGAAATTCACTTAAACAAAAATTTGCAATTTCATGTCGAGTTATAGCATTCTAGTACTAAGAGTCTCTAAGCTAAGCTGCGAACGGACGGACGGATAGACGGACTTGAAAAGAAAGAAAAAGAAAAGAAATAAAATATAATTATTTAGCACCGAATAAAAGACACACAACATAATATTTACAAAAAGATCATGGCGAAACTATAAGGGTTCCTTGTTGACTGCGGAACCCTTAAAAAGCAAGTAATGGAATCAGTAAAAAAGGCCAAAGTCCAGCAGTGGGGGAAGGCGGGCCATGAATGATGATACGCATACGGATGCTTTGGTCAAGATAGAATGAAAAGAACATACTTGACTTTACACCAAAATTGCCCAAAAAATCTTTTTAAATCCACGAACTTTGTTTTTTGCTAATCAAAGACTACCATAGTTTCATAAGCAGTGTCTAATTCACACATCGATAAACACAGTCTAACATGAAGCTTTGAGATTTGAAATTACAAACGCGGTAGGTACCTACTAAAACAGTAGGTATTTCCACTGCATGTAATCGGATGCAATTGAAAGTTATTGCGATTGTAACAAGCAATTTGGCTGCCAGTATCCTGATTATTAACAGAGGCAATAGATTAGTGTAATTTAATGACATCGATGGCGATTGTCTAAATACCAAAATGCAAGTGATTGGTGACAGTCCCATAAACTTCTGCAAATAAAAAAATAAAAATAAATTCAAAAGGTTTATTTGCATGAAAATATATAGTTACAAGGGAAGATCTTACAGCATTAAAGTTATTGTATTCTGCCTGCAAGCAAGCGTGCAATTATTTATGTTTAAATGTCATTATTATGTTGAAATATTATTATACAAGCTGTCCCACGCGGCTTCAATCCCGTCGGCTACCTACCTACCCATTTACGCTACCTAGCCTACCCTACCTACACTACATACATGATTTTTGCGAAACTTTAACCGCTTACGCAGCGCACGCAACGGATTCTCTCAAAAAGGAATAATTTTGCCCTTTTTTTTTTTTTACATTTTTCATTTGTGCTCCGCTCCTATCAGTCGTAGCGTTATGTTATATAGCTATAACCTTCCTTAATAAATGGACTCTCCAAAACAAAAAGAATTTTTCAATTCCATCCAGCAGTTCCTGAGATAAGCGCGTTCAAATAAACAAACAAAGTCTTCAGCTTTATAATCTGTAATATAATAATGTAGATAATATAGTTTAGTTCGTGGGCGACCGAGCTCTACTCGGGTGAAAATAGAGAAAACGATGTTTTCTAAAAATGAAACCTAACTAAATCGAAACCCCTGCATATTAAATTTCATGAAAATCTTTGGAGCCGTTTCCAAGATTCAGATTATATATGAATATATATGTACATACATATATACAAGAATTGCTCGTTTAAAGGTATTGGTACATTATTACCACATTATTATTACATACAAATGTCATCAATTTATTTACAATTGCTGTCGCGATGCTTTTTAACCCACTTCAAAAAGGAGGAGGTTCTAATTCGACTGTATTTGACTGTATTTTTTTTTAATGTGTGCTATCACAAATTTTACTAGGTGAACCCATTTTGATGATTCTTTTTTTTTTAATGATGTTGCTTATCATGTAATCCCTTGTAAATTTGATCATGATGTGAAGAAGACCTTCTGATATATACAACAGAACTCTTCAATAAATGACGGCAAATCTCTCGGGATTGCTGCAGTCGCATGTCTGTTTATTGTTTACACCATTTCATAACATAACATCACGCCGGTACGCTCTAAAGTGGTACACAGATGTGTATAGTTCACCCTAGTACACTCAAATTTCACCGGTTGTATTCAAGTATCATATCATTATTTGTGTTAACTATTCTGGCATAAGTCGAGAGTGAATAGGTTACTTCTAGGCAAGCGTGCTTCATCGTCGACCACATCATCGCTTACCATCAGGTGAGATAGTGGTCAAACGCGAGCCTATTGATAATAAAAAAATATAAAAAAATAAATGTGGACATTATAGATACGTACCACTACTTAGAAGTGAAAAATAAAAACATTGAAAAAAATATATCAGACTTCCACAGAAAAACACTACAAAGTAAAAAATAACTTTAATTTCGGCAGTCGATGTCAAAAAACGACAGTTTTTTTGTTGATTTAACTTGTCTCAACCTCAGGACTTTTCTCAAAACTTTGCCATGAGCTAAGTCTCGAGTCTCGGTAGCGAGATTTGCAAGTAAGCAGATTGGCAACCAACTATCTGTAATGAGGGGAAAACCAAACTGGTAAACTGATATTCTATTAGTGTTAGCGATTGACAAAAGATCCAAAATATGAAACTGCAGCTACCGCCAGCGGCGCTTGGAATTAGCACTTCTACACAATATATTTATGAATTATTTTGATTGTGAAGCTTATGTGTTATTCTGATGTATAAGCTATATTACTGTAAAGTTTTATCAAAATCTTTTCAGTAGTTTTTGCATAAACGAGTAACACTCCACTCCACCTCTATCCTCACAAACTGACGTGTTTATAACTGTAGTAGAATTGATGTCAGCTTCCGAAATTTCACGTGTTCATTTGTCTTATATTTTGACTTTTAGACAGTTTTTATCGTTAATAGCAAATCTTTCACTGAGTACCAGTTTCTTGAAATACAAAATCATGCAAAATCTTATAACACCAACTTACTTTTAAATAATAAACGAAGTACCTCATCATAATTACTCGTAAATCCTACTTACCGCCACGCTAGGCGTTACTTCTTAGATTTTCGTAAACAAATGAACCTGGGTCCGCAAAGAATCCCTATTAATATTTTTAGACGAATTTTCTTTCTCAACGTGGCCTGAAACATTTTTTAGGCGCCTTATTTGCATGTAAATAACAATTTCCATAGATTCTTTTCTTGGTTCCATCGCGTTTTCGCGTTAATATGGTAATTTCGGGTGAAATACTGACTTAGGTATTGGTTTGATGAAGTACCTATAAATACAACTACCTATTCTAATTTTAAAAGAAGCCTTGGTCGTCTGGGTTCAAGATGGGGAGATGATACTGTCTTACCATCGAGAGTAGAACAGTAGCGTAGGGATTGGTAAAAAAAAGAGAGGTCTGTGCCCAGCTGTAGGCGATTATGGGTTGTGGATTATGATGAATATGATGATCTAATTACAGTAATTAGTTGTTCTATTGAAGGTAGAAAGTCTTGATGTACAGAAAAGAAAATGATATATTTGGGTTTTGGCCCACAACCGTTTGCTTGAAAACGTCCGAAACGAAATCTGTAGACCACCATTATTTTAATTTATGGTTATCTACTTGCTTTACCTTTTAGGGGCCTAAGGGCAGTTAACGGTGGTGGTGGTGGGCTTCTAACTCTATAATTGTGATTTTTAATTTCGTTGAATAAACTGACAGCTGCCAATGACTTTTCTTAGGGTTCCGTACCCAAAGGTTAAAAACGGGATCCTGTTAATAAGACTCCGCGGTCCGTCTGTCTGACTGTCGTCCGTCTGTTACCGGGCTGTATCTTATGAACCGTGATAGCTAGACAGTTGAAATTTTCAAAGATGATGTATTTCTGTGGCCACTATAACAAAAAATACTAAAAACAGAATAAAATAAATATTTAAGTAAGGCTCCCATACAACAAATGTGATATTTTTGCCGTTTTTGCAATAATGGTACGGAACTCTACGTGCGCGAGTCCGACTCGCACTTGGCTGGTTTTTATTTTTAAATGTTGCAAGCGCGGTTCATCGTGTTGTAGGTCAAGCTTAATCATAAGTGATTCATTGAATGGAAATGACATGATTCCTCAATTTAATTTTACTTATTGGTGTAAATGTAATACTTTTTCCGTGAATTATTCGATTTTCGACCTATTTCAATTTTTGATCAACTTTCGATCACTCAGGATACGACACTATTTTTGTATAACGATAAAGTGGAAACCCACAAATATCAGTAAAGTAAACGAAATTAAATATTAGAGATTATTCATGTAAAACTTTTTAGAGATTACACATAAAAAAAAAATCTTTTCAACTAAAAAAAATCACATTCAACATCAAAGGTCGTTCACAAGAAAAACTTCAATGCCTCTTTACTAATTAAGCCAGTCCACATTTTTTAATAAACGTATTGCATAACGAATCCAGACTAAAAACCCATGCACAGAGTATAGAACATTCATAGAATACAAAAACTTCTGGACTAATGAGTGCAATAAAGCCTTCTGCATCGCGAAATGCAAAAAAATGCGCCATTCAGTTTCTAGGTCACGCCCGGAGAGGGAAATAGATCTTTTATCTTAATCTTTTTTCTTTTCTAAATGAATAACGGTTCGAAGAACTTTTTGTTCGATATTTCAAATTACGGGCCATGATTGGGCCTTTAGTGGTCTCGTTCGGTGTTTTTGAATTTTGATTATAGTGTCGGTGTTCGAATTGTTTGAGTTTGGAATGGGATATCGATGAAATGAATTTATTTATAAGTTGTAACGGTCATTTAAAATGTTGAATATGGATTTTAAACTTTAGAATAGAGCAGAGATCAAGGATCAGTCTCAGTTAAAATTATGATTAAAAAGTGGTTTTATTTTTTAATAAGCTTTTTTATTCCATTCAAGAGCTGGTTTGAGTTAGCTCATTAAAAGAATATGTATATATGAAAGAATTTGGGAGAGGCTTTTGCCCAGCACTGGGAAAGTGTAAGCTAAAAGAAACAATGTTTAATTATTTTTAATCCTAATATAATGTTTTGATTCACTTCAAAAAACATTTCTACCCACAGAATTGTAAAAGGTTCAATTGTTACGAGACCGCAAGTTATTGAAATATCCTAGAAAGTAAAATTCCTTTTAATTATTTTGTATTCAATAAATAAACAGTCCCATTCAACCAAAAACAATAGTAGGTACTCGTACCGCCTAAAAATACACTATTATTCGTTCAGCATAAAATATCAAGCACAAAAAGGTTCAAGAGCACAAAATAACAATGCCAGAAATAAGTCAGTACGATATACCAGAACGTAGAATATGCTAGAATGTACGATATGCAAGAGTGTATCAGCGTATAATAACAACGACTTTCATTCAAATAGGTTCTGGAATTGTGCATGAAATGGGAGAGAACGTCGCATTTCGCACAGCGAGTGTGGTTAGGGAGTGAGCGAGCAGGGAGCTTTAAGGCGAATATTATAGAAATTTTAAATAATTTTTTATATATTTTCATTGCTCTGAACTATATCCCATAACGCTTCCCTGAATCTTATAAAAATAACATGCTTCGTGAAACAAATAAACAAGTTATTGTGAATTGACCTGGACTTTGATCAAGAGTGCAAATTGACCTTTGGCAATGAAATATAGTCTGTTTTCATACTGACTGTAATATATACGTACAACCTACACTATAGTACACATACTGTCAGTCTTATTCATTAAAGATCTCATTCACTATTGAGAGTTTGTTCAGCAACTGATTTTGAATTCTTATACTAGACTAAATACTTAATTATAGAATTAAGTCTGAGTACTTAAAAACATCTTTTCGTCAGTAGCATAGCCCACCTTATCCTTAATTCGCGTCATAACGCCAGCCCATCTTAAAGCCTCTCCTTTATGACGTTTAAAACAAACAAACCTTTAAAAAATGTCTTCCTGGGTATTTCTTTAAGCAAATTCTTTTCATTTCTTTTCATTCAGTGCTACAATAGAGACCTGCAAATGACAGCAACTCTTCAAAAAATCCTTTTGTCTTTTAAATTTTGTTGAAAACAATCCTTTCCTCGTTGATTGAATTTAGTTTAATTCAACTATTTGGGTCAACTGGTTTCTGGTAGTGCTGAGCTTTTGTATTGTTTTTCGGAATTAAAGAGGTCTTTGACAGTGAGTATTTTGTAGCTGTCTTTTGTCTCGTTTTGCAACACTGTTTTGGTAACTAATAGGCTACTTAAGGTTACACTAGTCGATCCTAAATCATCATCCATTTCGATACAAATTTGCAAATTATTATTTAGGAGGAAAACGAGCGCGCGAAATTTTATAAAAAGACCTTTGGGAGTCTAGATATCATGAAAAAAATACTAAATGTCTATCTTCAATATAAAATTATTTGCATTGTTGAATTACTAATCTATCCCTGTATGAAGGTCGTTTTGCAATTTTCCTTCTTCGTATGGTATTTATTGCCGCCAAAAGATGCGTTAAAATTAAAGCTGAAATATGGAACTTTCGACGATCATATCTTTCAAATGTATATATTTATTTACTTTTTTGTTTCCATACAAGGCTAGATAATGATGAAACAAACTGATATATTTTTTTTATTTCTAAAGTACATTGTCAAACAGTGGAGTAATCGCTAGACTACGTTTGTATGGAAGAATGATCGACTAGTGTAACCTTAATAGGCAAGTTTGCAAGATTTTTATTATATCTGATCTCAGATGAGATGAAAATAAATTATCAATTCAGGCTTAGGGATGAAACGATACCACTGAGATATCGGTACTTTTACTCAATACAGTATCGGGCATAAAGTATCGATACTTACTCGGTATCGACTGTAAAGTATCGATACTTACTCGTATCAAATGATTTTATTGTAGAATTTAGGACAAGCAGAATTAAAAACAAGTATTGTACATTGGTATTGTTACTGATGTTATCTTATTTTCAGTCTTGAGTCATAAAAAGGCTATCAACAAAATTTGTTTTTGTCATGCTTTCCAAAAAATAATATTTTTCTAAAAGCTAACCTATTAGGCGATTTCTGAATTCAGTGACTGTCGCACCAGCCTTATTTATATAATGCTGACAAAACGGATTTAATGGATAGATTGATTGATTGATATGAATAATATAAGGGCTAGGGTGATACCTTCTAATTTACCAATAACTTCCGCTCAAATAAAATTTTGTGTTTTATGTAAAAAAAACACTCTTTGCGCATCACATCATTTCACGATCTTATCCGCATTTATTTGAAGTCTGGACACTGGCTGGCACCGCAGCACTTACCAGATTTTCTTCCTATTAGGTATTTAATTTTGGTGTAATTTTGTACACTGACAGCCCTAAATTCTTCTCCTATCGTACAGTCCATCCAAAGGTTGTCTGTAAGAGATTGCCCTGTGCGATAAGACCGCCCATTGTACACTTGTTTGGTGAATGTTTGTCCTGTACACATTTTTGTGGTGTACAATAAAGTATATAATAATAATAATATTTTTATATTGAATCGAGAGGCGTGCAATGATTGTTGATATTACCGTCCCGCATGACGGGAACCTCGTGAAAGCCGAGAAAGATAAGCAAATCAAGTATCTTGACTTGGCTCGCGAGGTTGTCGACATGTGGGATGTGGACACAGCGATCATTGTACCGATAGTCGTGTCGGCCAATGGCTTAATAGCCACGAGCCTCGACCAACACCTTAGGAGGCTCTCGTTAGGCGGCTGGGTCAAGGGCCTGATCCAGAAAGCAGTACTGCTGGACACGGCTCGTATTGTTAGGAGGTTCCTTTCTCTGGAGCCCTGACCGCCGGTAGCTTGGACCCTGTTCCCGATACCGGTGGGCCTCTATTTTTTATATTTTTAAATGTTTTTTTTTGGTTTTGTATCTTTTATAAAAATATTTAAAAATGTATTAAATAAGAAAAAAAGTTAAATAAAGGACATAATAATATACCAGCCCATTTGCATTGTTCCCTTGCTTCCTTCCTTCCTCTTCACACCGTTGACCAATTCCTAAAAGCTTTCGCTTATTCCCATTTCAATGCAAAATTAGCATAATAATCTTGTCAGAATCACTCTTTTTACGAATCCAAACAAAGCAGATGTCTCATTCCTCGTAAAGCCATAACATTGTGTCAAACACAAGTTGACATCCAGCATCACAAGATGTGTCGATATCCAGTCACGTAACAAATTACTGATCTCCGAACATGACTAGCTACGAGCACGAGTGCATCGCTGACCCATATCCTATCGCTTTCACAAACGTAGGACAAGATGAACATCTTATTAATATAGAAATAGTATTACATTTTTAACGTTGCTTTTAATCAGGCTGTCACTTATGAGTTTTAAATAAACCGATATAAGGACTCCAATCGACAGGCACGTCATGACAATGCGATAGTTGAGACTTTAATATATATCATTTTCGTGTCTAATCTAACAACATTTGAGATTGGGGCAGCTCATGTTATTTTTCTATGGATATATCTCCATCAGCATCATAAGGTCCAGTTCTTCAAATCACCCTTCTAACAAATTTTCGTACAATATTCCATGAACTTTAGTCCAAGCATCAAATACAAAATGAAATTAACATCACGAATCCTAACAAACTATTCATTCAGTCGAAGTAACAGGGGTCAAACACAAGTTAACAACCAACATCAAGGCGTCACAAGATATGTGACAGATTACTAGCCACCCACCACAAGGAGATACAAGACACGAGTGCATCGCTGACCCATATCGTATCGCCTTCACAAACGTACGACAAGATAAGTAGCAGCAGTCAAACTCTTTTGTATTTATTTTGATTTCTAGCCGAGATAGGAAAAGTTTTGTAGTATTTCACTTGTTGGGTTTTGTGTATTTGAAAGTCGATTTTTCTTTGTTTTGGTACGAGAATAGGTCATGCATTGGTATTCAGGAAGTTCATAGCCGACTCGATAGGATTTTGTATACAGAGTGAAAGAGTTTTGTCGAGTCCGTGGTTTTGTTTGTATATTCCTTTTAACCGGAAGATAAACTGGTAGAGAATGTCTTATTGCTTAAATCTACCTTTGTACCACTACTGCACATAAAATTTAAATTAAAAAGTAAGTAACAGCTAACTCACACAAGTTGTCTTGGCACTTGATACTTTAGGTAAATTATCTTAGAAATGCTTTAGATTATTAGAGGCAGACGAAAAGCCTCTTATCATTGTTATTTTGCCTGTCTACATATTATCCACAAGCACAAAATAAATAAGACCGCGGTTGAACTATATCGACATTATAGGAAATCTATTTAAAAAAAAAAAAACAAAACATAACCTTACAGCCTGTATGTGGAAAGAAATGATAGGCGATTGGCAATTGGTTGTTGAAAGTTCATTAAACCAATCATAGTAGCTAACACGCGCCTTACAATACGATAGTTGACAAAAATATCGGGTCTGTTAAAACCATTTTTCGATTCAGAGATCCGTTTGCGTAAAATTAAACTTTAAATTGCTAATTTTTGTTATTCAAGTGTGTCTCCTGCTAGCGAAATTGTTGCTTCTGGTAACCATTTCGCTGGTTATAATACTGGTTACAATATTTGTTTGTAAATAAGATGACTAGCTCCGTAACGGCAATACTGCAGTATTCAAATTATTAAGTGACGCTGGTCATAATTCTTTATTACTAAAATAGATAATATTTTTTCACAAGTGAAGTTAGATTTTATAGCTCCTTCTTCAGTTACCATCGTCCTATTTGGGCCCGTTTTTAGACTAACTTATTAAACCGCATTGGCATATTCAGCTCCACATATTTTCTGATGTCTATGCATTTGGCATATTTTGGGTTGAACGTCCGATAAAACTATCATTGAAATTTAAATGAGCCTAATTTATGTAAAACTAATAATTATTTCAGTTGTGAGCCGCTGAAACTGATTTTAATCTTCATGTAACAACAAAAAACCCTCTTCATAGTCCGCATTATTGTGCAACTAAGGGACTTTATTACTGCGCGTGGCCCGTCACGCACTTGGCCGAAATTTTATTTATTTGATAAAGCAAATAATACGTGTCATATATTATTTGATAATCGCACTGACGGACTAAATAGAATTTTCATTTTGCTACCCAGGAAACATTCCTATTCATCATATTAATTTTGCGAATATAAACTAGGCTTGCATTTTTTGTTACAGAAACCATAAACTTTTCAACCAAACTAACAATGATTAATCTAAAACCCCCATGAACACAGACCCGAACATGACTCACCGCTATACCAAATTTTGCCGCCAATTTCGGACCCACAAACAACACTCTCTGAACACGTACGTCAAAATAAAAAACAGCGCTCCCATTTAATTTGGTATACAGGAAAACGTAAAAAGAAAGTCATCGGGGCCCGGAAACACATCGAATTTTTGATGCTCTACGGTTTTCCGCCATTTTTTTTCTTTTTTGCAATTCTGCGTTTGAAAAAGGATTAGTATTCTTTCGGCATGCTTACGAAGTGAGGGTGGGAATAATGTGGCTGGTGTTAAGTGCTATAGTTATGAAGCTATTTTTGTCTGCTAAAGTTTCTTTAGAAGTTTTTGAATAAGGAACCCGAAAGTTATGTTTAAGCCCCGTTTAAAAGGGCCGAGACTGTATGTTTTAACAAATTGTCTCCTTTAAAAAGATCCTTGATACAACTGAGACGAAAAGTGACATTCTATCATCAAAGCGTGGCAACGGCGATAGTCAAAAAGGCAAAACTGTTTGTGATTGACAAGCGATATCGAAAAATCACGTGATCAATTCATTACATTTTGAGATTTCGTCTATCACTGTCACTGAATGTTTTCAGCTGGAAGTTGATCGTGATGCATTTGTCTAGCTAATAGTCGAGCGAAAAAGGCAGGTTTTGACTTGAACGCGTTGCAAATTTTTGGGAAGGATTGAATTTAACATTAAATTTTAATCTGCCCCAAAAGTGTTTCATGAAAGGGTCTTGTGATTCTTAAAGGTTCTCTATGAATAATGTATAGGTAACCAAAACAAATTACTAATTAAACCTTTTTTGCTAGTCTAATTTGAGTTCCACTTCTAGACATGAGCCCCTCTGGTCTCCTTTCACACCTCATTGCCTTGCGCGATTTCTGGCCGAGTTTAACACAAACGTGCAAATATCCCTACAACATGAAATTCCTTGTCATCTAATGATCCCAAAAAATCACAAAAAAAAATCCTGACATGAAATTAATAACTTCTCATAAAAAATCTTAAAGTAGCTAAGTACATACTAAATCTGTCTTCATGTAAAAATATGATAAACGCTCGGTATATTTCAATGTAAAGGTTTATCTCAGCTCAAGTACATCTGTTGAGGAGCCATGAAAATATTCCGACAATCTCGAGTTTACGACCGCCGCCGCAGTTAAAAACTCGTCCTAAACAATATTATTAGCTATCTTGTTTCGAAATTCTACCGTTTATATTTTACGAGTAGTGTCTGTTATGTTTTAAAGGGTAACTTTATTGTGCTCAACTTTTGTTATTTTGGCTCTAGGGTTTGGAAATTGTTAAGCCTTTTGTGAAAAGGGCAACCTTGACAGTATCTAGTTATATTGACAAAGATATTTGCAACCTATTTCTACTGTTGTTATAGTGGCCTGTAAGTTTGCCGAAGGAAAACCTTCATAGAATTTTGAGGATAACACCGGCAGCTGCAACTCTATCTAACCGACCAAATCGGCCAATCACACAAAACGGAAATCCACATCGCGTCATTCATCTCGCATGTGATTGGTCGATTTGGTCGGTTGGACAGAGTTTGAACTCTTTGCGCACTTACGCAATACGGCTGCGGGGAGTGTGAGTCTAATAACTCTAAAACCACCTAGGTATTCACCATCAGCACATGGAAGGTGACACCATGTTCTCTTAAAAGCCTAACCTTAATACCCCGTCTTTAAAGGCTCTTAATTCTTATGTTATACAAAGTAACTCAATTTTTGTATGAATTTACAAAATAAAACCCGAGGTGGGGTAAGAAATTTCGTAAAGAGAAACGTACTGGTAAAACAACTACTTAACAGAAAAAAAATATTGCAATTAAAACGCAACGCATAATTAACGGTGACATTGGTCTTCTTTTTTAACCGACTTCGCAAATAGGAGGAGGTTATCAATTCGACTGTATTTTTTTTAAGTTTGTTACCTTTTAAAGGGTGAACCGATTTTGATGATTCTTCTTCTTTTTTATTTAAAAGCTGGTGCTTGTCATGTGGTCACATTTATTTGTTTTACGAGATTGACACGGTCAAAGTCGCGGGCAACAGCTACCTAGTAGGAAATATAAAAAAATGCATTGCCACGAGAAACAAAAGTGTGTGCAATTTTTTTTCTCAATCGAACACCTGGAAGCGGGTTATAATTCACTTAAAAGTTTTGTTTACAGACACCGGGACGGTTTACTAATGATAAGCCTAAAATATATAATTTTAATTCACATTGGCATAACGAAATTCAGCATAATGATTCCGACGCATAACATTTTTAGGCATAAATGTTTTGCCATAATTTTTATTGCTAAATACTGTTCGAATAATAATAATAATGAAGCATAATTTATAAAGTATAATGATATAAAGGCATAATGATATTTACGACGTACTCATGATTAAAAATACATTTTCGCGGCTCAAGGGTGGCCCAATACCGCCTCTGCCGCACTTTAATCTGATGCAATAGAGTAATTCCCAAATTATAATAAATAATGTAAGTACATAACACCATTTTTTTTGTTTTATATTTTTTATTTAAGATGGGTTTGCTCTTGACTCTAGGTCAAAGGTGACAGAGACAGAGTCGACGATGGAGTGAGCTTACCCAGAAGAAGCCTGTTCACTCTAACTTTGAAGATATTCGGGTTGAATACGTTCGGAAACACAGACGCAGGTAGTGAGTTCCACTCATTCGCTGTGAGCATTATGAAGGATGTTTTGAAGCGCTTGGTGCGAATTGCTGGAATGGCAACTTGGTGAGAATGGTAACTTGCAATGCGTCTAGATGTCCGATGGTAGAAGGGGGCCGGTGGGATGAAGTCATGGATGGATTTCTTGAGCGCACTCACCGAAGTACAATCTGTAGAAGACCGACAAGCAGGCAATCTTGCGGCGGTGAGTCAAGCTGTTAAGCTTGGTGTCCATTTTGGTGGCACCAAAATTGAGACTGGATGTCAACTCCATGCCTAGGAGCTCGAGCCGATTAGTTAGAGGAACACACGCACCACGAAAAGTAGGCGTTTAATCGAAACGACTCCTTAACCAATAATTCGAAAACATGTGACATCCACCAATCCGCACTGCAAAACGCGTGGTGGATTAAGGCCCATTCGCACTCTCACAGAGAGGAGGCCAGTGTCCCAGCAGTGAGAACATTAAAAAGGCTGATGATGATGAAACAATAATATACCTTAAAATTTTATGTCTAGAGGGTTATTCCCCACAGCGATAGGTGAAACTAAATAAAAACTTGTGATAAAGAGGACACTTACAAAATTAGGTACTCCCATGTAACCATGCAAAAGACGTAACCTATTTAGCTGTCTGCAAAATACCTTAAATTACCTTAATAATTCACGACAAGGACATTAAACTTAGCTTCTATGTAAAAAAGGGTGCCTATAACCAATTCTTCTTCTACTTATCGTTATTGCAGTCTAAATGCGGCCATTATCAGGCTCAATAACTTCAATTTCAACACCATAAAACATTTGGAAAGACAGCTTAATATAAGGCTACTGATCCTATCAGATAGAACCGTCGTTTTTTATTTTATTTTATTTGTTAGGGACAAAAACAGTTACATGCCAAGCTCAACTAGATATTCTTAAATTAGTACAATACTTAGAAATACATTTATACAATTTTTTTTCCATGTTTATGTTACTACACATGTAACCCACAACATTGTCCACGAATTCTCAAAAAAAATATCAAAAGAAAACATCGTAAACAATAAGAAGAAGAAACAAATCAAATTTATATATATTTAAGTATTCGGTAACTCTATTGCTCCCGCCTTAAAACGATGTTTGGATAGAGTAAATATGTCTAGCTCCAAGAAGTGAGAGTTGTACGCATCAATGAGGCGACGAAGAGGTACGCGCACCCCAGCGTTAGTCTTACACGAATTTGCGTGGAATAGCTGAGGCACACGCACCCCACGAAGCATGACAGATCTAGGTACAATAAAATGTAAGCTATTTGATAAGGGAATGCAGTCGAATCTATTATTGCATATACCATGCAGCATCAGTACACCCAGAAGTAGTCGTCTAGATTCCAAACTAAGAACATTATAATGACTCAGTAATTGCTCATAGGAGACTTTAAAACGATAACATTTATAATTCAAAGTACGTAAATACTTTTTCTGCACAATTTCTAGCCTATCCTTGTACTTATCATATAGAGGATACCAAATTTGGACGGCGTATTCCAATTGCGACCGAATCAGGATTTTATATAATATTAAGAATGTAGAGGGTCGCACAAAGTCATTTGAAATTCTCATCACGAGTCCATACATCTGAAAGGCTTTTTTTACTATATTGTCAATATGAGTATCGAAATGCAGACCAGAATCTAGACACCCAAATCACAGACAAGTTGCACTTCAAGAAACATTTTTGTAAAACATATTAGCAGGGTTTTCCTTTCTTGGAAGAGACACACGACCAAAAATACTTAATAGATTTGGGAATACTATCTTCAACTGATGTCATATATCTCCTATAACATTCAGCGATCTTACTATGAAACAATTTGCGATAATTTGAAAAATGCACATAATCAGAGTGATTATCATATTTCTTCCACTTAATCCATGCATGTTCTTTACTTTTAAATATTTTTATTAGAGAAGGTGAAAACCAGATCGGAAATTTTGAGTTTTTAGTATAAGTAAATGGAATAATATGTGATCTGATAACTCTATATACAGTTTCATAAAAAAAATCAACAGCCATCTCAGAAGAATGATGAGAAAGTGACTCTTCCCAATTTACATTGTCTAAGTCGCGTTTAATGTAGTCGTAGTTTGCTTTGTAAAAGTTATCTGCAAACCGGATGCATTTCATCGGTTTGAAACGTACATCTAGGTTAGTTAATATAGAAAAAGGGGGGTGTAGGCTATCGCGGGGTCCGCGTTAGAGATTATCAAGTCTAGCACGCGACCTAAACAATTTTTTGTGTAGTGAAATTGTGTACCATTTATTATATTTATAAAATTAAGCAATATACGTCCCCTAGAGCCCGCGCGACGCGCTGTGGCATGGTTGCCTTGCTGCGCCCAGTCAACCTCAGGTAAGTTATAGTCACCGAAGA
Organism: Orthosia gracilis; assembly: GCA_947562075.1. Taxonomy (NCBI): domain Eukaryota; kingdom Metazoa; phylum Arthropoda; class Insecta; order Lepidoptera; family Noctuidae; genus Orthosia; species Orthosia gracilis. The sequence goes on from OX387275.1 coordinate 23,574,331, forward strand.
AATGATATTTTGTATTTCGCACTGATGCGTATTAGTATCATGAGAATTTGAGATCTCTAGTGCTAGTTTAAAATAAATTAATAGGTCCTGTCTCGTTGGTCTTATGGCAGCAATTCCTCTTCGAGTTCGATGATCTTCTCGTTGGTCCGGAGTATACGCGTGCTGTATGTTGCCAGGTCCTACCGTAGTCGGGGATAGATAGGCTGCCGGGCACTAGGTGCCTTTTCTTCTTTGTGCTTTTCATGGGCGGTTTGCCATAATTGATCGGAGATCGCTGTATGATTGATACATTACATGCTCATGCTTACGTTCGACACCATACGGTACAATGCAATTCAAATCAATTTATCTGGACATAAAAACGGTCCAGTTTGGTAGATCTAACTTCGCGCGAGAGGTCAACCGTCGATTCCGACTCGGCTGGGCCGCGTTCGGGAAGTTGCGTAGTATCTAGACGAGAGTCTAACATACCACTGCGTCGCATAACCAATGTGTGTTGCGTGTTGCCAGACCTTCGGAACTGAGACGTCTTCGTTCACAATGGGCCTCAACAGAAGGCTTAAAGCTCAGTATAAAAATACAAACTGCTGAACATGAGGTATTGGATGCGATTCACAGATCGGTTAAAATGTTATGGGGCACCAGTCCGGATCAGTACCTGTCAGAGTCTAGATTTTATTCCAGTTTGGTGATAAAAGACTCTGTCTCACCCTTGGGATAAAAAAGACGTGAAGTTATGTAAAGTGCAGACGGCGCCAGTCATAACGGTAGACAGAAACAGTTATCATTAAAGAATTAAATGGTTTGAGAATTTTCGGGTTGACAGAAACTGTAATCATTAAAGAATTGAGAATTTTCCACAGTTTCTGAAATTAATTTCTTAGCAATAACGATTAACTTTTTTACAAAAATAGACAACATTACAATCTAAAAAAGCTGGGGTAGGCAGAAACTACATAATGTCGCCTCATTTAGCTTCGTTTACGTTCATTCATCTGAGGCTCTAGACAAGTGTGGTGTCATTCGGTGTCAGCGATAACGATGGTCAAAATGCCAAAATTTAAGGAATTAATCATAAGATAACATCACGCTTGCGTTATCATAAATATTAGGCAGAGGTGCTCCTTTAAGTCATACACACTGGTTATGAGCATTACACACCTGAACTTTTTGAAGAACACTCCTGTGTGTCCCTATTAACAATACTCGTTGAAACTAATCTAGATACTTCGACGCCTAGGTGTAGGTGTACCTTTCTTTTGTATATATGTAAGCAGTTAGGTTAAGTATAAGTTAGTATAGTTTCTTTTTGTTTAGTATTTTAAGTATTTACATATTTAGTTAGTTGGAAATAAAGTATGTACTATTTTATGATTGACTGATTGATTTCGACTTAACAGATATTCACGCATTGAGGACGCTTCAATTCAGTTCCAATAAACCTTACACCTTCTACCAATCCTTGCCCCTTATTTCTCATATTACTACCCCCATATATGAAGAGCAACATACAGCCAATAAATAAACCTAACACAGGCACTCTTGAAACAAAAAAGACAATAGAACAGCCATTAAAAATAGTGAACAAGTAATACTAGACATCCATAAAGGCTGCCGGCCGCAGACGTCGATATTTTGTCAGATGACATCTCAGACACAAGTACATACAGTACTGAACATAGAACACTGAATCTCCTCAACGGTGAATGTCAAACTTTCCATAAAATTAATAGGGTCTCCGAGTGCTAATAAGTGCCTATAGCAAATGACGGGCGTTACAATAGACGAACCATGCTTGTAACAGCAGCAACTTGCATGGACGCAAATATTAAAATTTATTAATTGACGGATTAAGTATTGGTATAAGAGGAAGTCTGAAAGAAACACCGGTGAATGAAAAGTTGTGTGGAATAGTCCTTACCGTCACAACCCATTCCCATTCAACTTTTCAGTTGTTTCATCAGGATCTCATTTCAATGTTATGCGGACGAATATGAAAAATGCCATAAGGAAAGTTTTGAGTATGAATGTGCATGGCTATAAGAGTGGAGGAAGAGCATAATAACGATGGATGGACCGTGTGAAAGATCATAGTTGAAAAAAGTGTCTCTAAGAAGAGAATTGATAGAGAAATATGAAAGAAGAAGACACATTGTCCCGATTGCAATAACTTTGTATAAAGCAGGAGGATGATGCTGGCGTTTCTAGTCACTGTCTACCGATTCCGTGATCTGTAGCACAGAGTATAATATATAAAGCCACTGGTGACAGAGACGGATTGTGGTGCTGTTTGGGACAGCCCGTTGTTTCTAAGGGTTATAGATGGAATATCGTATCGAATATCACAGTCTGTTTGCCACAAAAAAAGTTTGGACGTGGTGAATTATTTTTTCGTTTATTGGGTGGTAGTCGGTTCATTATTGTGTGACCTTGACCTTGAGTAGAGGTAAGCACTGCTGCCAAAAGTAGGGCCCTGATTTAAAATGTTATCTACCTCAGACAATAATTTTATAGTGTTTTAGACTTTTAGGAATGCAACAGAAGCTGTAAACCGAATTATTTTGCACTTTATTATTATTATTCACTAGCTGGTGCCCGCGACTTCGTTCGCGTTGAAGTATTGAATAATACACTTTTAAAAATCAAAGAATGTCTCTATAAACTACATTAGTAGTTTTTCCCGTAGGGGCTAAAACAAACAACTGTTCAGCACTACTCACTCGTGAACATGCCACGTACAGCTGTCCATGAGAAAAGCAATTGGATCTTAGATCCACCCCAGCAGCCTTGAGAGTTTGACCTTGGGATTTATTGATGGTCATTGCGAAGCACAGACTGATGGGAAACTGAGTGCGCTTAAATTCGAAAGGGAAGTTGTTGGGAATGAGTGGAATCCTTGGTATGAAAACAGTTTCGCCCGCGCCACATCCAGTGAGAATCTCAGCATGGATTAAATTTCTCTGCAAAGCACTTACTTTAAGTCGGGTGCCATTACATAATTTGGGCGGAGTTAGATTTCTCAAAAGCATTATGGGCACTCCGACTTTCAGTGTGATTTTATGTGCAGGAAGACCACTCGCTGTTAGAGAGCTCAAAAACTCTATTGGGTAGTTCGTAGCATCGTCCTCATGTACAACGCTGTTATAGGACGTGTACACCACTTCATCTCCACCAATTTCTGCCAAAATTTTTGCATTTAATGCAGCAGCTTGTTCGTTTTTGGGTGTCAGTATGGCGCGTTCACATAACCAAGAATTATCATGTTGAATAATACTTGAAACGTCTCCAAACACTGAATTTATTAGTTCATCTTCAGACGACACAACTCTACCTAAAATGTCAGGAATGACAACTTGTCCTTCATCTTCAGGAAGAGTACCTTCTCCAATTTCTAAAAGAATATTCGAAAATGTTTGTGCCTGGGAATTTCCGCCTAGTTGTGCTCGCATGTTGATTGTTAGACGCATTCGTATTATTTGAGGCCATAGATATGAACGCTTCAAGGATGCATTAATTTCATCGGCTCTGGTTCCCCGAGTAACAACCGGAAGAGTTTGCCGGAAATCGCCAGAGAACTGTCACGTTCCCCATTGGAATATCGTTTCGGCGAATGTCCCGCAGTGTTCTATCCACGGCTTCAACAGCTTTTTTATTTGCCATTGTGCATTCATCCCAAACGATAAGACAGCAATCCTGAAACACCTTTGCTTTATCGCAATTTCTTGTAACTGCACATGTTGGTGTTTCAGTGCTATCTAAATCGATTGGGATTTTGAACATTGTGTGGGCAATTTTACCACCGGGAAGAAGTGTAGCTGCGATTCCAGAAGATGCTACGGCCAGTGCTATCTTACCTTGTCGCCTGAATTCAGCAAGAATCGCTTTTGTTAGATAGGTCTTTCCAGTACCACCTGGAGCATCTAGGAAGAATATCTTCCCTTCATTATTAAGTACGCTTTGGACGACGATGTCAAATATTTCCCTTTGTTCTGGTGTAAAATTTTGTAAATTGTCATTTACTATAGCGGTTAGATCAGTGGAGCTGTAGTTTATCTCCGAGGCATACTCACGGTTGATACGCGGTTGATCGGGTAGAATTTGAGGAGAGGGAAGACTGAAGTCACTCAAAGATTTGCCACCAATTGATAAAAGGATCTCCTGAATAGAACAAAGGGAACTATTAATTACTCTTTCGTCATTTGGATCAATATCTTGATTTAAATTGCGCCTCAAAGAATGATGGAAGTCTTCAGAAAGATACGTCTTATACTTCTCCCACAAACTTAAAGGGTCTGAAATACCACAGAACACTAACATGACAGCAAATAGGTGACGTAAGCGTTTGGGACTGTCGCTGACACAGGCTTCTTCGAGAGTCGCATCCCAATATTGATCACCTTCAAGCAGTTGAAGTGCTCGGCAAGCTGATTGAAATGTGGGATGCTCAACATCATGAACTGTTTTTAAAAATTGGAAAGAAGTTGGTCCTTTAACGTTGTGCAAAAGCAGCCGCAAGTAAAAGCATTCCCCGCTACTGGGGTGAACTGTGTACACTCGACCTAAAGCAGAGTCCTTGAAAACGCCAGGGAATCCTTCAACTGGCTGACCACGTCTACGTCTGTTAAATACTCCTCTTTGCTTATCAAAAGTGTAATAAGAGGGTACTTCATCGTAGGTTAACGTTTTAGCGAAATCGTCTTCTTGGCACAACCTGAAAAACGCTAAAAGTGTTGTCTGGCGTGGGTTTTCTACACGGTTTCGAGCGTTATCTGCGTCAAAGTATATTCTCTGACCATTCTCTAAGTGGACATCAAGATGCATTACTGTAGGATGCCTTTCATGAATGCCAAATCCCAATATGCGCCATATAGCTTCAGAAGTGCTAATGTATCGTCCGGTTTGGTACCTGGTAACTTCGTCTCGATCGGTTCCTTGCAAAGCGAACGTTGCTTGGTCGTTGCCTTTATTGACATATGTATTTGCAAATATATTTTATTGCCTCCACACTATTGCACATCTCAACGTTTATGTGGGCGCCGAATATTTTGGACAATAAAGGTGAGTAGGGAACAACCCAACTATTATCAATTATTAGCTGCTGTCCGCGTAATCTAATTTCAGCTGTATATCCGCCCTGCTGCGGTGATCGACGTCGATATGAAGGGTACCCATTCTCACCTGTAACTGTCTGCTCTACTAAAGCACGGGGATACCTTTTTGTACAATGGCCATCCTTCATGCAGGGAGAATTTCTATTCAGGATACCGCAGGGGCCATGTACCATATGTGTTTTTATTATTTCATACAGTGCAGGATCCTCTTCGGGGTTCGGAAGCTCAGCGCTTATTAAGGTGTCGACATCGTTGGGTCGTATTTTATTCTGCAGCCACAGCAAGATGTGCGCGTGAGGAAGGCCACGCTTTTGCCACTCAACGCTATACATAAAGCACAGAAAAGGACCAAAAACGCTTTCTTTCGTAAGAAGGTCGATCATTATTTTTAGTTTCAAGTGAAACACCCTTGCAACCACGTCATGTCGGTCATAAGATGCTTGACCTGCAAATAACTCTTGGGTGATCTCGTTCCATTTCGGGTTAGTAGTAAACGTGATAAATAAATCCGGTCTTCCATACTTTCGGACGTAGCAGAAAGCATCCTGCGTGCGTTCGTGCATATAGCGCGGTCCGCCGGTGAAACTGGATGGAAGAATGACTAAGCGGCCTAAGTTTTCAGAATCAGCATCCTGCTGCATAGCGTCACGTAAATGCACATATTCTTCAGCACGTAATCGTCTCTGGTTGGTCCGTATGTACACTAAGCGCTCAGTTTCAATTTTCGCGTACATATCAACAATAAACTGACTAAACAGGCCACGGAACCGTTGCAAATATGCAAAACGATCACGTCGTATTTGCAGAATGGCAGCATAAAACTGCTGGGCTGACACTTTTTTGTTTAAGTTAGGCTCTCTTGTGGTGGGGTTCACTTGATGGATCCCAAAGTTATAGCCATCTTCCCCTCGGCTGTAAATTAGGGGGTATTGTAAGGCGTCATATGAACGATGCGTTTCATAGATACGCTGTAGCCGGTCATCTCGAGTGCGCAAGACTATATCTCGACGTTCACATTCTTGGTCAACTAAAACAGCGGCCACTTCATTTGCAACAGGTGTATTGTGCCTACCACGATGCTCAGCTGCGGGTCGTTTTTCTGCGTTAATGACAAATTTGTAATTATTGTTCTGACCTTGCGGAACAGATTCTAATGCGGCTTTGAAACTATGCACATAAGGGTTTACCTGGTGCAGCATACTTTGAAGTACCGTGATTAGATTGCCATTAAGCTGTGGATAAATTTGGTTTCTTATGTTTGCTTGCTCCTCATAATTGGACACAAAATAAATCTGAAGAAATTGGGGCTGATTTTCAGGCAACAGGGAACCAATTAGGTGGTAGACCTGACCCTGGATCTTAAATGTTGGCATGAATGGCCCTTCAGATATTTGTTTTGCACCGAAAGACGTCATTTGAAAGGCATTGTTATATGCTCGAACATTGTCCAAGAAATGTTTGGATTGAGGGTGGTCACCATTCAGCAATGATTTTAAAACTTCAGGTGGATTTTCAAAAAGATCAATACGCACTTTCCCACCGGAGCAACACATCCCATTTGCTTCTTTTTGCCATTTGAGAGCATCACAAAATGGACAAATTATAATCATTCCTCCAATGGAACTACATTCAGAATAATTTACCATAGGTGTATAATTAAACGCACTTCTTTCTTTATTAATCCATGGGAGGGTGTCATGCCCTACTTGTTGGGCTTCGTCTGAGTCTTCAGAGGAAATCGAAATTCTGTTGAGAGAGTGCCGCAGCCGATCAGCATCCAAGCGAGCTTGAAGTTGTTCTTCTGTCTCTTCACTACGCGTCACACCTACCCTCAGCCGCTCATTTTCTAAGAAAATTTCATTATTTCTGCGTAAACGCTCATAATTTTCTCTCGCTTCTTCCAATCTCTGTTGGTGCTGGTCATCGCTTTCTAGAGATCTCGCCCTGTTATGCCGGTCTCGATCATTTCTTAAGCGTTCTTCGTATTGAGATAAGGTTTCAGACGCGCGCGATAATGCATGCCGCTCACGATCAGTGGTCAATCTGGAGTCCCTTTCTGGAGAAGTTTCGGAGGCGCGAGACATTGCATGCCGCTCACTATCCGCTGTCAACCTAAGGGACCTCTCTGTAAAGGTTTCAGATGCGCGAGACGTTGCATGCCGCTCACTATCCGCTGTTAGCCTAAGGGACCTCTCTGTGAAGGTTTCAGATGCGCGAGATAATGTGTGACGCTCACGATCAGCTCTCAATCTAGAGTCCCTTTCTGGAGAAGTTTCGGAGGCGCGAGACGTTGCATGTCGCTCACTATCTGCTGTTAACCTCAAAGACCTCTGTGTAAAGGTTTCAGATGCGCGAGATAATGTGTGACGCTCACGATCAGCTGTCAATCTAGAGTCCCTTTCTGGAGAAGTTTCGGAGGCGCGAGACGTTGCATGTCGCTCACTATCTGCTGTTAACCTAAGAGACCTCTCTGTAAAGGTTTCAGATGCGCGCGACAATGCATGGCGCTCGCTGTCAGCCGTCAGCCTAAGGTTCCTTTCGGTAAGGGTTTCTGAAGCTCGAGATGACGATTGGCGTTCACGGTCATAGCTAAGGCGTGCATCACGATCGGAAGGAGATTCCAAAGAGCGCGCCATAGCTTGACGTTCTCGAGCAGCCTCAAGTCGGACCTGCCGTTCGTCATTTGATTCCTGTGATCTAGCTAATCTCTTTCTTTTGGCTTCTCTACTATTTTTAGAGAGATTGGGTCGTTTTCGAGGCATTGCTACAATAAAGTAACTTAGCCACTTAACGACAATAAAAAGCAACCAATAACCTAATCGCAAAGCAAAAACAAAAGTCCGTTTTACTAACCAAGTCAAATATAGTTTTAATAACTACAATAACAAAGCAACAAATAACCAAATCGCGAAGCAATAACAAAAGTCCGTTTTAGTAACCAAGTCAAATAATTCTATAAGTAGGTAAGTATTTTTTTCCAGAAACAATCAAAATCTGAAAGAAAGCGCTGTGGTTGCTCCTCTGCGTTACCGTCTGCACAACCACACAATGACCAAAATACACGACAACAATAACATAAGCCCGAAGGCATCTTTACATCACAATAATAATGGGAGTTTTAGCCAGTACTTTAACTGTTACCGCCTTCACCGCGTGGAGGTACTCCCAGCCTATGCTACTGTTTAACATGACCCAAATGCAGGCATACCTGCGACTCTATAACAGGTACACACAATGAGTTCCCTTAGTTAGGTAGGGTGATTAATTCATCCCAAGTTTAGGCCAGTTAACACTTAGTCACTTGGCGTGAGTTATTATATATTTCACTGTTTAGGTAAAACTCAATCAAATGATAAAATCCCATCAAATTCAGTCCTGTAGTTTCTGATATTCAATTTCCTGCCTACCCTCTTAGTCTATTGGCGTGATTATTGCAAGTGATGCTGAGTCAAATAAAAAAAGTCCCATTAAAATCGGCCCAGTAGTTTCCGAGATTCAATTTTCTGCCTACTCCCTTAGTCTATTGGCGTGATTATTTCTATCCTTCTTTACCTTCCAAGTAATGTTGAGTCAAATAAAAAAAAGTCCCATTAAAATCGGTTTAGTAGATTCTGAGATTCAATTTCCTGCCTGCCCCCTAAGTTCATCGGCGTGATTATTTATATCCCAGTTTACTCTCCAGGTGATACTGAGTCAAATAAAAAAAGTCCCGTCAAAATCGGTCCAGTAGATTCTGAGATTAGCCCGGACAAACAGACAGACAGACAGACAGACAAACAGACAGACAAAAATTTTAAAAATTGTTTTTTTGGCTTCTATTACGGTAATTAAGACCCCCTGTAACAATTTTTCATAAAAATCTTCAATGTACAGAAATCGATCGTTTACAGTCTTATTATATGTATATAGAATATAGATTATTTTTAGCCTGTGCTGTTCCGCTACAGCCTCCATTTTCTTCTTCCCATTTTTCCTGGTTTTGGGAAGAGTATACATTATTTATTTTATCCTGTCCGTCAACTTTTTCGAAGTTTTATGTCGAAGTTTCCATTTTTTGAAGACTTTTTAAAACTTTATTAATAAAAATATTCTGCACCGCAATCTCTAAACGCACAATCACAATGCCATTCATGCTTGTTTCCTGGCAGCTAATCAGTCAGCTGGTGACGTCACAGAGTGATCGGCTTATTGGCCGAGCGACCAAAACAATGGAAAATGTACTTGATTATCTACTGTTGAGTGTTTAGAGCTGTAGATGGATAGATGGATTACGGATTTATTAAGTACTGCAAGAAATCAATAGACAACACACAAAAGCATAATAACTTAAATAATAAAAACAAAATACAGAAATAGAAACCAGAAAGGACATACATGAAAAAAAAAACTTAAATGGAAAAAGTTGTCACTATGTTGTCTATATATATATGACACTAGTAGGTACATAAAATAAAATTAAAACAGTTTTGTGTGCCTTTCAGTTGCACCAAATTGAATTTGGAAGCCCAGCTTGTGACATGCAAATGTACCTGACGCTGATATTCTACTGAATCCGTTAGGACGCCGAGCAGATGCAGAACATCATAAACTTAAAAAATTATAAGAAGTAATAGTAGTTTATGAAACTGTTGCATAATAAGGGATATTAAAATATGAGTATGTGTTTAAAAACCGAGCCGTAGGCGAGCTTTTTAAACGAATTTAACACGAATGTTTTAATTCCTAATTATATGCAGATTCATACACTACATTATACTCATACATTGGGATTGAACCTACTGAATAAAAGAAAAAAGTCAAAAGATTAAGAAAATTTCAGTAAACCAAAACGTATGAATGGCGCCAAAACCCAGCACATCACCGCATTAACCGCGCATGCGCTAAAGCGAGCGTTGCCACAGACAAGTAAAAATTGGAATCAAAACTTCTTATAATAGGTACTATAAAAAATCATTTCTCTCCCGCAGTCAGGTAATAATTCGTAGAAACTCCTTGGTGTTAGTAACTTCTTGGATTAGCCCTGTATCCTAATAGAAAAAAAATGTTTTATTTTGTTAGAGAAAAAGTGTTATAATAAGATTCTATTTTTAAATTTTGCTATTGCGTTTACATAGTATGTCAATTTTATAAACTCGTTTTGAAGTTTATAATTCGGATATTACGATGTGAGAGTAGATTAATATTTTTATCTACACTCACAACGTTCCAAATATGAATTCAAAAAACATTGTATAAACACGTACTATATATTCGTGGATCAGTAAAATTAAAATTAAACCATTACAGTGCAACATTTTCGTTCGATTTTCAAACAACTGCATCATAAAATATTTTTTTAATTTTTATAGCATACTTTTACATTTTGATTTATTGGCGCTTATGGGCTCATTGATTTTATGTAGGAAAGTAGTGTCATTGTATATGGAGGTATGCGCAATGAGAATCTAAATTGCACGCCATACCACATATTCTTTCCGTTTACAATTTTTTCAGTGAAGATAAAGTAGTGTATGCAACGGCATATAATTAGGTATTAAAACACTCGCGTGGTATTTTTTAAACCCAAGCTCTTGTTTTAATTACGCCTATTTATGACCATTGCATAAACTACTATTATTTAACTCTTCACAAAGGTTCACGTCATCAATAATCATTTTAGCTGAAAGACTACTGAACATAGGCCTCCCGAAAGTGTCGTCACATTGACCGGTCCCGTGCGTCTCGCAATAAGATATAAAAATAACAGAAAATTTATAATTTTTTATGATCCTTTGTGAGAGACTGTAGTCAATACAAGATACTCTGAATTAATTTTTGAAAAGATTTTGGTTTCTTAAATGGTCGCTAAATAGGCCAGCACAAAAAAATGCCGACATTGTCACTTTATAATTGTCTTATTATACCTACGCTATAATAACGTACTGATCACAAATTTAATTACCACAAACCCACAGGGAGGAAGAATAATATTTTAAAATATCGCTCGCAAAACACTTTCGAGCCGATGGGAGGTTTCCCACAGATATTTTTGTTTTTATTCCCGACGGGTTTTCAATATTGAATATTCGATGGGAATTCCAATATTGTCCAATATAATCATTTTATTAAATTAGTGAAACAATACTGGCCGATACTGAATTACGCTTTACTTTTAAATTGTGGTTTTTGGTGTGACTTACGGAAGGCGTCATGAATTTTATCCAATGAGGGTATTCTGAAATCATGTACACTAGGTGGCATCACTGAGACGTGAGGTCCAAGATGCTGTCAAATGCTTATTTATTGACATTATTTAAATTGACGTCAACGTCATGTTGATGACTTATTTTACGTTTTCCAAGTAGAAGACCTCTCGCTAAAGTGGCGCCATCTGGTAGCGTAAATTTTCTTGAAAACCCTCATTAATTAGTGGCGTAATTTTTTTATTGTGAATGGAATAGCGTTCCTGATAATCAATTAAATAGTTTTCTTGTTTTTACTGATAATCAATAATAGTACATTGTAGGCGAGGGCTTTAAAACACCCGAGATCGGGAATCGCACTTTCTCTCGAGTGATACATAGTGCTTTATACTACACCTACGAGGAAAATAAAAAACTAAATCTTTACTAATTGAAATTTATATTGAAATTGTTGCAGTTAGTGAAGCTTAATGTAACACTTTTTCCATTAATGTTTGTTTGAGATGTTTGCGACAATGTAGGAGGAATAACTGGCTGTGCTGTTGGCACTGCGCTCGTAGAAGGCTGTGGTGCCAAAGGGGCAACTGGCTGCTGAGGGGCATCTGGCATCGCCGCGCTCGTTGATGGTTGAGGAGATGAGTCTTGATACACATTAATCGATCCCGATATTTGGTTATTTATTCGTGTTTTGTTTTCTACGGAATTCTCTATGTAGCTTTCTGCAACAGCGGACGATTTCCAACCACCGTGACGTTTTATTGTGGTTTAATCAGCACCAGTATCGGCAAGAATAGTCGCTGAAGTTCTGCGAAAGCAGTGGCCAGTGTATTCTAGTGGATTGAGTCAATTAAGGTAGGAAGCTATTTCTCGTGGCACAGTACTTATTTTGTTTTTCCCAATTACTTGTTTCGTACATTTTTTGTTTTTATATTGTAGTAAAAACCGATTGGTTTTGGGGTCACTGGGGCGAATTTCGTTATATTTCTTCACTATCTCATAAAATAAGCCCGATATAACAAATGATCGCTGAATTTTGGTTTTTGTTTTAGGAATATTGACGATTATTCCATTTTCGAGGATTTCGATATCGTCTGTTGTCATATCCACAAGTTCTTGCGAACGACAGGCCCCATTTACTCCTAAAATCAAAATAACCTGTAAACAAAAATATCAAACATGAAAACCTAGTAGATTTCTACTCATAAATAGGTACGTAATAAATCATAAACCAGTGCATTTTGTTCATAAACTTACCTTCATCAACAAATATTTGTCATCTGGAGCATTCTGCAAAAAGGAATAAACATCCTTTGTAGTAAGCACTTTTGATTTCTTACTACGGAATCCCTACGACTTTCTTTTCAGAAATGCTGTAAGTTTTTTGTATTCTTGAATATTTATGTCGTTTCTTGTCAATATAGTACTTTTCAACATTGAGTACATAGACCATAACGTACTTGGTTTGTATTTTTGCGCTTTTTCACTGAAATAAGCTAGCAAAACAGTTTCAGAAAAAGATGCCGCATTTTTTTCACTTTTCCATTGCAAGAAATGTCATAAGTTTTATTATATTTTTTAATTGATTTCTGTGGTAAAAGGTTATCAATCAGTATTTTTGCTGTTTCCTTCAACTGCGGCGGAGTTAAAAAATCTTCATCATCACTATCACTACTTATCATTTTGATAGTTTTATTTTACTTTTCTACGAAAACTGAATCCTCAAACAACACACAAATTGAAAATGGCGCCAATGGCGTCTGCAATTTTCACATGTTCTTTTTTCAAATTGTTTGACACCATCCAACACACAGCTAGTGGCCAGTGTCATTTTGCGAACTTGGAGATAAAAACTCACTGTAAAAACTTTTTGGCTTTTGATATTTAGGTTACCAGCGCATAGTCTTACCCAAAATTAAAAAAGAAAAACCACGTAAGAAATGGATTTACATACACTTTTCTCTCCCGCTCAGATGCGTTTTCTCGCCGCATATTTGTTCGATATGCAATGACGCACTTTCTACCGTAAATTTGATAAAGTATCAAGGTACTTTCCGAGCAGGTGTAGTATAAAATAGTTTTCTTACCTTTGTTTATTATTGATAGGCTTGCGTTTGAGCACAACCTCACCTGATGGTAAGCGATGATGTGGATGACGATGGGGCAACGCTTGCCTAGAAGTAACCTATTCACTCTTGACTTAAAGACTCCCAGGTTGTAGCTATCAGGAAATACAGACTCTGCTGTACGCACAATAAAAGTATTCCCAAAATGCTTTGTGCGTACGGGTGGGATGTCCACCATAAACGAATGACGCATCGCCGTCTGTCTTGTAGTCCGTTGATGAAACGGGCAAGGTGGAATCAAATTGTGCAGTTCCATCGCACAATCCCTGAAATGTAACCGATGTATGTACCTCTCTAAAAAGTTTGCAAGTTTGACATAATCTTGAGAATTGTCAGACATCTTCTGTCTGTCAACAATTCTTTATTGTACACCAAAAACAATATACAATACAATGTGATAATAAAATACATGTACAAAGGCGAGCTTAACTCAAAGTTGAGTTCTCTTACAACAAACCCTAGAGAGTGACAGAAAATCATGACAAAAAGGGTAGGATCCAGTACAATTTTAAAATAATATAATTATATTCATACAAATAAACCATAAATATATATATACGTACATAAATAAATATATATATATATCTCTACTAGCATTGCGTTAAACGGAATTGCTCTTTAATTTTCCTCTTGAAGACATCAATAGAAGGGCTATCGCGTAGGGAGTGTGGGAAAAGTGCACTGCAGTAACAGAGAAAAGACTTACTTTTTTATTTTATTTTATTTTATTTGTGTGTGCAGTGTTGTGTCAATGTTTTTTTCATTGTTTTATCGTGTTAATTCATCACTTTTGTCCTGCTAATGTCAATGTTGTCTTGTGTTAATGTTTTTCATAATTTGAAGCTCTTAATTTGAATTTATTTATAATGCCGACAATGTACCTAAACGATAGAAAAAAAACCGGCCAAATGCGAGTCTGACTCACGCACAGAGGGTTCCGTATAACAGCTACATTCAGCCAAATAAATAGGTAACATTACTAACGTTAATAAACAAGGAAAGCACCGAACATTGCTCTAACGAAGGGAAAAAAGTAACTTTGCTGTTCGAAATCTGTTGACTCCATACTTCTATATACAATTTTTTTACTGTTCCAAGTACATTTTATAAGTTGGTATTACTCGTAAACTTGTAAAGCCTACTTAGCTGTGACAGTTTTCAATTTAATTTCGTTATTTAGACGACTGCCGTGAATTCTAGATAAGCTAAAGACAGACGGACGGACAGAGGGACAAGGCGAAACTAATAAGAGAAACCTTTTTAGAAACGGAACCCTAAAAAAGCAAAATAAAATATTATAACTTTCCTCTAGCGCGGTTTTGCGCAAAATATACAGCTCCTATCTCTTTTCTGATCTGTCATAGAAAAATTGAGCTTACTCGATCATTTCATATGAAATATGATGTAGAACACTGCTGTATATTATGCCTACAATCCTACGAAGATACATCAGAGTTTATTTTTCCTTAGTTTATTTGTTTCATAGAATTCAAGGATTTCCTTAAAATAACTTTGTACTTTGATGCTGTTAAAATGGATACGCTAGGCAAAGCCATCCAAGCAAGTCAAAGGATGGCCCAAGATAACACGAAAAGTTGGCCTTACAACCTGTAAGCAAAGAATATAGGTTTTCGAGTTAACGAGCAACTTTGAAATTGATATTGGGAAAAGAATGTCTGGAATGACTGTGGGTTGGGTTTTGCCAAACAATTGGACAGCAATGGATAAAAAAGAAAAGCTATTTTGAGAACATAATATTGACTTGCGATTTAATCACTTACCATTTAAATAAGTAAATTGCTATAGCCTGCGGCTTCCCTCGCTTAGTTTGAAATCATCCTAAAGGAACATACTTCCGGGACAAAAAGTATGCTTTTTCCTAATTCAGGGAATGACCATAACCTATTAGAGCACGGTTATTTCCAGTGTGCGCAAGGGACAGGTGTTTATTACTACATTTGTTCCTTTTTCACCGTCGAACCTTTATTGTTTTGACACGTCATTGTACGGGCGGTGGTCATAGTCCACCCATGTGCCATTTCATTTTCATCCAGTTTCATTCTAATCCGGTATGCCGTTGAGACGTGAAAAGGTTACAAACACATCGAGTTATTGTATGAGAAATTACTAGGTATTAAAACTTTTTTAAAAAATTACAAATGATTTCCAAACAAAAACACTATAATGTGAAAAATAACTTCAATTGCGGAAGTCGGTGTGCCTGTTTTCATTTTTTCGTTTTTTGACACCGACCGCCGAAATCGAAGTTATTTTTCACTTTATAGTGTTTTTGTTTGGAAGTCGGTTGTAGTTTTTGTAAAAAAACGTTTTGATTTTTCACTATTTAGTTGTGGTACATAATAAAGTTCTATAGGCTAGGTACCTGCGCGTATAGTGCCCAAAGTGAAGGCAGAATAGATTAACCCAATAATAAGAAACTTAAACAAAACCGTTGCAATGAGAGTATACCAGGGTGAACTGTTCACACCTGTGTACCCCTTTAGAGCGTACCAGTGTGATGTTATGTTATGAAATGGTGTGAACAATAAACATACATGCGATTGCAGCTATCCCGAGTGTTTTACCGTCATTTATTAAAGAGTTCTGATTTATTTCTCCGAAGTTCTTCATCAGATCTTGATGAAAAATAAATGGGACCACATCACAAGCTACAGCTTTCAAATAAAAAAGAGAGTCATCAAAATCGGTACACGCAATAAAAAGTTCTGAGGTAACACACAGAAAAACAAACAGTCTAATTGATAACCTCCTCCTTTTTGCGAAGTCGGTTAAAAATCACATTCCGACTTACTGCTAATTTTTCTTTTTTATCAGGTAAAACTAAAGTTTACGTTACCAATGATGACGACCTGTACCATTAGTCACATGATTATTATTATAAAGATGAATCTGCATCTGCCTTTACTCAACATGATCTCATATTGAAAAATAAAAAGCCTTCCAAGCCAAACGTTTATGTATTTATGCAAGCAGCGACTTGTAATGTGCAATCTAGCAAATTTAAGCGATCTCTATGAAATTGCCCACACTTGTGAGAGGCACAGATGCTGGGCATATTTTGACATGCTATCTTATTAGGTAACGGTAGAGGAACCATGACAATAGAAGGTATTAATGTCACTACATATTTTAAAACAAAATATCCCGCCGCGTCTGTTTGCGATAAACTCAAAAACTACTGAACGGATTTTCATGCAGTTTCCACCAATAGAAAGAGATAGAATCACACGCTGATAGAATCACACTTTTTCCAGATTCCTCCTTAAAGTGCGATGCTATCTGAATGTTCACATGACATTTATTTACTCTGAAATCCTCCTGATTTTAATATTTGTGTGAACAAAATTGCAAAGAATAATTACTACACATAATTTGCGATTCAGCAGCCGTATTGCGTAAGTGAATACGGCAACGCAAAGAGTTTGACCGCTATCCAATGGACCAAATCGACCAATCACATACGAGATCAATAACGTGATGTGGATTTCCGTCGGTGTGATTGGTCGATTGGATAGCGGTTAAACTCTTTGCGTTGCCGAATTCACTTACGAAATTAATGTTGTTTTTAAAAGCCCGCAAATAAAAATATCGCTTATTTAGCCACTTTCCACAATTCAACTACCTAGCGAAAGATTCAAAGAATTTCCTACAACAATCCAATTTTTCCGACCTAAAAAGGTTTTGCAACGGTCCGCCAAAAAGGAGCTCGTCAAAATCGTACTCATAGAAGCGTGCGAGTCCTATCATCCGTGTTGCGATTTGCGCGGCCGCTGTAAAATTGATCACACGCGCGGAAACCGACAGGCTGTTGTAGACCCGGTAGCCGTATTTTGCAAATGTTGCGTGCGATTGTCTTTTATTTTGTGAAGTTATTTCTCACCATCCTCAAGAAGTAATAATTTATTCCTGAGAGTTCATAGTTTTTGGGACGAAGATGATTACCATTACAATTTGGCAATTTTTCGTCATGGGTGTATTTTAATGGTTTTGAAAGTTATGCTGAAATCGAAAGAAATAGAAGGCCAACCAACTGCTATGTAATGCATAAGCCCCTTGAAAATCTTTTAATATTTACCAAACTAAACCAAAATCCATTCTTCCTGTTTTTTATTATGTAAGTATTAAATCTATTTCTAGGTTAAATTCCGATCTTATTTATTAGTGGTACAGCTCGCCGCACTAAATCCTTGTACCAATATGTCTTGAAAGAACGCCATATATTTAGGTTCAATATATTTATTGAATGCCTAGTACTGCCACTGGACAGAAGAGGTGCAAAAGGATCATGCCCTTACCATGTCTGAATGAAAGAAAGAAAATTATTTATGTGTGCAGGAAACACGAGAGATAAGCAAAAACAAAACATAAAAAGGCATACGAGACCAAAAAGGCTTCTATCTCAGCATGTGCAGCGATATCCAAAAAGATAATAATGCTGCGCTGGTATTCTGATAAGGCCCACTGTTGATGCCACGGAAACACTGACGGAAACGGAACATACTTAAAATAAAATAGAATCTATTTTATAGAATTTTGCCCACGGTTTTGCTCCTATGAAACATTCTGCAGTGAAATCCGGTTCGTTAGTACGAACCGGATTTCACTGACCAAAACTAGCTAAAGCTACATCGACACCGTGTTCTTACACCCAACTCTTGTTCAACGATCAGCCTCCTTCCAACTCCTAAAAAAGTGTCAAACCATGAAAGCTAGAACAAAATATTTGTAATTATACAGAGTTGAATTAAATTATGAAAAGAAACTTCGCAGGCGTGATGGTTTCGAAATCTAACGAGGATAAAATTAAAAAAGTCTGTACTACAATTTCAAACCTGTCTCTTAAACTGGCAGCTGTCACTGACTCCGAGCTCCGACAAACACGGCTGTAACTAATTATACCAGAAATTAAAAGCATACGGGAATCGACATCTTATAAAGATAAAACAATATTTTATTTATTTTTATCAAAATAAGGTGACGCTAGTTATGCTAGCTTTTGACCTATGCAAAATTTATTATTTGACCACAGATTTTTTGGATATCTGTAAAATCACTTAGAGAGAAGGAAAATTCTTTGCAGAAAGCCTCGACCTTCTGTGGCTTTCATTGTCATAATGCCAAGTTAAGTGCGCCAATGAACGATACATTGTAATAATAAAGTTTATTATTCTTCTCAACGATGCAATAAAGCTGTGATATGACTGTGTGTTATAGTACTGCGGTTATGTTTTCATTGAGTTTTGTACTCGTTGCTCCATTTTGGATGTCTTATTTGTGATACAGGTTTTTATGCAGTACACGTGACCATCATAATCTTATGGGGCACACACAAATACTATAAAATATTTTATTCTGAATTTCGATGTTCCGATTTTCAAAATTCAGAATTTCATAATGTCTATTATTAAAAAAAAAACATAAATGCAATTTGTACGTTTTCCTATTTTCAAACGTTCGGAGAATCAAATGCTCGATGGGTTCTTGGACCAAAAATGACATTCCATTTTTCAATATTTATATAGGATTCTGAATCTGATTCAATTAGGTTAATATTCAGTTAAGCATATAAATTAAAAATGTATAAGTAAAGTTTAATGTTGTTTAGAAATAGATCGAATCTGTTCAAAAACCGAATCGGGGCACCTCAACTTCACGTAGTCTTTTGACCCCTAGAGTGTATAAACCGGAGGCGCGAAGGGAGAGCAACCTCCACCCGTTGTAACGAAGCTTGCTGATCCATTGTTACGTAAGGGCGAAGGGGTTGTACTTCACGCAGCGCCGGAGACGATGCAGAAGCAACATCAGTGTTTTGCGGTTATGTAAAATAGTTTTCAAATTCTTCCTCCTCATACTAAACATAATATCATACTTCTCTATGACGAGCAATTGTGTTAATTTGTCTTGCTGTTCAGTTTTACAAGACGTTTTTATTCCGGAATTCTAATTATTCGATACTATAATAATCTGAATTTGTATTTTTACCCGACTACGGCGAAGGAAAAGGGAGGGTTATTGATGTTTCGAATTATCATTAAGTCGGACTTTTTGTTAGACGATCTATCGTAACTCGGTATTTTGAGAATAATCATTATAAACGATAGTAAAATAGAAATTTTGAAATTATAAAAATAGGATGAATGATAAATCGGAGTATTATTAGGAATTTGGACCCGTTCGGAATAATAAAAATCGGTATTTTGAAATTCGTGTTTGTGACTGATGGAATAAAGCTTTTCGTATTTATGTAGTGTACCCAATCTTATGCGCTTGTACCATGTTACAAGGGGTCAGGGTCGGGATCATCACAATACGTTTTCTTTTTCCATCCCGTCCTATCAACAGACTCACTGTCACTAAGTCGCTTTTCTTTCATATCATAGAATCCATCCATCTTTTCTTTGAACTTCCTCCCTCTCCATCCATCCACATTTATATTCATAACTCTTTTAGTATAACACTTACGTGACCATTATCAGTAAAGTGTTATTGGCTTGTAACATCTGGAATTTCTTAGTAGCAGCTTGGAGTAAGGAATAGTCTCGCCTCCATACAAGGCACTTAAACTCGCAAGGCAAGGGACTTAAACTTATCTCTCGAAATTTACATTATATTTTAGCAGTCGCAATTCATTAGAGACAAAACCTAACCCAAGCATAAGCTGGCCTCTTATTCTATAAAACTTCCTAATACAGCCAGATCAATTTTATATTCCTTCCAACGACTTAAGGTCTGGAAAATCTATTTATAAACGGTACATTATAGTCTCAATTCCCAAAATAGATTGGTTTAATCTCTCGAATCAGTGGTTACTTTCTCCACTGGTTTGAGATTAATCGGTGTGTTTGATAGAGATTTTTAAAATTAATGACTTTTATTTACTCTTTGATTTTAGAAGTTTCTATAAATAATGATAATATAGCCATTATTTACTGACGAGCGACCCGCCCCGGCTTCGTATGGGTAGTAGAGCATATTATGCCTCCATTGTTTTTCTTAAAATTAGTACCTATCTTTCATACACAAACCAAAAATGCAACCTTGAAATTTTACTTCAAAATCATTCACTATGTAAAACAAAACCATCATCATTCATCATCGTCATTTCAGCCAAAAGACGTCCACTACTGGACATAGGCCTCCCCCAAGCGTCGCCACACTGATCGGTCCTGTGCGTTTCGCATCCACCGGACGCCCGCAGCCCTGACCAGGTCGTCGCTCCACCTAGAGGGAGGCCTTCCAACGCTGCGTCTGCCGGTACGCGGTCACTACTCCAGTACTTTTCGGCCCCAACGGCCATCCGTTCTGTGAGCAATGTCCCCTGCCCACTGCCACATAAGTTTGGCAATTCTTCGGGCTTTATTGGTTCTCTTGCGGATGTCTTCATTTCTGTTTCAATCACACAAGGAAACTCCGAGCATAGTCCTCTCCATTGCCCTTTGGGTGACTTTAAGCTTTCTGATGAGGCCCATTGTGAGCGACCGCGTCTTTGTCCCGTAAGTAATCACTGGCAACATACGCGGGTCCTAGACTTTCGTCTTGAGACACTGTGGTAAGTTGGACGAGAAGATATCGCGCGACTTGCCAAGCGCTACCCAATCGAGTCGGATTCCACGGTTGACCTCTTTCTCGAAGTTGGACCTACCTAACTGGACCGTTTATCCCAGATAGACATAATCGTCCACAACTTCGAGTGTAGAGTCTCCGACTTTGATAGTGGGTGCAACGTGGGCATTCAACATCACCTTGGTTTTGTCCATGTTCATTTTTAGACCTACTCTTTCGGAATCTTCTCGAGACAATTTGTGATGACTCTTGAAAACAACTTGTAGACATGGCTAAGAAGTGTAATAAGTCTCTAATTCGTCAATTGAGCATTGTCGCCCTTCTTGAAGAAGAGTACCACCGCACCCCTGTACCATGCTTGTTTTCCCTTCGAGTATGACGAAATCAAACAGCTTCTGAAGGGCTTTAAGTACCGGTTTTCCACCCGCCTTCAGAGTTCGGCCGTAATTCCGTCATCACCTTGTTGTTCTTAAGTTGATTCAGAGCCATCCTAATCTCGTAAAGGCTGACATCCGGGATGTCTTCGGTATACCGACCACTATAGTGTCGGATCAATCTAGCTCTTGGGTTGTTTGCTAGTTTCGCAACGGATTTGCTTGTTACAACTGCCCATATAACCCCTCGATCTCCCTTAGAAGATCCGGTTTGGCGGATACGATCCTACCATCGTCGGTCTTGTTATATCTCAAAGGTATTAAAGGCAGCGTTTTAGATGAAGGCTCCCAGGCGGCTTGACTTTTCAACAATTATCGTCATACCAACTAAACCAACCACCAATACCAATACCAATTTACACAAAACCTTAACAAATTATACTCCTAAACCTTCATCATGAATCACTCTATCTATAGGCAAAAACTGCTTTCAAATCCGTTCAACGAGTATATGGCGAACAGACAGGCCCTTAGACAGACGTGGCGGTGGGGGAGTTTCTTTTATAATAATTATGTAGTGATACGCATAGGTCTCTCTCAGGTTCCTACATTTGTCACGGACTCGTGTAGCATTGGCCCATAGGGTACTAGCTCTATCCACTATATCAAGGTTCCAGAGTTTGCGTTATCTACTGTAGAAATTCTCTTTGATCCATCTATAAATAATAGATTAATATACCATCAGTGCTATTGCCTCTCATTTACTGAATTCAACATTCGTCCGTACGTTGTCGTGCAGTTGAATTAACAATTGCCTCAAAATCTTTCGTATCTTAATACAAAGTGTGATAAGCAAAAGAGATAATCTATCAAGAACACAGACATACATCTAACTAGATGACGCGACTAAATATGTACTTTGCGTGCCTAAAACCTGAATGTATAGAAAAAGTTGGCCGAGGCATTGGAAATGTTTTCTTTTATTGTTAAGTAAATTTATTTTTAAATTGTTTGTGAAAACCGCCGTCGACCACATCATCGCTTACCTTCAGGTGAGATAGTGGTCAAGCGCGAGCCTAAAACAAATAAAAAAAAAAATGGCACGCTTGGTTTTACATACAGATGGAGGGACTTGCGTTATCTAGTTAGATTTATGTCTTTGATCAAGAAGTACCAGCCTCACCTTCCTCTTCACCACCTTCACCAGCTTCCTCTCTAATCATTGTCGAAACTAACCGTACATTCGTATAGCGCAAAGTGATTGTTCAAAATCGTTGAAAACTACTGCTTTGTACAAAGCTTTGTCACTGATACCACTTAAACACTCAACTCTCGCGTTACAAGCGGAAAGCACCAGCGTCCATAGACGAAAGTCAAAGTAGTAGGGTTGTAAAGCCTTCGCTTCCAAAAATGCGGAATTTCCGTTTGAAATCTTGCCTCCGCATCTGCTTTCGCAAGTTATTGGCGAGTTGCAACGAAGGTCTTATAAAGAGAATAATTAATGTTCCAAATAAGACCTTCTAGAGAGGCGGAGATGGTACTCAAAGTTTTCAATTTTTTTTTGTTACCGCAGCTGCAATATGAGCTACTCTTTTTGGAGTCGGATCATTTTGTGAACCACTCGGAAATCGCTGAAAAGAAGACACAATTTAGTTCATTGTACATGTTGTCTATTATATTTGTATCTGTGTTTATGTTTGGTCTACAACAAAGTATGAGAAAAAAAGGAAAGAAAAAACCGGTCAAGTGCGAGTCGAACTCGTGCGCCGAGGGTTCCGCACCTACCCATTATACCGCCATAATAAAATTGGTATAATTTTTTATTGGTGGCAAAGTTTTAAGAATGTGTGCTGTAATGCTAACGTGTGGTAGTACAGGGCGTGGATGATAGAAAAACTTGAGCTAGGAATACAATTGTAATTTTTGCCTAAGAAGATAAATAATAATTTAAAAAATACTTTATTTAATATTTTTTTACTGTTCAACTTTTTTTTTTTTTTTTTGGGTTTTTACTTTATTTGTGCTGTAAGACCTTACTTTTTGCCAAATTTCGTGATTCTATGTCAACGGAAACTACCAAAACCTATAGGGTACTTCCGATTGACCTAGAATTGTCAATTTTGGTTAAAAGCAAAGGCTTATAGCAAAATAAAGGTTTGGTACTTACAAGATTTCGCGAAAATCAAAATTTGCCCATAACTTTTTATCGTGTTGACTCAGGACCTTGATACACCTAATAAGGACTATCGACCTCAGTATCTGGTATGAAGTTTAACTTGCTAAGTCCACCCGCTCCTGAGAAAATCGGTGATATTTTTCCGCTACCGCCTCCACTTTGATATAAAGATAGCCTTTGTCACATCCCTACAAAATAGATAGGCACCCACTGTATATCAGCATTACGGCAAAAGGCGTCGCTAATCCGTAGTGAGTGAACCAGAACTGGATAAAGCGACGGATTTAGGCGCTTTTGTCCACGACGCTTATTTTCGTGGTCTTTTTATTGTTCGGTTTTGATCTTGTTTTGTATTGTAATCTTGTGTGGGTTTGTGGTCTATTGATGTCATTCTACTAGGTACGGCTTTAACAAAGTCTGACATTAAAATGTAACAATATTATAAAAGAAGACTGAATCTGATTCATGACATACCTACTTTTTGTAACGTTAAAGGTGAAGTCTTCATTAACTATATTATCAAGATTTTGAGTGGTTCAAAAATGCCACAATCTTTCAAGAGTGAATCAACCATCATCAATACATATAAAAAATCTGTTGAAAAGTCGTTTTTGTACATCGAAAATATTTCCAAAAAAAATTGCCAGGGTGTTAAAGGAGAACCAACATAACCAAATCAAATCAAATCAAATCAAATTATTTATTTGCATAATACAGGTAGGTATAGAAAGATGTCACAATTAGATATAAAGTGCACTGTATCATTACCTAATTAGATGTGCAAATATATAAGCAGTCTAGTTTTTCAAATGTAATTACAATATAGTTCTTTTATTATATTACAAACTTATCATGTTCGAAAAAAAAAAAGCTAATAATAATAAATTCAGAATAAGTATCACAAATGTCAAATGATTAAAATACAAAATGTCAGAAGAATTATAGTTCATGTCGAAGTTTTAAAAATTAAATACATTAAAATATTAAGTACCACAAATGTCAATAGGATTAAAATACAAAATGTCAGATGAATTATCATGTCGTAGTTCCAACCAAACAAACCAATTTCCAGCATTTTTGATTTTTTGTCTGTTTATTTGTGCACGCATCACGTAAAATGTACGAAACCAATGTAGATAACTTTCATACATAAAATATGTGCATATCTTGAAATATTACTTAGTTTTTACTTGCCTATTAGGTACAACTAAAAGGTGAAAAATAAAAAAAAAATACTACCGACTTCCAAATGAAAACACAACAAAGTGAAAATAACGTTCTTATTTTGAAAAATAGATTTCTTTTTATGTTTTCGTTTCGGTGTGGTTTTCTAGATGTCGCGCAGCAAATCTGTGTCTTACTTTTTTGTATGATGTCGATATTCTTCTCCCTAGAGTAAGTAGTATTATGTGCAGTGAACGCTCGATCTAGGTAGGTAGAAAGGTAAGTAAGGTAGGTAGGACTAGGTAAGTAGGGTAGGTACAGGTAGGTAGGTAAGTAGGGTAGGATAAATTAACATATAAAAAGCACCATAAAATTAACACTTATTCCGTTTTATTTCTATTATTATAGTTAAACACTTGTATTATAACCGACATTTACCGTTTTTCTTCTGGTTATTTTATTACTAGTTTAACACTAAACTATAAGTGACCTAGAAACTAGGGCTAAAACAACCTTTTCACAGATAGCGTTAAATTCGAAAATACACTGAACTAATTTTACGGGCAAAAATCTATTCTGAAATACAAAATCACGCGAATAAGCCGGCAATAAATAATAACAAAACCACTTCACCACGCTCAACGAGAAAATATTCAGCACAAAAATTGCTGAATGCATCCGACCACCGCTTTATGAAGCGCTATAAAATCAATAACTCGGAAATGCACCGCTAAGATTACTATGAAGAAGATGGCTTAGTAAGACCCGCTGATAACTGTTCGATTCCGAATGACTTTCATTTTATATCTGAGGGATAAAATGCATGGATATAAATGTATTTTTATTGTGGCTGTTTATGGCTCTGTATTGAATGAGATTGCAGCCCTGACATGGTTTGGTTAAAGTGATTGCGTATCTCATTGTGATTGCGAGCCGTTGTGGCAGATTTGTATAGGATTGTTTTCGTTCTTAACTTTTGGTATCTAAATTGGAAATACCTGTTTATTCGTATATCTATGTATTTGTATTTAATACCTATAAAGGACGACTTCTAATTTTATGTATGAATATTCTTGTTAACATAAACATTTGGTAATGTAAATCTTATATTTGGTATATACAATCTTTACTCGACATTACCTAGTCTAGATTACACTTTCAACAAGTAAAATACACTTATAATTTCTTATTACTCTAACTTCCAAATACATTCTATGTAGTACAAGCTTGCTAATTTATCTCTAACTACCTTGTTGAAGAATTAAATTATAAAATCGTTCAATTGGTAATAACAATTCTAAGCAAATTTTCTTCTTAAACGAGGTGTTCTGAATTTTATTAGCGGAACTGCAATTTTGAAATTCGAATTAAGGTTTTGGATTTTTTTACGATTTTGTTGTGTTTTGCTTCCATTTCGTAATTGTGTAATAATGGCGTATCAAGAACAATTCGATTTATTAGATGCTTAGTTTTCAAACAACAAGAATTGTAACTTAGCTCAAGAGTGTTATGGTGAGTGTTACCCAGACTGACAAATTGGTACCGTCTAGAAAAGTTTTGTCGCGAATGGTGAAAAATTTAGTGAATATTGCAAGTTTCAAAAAAACGTGTAGAACACAGCAACAAAATCTAGACATTTCCGATAATGACCTAAAAACTTTGACATACTTTAAGTGTTACCCGAAAACTTCTAGTAGGGAAGCTGTCCATGAGATAGGGACCAGCCATACTTGTGTATTTAGTGTTTGAAGAAGATTAGAGTTCTGACTGAATATTCAAACAGAAATAGCCCGCAACCCAAATTTCTTAGACTAGGTACATTGTATGTTCTGATGAAATAAATTATATGCGTAAGAGTAAACTAAAATTAATGTTACATTCATGATTTTTTTTATTTCCAAGACCAAATATGTATTAGAGAGATTTTATCTGAACAATAATCCTATCGATTATTAGAATTAAATAGCGAATGTTTATTTTTTTTAATTTTTGTTTGGTTCGATTCCCGGTCTAGGTAAGGTTGTCAAGAAATATGTGAATGCAGTTTTGTTTCCTTTTAAAAATCATCATCATCATCATTTCAGCCTAAAGACGTCCACTGCTGGACATAGGCCTCCCCCAAGCGTCACCACACTGATCGGTCCTGTGCGTTACGCATCCACCGGACACCTGCAGTCTTGACCAGGTCATCGCTCCAACTAGAGGGAGGCTTTCTAACGCTGCGTCTTCCGGTACGCGGTCGCCACTCCAGAACTTTTCGGTCCCAACGGCCATCCGTTCTACGGATAATGTGCCCTGCCCACTGCCACTTAAGTTTGGCAATTCTTCGGGCTACGTCGGTAACCTTGGTTCTCTTGCGGCTGTCTTCTTTTCTGATTCAATCACGCAAGGAAACTCCGAGCATAGCTCTCTCCATTGCCCTTTGGGTGACTTTAAGCCTTCTGATGAGGCCCATTGTGAGTGACCACGTCTGTGTTCCGTAAGTAATCACTACAAACACACACTGGTCATAGACTTTCGTCTTGAGACACTGTGGTAAGTTGGACGAGAAGATACCGCGCAACTTCCCGAACGCTGCCCAGGCCCAGCCGAGTCGAATTCAACGGTTGACCTCTTTCTCGAAGTTGGACCTACCTAACTGGACCGTTTGTCCCAGGTAGACATATTCGTCCACAACTTCTAGTGTAGAGTTACGACTTTAATAGAAGTGGGTGCAACATGGGCATTCAACATCACCTTGCTTTTGTCCATGTTCATTTTTAGACCCACTCTTTCGGAAGCTCTACTGAGGTCATCGAGCATTGTACTGAGGTCCTCCATGGTCTCAGCCGTGACCACTATATCGTCGGCAAACCGAAGGTGAGTGATGTACTCGCCATTGACGTCCATTCCTCCCAGTCCAGAAACTTAAAGACATCCCGCAGTGCAGCAGACAACAGTTTCGGAGATATGACGTCTCCTTGTCTCACACCTCGCTGCAGAAGGTTAGATTCGGAAGTCTGATCCTGAAGTCGGACTGATATGGTGGCGTTTTTGTACAAACACCTTCAGCACCTCGATGTACCGGTAGTCGATTTAGAAGCTACACTATCTCCGGGTGACATACTTACTTTACGGCTACTTTTTATCCCTATATTCTCACGGGAACGGGAACTACACGGGTGAAACCGTGAGGCGTCCGCTAGTTCAATATATTTTGGAAATTCGATAATTGCTGTCGTCGATAGAATGTCAGTATATTAGAGCCCCGGGCCAAACAAGCGATAGCTGCTGTGATTGGTTAATTGAATTCTCAACAGCTAATCGCATCACTTGACATACGCTTAATTTGTGACGCGCCTATACATAATTATCAGAAATCGTAGTTGAAATTTTTAAAACGTTTTCGATATATATTTTTTTTATTTATAACTAAAAAACTAATACTTACTTATTCAAAGTTAAAATAACGAGTACCTGGGCGACCAAGCTCTGCTCGGGTGAAAAAAGAGAAAAATAAGTTTTCTAAAAATGAAACCTAGCTAGATCGATTTATCGCCCCCGAAACCCCCTGCATACTAAATTTCATGAAAATCGTTGGAGTTGTTACCGAGATTCAGATTCTATATATACATATATACAAGAATTGTTCGTTTAAAGGTACTAGATATCCAAATAGATTTTTAAATTATAAGCTAAAAAATTTGTTCGTCTTCACAAGTTAACGATAATTTTATCTTAGATAGTAAACTTGAAATTGATAGCCCTGTTATAATATCGTAATAAAAAATATTGCCAGCTAATAAAAACAAGAGTAGATGATACACTTTATTAAACTGCCACTCAAGTAATTGACGGTCTTTAGATAAATTGGATGGTGCTTAAATGTTTTACATAAGAAAACTTAGGCACCTTAAGTCATTTGAGAGGAGTATTTAGTTAAATAAATTAGGATATTTAGCCAAATAACGTATTTACTATTTAATTTTTACTGACTTTGCTCCGGCATACATTTCACACAGAAAGAATTTAAAATAAACAAAGGTCTAGAGGTGGCAAACGTGACGAATCACTTAGACCAACTAGTAAGCTATCAAATAACTAGATCCTGGCTCACCTCACGTTTAGTCCTAAATAACACCATTACCATAAATTCTTCCTCAAACACTTTACGGACACTACCCCCCTAGAGCACTCAATAAACATAGAAAGGACATTATGTAATTATCCGTTATAGGCCTCCGAGAGCTCGTAAAGACATCATCCTGATGTATCGCTAGATGGCGCTGTTCCCAACGGTCGGTTAAACCTTGAGGACACCTTGTTTGAGGACAGGCATTAAGTAGCCTTTACCGATACTTAAATGATACGTCCGGCTTATCCTGCGACGTCAGGCCTGCCTTATAATATCTTGGGCAGGTTAATATTTTTATTACGGTATGACATGACCTATGTGACTTTTTCAATTTATCTGTGCTTACTTTCGAAGTTTGTTTTGGACATCAGTGAAATTGTCTTGGACATTGTGGAAACCTGGACTTGTAGTTAATAAAGTCTGATATCGCCAACTTGCCTTGAGCAAGCGTGTTGGTTAATGCTATTGCCCTCTTTGTATAAAAAGGCGTTTTCCCCTGTAGTTGGATAGTTTCAGGTTGTTATTATTATTGGATACTGTATGGACGGTATCATAAAGTTAGAATGTGTATAAGTCCAAAGAAGCAAACATAGTTGTTTGCACAAAATCATCGATAGACGAAGTCTTGGCTACCCCTCTCTGTATAAAAAGGCGTCTTTCCCTGCAGTTATATAATTTCAGGTCTGCTCTATTATTGCATAGCATATGAACGCAATCACAGACATAAATCAAACTAGATGACGCGATTGTATGTACTTCGCGTGCCAAAAAACGGACTAAAGTTACGACAAATAATCGTAATCTGCGTTTTTCATGTAGCATTATCGCCATCGGTTATCCACCGAAATCTATAAAGATGCCTTTTTATGCAATATTGAGCTATAAAGAATGTATAGAAAAAGTTGGCCAAAGCATTGGAAATGTTTTCTTTCATTGGTAAGCAAATTAGTTTTTTAATTGTTTGTGAAAAAGTGGCACGCTTGGTTTTCATACAGATGGAGGAACTTGCGTTATCTATTTAGATATAAGTCTGTGAACGCAATCATAAAGGTGGAATAAATACATATATCCAAAGAAGCTTAATTATCTGAACCAAATCTTTGAAAGGTGAAATCTTGGCTACGTACTTAATATGAAAATTATTGTGGCAACGTGAGCAAATAAATGTAATCCATCCATCAAGACAAGTGACCATATTAACCGACTAACCATGTTACCCCCATTACATAAAATCACGCTTATATTCCGAGGAGGGTGGGGCGGAATTGCAACTAATATTATTATACCCACATTTCTCCAGTTATGTTAAAGTCCTATGTCAGAGATGGCGAACCTATGGCACCCGTGCCAGTGGTGGCTCTCGAGAAAATATTTTGAGAACGCCAATACAAGTTTATTTAGCATCCAGGTAATTTGCAACAGCAGAAATCTCATCAAGTTCTACTTTTATTAAAATAAATACAAGTAAAATTTTAAAAACCGCCGACACTTTTTTATTTCATGTTATTTATACTACCTACATAATTTATCTAGTAGCAGACACGCTTCGATTGACAATCTATCGAACACGTAATTATGACACGATATCTTGCGAGAATACGCGTAAAACATCCATAACCTTTGAACGGCTAAACCGATTTTCAATTTACATAGCTAAGAAAACTCTTGATAAAGACAACTTTCAAACAAAAAAAACTTATTCAAAATCGGTTCATCCGTTTAGGAGCTAAGATGCCACAGAACAGATATACAAACACACAGGTACACACGTCAAACTTATAACACTCCTCTTTTTCCGTCTTCGGGGGTTAAAAACATGAAACTGTAAATTCTATGATTGCTGTTCGGTTGTTGCGGTTAAGCATATTTTTTTTGTCCAATAAGACACTAAGTCTAAATTCTTTGGCGGCACGTCATTGTCACATATAAAATACAAATATAATTTAATGGCACATTCTCTTATAAAGGTTCGCAATCCCTGTCCTATGTAATACGGGACGAATCTATTGACATCAACTGGGTACAGGTCCAGACTTCAGGATGCTACTATGAAATACCAGGTGGAAAACCCAACAAAATTTTACCCGACCCGAAATCAAATCTAGAAATAATCATTTGATTAGTTAGACGTCATCGAGACGACACCGGCTATTGCTGAAAACAAGCGCTGTGGCTCTGTCTTGCAAGCGAGTCCCAGCTTTATGCTGAGCGATGACCGTTTTGCGTAGTTGTGACGCATACTTTTTTTGTATTTGCTTTTAAGTTATTCCTTTTGTTTTTTTTTTTTGTAAGCCTCTTGCTCTTCTTTCTTCTTTCTTTCTTTCATGCTCAGAGTAGGCTTTGTGACTACTTGACCAACGAGTCAGTTTTATTAGTACCCTCTTGTACCCTAATTAAAGTATTTCAAAGCTTTTTAAGGCAAATACACTTTTTTAAACCATTACTTATTTTTGCGTTAGATGCACAGTATGCCTAAATAAACCACACAAAACTACCAAATACTCGAACCTACAAACGAAAACTATATTGCATAAACTTCGTTCGGCTTCGACGGACCGCATTACAAAGCTAACCAAACAAAAACATAGTTGTTCCTAGCTTGTATGAATACGCTGTTAAATTCAAGCTAGCTTTTGGGTGAACCCGGAGTGAGTAAACAAAGAGACAGACAAAATAAATGTACCTGTTGGTATGTAACATAAGTTGACTTGGTAATTGGCACATCTTGTGAAGCGCTTAATTTTTATAGGTATTTTGGCATAAATATATCTGAAGTATATAAAAAAAAATTGTTACCATCAGCATTAATTCAATTCCCGTTAAGACTGAAATTAGAATACGAACATTCTTAAAGAAACTACGTATGCCTCTGATTTTACCAAAAAAGTACCTTTATTTAGGCCCTTATTCCAAGACCGTTTGAAGGAAACGCAAAAAAAAATCTATAAATTGTCTATTTAATGATTTAATGACTCGACCCCCCGAGTCGGAGGACATAACTTGGAATATGGAGGTTAGATTTGTCGACATTGAATAGTAACCAAAATTTAAATACAGGAGATAATAGATATTGCGTACAGATATTTTAATTGTTTGCCCACTAACGATGTTATGAATATATACTAAAATAAAATTAGGATATTCTAACTTCGACATTCCCGCGGGCGCTTTCATATCAAATGAAACACTGTTGAATTTAATACGACGATGTCTGTTCATAATTATTTTACTGCTAACGTTAGATCTTTGATGGCAGTCATTCCTGTAATGTTCTAAGTTTGATCTTATTAAATTCCTCCCGTATTCATTCTTAAATTGTCGATTTCTCACTGTACAGATACGACTTATGAGTTACTTGTTTGTAATTGTTAGGATTGCGTTTGTCCACTATCACAGCTTAAGTACTCGATGATGAAATACAATAACATTATTATATATTGAGGGACGTCCATTGCTAAACATATCCCACCCTCAAGTATAGACACATCGACCAGTCTTGTGCGTCTCGCGTCTCGTATCGATTCTTTTAGAAGGCCTTCCTACGCTGCGTTGGAGTACGTTACCTAGAAGCCATCATCTTCCTGCCTTTGTCCCATTGTCACTTGAGTTCGGCGCAACACGATTTCTTCTTCCATACTGTCCGGTCCTCCGTCAGGCCATAACTGACTCCCTTTTCTTTCATATCACTCCTCACACAGTCTATCCATCTGTTCTTTGGCCGTCCCCTCCCTCTCCATCCATTCACAATTATATTCATGACTCTTTTAGTAACTTGCGTTTCATCCCTCCTAATCACATGCCCATACCAGGACAAACGATTTCCTTTCAACGTTGCCTAGAAATATGTAATCTATTCTCTCTTCTTCAGTTCGTCTCTCATTACTGAGGATCGTGGTCATTGGACGCCTTTAAGCGGACATTTTAGGAAACACATGAAATTGCTGAACCATTGAAAATTCCTTCCAGTTACAGCAATGTAACACGGTTCAATTATGACGCCGGCATGCCTTCTAAAGTGTTTAATTAAATTGCAGCCATACCTATCATGTTTGGACCCTTCAATCAATTTGGTCGTCTACATACTATTTTTATAGCTAGACAGTGCTGTCTAGTGCTCGACTTTCCACAACCTATACTTCATAAAGATAACTTGATCTCTGCGACAGCTGTCAGTATCAATACAGTAATAATAGCGCTTGGCAGGCTAACAGTAACGTATACGTCAGTTTGACATAAGTCGCAGAGATCAAGCTATCTTTTATGAAGTATAGTGCCTATTTGAAATGTCTGAAGTTCTAAAATCTGACTGTTAATTTCTTAGACTAAACTGACAGCTGCTAATGACTTTATTTTTATTTAATGTTGCAAACGTGGATCACAGTGATGTAGGTAAGGCTCAATCATAAGTGATTCATCGAATCGATGTGATATGACTCTTCAACTTCATTTTACTAATTGGTGTAAATAAATCTTTTATGAATATTAACATAATATATTTTAATAAAACAGTATAAATACACATGGTACGTAAACTTTTACTGTAAAAAATAAGAAATCAACATGAAAATAAATGTGATCGATAGAATAAAATCTGACTTAAACGAGTAGAAATAAAAAAAAGTCCCAAATGTAATTTTTTTGCGGTGAAATACTTCCATTTTTGATCTTCTTCGACTTTAGATCAAATCTCTTTCACTCAGGATACAAAACTATTTTTAACCGACTTAAAAAAAAGGAGGAAGTTACTCAATTCTCAATACTACATGTTAGCGGATAACTTCGTCGTTTATGAACCGATTTCGATGATTCTTTTTTTTGTGAAAAGCAGATATCTCAAGGGTGCTAAAATGTCTTTTGGATTCAAGGTCAAAATCTATGGAATTGGCAAGCACTATCAAAATGTCACGTGGTCAATCCTTTACATTTTCGCATTAAGACAAACGCCATCGATGATATACATAGTGACATTTCGGTAGTGAATGTACCTACCTCCCAAACATTTTGAACATGGAATGTCACTTTGTCTAGATACTGATTTTTAATTTCGTAAACTAACAATTGGTTATCGTTACATAAAAGTAGTGTTGTATCCTGAGTGATAGAAATTTGATCGAAAATCGAAGTAGATCAAAAACCGGCCCAGTGCGAGTCAGACACACGCACGAAGGGTTCCGTACCATTATCGCAAAAAACGGCAAACAAAAACACTTTTTTTTAGCGGCAACAAAAATACATTATCTGTGAAAATTTCAATTGTCTAGCTATCACGGTTCAGACAGACAGACAGATAGACAGACGGACCGTGGAGTCTTAGTAATTGGGTCACGTTTTTAGCCTTCCTCATGCATATACCAATACGATAGCCACATTAGGAGGAAGGCTATATAACATTAAGCTAAACTTGCTAAGTAAATCTGAAGAAAAAGCGCTAGCAAACTGCTTTAACGCGTGCACGGTAGGGTAGGGTAGGAAGGTAGATTGGATAGGGTTGTGTAGGTAGGTAGATAGGATAGGGTAGTGTACGTAGGTAGCCAATTGACGGGAGCAAAGCCGCGGGGGCCAGCTAGTTGTAGATATAATGTCACTTTATCTTCTCAGACAAAGTGAAATTTTATAACCTCTAGCTAAAATTCACAACCCTACGATTTTAAAAACTCCCAAATACTTAAAAACAAAAAATAAAAAAGGACCGCCACAAACATCCAAGTCAGGAAAATTCAAACACATTAAAATTAATTAATTAATTTAATAATCTAAAAGGTTGGAAAGAGACCTGAGCTTGCAAAGGACCTCTCACCGTCAGCGATCTGACAGCTTATTCCAATGGAGTTTTAAATGAAGACGGTCCAACGTGGTTAATTCAGTTAACTTTTTAAGTAATTAATGTAATGTAAGCTATCTTTTCGCCTGTTTTTGCATTTGGGATGAGCTGAATATTTTAGTCGATGTTTATCGAGGTAGCCATCTCTTTTATTATTTGTTGGAAAGGTTAATAAAATATAAGGATTGCATCCCATTATTTATTCTTTGTTTTAAAAAAGGTGTATTTATAAGTGCTTGACAATGAATTTAGTTGGTTTTGTTCCATTGGACAGTAACATTAAAAAGGTCTATGGCGCTTTTTCTGCGTTCGTACATAATGTCTAACTTAGTTATTACGAATGTTCAGTAACTCAAGTTATTGTGTCTTGAGGTTTAGTTTTGAGAAGCAATATAACTTACAAATTCCGATTCTTAACATGAAAACACTCGCACAATAAGCTTTACCCACCAAAAACCTTCGAAAGCCCAGTATCTGTCTCATTTCGTAATCCCCAAAGCTAAATATTGGCCGTTAACACGGCAACATGGTTTACAAATAGTTTCCAACGGCCGCCATGACAGTTCAACAAATTAGCAACGTCATCTGACATGACCAATATGGCCGTTGCGGTATTGGACAGTTCCATTTTCGAAAATTGATATTTTTATTATTTTGTTTGTGTTGCAATTTGTCAAACATAGCGTAGCGCTGTTGACATTATGTAATTTAATTAAATGCGAGTAAATGAGTATAGTAAAGCCAGTAAGTGGCAGCGGTGACGGAAAACTTGTGTGGAGATCGGTTGTAATGGTATGGGGATGTGATGCAAAGTAATAAAGAAAATTTTGAATAAAAAATCTTTTGCCGATTCGGCGATCTGGACAGTCAGCTATTTATATAGAAATATGACAGAAGAAGATATTGCACTGACCCCAATAAATTAAGAAAATTTCAAGAGAATGATGGTGTGTAATATTTGTTATAATTACAATTTGTAAATAGTAAAAGAAATATCGTTTCGCTTGAACCAAGGGCTGGCTTATACGTTAGTCAGAGGATAAGCTTTGTCATATAACGTAGTAATGCTGCCAGTCTTATGGGCCCAATACCAGTGAATAGCGATACCGAGGAGTTTATCAGCTTCATAATTTAGATTAATTTATTTTTAAGCTTTGATTAAATTGTATCTGTTAGTTATAGCTAACTAAGTATTTTATACACTGTGTATATTTTTACCTATATAAATAAACACTTATAATTCCCAGAAAGGTTAAGTAACCCTTGGAGATATAAAAGGGTCCATTATGAGCAATTTTAGACCCGAATTAATGAATCACTCTTGTTTAAGAGCATTAAAAATAGCCTTCACGAGAGGTGATACCTAATTGTAGGTCCGACGTACCCAGGGGAGCTGATCCACTAAAAAATATTGCTGGCCTGTTTAAATGTTCGTCTCAGCTTGATCTATGATTCTCAACATGTTCGTTATAATACGAGTTATTGTCTGTGAAAATAAACCAATGGAAAAACAAACAATAGCATTATGTCTACGTGAAATAAAGAGATATACATATCGATTGCGAATTTTATAATTCTAAATAGTAGCTATAAGATATAGGCCATTGCACACAATGCCAACCTGTAATAATGTAATGTAATAAAACTATAATTCCTTAGCTAGCCTAGCAAAGTACGGAGTTATTTATACAAGAACAAAAAAATAAATAAAATCTAAATCAAAATAGTTTATTTCAAATAAACCTTAGATATACTTTTGAATTGTCAAACAAAAAAAATAAAAAGATGACTCTAGTTGCAAATTCGCAAGCGTCAGTAGGTCTCAATGGAGAAGAATTTGCAATAAACTCCACGGACACTCTTTTCCATCAGTTTCAATTACAAGTTTTTGGTTACATCATTCTTGTTGAAAAAATACATAGATGTGAAAACAATGTAAGACGACGTAACGAGACGTGCACGTAAAAGCGTCTAGAGTAACAAACAATTTCAATAAAAAAATGCAATAACAGGCCGAGTCAGCTAAGTTATGACCAATTTCAACTGATGGCGCCCGTTCACGAACATGACGTATGGATCGGCACCACTCAGCTCAACCATAATGAAGGTAACCGAATGATCCAACACATTTGCCACCATCAGAGAGAAATTAGATAGAGCATGACACACTTAACTGCCAGGACACACAGAAGTCAACGAACGACACATAGGTACAGTAAATGGTAGATTTACAGTCGAATACATAGTACTCACACAGGTGCTGTGCAGTTATATAATACTAAAAGAAATTGAGTTTATACAATACAAATATATTCATACAGTCTTCAGCAGGTCCAACTTACATACTTCAAAACTTTTCTGCCCACCACTAATTGTTGTTGTAATTCATGTTAACAAAAAATGATGACGATACAATGCGTTAAAATATCGCATGTCGTCATGCCTTGGTACACTTTTACATTGAAGTGACGTCACAAGCCCCACTCCCAATATTTGATGCGCTTTATCTTGGTGAATTTTTATTGATTTGAATAAGCAAAAATACGTGTCCAATATTTTTTGATAATTTAACCGGCAGACTAAATAGAATTCGCTGTTTTGTACCCCACCATTATCCCTATTGACGGAGAAATCGATGAACATAAATAATAAAAAAAATACATACAGTCGAAAATTGAACTTCTTAAGCATATCTAAATCTAAGATTCAGATTCAGATTCAGATTCTTTATTTGTAAACATAGGTTACAGATACACAGGTGTGTGAGATGTTACAGTTTTGTAAGTTCTCTATGCTTTGCCATTAGGCGTACAAATGTTTTATCATTAATTTCACAATATTATATCAAAATTATGTTAAGAATTAGTGTTGAATAAATCAATATTGTTATTATTTTCATGACAATTAATTAATTTTCAGTGAAAACTGCAATGTCAAAACCAAAATAGTGAAACATCTCAGAAATGACAAAAAATATAAAAATAAAAATAGGCTAATGTCAGAATCAAATCAATACAAGAATGTCAAAATAAATCAATTAAATACTTTCAGAATGTCCACAAAAAAAAAATCCAAGAAATACAAAAACAAATATAAATGTCAAAAAAAAAAAAAAAAAAATTTTTTTTAAAATATTAGATAATGTCAATTAATTAATAAACTAGTACAAAATTAATGAAATATCCAGAATGTCAACAGTAAAAACTTATAGTGTGATGTCAATTAGGTAAATATGCAATAAATTCAGGCATGTCAAAAAAAAAAAAAATATATATATATGTTGACCTAATGTTTAATCTGAAGGAGGGATTATAGTACTGTCATCCAAATAGTCCTTTATTGAGTAGTAACATTTATCGATTAAAATTTTCTTAAGTACACTTTTGAATTTGTCCAGATTTAATGACTTTAATGTCTCAGGCAGCTTATTAAATATTTTTGTGGCCATACAAAAAGTACTTTTATTCATTAATGCTGTTCTGCCATGTATTATTTCGAGCTCTAACTTATTTTTGTCGCGTAACTTTCTATAGTAGCTTTTGGAAGCTATTTTGTATTGCAAGATGTGTGTTTTGACAAATACATTCGTTTCATAGATGTACAATGATGGTAGAGTAAGAATGTTTAGGCTTTTAAAGAACGGTTGACAACTGTCCGTGCTATTTAGGCCACACATAGCTCTGATACATTTTTTTTGAGCTCTAAATACAGGTTCTCTATCGACTGAGTTACCCCAATACATTACGCCATACCTAAGTGTTGATGCAACATAACCGTGATATGCCATTAGTACCGATTCCAGGCTGACAGTCTTAGATAGTTTGTAAAGAACATATGCGAATTTACAAATTTTTTTACAGATTTCGTCTGTCTGGGGTCTCCAGGTCAAATTTTTGTCTATTAAGATACCAAGGAATTTGGTGACGGTAGTTGACTCTATTTGAGTCCCTAAATAATGAATGTCAGGTATTTTACTCGGAACTCTCTGGTGAAAATGCATAATTTTAGTCTTTTCTAAATTTATAATAAGATTATTTTTGTCAAACCATGATATAATTGTATTTAATGTCATATATATAAGACTGAAAGAAAAGCTGAAATAAGGATAAATAGAGACGGGATGGTGACAAAATGAATGCCATCAGTATTCCAGCAAAAAGATAAAAAGTTGTTCAAAAGATTATGTAAAAAAAGAAACGCCCAGTTGCCTCACCCTACTTATAAATAAATGATCAAACACTACAGTGTACAGTGTCAGACTATGTGAGTGCCTATCAACTCACCGTTGCGTGACGTCACGTTAGCACTTCACACGAGTAACGTGTTCGAACGCTTTTAGTGCTTCGGCAATTAGGGCCTAAGTAGCTCTGGTATATAGCTAAAAATGTTTACTTAGACCTTAGATTTGGGAATGTATCCTATAGTGTGTTATTATCAATTTTAGTATATACATATTTGTATATTATTATTTGTCTTTATTCAACTTAATTCTTATTTAATACATTTTTAAATATTTCTTAAAAACAACACTCAAAAAAAAAAAAAAAGGAAGCTCACCGGTATCGAGAACCGGATCCAAGCTCCAGAGAAAAGAATCTTCTAACATTACGAGCCGTGTCCAGAAGTACTGCTTTCTGAATCAAGCCCTTGGCGCAGCCGCTAACAAGAGCCGAGGCACGTGGCTATTAAGCCATCGGTTGACACGACTATCGGAACAATGATCACCGAGTCCACATCCCACATGTCGACAACCTCGCGAGCCAAGTCAAGATAATTGCTTATCTTTCTCAAAAGACAAAGACAAAAATTATTTATTTCAACTAGGCTATTAAGCGACACTTTTGAACGTTAAAAATATAAATTTGAAATTAATAATAATTGTTTCACCGTCTACTCGGAAAATTAGATTTTTATGGAGAAGAAAGGACAAGAAACTCCGCACTTACGCAAAAACAGTGTTTTACAACATTGACATACATAGGTATATAAATTCATATACGTGAGAATGATGCAGCCAGCACTACTGTACTACATATAGGTATAAAGTATTACAAGCACTAACAGGTGAAAAAAAATATAAATAGGAACATGGTTCTCACATACTTAAAAATATGTCAAACATAGGTTAATTACCTAATTCAACAACCTTGGTACGGTATGCGAGTGAATTTCTTAAACAAAATGAGAAAAAAATAAAACAAAGCATTACTATAATTATGAATATAATATAAAATAACCAGTTTGATTTTGTCTACACTAAAGATCTCTCTATGGAGCAGGACCAGCATAAACATGCATTCTTATCTTGAATATTTTCATCTAATTTGTAATAATTATTACAAATTAGATGATAATTTACGCTGTTTACATATGCTTGTTTACAAAGTGTGCTTTTAACAAAATTTCGAAATTTTCTTTCATTTAATTTTAATATATCACTAGGTATTTTGATATAGAATTTAATACTGTACGCCATGAAAGGTATGTGTACTTTAGCTAATCTATAAGATGGTTGATCTTACTTCTAAACTTTCTCTTTCTCTTTTATTTATTTGTCTTATTATTTATTTATTCTTTTATCCTCGTACTGGAACGCCTTGCAGCAATTATACCAATGGAGCAAAAATATGTACCAACTATAAGTCCGTTTCCTCACGATGTTTTCCTTCACCGTTGTTAGCGATCTCCAAGATAAATTTAGGAAGTCTTGACAATACTTCTCGGGAACTACTTACTTTCAAAATTTTAGGATTCCGTGTCCATAGAGTGAAAGCTGGGACTTTATTACTAAACCTTCGCTCTCTGTCGATCTGATCGTCTGTATACCTGTCTGTAACAAATATGTATCTTTAATATACGGTCCTGAGAATCTTATCTTATCTTGTGGAGGGGCCGAGAAATAACTCGGACACTTCGACCCATTGGGATCTGATGTGGTCCCTTAGATAACTTACTCCTCCCCAAACTCGTTGAAAACTCTTTTCATGAGTTTTACAACGAGAC
Organism: Orthosia gracilis; assembly: GCA_947562075.1. Classification (NCBI taxonomy): domain Eukaryota; kingdom Metazoa; phylum Arthropoda; class Insecta; order Lepidoptera; family Noctuidae; genus Orthosia; species Orthosia gracilis. The sequence continues at coordinate 23,614,983 of OX387275.1, forward strand.
CAGGTGATATGAGCCTATAGTCTTCTGGTTTTGGATAGCCGACCCCTAGGAGACTCATTCGCTTACCAGCCAGTGCATCGCATGTGCACTTAGGTGCTCCATGCGTTCCGTATGTTCCCCACACAACCTGCACATGGATGGGGGTCTGGACCCATCTTCATGTCGTTGGTTCCAAAGTGCTAAGTAAAGGCCCCAAGCAGGTAGTGGATTTGCCCCCTGCTCATGTTCCACGGACTTGTGTAGGTAGACATTTAACATTTTCACAGAACTTGTGTCACTAGGACTTTTTACTGCTGTTGGACAGTTATGCAATCAAGATTAGATATTTTGTTTATTTTGTTTTGGGGTAACAAAGACGTTCTGGGGTTACAAGAATAACATGCATGTGTAACATCCTAGACCATTATTATACGTCATCATCATCGTCATCATCACCTAGCTAGTCTAGCCTAGAGCAGCTGCTGGTCATAGACCTCTCTAATCGCTCGCCATTTATCTCGATTCGCGGCACCTCTCATTCAGCAGCTACTAGCCACCTTCCCCCAGTCACCCGTACCACCGTATAGTCAACGTATATTAATGGTTAAAAATCTTACTGAAATAGCTACAATTACACAGTAAGTAGATAAGTTTGGTTCATTGCTCGTTCCATCCGTAAATTATAAAAGACCCTTTGCTCTGCAATGAGAGTACATTAATTAAGCTTAAACTTAAATTACTGTTGCGTACAGCTTGACCCGTAATGATGTTTTCGTGTATTTCATCAAAAAATTACGTGAAGAGTTCTGTAGAGTAGTTCGACACTCAACGTCGAAAGTTAACTCTAATGAGAGGCGTATTCATTAAATGAAGTTTTATTTGAATAAAGCCTCTTTATTTGAATATAATTTTTCATTGCGGGTGTTTTAGTGTTGATGTGAACCCATATTATGCTTTAGTTCTTTTTTATTAGGATTCCGAAGTCAACAGGGAACCCATATAGTTTCGCTATGTCCATCTGTCCATCCGCAGCTTAGCTTAGACTCTTAGTACTAGAAAGCTATAATTTGGCATGGATATACATATTAATAATTCCGACAATCTGGTAAAATAAAATCATGAATAATTTTTTGTCAATATTTTTTTTACAGTGGGTATATTTTTTTTTCTCGTCTATCCCATGGTGGTTTCATAGGAAAGGCCATTCACAAATATTATGGGTCTGTTAAAACCATTTTCGATTCAGAGATCCGTTTGCGTATCCGGTTGCTTTTGGCTATGTGAAAAAAATCACGGTAGTAGTATATATCTATATATAACGAAATTAAAATAAAACTATCACAGCTAATTAGTCTTTACAAGTTCACGAGTAATAGTCGAACAACTTATTAAATGTGCTTGGAACAGTAAAAAATTTGTATAAATACCATTGAAATATTACTTAAAAAACGTTGTTAGTTGTGTTAAACAGATAGTAAATATGTGCTTATAAATCATGTAAAAATATACAATAAAATCAAAATAATAAGGATTTCTAAATTATTAATGTTTAGGCTCGAATAACGCATTGGAGTGGGTGGAGTCGTTGGCAATACCAGTGCATACGGCGCTTGCGGGCGGAAAATCTATTTTGTGTTAGTAAAGAAGTATTTTCGAAGTTTTGTAATCAAAAGTCAAACTTCCACATCAACAATTTTTAGATTCGATTGCCAAACAAATTTCGCTACCCGACCTTAGATGACGTTATTCTCAGTAGTCGCAATTATAAACTTAATTACGTTTGTCGTAAGGATGATGTTCGTGTCATAGGTCAATATTTACTACTACTCAACCAAGGCCACATCAGTGCAGTTTAACACATTGCATTTTTAGGGTTACGTACCTAAATGGTAAAAACGGGACCCTATTACTAATAAAACTCCGGTGTCCGTCTGTCTGTCTGTCTATCTGTCTGTCTGTCTGTCTGTCTGTCTGTCTGTCTGTCACCAGGCTGTATCTCATGAAACATGATAGCAAGACAGTTGAAATTTTCACAGATGATGTATTTCTGCTGTCTCTATAATAAAAAATAGAAAAAAACAGAATAAAATAAATATTTAAGTTGGGCTCCCAAACAACAAACGTGATATTTTTGCAATTTTTTGAGATAATGGTACGGAACCCTTCGTGCGCGAGTTCAACACGTACTTGGCCAGTTTTAATTACATTATCGATATCGATAGATACCCGATTTCTTAATTCGAAAAATGAAGACGGGTTTTTTTATTTTTATTTGTAAACGTATTTTCTTTTAAATTAAATCTATTCGAAATTATGTACTAATTAAATAATGCTCATTGAGCAGGACGGGCCTCTTTATAATATTATCTTGAAGAAATATTAAATGAGTTATTTATTTTTTTGATAATCATCTATAAAGCCAATATCCAACCCGACTACATCACTAATTAAGTAGCAAAGAACTTTCGAGAACGAAATAGTGAATACATTAAATTTTATTCAAATGACTAAAGAAAAAGAAACAAGGAGCGTGCGTGCGAGGATCCAGGAAAGAACCATACCATTCCCCATGGCTCGAACGCGCGCTCTTATTAGTTCTTTTCGCAATTGACGTCCTCTATATAGATTATTTATTGCACCTTATTTACGTTGGTTGTTTGTTCCTATCAATGAATAATATGATCTCATCCGATCCTGGGCATCGCATATTCAGGTTATAACGTTCCCTCTGCTGGGGCCTAAGTCCCTCTATTTGAGACGTGTAATCCACTACACGGAACCATTGCAGGTTGGTGGATAAGACACGTTTATTTTTTTTTGGTTTTTGGACATACTGCATGCGTTCTTTTGATCTTTCTTTTATTTAAATCCATCAGTACATAAAAAAAGAAAAAAAAAACACGAAACAAATATTAATTCTAATGATTGTGACCATGTCAGCTTAAAAACTTATAAAAAAATTCTTCTAAATATTATAGAAAATCATTCAAAATGCGGATTAAAATAATAATCCTCCTTTTGGCATCAACGTAGTTGGGAAACAAGAGTATATTGGACGTAGAAATTTAGTTCTGACCAGGATAAGTTAGTTTAGTGTCAGTTAACTACTTAATAAAGTTAATTAGAAAAGTAGTTTCCTTGAAGTTATATCCTTTTCTTAAGCGTCTAGTTTTCCTGGGGCTTCTCTGCTTTTGTTTGATAATTTGTTTTGAGATTTTCGTACCTGCAGGTCCTAACGGAGCCCTATGCTGTCACTCACGTGTCCGTCTGTCTGTCCGTCTGTCCGTAGTCTGCCTTTATTTTATTTCGAAGATTTTTTTAACTTCCCATTGACCTACTTAACTTGAAATTTGGTGATAATGTTTATACGTATGTTTTTTTAACAAATACCAATATATTGAAAATCTGAATAATTCTTTGGTACGGCACCCTTAATGTGCGAAGTCTGACACGCACTTAGCCGGTTTTTTTTTGTATATCTCTTTTACTAGTGAGCAGTTTTACGATGTGCGTGTGAACTGAGGGTCCACACTAGGAATTCGCGAAATGAAAATCCTAGGATTTAGTAGCAGACTTAAAACAATTGTAGAACGAATCTGGAAATTTGTAAGCAAATATATTAAAAACTACGACCCATAAAGTGTGGTCCCTCAGTTCTCACAGACGATCAGCCAGATCTCGGAAAGTATCTTAAAAAAAAGGTTTTGTGAATACAGACTTTTAGTAAGGAATTTGTAAAGATATTTACTGAATAACAGACCACAAAGCATTAAAGATAAAAAAAATATAACGATTAAACTATGGTCCCTCAGTCCACATAACAAAGATAAATATTTTAGTGAATATTACTGAATAAAATTAATAAAACCGTTGTTTTTCTGCATAAAGTTTCAGTAAAAGTCTTAAAACATTTTGTAAAAAAGAAATAGAGCAAAAAATCCAAGCATTTTGAAGATAGCGATGATTGAAACTGGTCCCTCAGTCCTCTCCTCCACTGATATATGTGCGTGTGCTAGCTGCTAGACGAGAGGAATATCAGAAAGTCTAGTGTACTTAGCTTTCAGTAATAATTTTCTACAAAAAAATAGGTATATGAAATAGTGTATTTCTTACCTTTTAGCTGAGATAATATATTTTTTTAATCCTATGAAAATAGATAGAGCAGGGTGACCACACAAGAAACAAAATGTAGACAATACTACTTTATTTAATATATCATTATTTGGACGAAACGAAAACAAGCCAACGGAGTCATTCTGTGCTCAAGTTCTTCGGATAATATCGAAAAAATTGGATCATTACACTTGATTTTTGGATCTTTCAATTTTTCAGCATGTTTCCTAAAAACATTCCATTGATCTTCATAGCAAATTTTTGGTTTTCGACCTCTGGCCATGATACCACTGTAATAAAACATGTATGGATTTTAGAGGAAGGATTTATACAAATCCTACTTGAAAGTAACCATCGAATTCCTTTCAGGAAAAGAATGCGAAGGTTAAACTTTCGATTATGGGCCGCTGATTTATGGCACGTGGAGGGAGGGGAGGGGAAGGGGGGAAGCGGGGCTACCCCCCTATACCATCCCCACCACTCGGAGCCCCATGGTTATGGAGATTTCCATGGTTAAAGTTTTTAGGTTAGAATAAAAAGTTCCATCAATATCCATCGATTTTTGGGGCGGGGAGGGAGTAGGGAAATGGGGGGATAGAGGGGCTACCCCATTGTACCATCCCCACCCCACGGAACCCCATGGTTTTGGAGATATATCCATGGTTGAAGTTTTTACAATTACTATTTAACAACAATGACGACAGAGCGCAGTCGCAGGACTTCCCGCTCAGCGGGGCTCCTATTTCTGTCTGAAGGGTCTAAAGTAACCTAACACGAAGAGGTGACGGGAGCTAAGTTCGCTCACTTCAGCTCCCGTCACCTCTTCGAACCTAACCTGTCCGTTTCGGGGTGCCCTAAGCTCCCGAACTCGCTTCGCTCGCTCTTGGACTAATTCACAATTTTTTATCTCACAAATTAGGTATATTTAAGTAAAAATATGACATAAAATTGAATAAAATTTCCGAGTCTGGAAAATTTGTAAATATCTTTCTATTTATGAGTACTATCTACAAAAAAAATGGACTTCCGAATCAGCGGCCCATAATGGAAAGTTTAGCCAATGCGAATTCTGAGGCGAAAACCATTTTCGAATCCTTACTACTTTTTAATCTCCGTGGAAATCAACCTACGAACGGACACATTATAATTCCTTTAATTAACGAAAATGATACGTACGAGTACCTGTGCTGAACAAGACAAAATTATTAAGTTAAATTTCACTAAACTTCAAATTAAAGTGGCACTTATTTTCTCTATTAAGGGAAATGACTATTATTGAAAACTGATTTATGACACTAATATCACAAACTGTAATGTTTGTTCTCTATTGTTGTTATCAAGTGTAATCCCATCTATTTTCAGTTTCCTGTTTTATTTATCATCATAAACACTATGCGTACGTTAAAAACATTTGAGCTGATACACATTAAACATAAATTTAAAAAATGAGGGTAACTTCATTTATTGTTACTTCAAGTTTGCGTTCGGAAACAGCTTGCAAACCAACTTAGTTATTTAAAGTTACGAGTAGCAAAAAAAAAATTAAATGCTATAAAAAAACTAGGACTATATAATCTTCCTTTATCTACATCGGTAGAAAGAAGCTCGATCAGAAAACAGTGATCGATATTACTGTTTTCTGATCGAGCTTCTTTTGGTATGATGATCATTATTTCAAAGTTATTGTCGGTACTGACAAAAGTATTATAATAAGTGATTAGTTAATTTTGTAATCTACTTTTTATTAAATACACATAAGCCATGTGATCTAGCATTAAATTAACCGTACAACCTTGTTTTTGTTTCGTCTAAATAATAATATATTAAATAAAGTATAATAGTACTGTCTACATATTGTTTTATTGTGTGGTCACACTGCTCTATCTATTTTCATAGGATTAAAAAAATAATATTATTTCAGCTAAGATGTAAGAAATACACTATTTCATACACCTATTTTTTAGTAGAAAATTATTACTAAAAGCTAAGTACACTAGACTTTCTGATATTCCTCTCGTCTAGCAGCTAGCACATGCACAATATGTCATTGGAGGAGAGGACTGAGGGACCAGTTTTAATCATCGCTATCTTCAAAATGCTTGGATTTTTTGCTCCATTTCTTTTTTACAAAATGTTTTAAGACTTTTACTGAAACTTTATGCAGAAAAACAACGGTTTTATTAATTTTATTCAGTAATATTTACTAAAATATTTATCTTTGTTATGTGGACCATAGTTTATTCGTTATATTTTTTTATCTTTAATGCTTTGTGGTCTGTTATTCAATATCTTTACAACTTCTTTACTAAAAGTCTGTATTCACAAAACCTTTTTTTTAAGATACTTTCCGAGATCTGGCTGATCGTCTGTGAGAACTGAGGGACTACACTTTATGGATCGTAGTTTTTAATGTATTTGCTTACAAATTCCCAGATTCGTTCTACAATTGTTTTAAGTCTGCTACTAAATCCTAGGATTTTCATTTCGCGAATTTCCAGTGTGGACCCTCAGTTCACAGGCACATGTTTTACGAGGATAATTTATCTGCTGTGGAATGCCATGTCATCTAATTCAGACTGTTTGGATACCAGTATTTTACATAAAATAATCACCTATTTAGTTACCGATAGGTAACACAGGTTGCCAGACCATAGAGCTTCTGACTATTCTTGGTAGACTGTAAATGATCTTCATATAGCAGCCGGCTGAGGTACTACGGTATGGAATGGACCTAATAACAATTAAGTCATCATCATGATCAGTCTTAATAATCCCACTGCCGGGACACAGGTCTCCTCTCTTTTAGCATAGGCCGTAATCCACGACGCGGGCCAAGTGCAGGTTGGTTGATGTCACATGTCTTCGATTTTTTGGTATACATTCCAGTTTCCTCACGAGATTTTCCTTCACCGTGTTGAGAACAGTGGTGATGAAATAATTTATACAAAGAAAAGCGCCTGCCTGGGCTCGAACCCACGACGTAAACAAAAAAGAAAAACCAAAAAGAAGATTGTTAAGTGCAGTCACTTAACAATCTTCTTTTTCGTGTGAGGATATGTGGGCACGTTTAGTGTCAGAGCTAATATTAACAGTTTTTAATTAAACATTTTGCTTGTTCATTATGCGGCTACAAATAGAATCTATATAAACTGAACCAATCTGCAACACATACAAACATGTCCCCGCGAATGAATCAAACTTATGACCCGCAGAAAGTCAAGAACTTAGGCACTGCGCCAATTAGGTCTATAATTCATCGTTCATTCTTTCACATTCTTCCATAAAGGAGTTAGTTTGTGTCATCATCAGAATTTAATCCCGTATTTATAATTGGAACCTTTTTGACTTAATCTAGGATTTTTATAACTCTTTAGGACTCTGTAGCCAACTGGTTAAAAGGAATCCTTATAATTTCGTTTTCTCCGCTCGAATTTTACACGACCATTTTTCTCGAAGACTATTTACGCTATAAATCGTTGAAATATGACGGAAAAATGGTTCAGTGTAATTAAAACAACCCTGAATTTTTTCCCAAAGAATCCAGCTTCTTATTTTACCGCAACTAAATCACACAGACCCAAAATTTTGAAGTAAACACTTTAGACTATTTGCTAAACAAAATTAATTATTGTCCATCAATCAGTAACAGTATAACATTTATAAACAGTATCAAAATCCTTTTACCCTGCTATCATTGTTTTTGAACGATTGGGATCACCACAAATATAGATTATTAATTACAATTTGGAAATAATCCCTCAACTTTGTATTGTTTATCAATCATTTTCCTAATTACTTTATAACTGAAATGTTTTCGTTATATACAAAATCCTACAGTGTTTTTTGATTAAACTTAAATCGGCTATGTGACTTTCAATTGTTGTATCACATTAATAAAATACCTACGAAAGTCTGTATGTTTAGAAGTTTGTGTTGTTTGTATGCGTGTGCGTGTGTGTGTTTTGGGTGTTTGTAGATTACGCCTCAATGGCTGAAGGTTTTTCTTTTTAGTTATTATTGATGGGCTCGTTTTTTACCACCATCTTGTCTGATGGTAAGCGATGATGTGGGTGACGAAAAAGACTGCTTACCTAGAAGTAACCATTTCAATCTCGACTTAAAGTTTTCCAGGTATCACCAGATATTAGGTATGCAAGTGGACCATAGCCTGGATCTATCCATACCATTTCAGCTAAAAGCTGCCCATCGTCGCTTCGATCCCGTGCTTCTCGCATCCTGCGGATTCTTGCGACCTTCATCAGGTCATCGTTCCCCCCGTGGAAGGCTTGCAAACGCCGCATATCTCGGTAAACAGGTAGAACTCACTCCAGAACCTTTCACCATGCGTCCTGCTGGCTATGTGCCCTTGCCACTAATAACTTAATTTTGGCATTTCCGCGGGCCTGAAATTGGGCCTAGTATACTTCATAGCCCGAAAGTACTTTCCCATTTTGCATTTAAATAGCAACTTATAATTTAAAATTAATTTTGCTTCTGTTATTAGGACTCCATCCACTAATGTTCATTCTTTCTAACTTGTCCTGTTATACAAACTGTATGGAAACACAACGGGATTTTTTTTTGTTTTTTTTTATTATTATTATTTTTAGGCTCGCGCTTGACCACTATCTCACATGTTGGTAAGCGATGATGTGGTCGACGGTGAACACAATTTAACGTACAATTTAACGTTATCTAAGCTAAGTTAGGAATCATATGTTTATCATTATTAATAGAATTTAATTTTAATCTGTTTTAGTAATTAAGATTATCAATAAATCAAAATATCGCTGTCACTATTCTAATGTTAAGAAAATATTGTAAAAATTCCTTGTCCTTCCAATGACATTGTTTGAGCCCCGCCGCCTGTGATACAGGATTACCTAGTACAGGCACCTAACATTGTTGTACCCACTTTATATATAAGACCTATTAGTATATTTTACCAATTTCAAGTTTGAATAAAGATTATTGTTATTATTTATTATTATTATTCTTTCCCCTGACTTTATTAGGACACGCCGGTCCGACAGGAAAACAATCCTTCGATTACCATACACCGTTTAATTAACAGTATTTACGTTAATTAACCGTATTATAATACCGTCATTCTTTCTCGCTCTTGCAAATCCACTGGCGTTCATTCCTTAAGGATCGTAGATTACGTCAGGAATTAACGTTACTGGATAGAGCCCTATAAAATCCTTACAAAAACTTTCCACGTGTTTGATACCCATGTGAAGAAACAGGAATAGATTACCATTAACAAGCAAACAAATTTAATATAACCCTACAACTAGGAAAAACTGATTTTCTTACAACGGGCTTATGTTTTATTTTCTAGGGCGTGGAAAGTATATTCTACCTCATATTCAATAAAGAAAGAAAGAAAATAAAGAACTTTAGAGAACACGTCTACGTACTACGTTATTTCATATAAACCAAAAAAGAAGGTTGAAAAACATGGCATAATTAAAATCATGTTTTACCTACTTTGTTGTTAATAGTTGAGTAAGACTGGTGCTACAGTACGTGAAGTGTTACTTTTTTTATAAAAAATAAAAAACATTGCAATATTGTACTGATGAGTTTAACCCCTTGCCCTCTCCCCCTTTTATAAGCGCTTGTGTTTGTTATCATAAATAGTTAGAAGTTTATAATACAGGTACATTACTTATTAGTCTAAATTTATTTAGTTGCATGATGTTGTAAATAAAAAATGTGTAAAGGGACCAATCAATTTTGATAACCAAAAATGTATTTACTGTCTCGAACAATACTGAAACTTCGTACAAAAAAGTGTCTTAAAAAGTAAACTTAAGAAAATAAACTGTTGTTCCCCTATTCTAGGGGAACAACAGTTCTTATACAGATTCCTAAATACGTTTTACAAAACGTTTGTCAGAAAAGGAGCAATTGTTTTAAAAAACGTTGCATTTAGGGATTCGAGGTGGAGGTCCTAAATATTTATACAAATATAATTTCTCTTTCCCACAATGAACAACCCTTACAATCACAAGCACCTCTTATTCAAAACTGAAACGCAACAACACTGAATACAATATAAACTATTTACACCTAAAAACGTTTCCACTCGTTCACAAAATGTTGGCGAGGCAAAGTGGCTCGTGGCTCGTGGTTCGTAGTTCAGTAACAACATTAAGAGTCAACAAACCGTTTAAAACGTTATTATTCTCTACGGTAAACTGTTTTTCCGTTTTGTTTACCGGCAAAGTATTTATCGCACCTGCGTTCCTGAAAATTAATGAATAATACATTGGATAAATGGTTTTTTGTTGTGGTACCTGGTTGTGACCTTTCTCTGTGTAAAAATGGTTATCATCAGAGGGATAACTGTGTAATAAAGGACAACTGGGATTTTAACTTTTATGTCTGTTTATTTGTTGGCAATATAATATCTGCAGAACTCTCAGATGGCGCGACGCAAAATATATTGCGCAAGTATTTTTTATTTAAGAAAATACCAATACAACACGGTCGAAAAACATAGCATTGCCCCAGTTTGGACGTACCTACTTGTAATTTCGCTTAGTAAAAATCGCATTTCAGTGTGATATAAATTGAATCCCGTCGAAACATCTGAAATGTCGCTCAGTATTCCAGGTCTACAATCTACATTTATTCATTGCCTACACGCTGTATAAGCCATGGTATACATAACCCTGGCAAGGTTCAATGTTATCCGTGAGTCCTTTGAGTTATACGTTGCTAAAAATAAAACAAAAAATCTATGTAGGAAAAAATAAAACTCACTAGTAGGTATACCGAGATATTTGCCCCGAAGATATTTAGTTTGTTTAAAGGATTTTTTCCTTTTCCTGGGAGATTATTGCGCCTCGCCATTTTATTCCGCCTTCATGGCTATCTTTTATAAGTTTGAAGTTCAAAAATTATTCCTTTTTAGCGTCATTTGATTTGAAATATTAACAATTTTTTTGACACTCTCATTCCCGTTTCCAGGAACCAAATCACATGCAAACTACAATTTACTCGATCAAACTTAGCAATGTATATTAAAATAAACAATTCCTTCCAATATTACTCCGGACGAAATTACGAACATGTATTAAAAGTGTTTTTCTTTTGTTTCACAGGAGGGCGAGCGACTGAGAATATGAACGCGTCACGGCTGCCCGGGTTCAATGACACTAGCCGTGAGTTATTTCTCATATATCTTATCCACAGAGCAAGGAGTCGCCTTGGCGGGTGTACTAGACATGGCCTCAGGCTCGATAAGTCGCGACTGTCAAAAGTCAACAAGCGCTGCCTACCGAAACAACATCACGTGATTGATCATTTACATTTTGATATACCGACTATCGGTAAAGAATGACTCTTTTTCTAAGAGTCTCTGAAGGGCACAACCCCTGTATTTTCAACGACCGGTACCATTCCCTTCGCAGTGTCAAAATGACCATAGCGTATCCAATGTTCCATCATTTTGGCAAACTTATGATATTGATTGACTGAGAAAGTAAGTGATTTAAATTTAAATGTGTATCGGGAATTTGCTTTATTGTCCGCACTTACCACTCAAACCAAGCGTCTCAGCGTATACGCACTAAGCCTCAAAAGACTTATAGAAACTGACGGTTTTGAAGATGGCTCGTGACAAATATTATTGTCGTGCGCTCAACGCATTTTTGGCGCCCCATATGTATGCCATTTCTATACGCTGCCGGTGGTTGCTATTCCGTGCTCTCTGGTCTTACATATAATAGGTACGGTGATTCGACGGAAAAGACGAAACGAAGTTAGAATTAATAGGTAGCATGACGGTATGCTGAAATAATAAAAGATTCTGGATGGAGGCTGAGTATAGGTAATTTATTTGTACCTTCTTGTGTTTCATAAAGAGTTTCGTGAGATACCAGTAATATTATTTGAACTGAATGATGTAGGTAATGAATTTTATCCAGTTTCACAGCTGTGTGGCTAACGGCAATTGTTGTAACATTTTTTTTTTGTTTTTTTAATATCTCCTCCAGTCCTAAAAGTGTCATAGATGGATCGTGTTATGGATGGATGTTCTTTAAAAAGTAGTACAAATAAATAATAATCGGCGTGTGCAACCAGATCTATGAAAGTAAATGAAGGTAAAGGATCATTGGATCTTATCGCAGGTGGCGTTCTGTAGTTTCTGCCTACCCGCATAGAAAAAAAAAACAATTTTGTTTATTTTTTTTTTTAACTAAGCTAACTGAAAATTTCGATAACAGCTGGTTCATCATCAGCATCATTATCTCAGCCGAAAGACGTCCACTGCTGGACATAGGTCTTCCCCAAGCGTCTCGCCACATTGGTCGATCCTGTGCATTTCGCATCCACTGGATGCCCACAGCCTTGCGCATGCCACCAAGTCATCGCTCCAACGCTACGTCTTCCGGTACGCGGTCGCCACTCCAGAACTTTTCGGCCCCATCGACCATCCGTTCTGCGAGCAATGTACCCTACCTACTGCCAGTTAAATTTGGCATTTCTTTGGACTATATCGGTCACTCTGGATCTCTTGCGGGTGTCTTCATTTCTGATCACGTAAGGAAACTCTAACATAGCCTCTCTCTCTATTGCCATTTGGGTGACTTTAAGCCTTCTGATGGAGGCCCATTGCGAGCAACCACGTTTCGGTTCCATATGTAATCACTAGCAATGCACACTGGTCATAGACTTTCGTCTTGAGACACTGCGGTAAGTTGGACAAGAACATACCTCTCAACTTGCCGAACGCTGCCCAGCCGAGTCGGATTCGAATCGAATATCTAGTTTAAAAATAATATTGTACCCCACATCTACAAAAACGTTATAAAAGTCACATGGCCGTCGCGAACTGTCGCGGCGTGAAGGCATCTGCCTGTCATAGACACAATGCATTGTGACCAAATGTTGCGGTGAAGAGTGTTGCACTTGTCAACTTGATATACTCGTACGTACTGGAACGAGTTTTAAAATTAGTATTGAAATGGATAGTAATGTTTCTTTTGATGTCATGTTACGTTAAATTGGCATTTTTCTATTTGATTTTAATTATTTTGTCTTGTGTCATACGATTTTTGAATTATAAATAATTAATTCAGTCTGAGCAGTGGTAGCAGGTGGTACTAGGTAATAGCTGGGATTGGGATGAGTTGTAGGTAGCATGTGGGTTTGAACCCAGGCAGGCACTTTAATTTGTGTAAATTATTTCACCACCACTGCTATAAAAACGGCGAAATAACATCGTGAGAGAATGGGCATGTCCTTAAACCAAAACTTTGAAGAAGTATGACATCCGCCTGCTGTCCATTCCATCTCATAGAGAGGAGGCCTGTGGCTGATTTTTTTATGATATGCTAGTCAAACTCAAGTGTCAGTAACGGGTTTTGCCTGTTCAAGGGGTAGCTGACGTTACCTACCTAGATAAAAACAAATTTGATTCATAAAAAATAATTGGATTCATTAAATCACCTTTCGCAGAAAATATAAATCAATTGAACACCCACATCGTTAGCGAAAAACGATAAATAATCCCAATGAAAAGCGTTCTGATTTTTTTTATGGAAAATGCAAACTGTTTTGGCTTAAATATACAATTTCGTTAGTTTGGGTCACAGAACAGGAAAAACGCCTTGTTTGGGTCAACCACATTGAAGCAAGAGTTGAGGCGAAGCGAAGCGTCGGTCCGAAAATGTACATTGCATAATATCGCTTGTTGTTTGTGATTGCAAAGTGTCGTGAACCAGGGCTACAGGCATAGCCCGAAGAATTGCCGAACTTATGTGGCAGTGGGCAGTGCAGCTAGATAAGGGGAAGAACGGACAAGAAACGCCACACTAACTCTTAAATAAAGTGTTTTACAATATTTACGTTAGCACAATGCAGGCAGAACATAACTTTACTGTTTACGTATAGATATAAGTATTACAAGCACTAACAAGTAAATTCATTCATTTGATAAATAGGAACATGATTCTCACATACCTACAAACATTGCAAACATAGGTAAATTACCAAATTCAAAACAAGGGCACAGTGTGTGGGTAAATTTATTAAAAAAAAAAAAAAAGGGTAGAATAGAATATCAATCTGCCTAGCCTTTTCCCATCTATATTGGGGTCGGCTTCCAGTCTTACCGGATTCAGCTGAGCACTAGTGTTTTACGTGGAGCGACTGCCTATCTGACCGCCACAACCCAGTAAGGTACTTTCCGAGACACGGAGGAAACTCAGTTTATTGAAATGGTCACCCATCCACGGACCGACCTTGTCAAGCGTTGCTTAATCTTGAAGATCAACCCGTGCGGCTGTTATTATTTAGCCACGAGCTCCTCGGTAGAATAGAATAGAATATACGATACCATAAATGTTGTACACATTTATAAGAAAACTGATTACATTATTATGAACGAAACATACATACCGGGGTCGAAACAGGAATCGAATCCGGTATGTAACCACTGCGAATATTAGGGCAACAATTATATAATATTATCATCTTTCACACAATCCATCATTTGTTTCTATCTTTCGCTATTGTACCCATGGTATATTTATTTTCATAAAATAAATGTGTAAAGTATTTATAATATCTGTCTATTTACTTCTCAACCTTATTCTCGCCAGCACTAAACCAACAAGACGCCCAAAAAAGTTTCTAACAAGAAGGTTCTTAACAAGAATGTGGCCGAAAAAAATAAAATTGTGTATTCTCCCACAAAAATCCTTGACCCGTCTGAACATTGTAACAATCGAAACGAGATAGCGAACTTCCAAAAGTTTTTAATTCAACGAATTCTTTTATGAATCATTTACAACAGTTGGTGGGGCGGCGTTTGGCAAAGTTTTAATTTTCACATTTCGTTCAACAAAATTTTCGGATATTCGGGATTCCGTTTCGAAGTTTCTCCTGATCCGGGTCCGAAAGAAAAACATTTTTGTTTTTTTATAGAAGTGGGTATAACTAAGTAAGTCTTGGCCCTTTGTTTAAGTTGTTTTAAATATTCTAAGGAAACGGCAATTCTGTCGTTTTTGGAATCTTTGTTCAGCCAATAAATAATTATAACTTCTGGGTAGTTTTCCAATTTAATTTCTTGCAATCGTTTCTCTGGTATCTTTTTCTGACTAACTGAAATCACACCAAACTGAAGATGAGTCTGTATGTGGCATACTTTGGATTCTAGTAGACAATGTGAGATTTTATAGACGAACGACTGTCAAAAAGTTAGAATGATATTACATTGACTACGTGATATTTATTTCGGTAGCATAATAATTTCAACGTTATATTGTCTAGACGGATTATTATTTGGATTTATTATTGCTTGGGAGAGGCCTTTCCAGCAGTGGTTATCTTTGGCTGATATGATGATGATGATGATTTTCTAGAGCCTCTTCTCATCGGCTTTTAGCTAAAGTAAATGATTCCTCATTTTGATATTTGTATGAGTAGATAGTAAAGTGACTTTCATATTGCTTTCCTTTTTTCTACACGAATAATTATCCTGCCATTTCACAGCGTCTTTACGCAATATTAGAACGTTTAACACTTCAAAAGTTTATCTTTATAGCACTTAAAAACGATAACTCGAACATTTTACACACAACCTCGTCTTTTTACAGCTCTTAAAAATCTTGATTTATGTGGATCAAGATTTTTTCACCAACCTTAATCGTAGGTTTCTGATACGTTTTTGCTGTAATCATGAATTATAGCCATCCTTTATCTGGTATTAAGAACGGTCGATCGCACCATATCTGAAGTCAGAGCGTGAATTTTGCTCGAGAAAAAAACGGTCGAACGACGGCAAAGAGGTTACAAACCTTTTTTTGTGAGATTTTTAAAAAAAGGAACGCTTTTATTTATTCGCAAATGGTCGTGGTTTCTTTTTTTTTCAGTATTTTTTTTACTGAACATTTTTTTTCTCCTATATGTATGATGACTAAACGGTTATTGGATTATTCGCACGATTGAACTCAATGCAGCATGGGCAAGGGCTGACCCCCGCTGCGGCATCTCCCGGGGGCCGGCTCCTCGGAGACCGGCCAAGTCCACTCGGAGCTTCTCATTCTCCTTTTGGAGTAGCTCTATGTCGGCTTTCAAGCGAATGATCTCCGCCCGCATTTAGGATATTCCATCCGACGGAGGCCCGACATGATTTGCCTCCGCTGCCGCCATAAAGGAGGCCATGGCCGCGGATATAGCCTTGTCTTTAGAGGACTTAGTCCTCTTCAAGGCGAACCTGGTCGCTCGCTCCGAATCCAAATTCAGCTCTGAATCCAGTTCACCGCCAGAAGACCCCGAAAGGACAGCTGGTCAATCCGGGATGGCGCCACTTTGCGGCAAGCCTCTCGGCTCGCTAGGCAGCCTCCTGGGCGCCGCCGCTTGGAGGTTTGGTGTGATTTTTTATAGAGGTTTTCTTCCTCGCGACCCTCGTTATGTTATGAAATAGTATAAACAATAAACATACATGCAGCAATCCCGAGTGATTTCCCGTTAATAATTGAAGAGTTCTGTTGTATATCTTCGAAGTTCTTCATTAAATTAAAATGGGACCAATTTCGAAACATACTCTTTCAAACAAAAAAATTGTTTTCAAAATCGGTCCACATTTGACGGAGATATCGGTGAACATAAACAAAAAAAATTCGAACATAGAACCTCCTCCTTCTTGGGAAGTTGGTCAAAAACCATTGGACATGTATTTTTTCATTTGTCACGTAAAAAAAAATAACAACGATACAGTTCGTTGAAATTTGGGTATGAATATTTAGTACACTTTTTACTCAAAAGTAACGCCGTAATTCTCCACGCCTTAACTGCGATGCGCTTAAAAAGTCGAGCATAAAAAGTCGAGATTTTAACACGAGTGATGTAGTCATTACGATGTAGAAAACTGCATGCGTGTGTTAAAAAAATATCCTTATTATACGAGACAGGAACAATTCCTTTTCCAGTACCTGATGAGCTTACTTAATTTAATGCAAATAAGTTCCAACAACAATTTATTACAAACGTTCGGACTAAAAACCACAGACAATATACACACAATCAACGCCTGCTTTTCTAAAGTCATTTCGTAACTGTTATTACATAATTTTGTGTCTAAATATTTATATTTTGAAACGAATTTCTTAGACAATGTCTTACATAATAGACAAGGTAGACATCCATATTTATTGAAATATAAACATTAGCCTCTAATTATTTCTATGTTATGTCTTATGGTACTTTCGTAATTTTTTACTGATTTGATATAGCAACAAAATACGGATCCAATATGTTTTGATAATCTAACTAATGATTACGAACTAAATGGTTTTTTTTTACCAGGAATCATATTATACCTGTTAGATATTTTTCTTTATGAAAGATATAACAGCTATTATGGTGGTTTAAAAGCCTCCTCATGGGAAGAGTTTTGGTTATTCCTCTTCGGTTTAAGTCATTAACTCCTGCTGTTACCAGTTACGCCATCTGTCGGGAATAACTTCAATATTTGCTCTGCCGTGATTCTCATATTTCAAAATGTCTTAATTAATCACAGTTTGCCTAAGTAATTAGTGGTTAAATGTATTTACGGGATGTAACTGCAAAACAATTTTTGGTCATACAATGTCTAATAAATCAATGCTTATAATAGTATAAGGAGGAAAGATTGTTTTGTTTGTTTGTTTGTACCGAATAGGCTCCAAAACTACAGGACCGATTTTAGAAATTGTTTCATGAGAAGCTACGTTATTCCGGAGTAATATAAGCTAAAATTTACTTTAAAAAATTAGATCCTTATAAAAAATGCAATAATGTTACCCAGAGTAGCTAAATTTTGCCTATATAATTCATTATTTGGCGTGCGCTGAGAAAATTATTGATGATACATAAAAATTATGTACTACATGATTTTACTACTCATTTTTACCTACAAAAGAGTCTGCGAGAGAATATATCTAAATATCATAGTTAAGTCACAATAGCAGCTTTCTTGTTCTAAAATTTAATTAGATCGCCGGTAGAATCAAAAGATTATTACATTCTTAATGTAGCATTAATTCTTTAGTTATAGTTTAACTAATTGGTAGGTAGAGTAGGGTACCCTACCTGGGTTGGTGGGTAGGTAGGTAGGAAGGGTAGGTGGGTAGGTAGGTAGGGTGTAGGCTTAATTTTTTAGCAATACAAGATTTATATTTAAATGACAGTAATAAAAAAAAAATAAGAATATAAACCCCCGATTTCTGAATTTGAAACTGCATTATTTTTTAAACTCTACTTTAATCTTAAAACCTGTCAAACCTTGGCATTAAAGTTGGTTTGACACAATCTCAACTGGAAATATTCAATTCCGGAACCTGCCCGAAGAAACTTGGCTTATACCATTTAAAACACACAAATTTTTCGAAACAATGAGTTTATTCAAATAGTCACAACTCACAGTTACAATCCTGCTTATTAATATTACAGATCGTACGTGATTCTACGACGTCTTAGCTCTAAGGTGCTTCACATCACCAAGCCAAACAAGACAAAAACCTTTCACCGCATCAACCCGCCTAAATAAAAAAAACAACGCTGTGAACTTTATCTCAAAAGCCAAAACTTCCTTTCCCAAGGTTTAACGAAGTATTTCCATATGAATTCCGAAACGTTATTGCCGTTCATAATTAAATGCGGATATATTACAAACAAGCAATTAATTTAATCAAACTAAACCAAAACACGAAAAACCATTAAAGCAAAAGCAGACACCCCACGATATTGACACCGTAACCTAAAATTCATACAAATACAATAACCAGCTGTTAGCGTCTGTAGGCATCTCACTGAGATGACTTAGGTGAAACGAGCTCCAAGTGAGCTGTCATTCCAACTAATGCCAGGCCCACTTCACCTCATTACGATGAGATTTTTACAGAATAACACCAATGCCTTGGCAACCCAATGTTGCACACCTCATCTCAAAAGTCAAAACTTCCTTCACAAGGCTTTTCGAAGTATTTCTATATGAATTCCGGAACGTAATTGCCGCTCCTAATTAAATGCGCTTAGTATAATGAAAAGTGGATCGAAGGGGAATGCCTCTGTACCCTTTTGCAGTCGCCTTTATTGTGAGATTCCAGGGCTGTTTTTACCCAACAGCTGAAGGAGGGTAATGTGATTATCTATGTCTAAGTTTGTATGAAAGTTTGTTCCTATGTGTCGTTCTAGAGACCTAAAGCCTTGGCCGATTTTGATGATTCTTACGTCAATCGATACGTCTTAACCTTACTAGTGTCACTGGCTACACTAAGATTCGAAAATAGAAAAATGGCGGATTTTGGGCGCCATATGGGGCGCCCAATATTTTTTTTTTTGTTAATGCATTCACATAAAAGGCTATCATTATAAAAAAATTGTGCGGGTTTTTAGTTTTGAATGAAAGTGGTTTATCATTTACAGTTTTTTTTTTGTTTTTTTAGGCTTAGATATTGGCTTTATAAATCCATAGTTATTTTGAAATTTAATTGAGTATTTTTCCAAGGTAGTAGCCGTATCCGCATCTGAAACTGCAATAACCGAATTGCCTACCAAGCATTGCTGTTGTAGTAATTCAGCCTTTGAATGTGACTTCTTGTTGGGAAACCAGCCTACCTGAAAGCAATATATTTACGATGCCTGTAGTTTTTCGTAAAACTTTCGGCAACAACGAATTTTGTTGCAAAATAGGTTGACGCAACTTTGTCACTTTTCTGTGGGCACCTAAACAGATAAGAATACTTTGCTGTTCAGTTCCTGAACTAATTGCGTCATAAAGTTTCACAAAAGAAAATTATTATTAAGTTGAGTAATTGTCCAATAATAGAATTATATATCCAATTTTTAATTTAAAAATGATATATTTTTTTTCATTTTACTGTAGTATTTTTGCATAACTGCCATGTTAGGATATGGTCTAAAGAACTTGTATAAAAAAATCACCCTGAAAACTACCCATATTTCGCAAATAAATGATTTGATTTGAAAAAAAGAAGTCAACCTACTAAAAAATCAGGCCCCTTTCAGACTAAAGAATAGTCAGAAATTCGTTAGTATTCTTCTTGTTCTACAGTACTTAGTATTCGTCAGTCCTAGGTGTGGCCACCTTGCATTTTAATGCATTCCTCATCAGTATGCAGCCTTGGTAGAAACGTCTCGGAACTATGAGACAAAAGTTTCGTGATTCAATATTGGATCTTGATGTTAATGAGCGGTTTGATTAATCCTTACTTACTGCTTGATATTTAACAGTTCAAAAGGAATAGTAAAGGTCATACCAGATGGCGTTCTATAGTTTTTTGTCTGCCCCCATCATGGGATAAAGGCGTGGGTTTATGTATATACTAGCATCTGCCAGCATCTTTTTCTTATCCCAAGGGAACATTATACCGGGATGAAAAGTTAAAAAAGCCTATGTTATATTGCAGACTATAATCTATCTCTGTGCCAAATTTCATCCAGATTCAGAGCCTTTCTGGCGTGATAAAGTAACAAACGCACGTTTGGCGCAGTGGTTGAGCGATTGATTGCTGCGCTGCGTGTCGCGGGTTCGATTCCCGCACGGAACAAATATTTGTACGATCTACAGATAGTTGTTCCGGCTCTGGGTGTTTGTGTATGTGAGTTTATATGTTTGTAAACGCACCCACGATACAGGAAGAAATTCCTAGTGTGGGGCAAAGTTTTATTTAAAAAAAAAAAAAAACATACATACATCCATCCATCTAAACTTTCGCATTTATAATACTAGCTACTACTTCTCGCAATATATTTATAAATTATAGCCTATGTTTTATTCTGATGTATAAGCTATATTTCTGTAAAGTTTCATCAAAACCCGTTCAGTAGTATTTACGTGCAAGAGTTACTAACATCCATCCATCCTCAAAAACTTTCATGTTTATAATAGTAGTAAGTAGGATGTATGTAGTTCTATCTTATGGGTGAAAGTGTATATGTATGTTTGTTAATCAACGGCTAAATGGATTTTGATTTATCGTCGACAGGCAGACTGGCCTTGCTTAGGTTATAGGATACGTTTTGATGCCGGCGGGGTTGGGCATACTTAATTGAAATACAAATTTGGTAATTGTAATTCAATTATTCTTTAAAAATTTAATTTGTATTTCAAATACCTGACCCTGAGGTATTTTGTGGTTAGTATTTCAAATGTTTATGGCTTCATAATACATTTTAACATAAATACATTTAGCGATCTTATTAATGGAAGCTTATTAACGCATTCTGAAGAAAATAGCATTCGATAAGTTCGAAAGCAAAATGGCGACGGACGGTGGCGGTGATGGTGGAGTGGTGGTGGTAGTGGTGGAGGGTTTAGCATATATTTATATTGTATGTCGTTTTGTGACAATTAAACACTTTTTCTTTCTATTCTTTCTATGTATGTCACTCTTAAATGTTGACAACACTGCACCTATACTGTACATCAAATTGTTAAGTTTATTAACATAATCTGTATTTTATAATTTCTTATTTGTGTTTTATATAAAAATAGTTAAAATACTGTGTTTTGCATATTATATTTCAAAATACAAGACTTAAAAATATTTTGTATTTGATATTTCAAGTACATGCGAGATAGTATTTTGTAATATGTATTTTAATTATTATCGAGATAGTATTTTGCGCAGCTCAGATCCCGGTAATACGTACCCATGGAATAATTTTCAAGTTCCAAGCAGGTAAATCTGCTGGCACAAGAAAGTTAAAAAAGAAGTGTGGTAGCAAAAAATAAGTATTTTTATATGATACCAGATGATCTAAGGATATGTATTTTTTTTTTACACGGAATGTCGAACGGATTGGCGAAATTAAAGATTTAATGTAGATAAGTAGACCTTCTTTTAGGGATCTAAATCGCTTTGAAAAAACTCATAACCCCATAGTTCCGCTGGCACTCATGCCGAAACGGTAACAATGGTAATAAAACTTCTAAGGACAAATACTTTTACTTCTACAATCACGTTCCATTCTAGGATAACAATCACAGAGCCATAAAACTAGTGTCCCAAAGCCATTAAATCTTATTTCTGCATGCGTGCTTACTTTTAACCGACTTCCCAAAGAGGAGGAGGTTCTATGTTCGATATGTTTTTTTGTGTATGTTCACCAATTTCTCTGTCAATTGGAGACCGATTTTGAAAATGGTTTTTACGTTCGAAAGGGCATACTTTCTTTCTTTCTTTCTATAAGATATCGCGAATAGCTAACCAACTGTGAAGAAGCAAATACTTATAAATAAATAGTACTGATGAAAATGGTTCGAACTCAGCTGCCGTCATCACCTTCATGTTAGGTTACTTTAGACAGAAATAGGAGCTCCACGCAGCGGAGTTCTGTCGACTTTGTTGCTTAAATAGTAATAGTACTTAGCTATTCAATGTTACCATTAAAATAAATTCATATTTTTATTACCCTATCGAATAAGTGATGGCCATTATCCAAAAACCCCGGTCAATTTAATTATTTCAATAGTTTTAATCATATTGCCTTTACATATTGCACATTTTTCAAACAGCCCGGTAATTATCTATCACTTGGTCCATAGCATATACATACCCTCACGCCTTATTCTCACGAAGGTAGCCAGAAACCACAATAGAACGCCCCCCTGCTACGATCCTTACATACTCCTTTTGCATCATTTACGTTCATACATCTAGTCATGCACGCACGTTTTGAGTGCTGCGCACCTGGCATTTCTGAAGGACATCACAAATAAGGTCCGTGTATGTCATTCTAAGGCGTCCCCTCCCGTCGCAGCGTTTGCACACACTCTATAAATCTACGTCCAATACTTTTTCTCTGCTGTAATTTATTCTCCACATTCATTAATCTAATAATCTAGTGTGCAATAAGAAAATGAATTAGAAGAATAATAAATGAAATGGTCTGACGTTTGGTCTTTTTGGATTACGTAAATAATATTAAAATCCTTTCTTTATTTGAAAATAAGCTGTCGTGGTAGGATATTAATTGATTTTTCATTTTGATGGCTAGAGTTAAATAATGTAGAATCATTAATCAGAGACGCGGCCATTTAAAAAAAACTGTTAGAACAGGATGACTTTGAGTTCAATAACATTATTTAAGGGTGTGAATTGGTGGCATTCTTCCTTCCAAATCAGTTACTTTTAAAGGTAGATTAGGAGAAAAAGAAAACTCGTAACTATGTGTTTGAAACTCAAATCTATCAAAAATTAAAAAGCCAAATTTGCCGCTTGCGGACAAGTTGTCAAATTTTTTAACTAACCGATTGCCGAACTTTTCAAAAGCCATCCAAATAGTTACTCCAAAAAAACACAAGCTTATAATCTGGCGTATCGCTACAGTATACATGTAAAATCCAGCGAAAGTTTCCCTCTAAAAGCAAACTAACTTCACAGCTCAGCCAATTTAAAATTTCACCATTGCACATACAGAGTACGGAATCGCCACAACGGCAGCGATTGGAGACGCTTTTACTAATAATATTCGTATCAATGCACTAAGCACCAGTTTTGGCTATAATTAAAATTAAATTATAAGTGACTCACTGAAAGGCCTTGGGGCTAGAAAATTACTTTCTATCGGCGGAATCGATTCGAAATGCCAAATTGTTTGCGATTTACCACGGGAAATTTAAGCATCCGACCCATTCAATTTTATTTTATCAATAGTTAAATTATTTCACCACCATGTTTTCGAAACGGTGAAGGTAAATATTCTGAGGTAGCTGGCATGTCCTAGAACCAAAATTTGATATCCACCAACCCTTACTGCAGCCGTGGTGACAAAATTCCGTGGTGGTGGATACGATCAGTGGTGGATGTAATGACCAACCCCCTCACAGAGAGGAGACTTGTATACCAGCTGTGGGAACGTAATATGCTGATTATATGCTTATGTTTTGTCAATCCAACGCATTTTTGATTTTCCGACAGTCGTTATCGAAAGAGTGTGACTTTGTTTAACTAGAGCCCGTGATTTGAATGAAAAGTTTTGATAACGCCGCGCGCCGTCTCTAGCAGTGGCCGCTGAGGCTCCTCAAAACTCTATGGTCGCAAGAATACAAACTTTCAGAAACTACGAAGCTACTATTTTCTTTACATATTCGGAGTATTTTGAGATATTTTCGTAATACTTATTAGGTTTGGTGGAAGTTCTGCAAACTGCCAGCGTTTTCCATGGACCCGATTGGCTGGCAGACTTTGGATGTTATTTAAGTTAAAACTTATCGAGTATTTTGTTATTTTTATTCGAGAGACGGTAATTGCACTGATTTCTTAATATTTCCGGCTTTGTTATACTAATTAACTTTTTTAGCCTTTGAGTTTGTACGGACTAGTCGCATTTGTCAAATACATAGTATCTAAATCAATTTGATTTGGGATCCGAATGCAAAACTTCGGCGTAACTAAAGTCATCAATAACTAACAATTAGTTAGCCTTGACCAATTCTGGAAACTGAACCGTTCTCGGGCATAAATTAAACCAAGTTAGCATTTAGAACAACCATGTTAGATTCGCAAGAGTATACGTATAATTAATTAGATTCGTTATTAGGTGCCACCATGAGATTGCCTCTTTTACAAGCTTTCATTTAACTTGCAATGTATGTATGTCTGTATGTACGAGTATGTAAGTGTGTTCGGGTGAAATCTTGCAACTGAATTTTAAAGCAGTTGTCCTCCACCGATTAAGATGACATTTTGCATAGACGTTTAGTTTGGATGACAATGCATGGTTAGCTAAGTGACGTCATTATAAATGCAATATGGTGGACGACCCAAGATGGCGGACTAGTTATTTTTTTGTGCACTGCCATGATATGGGTATCAAATGAAAGGGTTTGCTGAAAAAAATACGAAAAAGGTTTGTTTTAAAAAAACATTTTAAATTAATAACTGTTTCTAACTTAAATGTCTGCCTTTAGCGAAGTAGGTAGAAGTTAAAAAATACGTAATGACAAAAGGTGTCATGTAAAACTGTTTTTTGTCACTTCTCCCTAAGTTTCATTAGAAGACCAGTCTCAGACAGCTTCTATGTATTGCTAAAATAGATCTTTTTGGCACAGTTGTAAGGCGAACACTATGTTTTTTTTATAATTATTGTCATTTTTCCATATTTTTGTATGTGTGTGATGGGCCTGTGTTTTTGTCTGTGTCTTATCGTCAAATAAATATGCAATTGCCGTTCTGCAGTACAGAATTTTATTAAAAAATGACTTTTCAAAATTAGTCGTTTGTTTATTGATTTGAGTTATGTTTTCAGCTGTTATTGGTTTGTACGGAAGCGGAGTTTTGAAAATTTCTACCTGAAAAATGAACCCCGTGGTCGTCCGAAAACTTTAGTCGACAATGACATTTGTCAATTTCAGTTCATTTGTAAAGGCGATTGTGGAAGCTGTACACAATGTACGGCCGAATTAGTAGCAGATTTCAACGTTCGCATCAAAACAATATTGGTCCATTTGCTTCAAATTGGCAAGGTTAAAAAGCTTGCCAATTGAATGGCCCACTGACTCAATGATCGCCAGCGCGAAGTACGCTTCGAGACATGCCTTGCACTGCTCAACAGGCACACAAACAAATGAATTTTTAACCGCATTGTTACCTCCGACGAACAATAGGTTCTGTTTAACAATTGCAAGTGCTCAGCAAGTTGGTTGAATCCTGGTTAAGCACCTAAACAATGCCCTAAACGAAAACTTACCACTAGAATAGTGATGGTCACTGTTTGGTGTACAGGGCCGATATGATGCATCACAGCTTAATACCAAACGGGACGATCATTAATTCAGAGGTATACTGTGAAGAACTGAACACAATGGCAGAGAAGCTCACACGTCTCCAAATAGACATAGAAATAAAAAGACAGAAAAAGAATTACTTTAACTTATTTCATAAAAAACGGCAAGGACCCTTATATTTTCTTTCTTTCTTCATAATAAATTATTTAAAAAAATACCAGCCTGTTAATATTCCACAGCAAGGCCTCTTCTCGAACAGAGAAGGCACGAGCCTTGATCAACACGCTTGCTCAATGCGGGTTGGCAATTTCAGAATTATATTTACTATATGTCCATTCATAATATGACAATATAATAAAGTAGTTTCTCTTTCCAGAAGATGTCCCGTTCCCGACGTCATCGGAATGGTTTGACGGTAGCAACTGCTCCTGGGTGGACGCGGTATCCTGGGGCTGCAACACCACCGTCAACGGCACCAGCACCAACGCCACCACCACTGATGTCACGTCGTTCGTCCTCATGGCGGTGACCTCCGTGGTGCTAGCTCTTATCATTCTTGCAACTATTGTAGGTGAGTATGCCTTAGTGTGACTGCAACTTTTCTGTGTTAATTGGAGGAAACCTTCAAAATGCGCCTGGAATTTTTGGGGAAAAGACCGTAGATTGAGGGATTTTACCTCACTGTGACCCTGGTGATCACCATAAAAAAATCGAAGGGTCGTCGTGACCTCTCAAAACATCACCCTGGAACTGTGTGACTGCACCTACACTTGAAAATTTAGTACCATAATGTACGTTTTACGCATTTGATAGCTATAATATTCCAACTGCTAGGATACTGGCCTCCAGACCGTGAGAGGAAGTGGGCTCTAATCCTCCACGCTGGTCCAATGTGTATTGGCAGCTAATTTCACACAAATCTTCGAATTTTTGTTCCCCTTACGATGCTTGCCTTCACTGTTTTTAGCAGTTGTGTATTGTTTGAATTGTGGTAACTCCCTGTAGGTCAGAATCGAATATCATCATAACATCTTCATCAACGTCACTAGCGCCAACCCGAAAAACTTTTACGAGGGAAATGTTAACGCCGGACATGGCTGAATCATAATTCAAAAAAATTAAGTTAATATATCTGGCCCCCACCACGCTGACCGAATGCGAATTGGTAGCTTTCACACAAGTATTCGTTTTTGTTCCCCTCACGATGTTTTCCTCCACCGTTTTAAACAGTTGTGTTTTGTTTAAATTGTGGTAACTCCCTCTGGGAGCTAACACCGTACGTGGCTGAATCAGAATTAAATATATATATATATATATATATATATATTTTGCCGCTGGGAAAAATACGTATATTTAATTTTTAATTCAAATCATTGGAATCTATTTATTTTATTAGAAAAAAATACATTCTATCAACAATGGCAGTGTTTGAAATACCAAAATATTTGTCGTGTGACATTTTGATAGCGCTTGTCAATGCTAATATATACACTTTTGAGAATCATTATCGCCAGGCTATAGTTGATAGAATGCAACTTATCTAGAGCTTCTAGTGTTTTTGCATACTCAAAGGTTACTAAGGAGTATTACTAAGCATACGACTTCTATATATCGATATTACAAGACCCCAAGTGATTACAAGTAAAAGGTCAAGAGTGTCTGAAACGAGTATAATAGGTAATCCTTATACTTGAGACATGATTCCCGGAAAGAGATCATAAAGAACCTAAAGGAACCGTCATTAATAATATTCATTGATGTTGAAAACCCTTTTTTTTGTGAAAGATACTTACCAATAGACAGTATATTTCGGGTTTAAGCATAAATTCTTTTAAATTGATCCTCAAGAGTACCTTCCCAAAAATATATCTTCATTTCACCGTCAGACAACTTAAAACACACATCAAACGCTTTTAAAGAAGCGAAAATACGAAATAAATAGCTTTTATGTTCACAGAATTCGCATTTAACACCTCTCAACCATAGAAGATCAAATCTTTGGGAACATCAATCATGTGCAGACGATTACCACCTTTATTTTGATAACGACAAAGTCTAAATTTGAGAAAATTAAGCGGAGGAAATAATTTGTATTGTAATAAAGTCTTTTGTATACTTTTTTTCTCATCAAAATGATATGAAAGCGGGTTCTGGCTGTTTATACTGGATGACAGCCAAATTGGAGGTACTAACAATGTATGGGATCTTGTCAAGGGTTGATGGTCCAGTATAAGATGTTAGGCGATGCTATGTTGAAGCTATAATTGAGGAATATCAAAGAAAGATTGTGCAATTTATGTGCAATTTTGGTAGTTGTTGTGCCCTTGTTGTTGATCATAGTTAACCATAATTTTCTTTCCGAGTCGAAGTTTACTTCTTAGATAATTTGGACTCAAAAGGTTAATAGCCTGAGCGAAGCGTTAAGGGCGATGGAGGGGGCTATGCTCGGAGTATCCTTGCTTGATCGAATCAGAAATGTAGAGATCCACAAGGAAACCACGGCTACCGACATAGCCCGAAGAATTGCCAAACTTAAGTGGCAGTGGGCAGGGATATTGAAGGAGGACATTGCACGTAGAACGGATGGCCGATGGGGCAGAAAGGTTCTAGAGTGGCGACCGCGAACCGGAAGACGTTGCGTTGGAAGGCCTCCCACCAGGTGGACCGATGATCTGTTGAAGGTTGTGGGGATACGCTTGGGCAGTTTATGTCCAGCAGTGAACGTCTTTTGGCTGATATGATGCTGATGAGGTTATAGCGCTTCATTGGCGTTGATTAAGTCCTGGAGAGTACCTAAGTTTAAATATGGGCACTTGAGACAATCCAGGCTATTGTTCATATTCTGAACACTGCACTTACGTAGAATATCATACAGGTCTAAATAAAACCCCAATTAGCCAAGTCACCGATGTAAGTACAGTCAAGTACACCTTTACTAGCGACACACAATCTTCAAAATACACAACAACCAGACAATTTACGAAAGAAAATTCTTGTCATAGAATAGTCCGAAGTATTTTTTCCGTCCCCGATATTTTTCTTTATAAAACTGATATTTTCCTCTACTCCTCTATTACCAGATGCTTAAGTGGACATTAGATACCCGTTTCATCTAAAAAAGTTTTCTTTGAAGGTACCGATCATTATAAGCCTGGCTGAACAAACTTCACCCTTTTGCAAAGATATTATATAAAAAGAAACTTATATAATCGAAGGAAAATATAATATATTTGGCATTGGGAGAAAAGTATCATTTATATCAGTAAATTTAGGATTCTTCTAAATCGTTAACAACTACCATATGTACGGTGGACAGGAAAAGTAACTAAGATTATTTTGGGAACTATCGTTGACTTTTCAACGATTTCAAAAACAGACTTGGGACGTCTTTTCGTTTTCATTCAACTGTATTTTAGATTATTTTACTAGTATTTATATGTTTTTTTTATTCTTTCCCTTCAGAATTTCGCGAGTAGATCGCGAATAACAATCTTTCTCAAAATACAAAATAACAATAATCAAAGTTACCTTGCCTGCCTTCCCCTATGGGGAAAAGACGTGCGAGTACCTATGTAATGTATGTAAAAGTTACCATTTTCCATTTCAATTTTTTTTGTAAACTCTACCTCCCGTCCCAACTGAAGGTGACGACATTTTATCTCCAAGCGCACCCGAAAAGGTCCGAATTTATGTTTTGATAACGTTTTATACGTTCGACTATTCAGCGTTCTGAGTTGATAGCCTTTTTTATTTCCTTTGTAAGGTAATTTCTATTTGCAAGGTTCGAGAGACGGAAAATCTCTGATTTCTTTGGGATGAATTGTTTCTCGATAAAGCTGACCTAGATGGGCAAAGGAATAAGGATGGAAATGCCAAGGGCGATGGACTCTTTATTTATAAACCGGTCAAGTTCAATCTGCTGCGATCTGCTAAAGGCTATTTATTAATCGGACTATTCACTGTCCTGGCTTGCCGTTCACTGATAATTGTAGAATATTTATAAATTCAATCAGTGTGAGATTGTTCGACGAGCATTGATAGACCTCTTGTACTAACTGATAAATGAATATATCACTTTAGGCGATGATAAAATGAAAGAAAATAATGAAAAATGCAACTTGCAGACAAATGTCATGTTGTTAAAAAACCAGCTTCAAATCTGACATTTAAAAGAACAAATGTACATTGATGTAGTCCTTTAGAGATTGTCGAACACCCGAGTGATAACGATTGGCTAAAGTCAAAATGTATGGGATTGACTTATGCCTAGTTCTTTTTTATCCGTATTGAATTCAACCAATGGAAAAATATATTCTTACCAATTTTTACAAAACCCCATGTTTCTTCAGCCTCTCAAATGGCCAAATAAATTTGGTAGTTAATTATGTGACCATTTGTTAGCTTAACATTTTACGAATAAACGCGTTATACCGAATTTTGAAACCATTGAGTAGCATAATAACCATATTAACTGGGCCTTAGGCTACCAAAATATCATTTGATAATGCCTAAACATTTGATCTTTTGATAGTCGCTGTAACTGATTGAATGTCTCTTTGTCTAGAGCCCAAGGCGATGCTTTCCGTGACGAATGATAGTATAGCAGATATATCATAGCTTTCGCTATACTCCTACCTTAACGTGTTTTCGCTATGTGATCTCAGCTTGTTTGTACAGACTAGAATATAAAACTTTATTAGCTAACAATTTGAATCTATTTAACCGACTGTAGACAACTTTTTATACAATCTAATCAATGTTCATCTCTTCATCTCCAAGTTTTATATTATTTTGGCCATTATTTGATGTTGTACCTACCGGTAAACATACAGCATCGAACGGATGGCAAAAAATGGCGGCGGTCCTTGATGGCATTATACTTGCCATATCCTATACATTGCCATTCAGAGACGTCAATATGAGGTTTAAATAATCTAGTTATTTTCTCACGGTCACTCCGCGTTAAAAACCCATGTGGTCTCGTGCGGGACAGTACATTGCAGCACGTCGCTGCACTTCAACTGCTACTGCTACATTAAAAACGGACCAGATTGGCATCGCCCCATTCGGAGACAGCCTCCCGAAGAGAACCTATCTGAGGCTCAGTAGCCCGTTCGTTGGACAAGTATCTCTCAGCAACAGTGCTGTTGTCTGCATACCAAAAGCTTTTAGCAGATCATTAGTGTGGAGCAAGAACAACGTCGCCGAAAGCACCGACCCCTGAGGGAATTATTTAACGGTGCGGCGCACGACTTTGGTTGCATTGAACTTTCAGCCACCACAGGATTTGATAGGTTCGTAACTTCTGACGGCACGGTTGATGCAGTGAATGCCGTCATGGGTTCGATTTCCGCACGGAACAAATATTGGTACGGCTTATAACAAATCCGCGATCCGCGTCTGGCTGTTTGTGTATTAGAGCGCACCCACGATACTGGAGTAATTCCTAGTGCGATTAATTTAAATATATGTATATATACAATGATGTAATAAGACAACGTTGTGGTTTAAAAGAAGATATAGTGACTAAAATTGAAAAGAGTATGTTAAGATGGTTTGGCCATGTTGAGAGGATGAATGAAAGGCAACTAACGAAAGGTATTTACAAAGCAGACGTGAATAGAAATGCCGGGAAGGAACGAACTAGAAAGACATACATAGACCTTACTGGTGATGTTCTTCAGAAAGGCCATGTGCGCAGTACTCATAACCGGTGTGCGTGTATGACTAGATGAATGAAAGTGAGTGAAGCAAAAGAAGTATGTAAGGATCGTAGCAGGTGGTGTTCTGTAGTTTCTGCCTACCCCCATGGGAAAAAAGGCGTGAGTTTATGTATGTATAAGTATCTGTAGCATGCATTGGGCAGTTAAATCAGATGTAAGCATGATTTGTTCTCAATATTATATTTTGTGCTTAACTATAAGTACAAGAGAAATACTACCCCATTACTAGAAGTGTCCGCAAACGCTACTAATAAACATGAGATCCTGGGTTTTGATGCCCGGGTTGGGCAAAAGGTGTTGTTATTGAGTTTTATTTATTTATTTAGAGTTCATGCACAAAAGGTAAAAAGGCGGACTTAATGCCTTATGCATTTATGCGGGGTGAGTCCGATTGCCAGGCAGTTGTTGAGACTGTTTGTTCCTGTGGTGCCCAAACAACAGCTTAGACCACGAACCACCGGCTTTTGGCCGTACCATCGGCACGTACGGTGTCCCGAGCTAACTCGCCTCTAGTTCGGGCGCCTACTGTGCTAAATGCCCTTCTGACATCAGCACCTGAGTGTAACCTGTTTGCTGTAACATAGATGTGTGTCGTGAATGTTTAAGTTTTTGTGGGAAGATGGATGAAAGTTAGATTAGTGAATAATAATAATAGGTATACTTTGTAAATTTTTACTTGTGAATGTTTTTTCTGTTATTTTTTCTTTTTTATATTTTTTTTCTTCTATGTTTTTAGTTAGATCGTGTTTTTTTTTATTTATTTTTTATCTGTATATAGATATATTTAATTTTGTCTAATTCCCGTACGTTTCGTTTTAGTGTTTTTTTTCTCATTGTATAAAGCCTACCTGTAAAGTTATACATGTATACTTAAATAAATAAAAAATTGTCTATCAGTCTACCAAGTGTGGTGAAGAGATAATATTTTGTATTTCTCAATAACATCCGGGCGTCCAAATTTCGACCCGTTTGGTGAAAGTTGACTCGCCCCATGGGACATAAATATTAATGGTGATATGTGGGTTTATGGAAAAGTATGGTAAAATTAGGGTACTAAGATGATTTTACTGATGGAGATTAATACCTTATGGGTATTTTAGTCAAGATACACCTCGGAATCTTCTTACCTAACCTTAACCATCAAGGAACAAGAATCAAGAATCTGAAATTGGACCAGCTGACTGAATAGGATAGGTTAGATGGACCACTTTTCCGCACTTTGACTCCCATTTGGTCCGTTGTGCGTGTAATCCACCACGCGACACCACCCAGTGCGGGTTGGTGGATGTCACATGTCTTCGAATTTTTAGTTCTAAGACATGCCGGTTTCCTCACGATGTTTTCCTTCACCGTTTATGAGAGCAGTGGTGATGAAATAATTTAAAGAAAGTTAAGCGCTGTGGTATTTCGCTATCCTAAACCACATATTTTAGCTATTTCACTGAGTGAGCTGGAGTGTTCTCACCTAATTCACACTTAGGTCTCATAATACTTACTTACTCACACTGTATTCATATTATTCCATGCCAAAACATTTTACATCGCATCGCATCTATTATACGTTTTGTTGGTTTGTGCATTACTATTCTGCGATTCGATCTAAAACGATTCGATTTCTTATAAAATATCTAAAATAAAATAAATAATTATCATATTTTTCAATGTTATGACACCTACGTCAGGTTGTCAAGCTGTCAATACTTTTCCTTTTAAATTTTCTGTCATAGAGTTTCTCACTAGCTTAGCCTATGAAGATTACTTTTGATTTAAATAATTTAAATTCTTTTTATTAATATGTAATTCTTTTTATCAATATGTTAGCTCAAATATTGTATTTTATAAATTAATTTACACGCTCTCAGAATTCATCGAAGAGGTTTTGGATTGAATATTACTGGCTGTTTTGAATACTGGCAAGTTGCATTTTTGTATGACAACAAGATGTCACTTTAAAATTCTAATAAAGAAGAAAAAGGACAGGCCGTGGATATAAAAGACGGATAGGCCGAAGGCTTGGGAGTCTTCAATCTGGTCTGAAACCGAAGAGTCGCCTATCGCTAAGCCATAAAATACGAGGAGTTCCTGACAGTTGTGCTGCCTGCCTAACCACCAGCTGCCTACAATACGACCTGCCTGCCCGACCTGTTCCCCGGTTGGCTGCCCACGTCGTGCGAAGCCGGATCCTTAATTTCATTTCATACATAATTTTAAGTTTATAACTGTTTTTTTATTTTGTATTAACGTGGCTTACGTGTGGCTCAGCTCACCTGAGCGACCCGTAACGCTACAGCGCCCACCTGGGTTCGAACCCAAGATCTACAACTCGTAAGCTGCGGCCGTTACCACTGGGCCACCACTGCTCTCTCAGCTGATTGGAGTCAAAAATAGACACATTTACAACATCAAATTTTGTAAATTATCTGTGTTTCCGAACGCATACAACCCGAATATCTTCAAAGTTAGAGTGAACAGGTTTCTTCTGGGTAAACTCACTCCTTCGTCGATCCTCTGTCACCTCTGACCTAGACTAGAGTCAAGAGCAAAACCAAAATTCAAAAAAAAAAATCGACTTCAAAACAGGAGGAAGTTCTCAATCATTTTAGTGTAGATACTCATGTACCCTTCTAAAATGTATACCTTCCGGCGTAAAAGGCATCATAACTCGGTGCTATCACTGAATTTAATACATTGATAAACTGTAATAATTTACCATCAGTCCGCCCGTCCGTCATAGTAGCTGCAACGAAGCCCAGGACCATTAATTGTGGTTATCTATCTCAGAGGCGCTTGCTGTAATGGACGCCTGGGGTGTTGAAGACAGTTTCTGTTTAGCCACTCTTGTTTGATAATAATATAGAAATAACAATATTATAATACTATCGAGAGAGCAAAACACACTATACCCGTCTTTTTAGGAACGTTCTCAATCTCATTCTAAAATCAATTTTCCTACGGTTTATAGATTTTTTTGACATTCTTTGTCACTGAAATGAGACTGGATTTTGAACTTCGAGTAAAAGCAACATACTTATTTCATTTAATTTAAAGAATTTGTAGAGAGAGATTATTAAGGTACTCACTAATTGCAATTTTATGGCGTTCCTATTGAGGGTTTTATATTGGTTAATCAATAAATGACCACACAATTAATGATGATATGATATTTGATAGTTCATGTTGCAGAAAAAAAAAACTTACTTCATGAAAGTAAACAGTGAAATAGGTTTCAATTGTTTATCAAAAGTAGAATATAATATTAAAGATTTATTCGATACAGACAAAACACAAAGTAACAGAGAAAATAGTAAAAATTAACAAAAAAGGTTCAAGGACTGCATCGGGTGTACCCATACCGAAATGGTTACCAACTCAGCATTTGCAGGGCATCAGACACCCAGCGTTGATTTTTAATTGGCACCCCGCTAACGACATATAGTAAATAAAATATTTAGATTCTTAAAATAATGTTATAATGCAAATATGTCTGTACTTAACTTATGAATTAATAATAGAAAATGTATAATGTTCAATAATATAAAGTATTTAAGGTGTTGTGGTGTGTGTATGTTATCAGCTGTACGATATTATTGTTTTTCACATAGAACGACAAAGTAACTATTGATAACAGCAAAAAAATACGATAATAATCTTTTTTTATTCTAAAAATATCACGTCCCAAAATAGCAAATAAACTTCAATAAGTTCAGGAATTTCCGAGGCAACAGCCATTTTTCTTCATAATTACGACAGAAAATTAATTTAGCCCGAATGAAAAATTATTTGGTGTAATGAATTTCTTTCTACCATCGCCTTTTAGAAAGCAATTAAATTAAAATTAAAATAACAAGCAGCGATGGCGACTCACTGCGTTTAACAGTTCTTTTGATAAAAATACGTTTACTTGAAAGTACTAAGATTTTTTAAATTTTGACTCGTTTTTTCTTGAGTTATTTCAATAATTATTGCTTACTCATAGATATTGAATTTTAAGGGGTTTTTTTTTTTTTTTTGTCGACGGGGAAAATCATCTTATGACAAATCCCGCTCTTGGGTGGAGCGGGAGATAGTGTCAGACTTGTACTGACTAAAAACCCCGCGCCGTTTCTTCTAGCCTTCATACCGGGGCTCTAGCTTCCTTTCGGATAACCCCGAACCCCGGTAGGCTTCGACCCAGCTGGGCCCCTCTCTTTGCTGACAACTCCTTGAGGCGCGCGGGAACAGTGCGCGCCGTCGACGCCTTGGCTCGGTCCGGGTAGTTACCGGACGATCGGACAGCGAGCTACCCATGGCTCGCTGTCCACGAGCCCGCGTCTACGGTGGCTGGATATCGGGATTGGGATCCCGGCGGCGGCGGCGAGGGCGCCGTTGCCTGATGCGGTCGGCCTCCTCCTTTGCTAGCATTACTGCTTCGCAGAAGGAGGCGACCGCCTGCCACTCCTCCTCGATCCGGACCATGGCCTGAACCAAGGCCCGGCGCGAGAGGTCTCCGCCGCCCATCGCCCCCATGAGGGCACGGCGGTGCTCCGCCCAAGCAGGGCACACCTCGACTGTGTGCTCCACCGTGTCCTCCGGGCGTTCCGCACAGTGGCGTCTCTTCCGCTTGGATCCGATGCAGGAACCTCCCGAACTTGCCATGTCCGGTGAGGACCTGCGTCATGCGGAAGGTAAGGACGCCGTGAGGTCTTTCCAGCCACGCCTCAAAGAGGGGACTTACCGCCATTATGGTGGCGTGCCCAGAATTTTAAGGGGTATAAAAATTTTATCATCTTAACTTTTTTGTGAAATATGTAAAATTTTCAAACAGTATCAGTAATGTAGATTAATATTCCGGGGTAAATCAATCTTCAGGTAATAATTGTTCATGTTTCTAAATAAAACACTAAACTTCCTAAAAGGGGTAGACGAAGATTAATTCTAATAAAACATCTTCCTCTCTCTCTTCTTAACTTTATAATAAGGCTACATATCTATTTACGTGGGGTCGGCCAATGAGCATCCCTAAACGGTCGAAAATGTGAATTCTTTGCGATCAAAACCAAGATTTGACACTTGGAAATATAGCCTACCTTTTCACCGTTAAGTACCTGAATCTGTATCAACTGCCTTTGCAAAATCACTTCCTACTTAGCCATATAAAGTACAGCTGTCATATATTTTCCAAACAAAAACAAAAATCTAATCGAACGTATCCCAGTGCTCCAATCAGCGGCTCAAGAGCAGGATGAAGGTGCTATAATCGCATTGAATCGGTCAATAAAGCGCTCTACGTAAACCGTGGGGAGTTACCTGTCAAAATTACTCTTCAGATCATTATAATAGTGTCATGTCGACCACCAACTCTAACTAACCGTGTTCAATCTAGAGCCAAATGCTGCAAAAAGACACTGTCAAAGTAACATCACTATTTTTTTAAATTAATCTAAAGATACTTGAAAAAAGATCTACATACTAAGCTATTTAATTTAATAGTACCTACCTATACATTTTTAGTAAACAAATATAATGTCAACTAATTGTGTTTGTTATCCCTTTGAAAACTGACATCCCTCTATTTTCGACACGCTTGTACTCTTACCACCATTTTTTCTAACCCAAGAAGGGTTACCCCACGGACAAACACAAAAATCTAATCAGTCCTATCCCAGTGCTCCAATCAGCGGCTGAAGAGCACTTCATCTTGCTACAATCGCACTGGACCGGTCGAAACAGCGCTCAACGTAAACCGTGGGGAGTTAAGTGCAAAATCTGCTGCGAGTAGGTCAAGTCGCCACCGACGTATCGCCGGGTGGTCGGAGTGATGTGTGGTGCCTTTACGAGCGAGAAGAAGAAGATTAAAAAAAGGTAAACTTTAATTCGTACCAAAGGAAAAAACAGCAAAAAATATGCCAAACTATGCAACGGTGAGCCTTTATAGAAATTTGGCAAAATATCCTTATAAATTGTATAAATTTTACGGCGAAGCATCGTCACATCGTTTTTGCGCTATCATGGCGCACTTGCCTGCGAGAGCCTTATTTTCATCTCCCTCTACTTGAGGTCGGCGCAATACATTTTCTTCATCCATTTGCCCCTGTCAAACCTATTTTCTTCTTTCTTGTGAGGATATTACACAATTACCAACCATACCATTGCCCTTTTGTAACTCTTCTTGAACATTGATTAATCCTCTTTCCAATTTAACTGGGCTCAGATAACCTAGTAGGTCTTTTTTTATTGTTGATAGGCTTGCGCTTGACTACTATCTCACCTGATGGTAAGCGATGATGTGGTCGACGATGAAGCACGTTTGCCTAGAAGAAACCTATTCACTCTTGACTTGAAGACTCCCCAGTTGTAGCTATCAGGAAATACAGACTACGGCAGCAAATTCCACTCCTTTGCTGTACGCATAATAAAAGTACTCCCAAAACGTTTGGTGCGTATGGGTGGGTGATGGCGCCAGAGAGCTTGAATGATGAATTGATTTTGCCCCAGGAATACCAAAATTTGCGTGAATGTGTCTAACTTTTCCGAACAGCACCAAAACAAACAAACATGCATGTACTCCGCCCATAATAATAACAATCAAACAGCACTCAAATGTAAAGGGTTGCAGAAATAAACATCATTATTCGACCCTCTAACCTTTGTTTCGGCCGAAATATTAATGCGCCCCATAAGACCAGTTCTGAAAAAGGTTTATTTTGAAGGCGTGGTCATAAATCAATTACCTTATTGCGTGGGTTTAATACCCCATCAATAGTAACTGCTGTAATTAATAATATTGGTTATTAATTAATTAGTTTGACATGGGTGGCGGAGCGTGCATTTTAATAGTGAGTTAAATTTCATTGTAGTCTGAACGTTTGTAACCCTACTCGTAATTTCAAACGGGTGCGTCGTTGGTCTCTTAGGAATGTGACGTCAATGTTGTGCGTATTTCCAACATTATTTTAGGTTTGGTAGTGTATAAGACTCTCATAGCTTTAAATAGAACTGGGCTGGACCCATCTACCGCATGAGAGACGACCAATGCACTAAACTCACGACTCATGGCCAATGTGACGGGATCACAAAACATTATATTTGTTCCCAAGGAATGAGCTGGACCTTATAACACGAATTGTTTCATAGTAACTCTAGAAAGAGCGAATTGAAAGGAGACGTCTTTCAGAGTCCCAGCAAAGAATAAATCGGTTTACAAAAAAAGATACTAATAATAAGCTATCAGAAATTCTACGGAACTTAATAGGCCATGTACCTAAACTTCTACGGCATATTCTCATCTCTCCATACACTGCCATAAACATTTTTAAAGGCTTCTCGCCACCACAGGGACCCCATCTATTACACACAGTTCGAGAAATATCTTGTAGTGGAGAGCAAGACGGCACAGAGGGGAACTATTGCAAATCTGTGTCTACACATTGAG
The DNA here is from genome assembly GCA_947562075.1 of Orthosia gracilis. NCBI lineage: Eukaryota > Metazoa > Arthropoda > Insecta > Lepidoptera > Noctuidae > Orthosia > Orthosia gracilis. The sequence continues at coordinate 23,653,963 of OX387275.1, forward strand.
CTAAATGTAACTACAACACACGAAACAATGTCGAAACAGCTTTTGCTAACACGTGTGCGATATTGTATTCTATCTAATATTCTAGGTGAAATTATTTGTTTGTTTGATGTGTTTGTAAAAGGTTTTTTTTTTTCTCATGTAATAATTCAATTGAGAAAAATGTACACTGATGCAAAGCTCCACTATTACTAAGTTTGACTCCAAAAAGAAGGAAGTTCTCAATTAGACTGTATGATTTTGTATGTTTGTTACGCGAGAACTACGCTAATTAAGAACCGATTTTGAAGATTATTTTTTCATTTGAAAGGTAAAGTACTTCTCATGTGGTCCCATTCAAATTTGATCAAGATATGAAGAGTAGTTTTTAAGTTATCCTTAATAATGCTTATTTTCATGGTAATATAAGGTACCAAAACTAAAAAGGTAAAATTGAAAACTTTTTACTAGAAAAAATAAACCGGTTTCCAAAACAAAACATTACAAAGCGAAAAATTTCTTTCTTTTCGGAAGTCGGTGTCAAAAACGAATAGAAATAGCTACCAAAGACACTGACTTCCGAAAAGCCAGTTATTTTTCGCTTTGTCGTGTTTTGTTCTGGCATTCAATTTATTTATTTTGATAAAAAGTTTTTTTTTATTCAGGAAAATACAGTTGCCAATTACCCAATTTCAAAGATTATTTTACTGATAGATGCAATACTGTTGTTAAATGCCACAGTTGATTTTATATCCTGAAAATATGCACGTTTCCTGTGGTCTTGGTAGCGAAGCCATGGAAAAAAGATAGAAATGCCCAGAAACCAACTAATATTTTGTGGTTTGAAAATCTTGGGCAAAACACTGTTATTTACTTTTTTACCATTATTTTATGAACTAACTAAGCAACTAATTAGGTCGTCAACAATACTTCAAAACCTTAAATCGAAAAGAAAATATTCGTTTCATTTGTAGAGTTCCGTTTTTCAAAAGGAAAATAGGAATCCTTATAGGATCACTTCGTTGTCTTTCTGTCGGTCTGTCCGTGTGAACGCCTTGAGGTATCAAGTTGACATTAATATGATAAAATCAAGTCAGCAAGAGCTGTGAAAAGATAAACTACTAAATCAACGCAATCAAAAGATACGGTCGTTTATGTCGCATATTTGAGGAATCCCAAGGGTACCAAAACCTAAAGGTTACTTTCCTCTGACTGTTTTTTTTGGGATATCATCCAATGACTTCTCTTGGTGAAGCGGAAGGGCGTGTCAGAATTTTACTGACTAAAACCCACCAGTGTTCCTTTAGTTGCTTGTGCCAGGGCCGCGGTAACTCTTTTTTAAATTTATTCGCGACCCAGACAGGCATCGGCCCTAGCGGACCCCGTCAATTTTTGCTGACATCTCTTTATCGGACGGCAAAGTACCTATTACACGCCGTCCGCAAACCCGCGCCTACAGGGGCCGGGAATCGGTTTGCGACTTCCGACGCCCAGGGCGTCTCCTACGGACTTCCCGTTGAACTAGAAAATTTGGCAAGAAGCATTGTTTTACAGCACAAGTAAAGGAATAAAAAATATTTACTTATTTGTAGTGGTAAACTGACCGACACCTATGTGAATGTACGGGAACAACAGTTTCCCAACGGCAAAGTTAATTTCGTCCCTTCGTTAGAGCAATATTCTGTGCTTTCATAGTTCGAAAGTAATATTATCTAATTATTTTGTAGAATCTATCTGTTTATACGGAACCCTTGGTGCGCGAATCCGACTCGCACTGGGCCGTTTGTCCTTACTCTCCCACTGCTGAGCTGAGGCCTCCCCAAGTTCTTCCATGAACTCTCCAAACATGCCTCCACATTCCAACTAAAAAAAACAACATTTTTTTAATAGGAAACTGTCACAAAAAGGTCAACTTGAACATTTCCTCGGCTCAAAAAGTAGTACTTGATTAAAACTTCGGACGGACACAGGAGGAATAGGTTTTTTTATTAAAATAAAACTTTCGGCAAACTTTGCCTAAACTGTGCCAGAGGCCATTGTCGCGAATGATTTATTACTTTTACGAAAAGTTGAAATATTCCGACCTCTGTTTGATATTTTACTAGCCCCAATAAGTTTTCGGATACAACAAAGTTTAAATAAGTATATTATATGTAAAGTTTGGACAAACCGTAGCCAACGAACAGGTCGGAAGGGAGTTGATAGACGAAAGAAATTATCAAACCAATGAGTTTTATTATAGTTACATGCATGACTAAGCAGAAAGATTCATCATCATATCAGCCAAAAGACGTCCACTGTTGGACATAGGCCGGCGTTGGAAGGCATTCCACCAGGTGGACAGATGACCTGATGAGGGTGGCGTGTATTCGCCGGATGCGAGACAAACGGGACCGGTCAGTGTGGCGAAACACTCATATTTCTGCAAACATATGACACCTACATGATAGGTCTTCTAAAAAAGGCTTACAAATAGGAAATCCAAAATTTCTTATGCTGTAGGTGTAAAGATTTGGTTTTTATTAATAAAAAAACTTAATTATTCCTAGACCTATTTTCATCACAATATGTCTAGCCTTTTCTCAACTAGGCTCTCTAGTCTATGCTTGATGCTGAATACTAATATTTCAAACCCATTTTATCATAGATAAAAAGATTGATGTTCATACTCGTGGGTTACATAAAATTTTAATAAAACATCGTACTATACAAAAATGATTTCCATACTGCTAATTCTCGTTTCCTTAAATAAATCTCTTTCTGTTTTTCCCCAGGTAATGTGTTCGTGATAGCAGCTATTATAATCGAGAGGAACCTGCAGAACGTTGCCAACTACCTGGTGGCGTCCCTAGCAGTCGCTGACTTGATGGTCGCTTGCCTAGTCATGCCGCTAGGAGCGGTCTATGAGGTGAGTTAATACAACACTTAAAATCTGTTACGTGTTAAATGGTCCCGCTCACAGACATTACCTTCATGCTTTGTCATCCCAAAACTGTAATGTTACAAGTGCCTGTAGTTCCATCGGGACCCGTACTCATCAAACCGGATTAGAGCAGCACTTAGTAGCAGAAATATTTCCTTGGAGGAGCTTCTACAAAAAGAGCTCTAACCACTAGTTGCGATCACAAATTCACGTAAGAAGATTCATGACACGTGTCTTGTCACGGTCACGGTATTCACTTTTTATGCTATGTTATCTGTTCGTTTGCGAACAAGCCAACTGCGCAAAAGTCACGTTAAATACGTTCCCACGGCAAACAGCAACGCTGCTTTGGTTTCTTATTTTCTTTTGCTTCATTTAGAGTGTATGGTCGGGGTGCGTCAGGTCTAGGAAAAGAGGCTTCTATTACAGGGCCAAAAGTTTTGTAATGTATTTCACAACTTCATAACGTCAGGTGTGAAGTCCCTATACCTCTTCTGCGCCACGTAGATCCCCAAGGCATAAGTAAATTCAATAAAGATTAGGTACTACCCTATGAGTTATTATCTGGGCTGCAGAAATAGGTATAGTGGTATGTAAGTTCCCTATATGTCACGGGTTTTGTAATGAAGATTCATGTAATGTAGGTATTGAGTCGCGATCACAGTTGTCGCTCATCCGCATCACTTGGTGGTTGCAGCCTCGATGATCGCGTGACTCGTCATGATGCTTAGTAATTGGACGATCCCTTAGTTAGGGAAACACCCAGTGTTTCCCTAACTAAGGGATCGTCCAATTGATGAGGGTGATTGGTGAGGGTGAATGATTTTATGTTATCCATCGACATATAAACGCAATAGTTTCATCATCTATTACCCAGTTATGGTAACAAAACTTCTTAGCTATTTGCCCCAGCTGTATTCATTTATCTTTGATATTCGTTACGGGTAGTCAGAAGCCAGAAGCGTAATCTGACAGCAGTGTTGCCAAGGGTACCAGTGTTAAGTGTCTTTTTTTTGGTTAACTGTATTCCAGACTTATTTTCGGTTGCTGGCAATATCGCCCCCTACAAGGACAAACATAACTGGCAACTAAATATCTCTACGTTGACTTGCAGATAATTCAGACGCAATGTTATGTGCAAGGAAGTGACCATGATGTGATGGGTGCCACGGGTTTTAAAGAATTAGTGTGACCACATTATCCCCAAGTTTCTCAGCTTTAAATCATCGCAGAATTAATGTAACAAATTGTCAAGCACGCGTTATCTGCTGTGATTGGTTGAATGATTTTTTAACAGCCAATAACAGCAGATAACGCGTGCTTTACAATTTGTCACTTTAATTCTGCAATAATTTAGAGCTGAGAAACTCGGGGTATGTATCTTGTAGCGGTCGCTTGATCGCAGCCTCGATGCTGGCGTGACTCGTCATTTTGCTTAGTAATTTAATAAGACTATTAAGCAAGTGATGAGACATTACATCACAGAAATTAAGTACATACTAGAGTCGTTTGAAGACAAAGCGAAATGTGATTTATGAGTGTGTGTGACAAAAGACTGTGTCACATTCGTTCCGTTTTTGTGACGTAACTCTTTTCACTTGCAGACTCAGATTTGTCGTAAGTTCTTTAATTTCTTGATTTTTGATTTATTGAATTTCAATTCCTGAAATGCTCTATATTTCAGGTGAAAATATAGATCCCTAATGATACATAGGTAAACTAATCGTGGGTTAAGCTTCGGGGAACATATTCGTGTTTCGTTTCGTTATGTGTTGCTGTGTTATTTTTTATACAAACATCACATTAACGAGACGGTAAATCAAAACTTTTGAACTTATTTTTGAACTAATTATTTTCTTGGCTTTCACTGTACATTACAAACAATACAAAAGAAAATTCATTAGAATTATTTATTTTAAAATATTTTTAAAGTGAATAGAGGGCGTATCGTAATCCAGTGGTATCGGCCGCGGCTTACAAGTTGTAAGTCGTGGATTCGAGTCCAGGCAGACACTTTACTTTGTGTAAATTATTTCATTACCACTGCTCTCAAAACGGTGAAAGAAAACATCGTGAGGAAACCGGCATTTCCTAGAACAAAAAATCGAAGACATGTGACATTCGCTAACCCGCACTGGGTTCGCGTGATGTATTAGGCCTATTCCCTCTCACAGAGAGGAAGCCTGTATCCCAGAAGTGAGAAATTATTAGGTTGATGATGCTCATGATGATGTAAAGCAAATTTTATCACTTATACGTATTCAGAAAGTACAAAGAAATATCTCAGACTTAACAAGAACTAAATTAAAGCTTGCATAGAAAAACAAAATGATTAACCATGTCAATAGTTAAATACCAATATTTTTCTCAATGCAAATGCCTATGTTACCTCCACAACCAAGTACCAGTTACTTGGTTGTGGAGGTAACATATGATCTCCGATACGCGTAATGACTGCCAAAGATCTTCAAAGGATACCCAAGACCAATGGCGTATCCTGCTTTCCAAGGCTATGAGGAGTATCAATACGTAGTGGATGATCACAACCATCCACAGACCGACTCCGGCAAGCTTAGTTTATCTTTAAATTTCGAACCTTACGGCTGTTATTTAGATATGAGTTCCTAAGCCTCATACACCTAATAATTTCGTTACCAAACACCAAACTTTATGTTTAACAACTACACCACTTTAATCAAACGGTGTACGTAAGGGTTTATAACTACCATACCTTGAGGCAAACACTCTCATGCATGCAATGTAACGTGTGTAGTTAGCAGGGTTGTTACGGATATGAAATTTCAGATACGGATATATAAATAATATTATACCGGATTCGGATACAGTTATGGATATGAAATTATTTCGGATTATGTTAGTTTCGGTTTCAAATATTCGATTTTCCTTAAATTATAAAATAAATCACAAAATGCATAGTAATTTGACTTCATTTCTTAGTTATCATTTGGTACTTGCATTGCAAGTAACGCGCGCGCCTTGTGTGTCGGTTCAACCGGAAAGAAAAACCTGCCATAACGTGTCTTAAACTCCACCCATATCTGAAACTTTTGTATCGGATTCGATTGCGTTTACGGATAGATTTTTATTTCGGATACCCGATACTTTCGGTTACGGTTACGGAGCTCCATACCATCCCTAGTAGGTACTTCACCTAACAATATCAACTTAGGAAATAACACACCAACTAGTTGGCGGCATATTTGCCCAAATGTTTGTAACGTGTTTGGTACTGCATTGTTAATTTGAGGGTTAAAAGTTTTGGAATTAACGTTTTTTTTTATGACGAGATTTGTTTTTAATGTGTTTTGATTTGGACATGGGGATTTGGATATAGAGTGCTATTTATAGGTTCTGCTTGTGGTTGTTACTACTTTTTCTCCGACTAGGGCGAAGCCAAAAGGAAGATTTATAGTTTTAGTAGTCCATATAATAGGTATGCACGTATGTTCCTCCAAAGCGCCTAAACTATTCATCGGATTTTGATAAATAATTAAAGGTATCAATCGATTCGTTTTTATAAGGCAAAAAAATCCTTAGTCGGATTACAGTTTTTATTCAACTTTTTATTTGTAGCTGGCCAAAAATATTTACTATAATAGTATATTATGCAACTAGTGAATAAAGGACGGATTTAAAACGAGGGCCATAGATGAATCACGAACAAGTGATGGATTCTAACAACTGAATCACGACCGTAGGGAGTGATTCATGATGATTGAATCACGAGCATAGCGAGTGATTCAAGTGTTAGAATCCTGAGCGACGCGAGTGATTCATGGCCCTCGATATAAATCCGTTTTATTCAAGAGTTGCATACTATATTTTATACCATGACTACGAGAAAAAGAAAGATAAAAGCACAAGGAAAAATAATAAATAAATAAATGGTTTACTAAATTCAAAATTTACAAAAAAATGAGAAACCTCAGGTTTTCACATTTTTTGTAAATTTAAGCTGAGCTGGGTGTGTTTCAGACGCCAGTGACCACCTCCGTAATCCGTTACGTTACATAATTATAATTAATTAAACACCAATGCAATTATTATTAGAATTCATCATCTGCCTATATTATTAGAATTACAATCCAAATAAGTATTCTCTAAACATCCTAGTCCAAAAACATTAGTAGGATCCTAAATATAAACAAAACTCAAAATTAAATCGCCGAAGGAATTTGAAAGTCGAATATTCTTTGCACAAGAAGTTTGTATCGATTATTTTATGAGCAACCTAAGGAGGTTTTATAGCATTGAGATGGAGGTAGAATATATACGGTGTGTTCTAAATTCAAACACCAAAACAGTGATTAAAAGTCCTTTTTATTCACTGTTTTCAGTGAATAAAATAAGCTTTTTAGAGGGGGAATGGTATAAAATACATTTTAATCGCCCTCTTTCCTTCAATCTAAGACAAACAATCAAAATTAAAATCAAAAAAATAAACCTCCAAAACAAACCAAAGAACAATTCCGAGTTAAGAACAAATAATTGCCAAAAAAAATCGCCTAAAACTCGAACAATAAAAGGCTTTAAATATTAAAATAGTAATTCTGTAACTGTGGGTAAGAAAATTGCGAAACTAATCAGTCGGTTTGAATATTTGAACGTGGAGTTTGGGGGTTGGACTGTTTAGGTCTTGTGCTGAGTAACACGCGGTGACCTAAGCGGGAGCGGGCGCCGTAGAACGAGATTAGGTCGGACAGTGCATCATGTAGGGTTGAAGCGGGCAGCCGAGGAAGTCAGTAGTGTAAGGTACTAGCACATCGCCCGCGACGAAAGGGAATTTTCAAAAATCTCTTCTTAGTGCTTACCTACACCATAAAAGGAAGCCCTGTTCAGTAAAAATCTTCAAATCGTTCTTTAAATCGTCTTTTAAGAATAATTATAATGGAAACCTTTTACTATTTAGTTAGGTTAATATTTATACCAAGTTTCAAATATACAAGCCCAACAAATTTCTACTTTTTCACCTCCTTAGGGTTGGACTTGCCAAAAACCAATAAATACGTTAATTCTTTTTATCAACCAGAAGCGTAAATTTTTAATTTCACGTGTCACAATTAGAAATTTCATACAAAGTTTCAACCCCTTTTTACCTTCTTAGGGCTGGAATTTCCAAAAAACAATAAATACTAGGGGTCTTTAAGTCAAGAGTGAATAGGTTACTTCATGGCAAGCGTGCTTCACCGTCGACCACATCATCGCTTACCAGCAGGTGAGATAGTGGTTAAGCGCGAGCCTATTGATAATAAAAAAAAAACTTTTTTTTTATCAACAAAGTGTATAAATCTAAAAGTTCGTGTTCAATTGCCAAAGATCCTTTCTTAGTGCGCACTTACGTTGCTTGAGAAGCCTCTACCTTTTATAGCAGAACTTTTTATGTCATAATATTATTATGCGTAACAACGGATAGCATAAACTTCATTTCGCAGAAAATCGTTTGGCATACAGTCAATTATCATGCATTCAAAACTCATAATTTTGTAAGTCAGAATCATCTTTAGGCATAAATTTCATATCGATAGTCATTAAAAGGCAGAACCATCATATTGTAGAAAGTTCACAGTCAGAATCGTCTTTTGGCATATATTTTCATATCCATATTAATTGAAATACTTGTCTTAACACACCTTTTTAAAAATAACTTGATGTGTTTTTTTTTATAATTATTTTAATGTTGACTTTGATTTTAATATAGAATAGGTAAGTACGATTAGTTTTTAAGCAACAAAGTCGACGGAGCCCCGCTGCGTGGGACTCCTATTTCTGTCTACAGTTGCAGTCTCCTATTTCTGTTCGAACCTAACCTATCCGTGTCGGGGTGCCCTAAGCTCCCGAGCTCGCTTCGCTCGCTCTTTGACTGATTTATTGACGATAATTATCAAATTGCCCAACCGTTACGTAATAAATATCAAAGAGGACCAAATATTATTTGACTATGTATAAACATAATTATTATGTTACCTTGAATGCAGTTCATTATAATTTATTTGTAGATCAACTAATATAGACGCAATAATTAATATAAAGATTAAACATAAAAACACAACATTTAATTTTAAAATTGCTCATTTATTATTTATTTTTCAATAGATCAATTCGATTTTAGAAGATCAAATAATATTGACCCATAAAATTATTCCAAATTAATTTCTCCCATCTTCATAATATGCCAAGTGAAATCATGACGAATAAAATTCTGCCATCTTAAAAGTACGCCATTGTAAACTCGGACATAACATTCGGCCAAACAATAATTATATTAAATATTTTTTATGCCTAAAATATATTCGTTTAAATAAGATTATGCCAAGTGTGTTATGCCAAATAAATTTCGGAGCATCAAGATTCTGACAGATAGAGGGAACCCAGGCTAATGATGTGATGTGATTCTATGTTTGTGTCCTGACGATGTTCGATGGTCGATATTCTGTGGTAGAAGCTATCATAGTGTTGCCTCAGGGTAAAACAAAAGACGATCGCTAGGTAGCAAATTGGCGTTGACGTTAAGCTAGACGCCCGCCATTGTCACTTCGGTATGGACGCAATCGGCGATTTCAAATGTTTGATACTTCGCGCCCGCCTTAGCTTATGCATCCGCGTAATCTTTTAAACCCGGCAGAGGCCCTAAGGCCCAGACAGCATACGAAAGTTTTTCTGTTGTATGTGTGAGACAGCATACAAAGATAGACTCTGTTTAGGTGTGATACATGAATAAATTTTCACGTCATCTAATTCTGGTATATTAAAATAGCCTCCACGTGTGGACAGTTTAAATTAATAGGCACGTGTGTTGGGCCCTGGGGTTTGCTACCGATGCATGATTTATTTTCATATTGGTAGCTTGTGCCGATAGAGGTGTTTCGCCAGTTACCTACTGCTTCCCTGCCAACATATTTTTTTTTTTACCGTGGAGTAATGCTCATGCATACTGCGCTACCACGGGGAGATAACGCAGTTATGTGGGACTCTAACCCACTAAAACTCCACGGTGTCCTCCTGTGCCGCTTATGGCGGGAAAACGGGCACGCGGTAGCACTCACCGTGAACCAGTCGCGGTTGTCCTTCACCGGACCGTCCTCCGGGGAGCAACCCCCATCACCACCCGGTGATGCGTGCAACGTGTTCTGATGCGCCCATGAGAACACGTTGCACTCCGTGACCACCCCAGGGACCAAACCAGCACATGGGTGCCAGACGACCCCGTGTATGGCACCCTTGGTCCCCTTGTGACGGGTAAAGGTCAATGGCCCCGCCACCTACCACTTTTCAGCCGCAGGACATAAGGCGAGCGGCCAACGCTATACCGACACTCCTCCCCTGCAGCCGCTCTGTATCTGCCATCAGACGGTGGCAAACCCGTGCAGGCCACGGAGGTCAGAGAGAGCGTCGCACTGCAATACCAGTACTCCTCTCCCGCCGCGGCCTCCATCCTTCAGCCGCGATGCCTCCGATACACGACATCGCGGCCCACCTCAGTTGCGATGTCACCAACTTGACACCGCAAACTAACCGTTGGCCGCTACGTCATCGGCTTAGCGGCAAAAGCCCTGAAGAGCGGCTCCTTCTCGGGTTCCTCTTCGCTTCACCGTATAAATTAAATTCGCTTATCGCGTTTGTGTGACCACATTGTTCTTTGGAAGAACGAAATGTTTTTTGATGCAAAAAATCGAAATGTTATAATAATAATTGATTCTACCATCCATTCGGAAAGTAGCTTGTTTTGGAGAAGAACGGACAAGAAACTCCACAATTACTCTTTTAAAAAAAGTGTTTTATAAGCATTTGGTTGCATCATTCTTGTTGAAAAAATACATAATTATATATAATTCGATGTAAAAAGACGTGCACGTAAAAGCGTCTAGAGTGAAACAATCAATTAAAAATACAATAAATAGGTAATTAAAAACAGGCCGAGGCAGCTAAGTTATGACCAAACCCAACTGATGGCGGCCGTTCACGAACAAGCTCAATCATCATGAAGGGAACCCAATGATCCAACACATGTGCCACCATGCGGTAATAGACCGTGCGGTATCGTTTAGATCAATTATTCCGAAATATTAATATTAGCCCGGAGTCTGGACTTGAGCCTGGTTGATGACAAAAGGCTCACCGCCTATTAGATAAGACTTAAACATAACTGGAATAACGTGGAACACCCATTGTAGGTGCATCTCTACCTAACCCTTCGAAGAATATAGGCTTGATGTTAGGATGTTATGATGTAAATAAGTTTCAAGCAACGACATTATAATTTTAAGAAATTTGATGTCAAGACTGGCAAGTTCCCACGTCAATTGATACCAGGTTAATTTTCAATGCAAATAGCTTCATTTTTTGTTTTTTTTATTTTGCTGATAATTCAAAATTACCTTAATAGTTTAGCTGAAATAAACCTATTTTGATTTTTTACTGATTTTGAATGATCAGTCTTTTTATTCATGAATTAGGTATCAATCAAAGGAAGGTTTATACAAAAACCAACTACTAAAAAACAGCCGTTCCGTACATTTTGTAGAGCTAAGTGGGCAAAATGGGTATAGTAGCAGATTATATAGATTCAATAATAACAGAAACTCCATCTGAACCTCAGCAGGTCTCAATGACCCTATATAAAATTTAAACTAGCCCTGGATAATGTAACGTTTCAAAACAATCATGGTTCCACTGTAAGAGAAATGCAGTTATATTGGACAAAGAGCCCGAGCCCTGTTTCACAGCAAATCATGATGACTTTGACACATTATCCTAAGGCCCCTCATCTCTTTCAATTTAATAACAGTTTTTCTTCTGCCTCCCTCAGGTCAGTCAAGGCTGGATCCTGGGTCCTGAGCTCTGTGACATGTGGACCTCCAGCGACGTGCTCTGCAGCTCCGCATCTATTCTTCATCTTGTTGCTATTGCTACTGACAGGTAAATATCAAAACCCATCAGTCTACAAGAGGTTCATTATCATCAACCGCAGCCTGACTTTACCCACTGCTGCAAATATAGGTTTTGAAAAAATTAGTGTTATTACTAAGGAACGGATTATATGCAACATGAATAGGTATCTAGAAATATATATTTTTTTTTTTTCGATCAAAAACAATTTATAAGTGAACATTGTTAGTGTATATGGGCCAAATTTTGGTTATAGAGTTTATTATTACACTTATCAATAGGCTAACCTACCGATAAACTGGTAAATATAATAAATATAGTGAAAATATGCATCATCACTAGATATTAGATATAATATGCAATTTTCGCTGAAAATGCGGTAAATTAAGTAATAAAGTATATATAAATAAATAAATATGCAAAATATGAATTGAGTTGAGAATGAATTGAATTGAGAATGGGGTAAATATGCAATTTCATATGCAAATGCATATAATCCGGTCTCTAGTTATTACTATCAGTCTTCTTCTTTTTAGCGTATCTATGACAAATATAGATTTTTTACTCTCAGTTTACATACTTACACAAAAGTAACATAAGGAGTTAAATACATGTCGGATACTCTCTGATAACTTTGGTGTTATCGGTATTAACGGCTGTCGCTAAACAAGACATGATGTGATTTGATTGGCTCGCGTTATATCAATGTTTGATCAGACTTTAAGAAATGGGGAGTTACTCACGTATACGTCAAGGAATTACTTACAATCTATACAAATGTTATAAAGCTGAAGAGTTTGTTTGAACGCGCTTATCTCAGGAACTACTGGATGGAATTGAATATTTGTTTTGTGTTGAATAGTCCATTTATCGAGGAAGGCTATAGGCTATATAACATCACGCTTCGACCAATAGGAGCGGAGCATAAATGAAAAATGTTGCAAAAACGGGCAAAATTATTCCTTTTTGAGAGCTTCTGTTGCGTGCGCTGCGTAAGCGGTTACAGCTACGCAACAATCATGTATGTAGTGTAGGTAGGGTAGATGGGTAGGTAGGTAGCCAGTTGACGGGAGTGAAGCCGCGTGGGACAGCTAGTTTGTTATATTTCCTACTCAGTACCGCCAACATTTTGAAAGAATTTGACAGTTCGAAAAAATAAAAAAGTTGGAAAAAGAATGTGTTTGAAAATAACTCAACATATTTTTGCTCATCCTCATCATCAACCTTTTAATGTACCCACTGCTGGGACACAGCCCTCCTCTCAGTGAGAGTGGGAATGGGCCTTAATTGACCACGCGGGCCTAGTACCTACGGATTGATGGATGTCATAATATGTCTTCAAATTTTTTTGGTTTAGGACTTGCCGGTTTCCTTACGATGTGTTCCTTCACCGTTTTTAGAGCACCGTTTTTCCTCCTTGACTGTAAATCAGATGACTTCTTGTATATTTTTAATTTGTTCAAAGTTTAAGTCTAGCAGAACATAAAATATTAAAGTAGATAGCGACTTTTGAATATTTCCTCTAGCGTAAGAACAAAGTATAAAGAATTTTAAAGTAGGTACACGAAGTTCGAACCAACTTTAAGTATAGACTTTGGGTAGGATATTCGAAAATATTTTCTTAGTCAAAACTTTGTCTCGTCAAATACTTTAGTATCTTTTTTGATGAGTAGGCATTGCAGATCACCGTCACCGGGAACAGGGGTCTAGCCGATCAATATGCAAAGAACACATCTTAAATTTCAGTTCAATTTGAAGTCATTGGCTCCTGTCTATAAAAAGCTGCGATGACTAAATGATAATAATTAAATTTAAGGTTTTGGTTATTAGGAGATCAATGATAACCTACATATATTTACCAACAATTAAAATATGGTCTATTCCTTTTCCAAATCACCACATTATTGCCTTGCTAAAATCTCAATAGAACAGACATGATTTGAAGGTTGTGGGTTCGAACCTAGGCAGGTGCTTGACTTTGCCTGATTCATTCATTCACCACTGCTCTCAAAACGATGACGCAAAACATCGTTAAGAAATAGGCATGTTGTCTGTTTCTAAGCTGGTTGTAGGAACTTATCATGCTAATATCTTAACTAATGTTTTTTAATATTTCCAGGTACTGGGCTGTAACAGACGTAGACTACATTCACATACGCAACGAGAAGCGTATCTTCACGATGATCGTGCTGGTTTGGGGGGCGGCACTGGTCGTTTCCCTAGCCCCTCAGCTCGGCTGGAAGGACCCAGACTACCTCGCCAGGATCACGCAGCAACAGAAGTGCCTCGTCAGCCAAGACCTTGCCTACCAAATCTTCGCGACGATGTCAACTTTCTACGTCCCTCTCACGGTAATACTCATCTTGTACTGGAAGATCTTCCAAACTGCTCGAAGACGTATCAGGAGGAGACGAGATCCTCCACCTCCTAGACCAACCTCAGCAGATGGCGCCACACCTTCGGGAAGACCTGTCCAATCAGCAAGAGACCGACGGTTTGTCAAGAAAAGGTTCCTGAACCTAAAGAAGTGCAATCAACGAACTCGCGCCGAGACGCTGGCTGCTGCGTTGTTGTTAACTGAAGGGCAGAGCACCTCCACTGTTGATACGTTGGATGAGGAGCCAAGGACTACAGCGTTCACGATTAATGAGAAGGTGCCACCGCCTTCAGTGTCCCCAGAAAAGTCTTCCTCGACTGTTACTAACGGCTCGAAGCCCGAAAGGGCTATCGTCCACGCTCCCACGCAAAGAGAGAAGAAGGAGACTCTCGAAGCGAAGAGAGAAAGAAAAGCGGCGAAGACGCTCGCGATCATCACAGGAGCATTCGTGTTCTGCTGGCTTCCATTCTTCATAATGGCGTTGGTGATGCCAATCTGCCAAACGTGTGTAATCAGTGACTACTTAGCGAGTTTCTTCTTGTGGCTAGGATACTTCAACTCGACCCTAAACCCTGTAATATACACTATTTTCAGCCCCGACTTCCGCCAGGCGTTCGCGCGCATTCTTTTCGGCACCCACCGACGGGGCCGGAATAAAAAGTTCTAACGAAAATATCACTACTATATTATATACTTTAATTGAGGCCTCAAAGGCTAATGGACTATGTTACTCAACCTATATGTATGATATTTCGCTTTCTGTATGTTATACATACTAATTAGATAGTGTAAATACGTTTATTCGGTGATAAATGATAATATATTGTAAATAATATAAAGGTATATGATAGACGATGTTGACAATTGTTTTTTTTACGCGTTATAGTCTATGAAGCTGCGATGGGGTCGCCCGTGAGTCCTGGGCAACCCCCCCGCCCGCTCTTAAGTTGTTTCAAGTGACATTACGAAATAAATATTTAAATTATATCAGATCTAAAGACTTTTACTATCTCATTCTTTCCCTTTTTGTTTAATAAAACCCTCCGTTTATTTTCAAAAGCTGTAAGATATTGAGCGCAATTAGAAAATCCTTTAAATCTATTTTTCGTTGGCTTTGTTCTCGAGCCCTCTGTGGCAATATTATGAGAGGTTTTATTCTTCTGTATTTTTAAGGTAATACTAAAAACTACTTGGGCGAAAGGAAAATCATTTCTTTTCGTTGACGATTTATTTTATTGCGGTTATTATTGTTTGTTGTATTAGAATGCCTTGATTGGATACTTTTGGGAATCACTATGGATAATGACACCGTAGTCAAAGTCACGGCAATTAATAAATTATTTACCACATTTTCTAGTAAATTCAAAAATTACTAAGGTTGAAACTTACTGCCATCTTCTCCTTATTCGATGTCTTCATTTATGAAGCTCGGGCCCGCCTTAGAATGCTTTGACGGAGTAATTAACGAGCTGCCATATAGGAAACAAATACACCTTATTAGGTTACGTTCAAACACTCAGAACATAAGTAATTTCAGGATAGTTTTTAACGGATCCGTCGCTACTGGTGGCAACGTTCACACCTCATTTAGTCAGTGTACCACTAACTTTCAAACAAAATGGACAATTATTTTATTACTGTTGTGGGTGTGAACTCGCTCCTACAACTATCTACGCCAATCAATCTGCCTAGCCTTTTCCCAACTATATTGGGGTCAGCTTCCAGTCTTACCGAATTCAGCTGAGCACTAGTGCTTTACGTGAAGCGACTGCCTATCTGACCTCCACAACTCAGTAACTGGGCAACACGGTACCCCTTGGCAAGACTGGTGTCAGATCTCAAGCTTCTGACTACCCGAAATGACTGTCAAAGATCTTCAAATGACAGCCGGGACCAACGGCTTAACGCGCTTTCGAAGGCAAGGAGGAAACTCGGTATGTTGAAAATGGTCACCCATCCACGGACCGACCTCGTCAAGCGTTGCTTAACCTTGAAGATCGACACAGGCGGCTGTTATAATTTAGCCACAAGCTCCTCTTCACACAACTATATACACCATTGCCGACGATAAGGCGGACCTGTAAAATAAACTTCTATATAAACGAGCACTTAGGCCTTATACAAGTGACATCCTATCAAAGAAAACGTGAAAGCGATTGGAAAATGTATGAAATACCAATTGCTATTGTCACGTTGTTTTAATTTTTAGTTAGTTTTTAATCATGGTCTGGCAGTTTGAGTAGTATATGCGGCCTACCCGAATGTCCTTTCTTTGGTATTGTTCGTCGAATCGTTGAGCTCCTTAAATTCTGAGTTGAGCTGCACGGTTATTTGACAAATGCGTGCACTGAGTGGATAGGTCCACTCATTCTGGCTGGTTCTTCCTCAAAAGATCATTTTAGACATCAGTCTACAAGGTCTTCACATGATCTAACCAAGATTTCTGGACTTTAAAATAAACTGTGGCTTCTGAGTTTGTTTCGGCCTTTCTTTTCAGATAGGAAACGCCGACCTCATCTAGGTTTTAAAAAATATGATCGAAATGGAGAAGTGTTTGTACAAACCAACTTAAAGAAATAAAATCATTTATCATTATCATTTATCACTAGTCTATACCTTAAATTTTGGCATTATGACAATTGCCATCGCTGATAGAATTCGGTAAAAATTAAACCATGCTGATTCCAAAACGATTTCCAGATATTAGGTTGGTAAGCCTTATTTTTCTTATATTAGATCTTAAAATTTTAAGATCGTATTTATTTTTAAATTAAATTGACAGTAAATATTGTATTTTTTTTACAATATTTACTGTAAATTGTTTTTTAAAGTCTTTCGTGCAAGTCGGCCGTTGTTTTGTACGTCAATGTCAAAGTTAAGTCCTAAGCCATTCAGACTACTTTCTCTGTCAGCACGAACAAACACAAAACTTAAAAAAATAACTACAGCTTGGAAATACGAAATATTGAAATTAAACATATAAAAAAATACCTGAAAAATACTTTATATACCGATTTAAACTTTGTCTGAAGCCACTGATGATTTAATGACAAGTAAGGAGCACTTGACACTATCAGAGAATTTCGATTCCTCTTTACTACGATAAACAATTCATTTCCCAGACTGAACACTTATTAATTTTAACAATAAAAAAACATTTAAAATTAACAAAAAACCTGACTGCTTAAAAAGCGAACTAAAAAGACAACATGAAAATCACGCTGTACAGTCGGAGGATACATCTGGTTTTGGTCAGTCAGCTCGCGCATAATATGTATCCTCCGGTTTCTAGAAAGCCACATAGGAACAAACATACATACATTACATACATAGACTGATAAACACATTACCCTCCTTCGGATGTCGGGTAAAAATACACTCACTTCGATACAAAAAAGTGTAGAGCATATAACAACGCACAAGGATCAGTTATGTTGGATTAGAAAGATCTGATTGATTAATGGGTGACCTTTAATGACCTCAGGGAATATCGAAAAAGAGATGCTTCCTCGTTTTTTCCTTAGAAACTAACATGTTAACATGAAGTTAAAAGGAGTTTATATGTAAGTTAAGTAGGAAGAGAATTTTGGAAATAAACACTTTCCTGCTATTAATTTACTGGTCATAATTCTACGACAGATTCTTCATTGTTTTAAAATAGTGTCTTGGAAGAAAGTAAAGCGTAAGTAATTATGTTTTAGTTCTGTGATTGCATGCCGGTTGGCAAGACAGAATAGAAGAAAAAACGTAACGCTTTGGCGCAACACGTTTTCTTCTTCATTCCTTCAGTAACAAGGGATAATAGCAGGAAGATGACGATCATGATGGTCTACTATCGGTCATTTAACATATTCTTAAGAACCATCAGCGGTTTTTTAAAACCAAACAAATTGATAACCAACCAAGTATGTTTTATTCCTTACAAAAGGGTTATCAGTGTAACTACATACGCGTAAAAAACGACAACACTCAAATAACTCAATTACGCCACTAAGATAGGTTCCGTTCTCTCCGGCAGCCAAGCACAGAATGAGCCCGCTACTTTTTTTTTGACCTCTCTCTGTTCAATCAAAGTACTACTGCTTAGTCGGAATTTCCTATGCAGACTAAACTAGAGCCTCCAGCCAGCCATAAAAAGTTAACCTAAGTGACCACGCTAAGGGCGTCACCTATGGGATACGAACCTCGGCTCAGGGCGTCGCTTGGGGGACAACTAGGGCTGGATCGTGTTTACGTGATTCTACCATCCGTTCGGAAAATACCTACGTTGAGAAGAACGGACATGAGCCCGCTCCGTTGTGTGCGGCGTGTTTTATACCCTCCACTTGATCCGTGGTGGAGGGTAGGATGAATAATTTAACAATATATTAAAACGAAGCAACGACAGCGCTACGTCGACGCAACGCTCACGCAATGCGCTGTGTGGTCCGGCTCTTACGCTTCACCCTGCTCCACGGCATTCCGATGCTTGTCGCTTCTGCCAAACAGTGTTTCGCCAATTCTGACGGGGAAGGCCACGCCTTCTTAATTCTTGAGGATTTCAATCCATTGCCCGTTTCAACAAATACTTGCGTTCCATTTTAGCACGTGGTTACTAACTCGTATCTTCTCTGTTTGAGAAGAGGCCTTTGCCCTGATTTGGAACAGTAACAGACTGGTATTTTTATTTATTAATATTCCAGAATTAAAATCTAACCTACTAAGGTTTTTCTAATCAGTAGACCACAATTGGTAGGTACCTACCTAATTATACATGAAGAATACACAATTTACATGAACGAAGCTGACCTAATAAATATTGTAGAAATTGCATTGTTGCCAATTCAAATTAATCCTCTTACACATCTTTAACACACAAACTATAGTATTCAAATAAACTAAACCCCGACCATGTAACTCTATTGATCAATCGTCTCCAAGTACCTACCAACGTATACTTCTCCATTCAATCAATCAAACGTGCAATATGGTAATGCATTCAAATCAATTGAAAGTTCCCAACTTTGGTACAAACGTGCTTGAAAGTGGTTTCAACCACTTCCACTTTGTTAATTTTGCCTCTCGGAGGTTGTAAATCGCATACGGTTGCTAATGGAGTTTTTAAAGTGAAAAGTTGTTTATTTTAAACGCTTTTTGAAGCAGTATTTCTTAAGCAAAATTAGGAGGGCGCTTTTCAATCTTTGTTGTTTGTTTAGGATGAGATTTCTTCTTGATTTATTTACCTACAGTCAAATTTATACCTACCTACCTACCTTAAAGTCTCTAATGTTTGTTGGATTTTACACACAACATCACGCCTATCTTCCCCGGAGGATTAGAAAGAGGTACCTTTTGTACAATGTACACCCACATATCGCCAGTTATGTAATCTGTGTTACGTTTATTTAATATGGGGCGTGCCTATTGCCAGCAACCGGGCACAAGACTAGACTTCGGGTTGCTACTGAGAAAAACCTAGATGGAAAACCCAATAAAACCTTACACGACTTGAGAATCGAACACAGCAGTAGTAGTCTTTTATTAAGCGCAGTATTGTTACAGTATAAATATAGACAAACAGTACGGAAACTACCTACAAACGCTCAAAACGGCACACTCATACAAACATGCGCATCGACGAGACCCCAAAGCAGTTTTCGCGATGATGTCAGTAGTGCGAGCCGCTTAGGGGTCTCGTCTATACGCATGTTTTGTTTCAAGCGTTTTTAGGTAGTTTTCGTACTGTTCGTCCATATTTATATGGTATTATTACAAGTTTTGCTTTGCAAAAACACTTTTTTTTTTAAAGATACGTTGCCCTACACTAAGTACTTCTTCCTGTATCGTGGGAGCGTTAACAAACATTTAAATTCACACATACAAGACACTTAAAACAACTTATAACTATCTGTAGGCCATACAAATATTTGTTCCATGCGGGAATCGCGTGATCAACCACTCCGCCAACCGTGTCGTCACAATTTAATTCAAGATGAAATAATTATCCATGCAATGAATATTATTAAAATATAAATCACAGCTTTCTTAAATGATATGATAGTTATGTAACTATGACTATGTTTAATTTTTATATATAGGCTCGCGTTTGACCACTATCTCGCCTGATGTTAAGCGATGATGTGGTCTTCGGTGAAGCACGCTTGCCTAGAAGTAATCTATTTACTCTTGACTTAAAGACTCCAAGGTTGTAGCTATCGAGAAACAAAGACTCCGACAGGGAGTTCCACTCTTTAACTGTACGCACAATGAAAGTATTAGCAAAACGCTTTGGGCGTATGGGAGGGATGTCCACCATGTACCGATGGCGCATTGCCGTACGTCTTGTAGTCCAATGATGGAAAGAGCTAGGCTAAATCAAATTGGAAATTGAAATTTTTCATTGCACACTCCCGGAAATGTAACCGATAAAAAACCGACAGGCTGGCAACTCGGCGTCGATGTTCGAGGCTCTGGAGCTTTGACGCGACCTGTGCATCGTTGCCAATAAGCCTCTTGGCCCGTCTATCAATCAGCTCAAGTGCATCAAGCTGGTATTAGGCATATTTGCCAAGAAGCAAATAACTGCACGATTACTGTAAAAGTTTCCTATGTGCTATTCAGATTATAATCTATCTCTGTACCAAATTTGATCCAGATCCGTTCAGCCGTTCTGGCGTGATTGAGTAAAAAACAATCATCCACAAACACATCAATCCATCCAAACTTTCACATTTATAATATTACTAGCTTCTGCTAGCGACTTCGCCCGCGTGGAAGTCGAAAATTACCTTGAGAGAACATATTCCCGGGATAAAAAATATCCTTTGTGTTATTTCAGAGTATAATCTATATCTGTGCCCAACTTCATCAAGAACCGTTCAGTCGTTCTGGCATGTTTAAGTAACAAACATACATCCACACACACATCCATCCATCCAGACTTTCACATTTTTTATTATATAAGTAAGAGTACCTGGGCGACCGAGCTCTGCTCGGGTGAAAATAAAGAAAACGACGTTTTCTAAAAATTAAATACCATACCAGCTAGATCGATTTATCGCCCCCGAAAGGCCCTGCATACTAATTTTCATGAAAATCGTTGGAGCAGTTTCCGATATTCAGATTATACATATACATATGTATATATACAAGAATTGCCCGTTTAAAGGTCAATCGATGTAATTTCTGTTTCTCCACTAACTTCTACTAAACCATGCAAAGTTTTTGATACGGTTTTCACTAATAGAAATAACTATTAACGAGTAAAGTTTTTGTATAGAATTTGTGCCGTCTGAAGTGGGCGGGTCGCTAGTGAAATATAAAAGGTATTAATATTATCACCTTTACCAGTGGAAAATCGCTTTTAAAATTGACCAAATCCTTTATCCTCTACATATACATTGGTTTGAAGTGTGAAAGAAAAACAACACTATTTGCTATCACGACGGAGGCAGACGACCTATACTCACATTTTTTCCTCAAAGCGTGACAGCCTTGAAAAATGGTATGCGGGTGTGCAAATGTTGGAGAAAACGCAAGCGAGAGCTTTGACCCTAATTTCCTTAAGGGTACAATTTGAATTGAAAATAAACCGTCGTATGAACCACACAATGATTAACCAAAGTGAACTTTATCTCCTTACAGTTAAGATTAACTTAACATAATGTTTGTAACTATAAATTGGCAGAACAAAAAACAGCGTATGCTCTGCCTACGAATTATGAATGTAAAGATGTGCTACAGATTGAACAGTTCCGATCCAAGGATATCCATTAGATCTGATTTGACTATATAGTTTATCTAAGTTTGTGTAACCAACCATTTATTTACTTATTTATTTTAACTCTATTATCCGCACTAAGGGCTGATTTCACCAATGAAACTAATCGCGATTAGTTCAACTAAACTCAGTTTATGCAAATACAGCTTTCTGATTCTTAGTTTCTCAGAGGTCTTAACCAATCAGAACGCTGTATTTGCTTACGCTGTATACCTTCAGTGTTTGTGTGGCGTCTACCCGCAGACCATGGTCCACCTTTCGTCTTGTGCGGCCTGCCCTGTCACCTGTGCATATGAAGATCTTAAGGCTGCGTCACCGGTTGTATTGCCGTGGCAGAATTCTGGGCTGAACATAATATTCGGAGACCATATTTGGTGTCGACGCGCTAAGAAGAAAAAGATTTGCTTAAACCGAGTTTAATTGAACTAATCGCGATTAGTTTCATCGGTGAAATCGGCCCTGAGACTCTCATTCGTTCGATGTGCTTAAACCATACCTATTAGAAAACAACCCTCTTTCTCCTTTTCAAGATAACAGTTCCCTAAAGAGCCATATATATTGATATAAATAATATTCCATAGCTACCGCTGTCGCCTCAACAATGTATCCACACCCTTACGACCCCATATGTTGTCACTCGAATGGGAAAATAAATTGCAGAAAGGAACTCGGCCGCTCCAACTGATTCCACCACTAGTTGATAAGGAATTGCCATTTAACCTAAAAGGTAACCAATATACGCTCCCACTATCGGTTTTATTTGTCATATTTATTTCTATGGTGAAAAAGGAAGGTGTAAAAGAAATATAGAAAATGAAACTGTTATCAGTTCGAGAGTGAAGGTAAAAGATGGATCGAGGAAAAGTTGCTAGGTTACATATTCATAGAATTTTGTATTGTCTGCCATTTTGTTACATGTTCGAGTATCTTGACAGGGAGTTTCCTTTCTCTTACTTATAGGAAAATGAGTGATGATAAAAAAATGTACGTGTGGAGAGACCCTTCGCGTCTGGCAACAAGATTTAGATACTTTTTTTTTTATGCGTATATTCTACCGCGGACATAGACGTCCGCGCCCTTTTTTACTGTATTAATTTGTTTATTAAATTTTTATAATATTACAATTATTGGACTCCTACGTCGGACATTATTTCTAGTGTTACTTAACTAACTTTAGTCTACGTGAGTTCATCTTTCATTAAATACTATATGTTTTTTTTTTTTCTTTTTTATTATTTATTACACACTGGCATTACAACTTTATATTTCTGTTTACTACTTATCTTTATATTATTAACTATTTTGTTTACTGATTTCTATTGATACAATGCTTATGTTATTTACTATTTTGTCTACTTATTTCTATTTGTACACTTTCGGGGGAGATGCATGGCAGTGCGAGCAGACCAGTCCCGGCCGACGGTCCCCGTTCTAGAACCCCGCCGTTAGGACGCTAAGCTGAGTATGACTGACTCGTTCCACAATGCAGCTTTACATGTATATTTTTTTTTTACAGGATTTAGACAGGGTGATGGTTTGGGTTTGGGGAGGTGTTTGGGTTAGAGTTGTTGATTTAGATACTTACTTAGATCCAGTGCATGTTAGGCAGTAGCTCGTTACCAACCTTGCTAATTTAACCATCACTTCCGCCTAAATTCGTTCGCTGCTGGACATAGGTTAGACACAGGCATCGATAAATCATCAGGTCCTGTGTTTCTGGCCAGTGGACTGCCCTCGGCCCACTTATCATATCGGTCCACCCTGGCCTTCCAACTAACTTGTTATAAGTAAGTAAATTATATTACTCTTATATTATACTAGCTGTGCCCGCGGCTTCGCCCCAGTCAACTGCCTACCCTATTTACCATTTTTATTTTAATATCAATTTTTTTCTAGGCTCATTCTTCCGCCGATTCAGAAAATGACGTCAAATGCACAAAGCCATCTATCAAATATGGACCCACCTGTATTATATATATATCTACCTGTCCGAGTATCTTAATTGTGTGTGATGAGAATTTTTTACTTCTTAAAAACTTTAAATTCATCTAACTTTTGATAAAATGAACCAATTGCGATGAAATTAAGTAATACCACTAAGTACGTAAGGGGCGGTGCGCCGCAGACGGAGAGTCCACTACGAACAAAGCGTCATTTTGCACGTACCCGTATTAACATTACGATTTTACAGGGATTCTCGGGCAATATTGGACAGAGATCAGTCGCGGTTGTCGCGAGTGCTAACGCGGGTGTTTGTCCCGTCATCCACAAAGTAAAATTATTTATTAAATAAAAAATCAAATTAAATTAAATTAAATACAAACTAAATCTTATATACCACTCTTTTATTTTTTTAAACACAACAAAGCTAATTTTTTTACTTAAATAATAAAATACACTTTCTTCTTTTAATTAAAAAACCCCCGACACATAAACCTCTAATAAAAGTCGGGGAACCGCCAACGTTTACAGCAGTTTATTTTATTTACTAAGCGGTTCCTCGACGCGAGTACGAGTCTGATTTTTTGCTTTTTAGAGGTATTTGTGTCGGGAGTATTTTAAATTTAAATTAAATTTCATGCTTTTTAAACTACATATAATATGACTAGTAGTAGACACGCTTCAATCAACAATCTTTCGAAACACGTAATTATGACACGATATCTTGCGAAAAATCACAGATTCAAAGAGTAAAAGGCGTATAAATTTTGAACGGGCCAACTGATTTTAATCAATCATAGCTAAAAACACTCTCGACAAGTTCACCTTTCAAACAAAAAAAAAACAAAATCAAAATCGGTTCATCCGTTCTGGAGCTACGATGCAACAAACAGACACACACACATAAGTACACGTCAAACTTATAACACCCCGTCGTTTTTGCGTCGGGGGTGAAAAATAGTAACGACTATTTTAATTTGTTTATTGAAATAATTATTTTAGTTAAAATTTTATCATCTAAGAAAACAATAAACTATTTAAAGTCCACAAACAAAATTTAACTGATATTTTTAGTGAAGGAAAACGCTTTTTTTCGCAACTTTCACCCTTCTAGATCTCAACTCTTCTTCGTCAAACTTGGCGCCTTTTTCTCATTTGTGTTTTTGCCGAGCATGTAAGCATGATATTATGATGCATTTTTTGACGAATCGATATATTTATGTTTGTAAACATATATTACATACACTCCTTTTTAAAATTCAGAATTCTTACAACGGGTCCATATTGGCTCACCTAAAGTTCTTTACCCGAAATTGTTCTTCCTAATGATTTGTAATCCGAATGATCACTCTTCCTAAAATTTTTCATCCTAAAGTTTTCATTCATACTATTTGTAGTGCTACCGGCGATGTTCATAACAGCCATGTTTCCGAAAATTGTAATCAATAATATCATTATTGTTAATATATTTAAACTCGTACTGTTTTTTATCATAACGCTTTTATCCCTAAATTATTCCATAATATTTTCACTCATTCAACTCGGAAAGAAACATTTACCAAGTGTAATAAAAAATATATGTTGTGGGTAGAAGATGATATTTGTAGTTTTAACTTGAGGGTATTATTATTATTTGGGGTATGCTTTACATACAACAAAAAGTATAAGTGTAAGGCGAGATTAATGACCACTTTTGATAAGGAAGTCAATAAGTATAAATTACTGGAAGGACCGCACCAAGAACATAATCATTAACAAGATGCTTTGAAGGAAAAGGTTTGTTTTTAAACTATTTCTTGTGATTACAAAACAACTGTTCACATTTTTACATTTAGCCATTTTATTTTTGGTTATTGTTGTTACATAATTAATACTATAACTATACCTGAGATAATCATGTCTAAAAAACCAACTGTTTAGAATGATTAACTTCAATGATTTTTGTCTTAAATGAATGAAATTCAGGTCAGAGTGTCGTCTTGGGGGCACTATGAAAAAAATACTTAGAAAAATTTCGCGACCAATTTCGAGGTAGCGCTCGCCGGCCGCTGCCGCGGCACCGCTCGCTACGCTCGCTCGGCTCGCGCGTAGTTGGTCACAGTTCTAACCTAACCTAACCTAACCTATGGATATCTTTGCAGGTACACACCGCTATATTAAACTAATTTAATTGAAATGTGTATATGAAAACATGTATTTAACTACTTGTACCATGGTACTATTTTTCTTATATGTTATACATGTTATGTGAAAATAAAGTTACGCAAAATTAATGTATATAATACTGATTATTATGAATAAAAAGAAATCTAAATAAAAAAGATATGACTTTGATTATTAGTGTAAAAGATGGTTATAATGAGAAAATATAGGAAAACAAATAAAAGTATAATAGATGTTTATTGCTACTGACATTATGAAGTTGAATGCTTCGGAATTATGAACATTAGAGACAGAGTAGTTAGGAATTGTGATTGTTAGGATGAAAAATGTTAAGAAGAACATTTTCGGATTTCCAATTATCGGAATTGAAAATTAAGGTGAACTTTGGCGCATCCCCTTACAACCCTAGTAAGTTCAGAAATTTTAGGTTACAATTTGTCGAAGACGGCGTGAGTGGTTCTTTTGTAAACCTTTGTTATACTTTAAGTTACGCACATTTTACGTGATGCGTGCACAACTAAACACACAAACAGACAAACATTCTATAAATGCTGGAAATGGATTATGTTGTCCTTTAACACCCTGGCTATTTTTTTTTTGGAAATATTTTCAACTTGCTTCTGCCAGCGGCTTCGCCCGCATGTTAGTAGTGTTTTATAATCCCAAGGGAGCATTATACCGGGATAAAAAGTATCAAACTATAATCTATCCCTGTGCCAAATTCATCCAGATCCATTCAGACGTTCTGGCGTGATTGAATAACAAACATCCATCCAGCCAAACTTTCGCATTTGCAATATTAGTAAGATTTACAAAAACGACTTTTGTACTAATTTATTATATGTATATATTGATTATTATTCTTATTCTCTCAAAAAGGATACTTACCAGTGCCAGGTATTTATACGGTACTAACCGAATAAATATCCCGAACTGTTGATGGTAAGAAACTGAACCACGTCACAACCTGTCTTACCCAACTCAGTCGAAAGTTCAAGGTAACGCCGTGATTAAGGAAAAAAGTAAAATTAAACCAGATTGACTGAGATTATTTTCTACTAATCAAAATGTAAGTATTCGTTGACTTTTGGAATGATTATCATCCACTTATCATCATGTGAGATTGTAGTCGTGTCTATCAATAAATAAAAATACATATTACGAGCTAATTTGGCATAATGATAAAAAAAACTTTTTTACAAAAAAATACTACCTACTTCCAACTAAAAACACTACAAACTTTTTCGTTAACCAATCTTTTTCGTTATGGATACCGACTTCGAAAAAGGAAGTTATTTTTCACTTTGTAGTGTTTTTAATTGGAAGTCGGTAGTATTTTTTGAAAAAAAGTTTTTTATTTTAAACTTTTTAGCTGTACCTAATAGGCAAGTCTTAAGTAAGGTACTTATAATGCCAGAATAGATTACCCCAATACCATGAAACTTGAAAATAACTGGTGAAATGAGAGTGTGCCAAGGTGAACTGTACACATCTGCGTATCCCTTTAGAGTGTACTGGCGTGATTTTATGTTATGAAATGGTATAAACAATAAACAGACATGCAATTGAAGCAATCCCGAGACATTTTCCGTTATTCATTGAAGAGTGCTGTTGTATATCGCCGAAGTTCGTCATCAGATCTTCACCAAATTAAAATGGGACCAATTTCGAAACATACTCTATTAACAAAAAAGAATATTCAAAATCGGTCCACAATTGACGGAGATATCGGTGAACATACAAAAAAACACAAACATAAAGTCGAACATAGAACTTCCTCCTTTTTGTAAAGTCGGTTAAAAACTGCAATGCAAATGCATGAGAGCAAAACATCCATTCTCTTAGTAATTCAAAACCCCCATCCCTGGAACTATCTTACTAACATAAGCCAAGCCCAATCCATGACAGCCTCTCACTAAGTGCATCTTAACGTCACGCTCGCCGTCAACTAAGACAGCCGAGGTTAACCGATGACGTGACACCGTCAACACGACCGATGTGTGGCCTGAGTTGACACATTAGTAATTTAAACAAAGCTGTATGTAGTGGGCAAAGTGGTCAGGTATAATTAAAAGGTGACAATGCTGATGGGAATGATATGAAAGAAAAAACAGAACGCAGTCAGTAATAGCGTGATGCTTGACAACGAAAAATGATAGTAGAAAACGTCTCTCGTCAACTGGGCAGACTCCAATTAACGTATTATAGGCAAAAGACAGACACTCCTCGGGATAAAAAAACTTTTTAACAAAAATTCAAACCGACTTCCAAAACAAAACACTCACTTCAAAGCGAAAAATAACTTTCTTTGCCGAAGTCGGTGTCGAAAAACGGAAAACAATCTGTATAAAAGACTGTTGGTTTGATTTTTTGTTAAAAAGTTTTTATTTCTCTTTATAGTTTTGGTACGTACTCCAAATTAATAACATGATAATCATTTATAGCCAAAATACATCTCATGACCATTTCAGTAAGCCCAAACACGACAAGGATACATTGTTTTATTTCCGCTACCTTCCAGCTTCATCATCAAATCAGTTCGATGGTACCATTTATAGTTCCACTTCACCAAATGATACTTTCTGAGTGCAAATGATTGCATTGTTGATGAAAATACCAAATGTAAGCCTGTAATATTTGAGGAGTTCCCTCGATTTCTCTAAGATCCCATCAGCAGATTCTGACCTGATTACTATGGTACCACCTGTGTCTTTCAAACAAAAGAAGAATTATCCAAATCGGTCCAGGCGTCTTTAAGTAATCGGGGAACTTCATAAAAAATATTCCGATGAATTGAGAACCTCCTCCTGTTTTTGAAGTCGATTAAAAATGGTAGATTTTTTTTGTGAAACTGACCTTTTAATACCATCTTTTGACTTTTAGGTGTATATATTTTATTCAGAAACAAGAATTGCTTAAAAACATCTCAGTGTCAATACGTACTGGGTGGCAACAACCAGGATTGTCAAAATATTTAAAATTTGTTTGCCTCGATGTGACATTATTTTTCCAGAGGAGTCTTCTATTTGTTCAGTTCAGTTAATTTCTATTGGGGTGCTATTTCGAATTGCCTGTCTACTAATCACCAGGTCAGTATTAAAGTTGCCATCTCGAAATAGCAATTTTAATCGCGTTCAAACAAAATACTGTACAAACAAATAACACTTTTTAAATTAAATTGAAGTTAAACTTTCCAATAAGTTAAGGCGACATCTTGCCGTTTTATAGCAAGCTAAACTTTAACACGTTCATCTTATTCTTGAGCACTGGACTTTTCCTAGCACGTTCTAGAAGTTTAAGTTTTAGGACATCCATTGCCTGGCTCTTCCAACTATGGGGTCAGCTGCTATATATATTTTACATGAAGCGATTCCCTATTTGGTCTTCAAAACCTAGTCAATTACTAGGCAAGAGTCCAGTACACACAATGTTACTTTTATATTGTTTTCTTTTTTATGTTATTGTTGTTTAGTTTAAGTTTTTATTTTCTTTTTTTATGTTTATGTTGTGTGCTCTGGCTGGATTCTAATAAATGTGTTTTCTTTCTTTTCTTTTCTTTCTTTCTTTCAGTATAAGGCACAGCACAGTCTTCATAATTAAATTCATAAAAAAAAATATATTTAATTGCTTAAGAAACGAACTAAAAAGTCGGTAACAAGAACAAGAAGAAAATCATGCTGTTCAATCGGAGAGTACATAAACGCGAGCTGACTGACCAAAACCATTTTATACTCTGACTGCACAGCATGGTTTTCTTCTTGTTATAGTTTACGTATTTTTTTTTTTTTTTTTTTTTTTTTTTTTATTGATTATAGGCTTGCGCTTGACCACTATCTCACCTGATGGTAAGCGATGATGTGGTCGACGATGAAGCACGCTTGCCTAGAAGAAACCTATTCACTCTTGACTTGAAGACTCCCAGGTTGTAGCTATCAGGAAATTTTTATTAGTCAATTTCTTAAGTTTTTTTTTATTTATAGCCTTTTAGTTTTTTTTCTATCGAATTAATTTTAAACATGTTAGTGTTATATATTTTGTAATCAACTCTTAAAATTCTTCATTTTGATACCAAAACAATGGGTTTGGAAGAAAAAAATATTGGAACCGCCACGATAATGCGCCTAAAATCCGCCATTTATCATTTTTCATTTTTAATGTAGTCAGTAACACTCATGAGGTTAAGACGAATCGATTGACGTAAGCATAATCAAAGTCGGCCTACGCGTTTGGTCTCTATAACGCCACATAAGAACAAACATACATACACAAACTGATAAACACATTACCCTCCTTTGCGTCGCGCAGTCGGGTAATAATTAGTGTGTCCAACAAAACCTTAAGGTGTAACCTCCCAAACCGTGCAGTAAGACTTGTTTTCACGGTTTCGTGATCCGGACTACAAAATATAACTAAAAAATATCGATGAGAGACTTTCAACTAATTCTACTAATTTAATAAACGTGACAGGAGGAATTTAATAAACGGGAGCAGTTGTGGCCCAGTGGTAACGGCCGCAACTTACAAATTGTAGGTCATGGCTTCGACCCCAGGCAGGCGTTTTACTTTGTATAAATTATATCATCCCCACTTCAAAAACATCGTGAGAAAACCGGCATGTCCAAGAACCAACAATTCGAAGACATATTGTGTCATCTACCAATGCGCACTGGGCCCGCGTGTTTGATTATAGCCAATTCCCTGTCTTCTCACAGACAGGGAATTTGTTATAGGAGCGATGTGGGGGCATGTGTCCCAGCAGTGGCAACATTAAAAAGGCTGATGATGAATAAACGTGAAAGTCTATTAAAAATGTGATGCCTGATAAATCAATCACATTTCAACGGCTTAACGTATCTGTATGAAACCATGACCTGGATTAGGCCATGGGATACTAACGTTTCTAATGAGAAGGCCAGGTTAATGACCTGTAACTGTCAATCCTTTCTGCCTCTGTTCACTTGAAAATACGGTTTCCATGGAAAGCTTATTCGCGTAGTAATAATATTTTTTGCACTGTTTATCATTCCAAAAATAAATCTTATTGTTCACCCTACCTAAATTACCAAGTTTGACAGCTATGACGTAACAATATGGCGCAGCATCGGGGGACCGTCTTATTTGAAACATGTAGTATTTTTTTTTACTTTACTTACGTATAAATGCAACACTTATCACGCACGCGGGTGAAATTACTACAGTTCCTTTCTCTCTGTCTACCAAATTTTTAACACATACAGCAAGACATTCCTACTCCAAAACTCTCTGCAAATTGGTAAACAATCCAAGCTAGACAGTAGCCCGTAAACCGATAAGACAAGCTGTAACCACGTCCTCTAACTAACGCATCTTAATGTCACGCTAACCGTCAACTGAGGCAGTTTGTGGTTAGTGCGGTCACGTGTTACCGTCAACGAGAACTACCGAGTTAAAATTAATAAGTTTAATGTTGTAACGTTGCAACTGTTTTCCTTGCTACGTCATTTCATAATGTCAGAATCTCAGTTATGACACATTACTTACTAAAACAATACTGTATTAGTGGCCAAACTGATCAGTTATAATTAAAAAGGTAAAAATGGATTGTGTGTAAAAAATTATATGAAATTCTTTTCTTAGCCATCCCGCTATCAATCGAACAATCGAAAGTTAGTGAAAGCCTGTTTTACCACATAGGTACAAGTAACTGTTCGGTCTCCATTGCGCTCCACAAATTGGTTAACTACCCGAGGTTGACTGCAGCACGTAAATCACTTAGACAAGCTGTAACCACAGCGTGTTGCCTTTAACTAACGCATTTTAATGTCACGCTAACCGTCAACTGAGTCAGTTTGTGGTTAGTGACGTGTTACCATCAATGAGGAGTGCCGAGTTAAGAGCAAGATAAAGTTTAAAAGTTGAAATAAAAACTCAACTGAATAAAGCGAAATAAAAAGATGCAAAAAAGGAATTAAAGTTAACTATCTGAAAAAACATAAAAGAGACTATATTCCATATAATAATAACCCCTAAATTCTAAGTCATGACCTCCAACTCAACTCCATCTTGAATTATCAAATTAATAGATGTAGCTTGACATTTATTGTCATTAATCGACAGGACTATTTCATTGTCTAAATGTTCCAAATGATTTGGAATATGGGCGTTAGATTTCGAATTCATAGGTCAGTACATCCTCTGGCCTTTTAATCCGAAGCCTGCACCTTTAAAGCCGTATTATAACCGTTTATATTTTTAACCTCTACATCACTTACTAATTAAGCTACAAACACGAAAATTACACTCAAAAGCGCCAACCACCTTACACCAGTTATACAAGACGACAAACTTTCTCAAAGTTAAACATTGTCTTATTACAATAGATTCGTCTCTGACAGAGTTCAAGGCATTTCAACATCATGCTACTATAATAAATGTGAGTTTGTCTGTCTGTTTGACACGGCTTGGGTGGAGTACAGAGCCATTTTATTTACTTAGATTTAATTTGGATGTGAGAAAACTTGGAAGTAGGAGAAATTGTAAGTTAAGTTCGTGGAAAATAATCCAATAATAAAACTAACTCTCGTATTCTGAAATAGGAATTCGAAATTGATAATTTTTCGTAATTTTCCATTATAAAGTACAAGTTCCTAACTTCAAATTCAAATTGGAGGTAACACGTAAATGGGTGATTTAATTAAAGATGAAAAACTCATTTTTTATCATTCATCTCTTTAAACTAGAAAAATATAAATATTTTCCTATTTACTCTACGCGCCACGATATTTGTAAAAAATTACATAAATCATTCATCGACATAACGTATTCATAACATATTCAATTAACTTTCGTCAAGCAAAAGTTTTGCAATACTTTTTTTATGTACAAAAATATTAATTTAATATTATTGTCTTCTTATTTGGTCGGTGTTTTTTTTTTCGTTTTTCGATTCCAATTGGCATTATCTTCAAGTAAATCATTCAACTACAGTCGCCTGCAAAACCGTACCATTCAACAAACCAACCAAATAATAATACCAGCCTCTCTACACAAGTTCTTGATTTTGGCTGATCGCCAGCATCTGCTTAGTGACTGTTTAAGTGCCGCCGTATCTTGGAGAGCAGGCCCACAAGGAAAGGTCGGTAAACTCTCCAAGACATCGTGCAGGCTATCTAGAGTTGTGTGCATGTATCGGCTTTAAAAGTTTTCATCGAGATATAGAACCAGGTTATTTTGAGTGTTGCTCAGTAAATTGATAATCTATTCAGTACGTTGCATAGTTAACTTTTGAAAATACAAGCGATCATCGTTAAGAGCATATCAAGTAATGTCACCGCGCCTGGCGCATCCATGTACTGTTTTGCAACTCCGTTCAGCTAGACTGGAACCAACCGTAATATTTGTGGTAAAAGACTGGGTGGATGATGACGTAAACAGATGGTAACAGATTGCATAATAAATCACCAATCTGTTTAGGAACGTGGGGCGTTATAAAAAAATGAAAAAACACTTAACGCCGCATCAATATGCATATTTTTTATTAATATAATATATAAAATCATACAAAACGAAAAAAATACAGAAAAACCGCATATAACGATAACGTTTTAGTTAGGTATATTAAATGTTTAGTAAGAAAAACTTAAGAATGAAATTTTTGTTAAGTTTGAAAGTAATACATCTATAAGTACACTGAACACATGTGCCTATTCTCAAGCAGTTGCATCCGCATAAATTCTGGTCTAAGCATTCAGGTGGAAACTAATCCTTAATGATATAAAGCTAAGTTTTTTTTCCGTGGCAATTTAAAAGATAAAGCTACAACATAGCAGCTTGGTCAATTTTAACAAAAAAGAAATATGTAAATAAAAGACAATACAAAATCCACTCGTGTCGGAGATCTGCGCCATACGAAAAAGACCGCCTTAAGAAGTATCGCTCTGATACTGGATTACGGGCTGAGACAGCGTCGCAGTTCTCGTACCAAAACTCAGGCCGTTAATTTATTTTTTTACGAAATCCCGAAGACTGCAGGCTCAGGCCTAGTGTTTAGGTGAAAGTTGTCGAAGATGGCGGGTGTGGTCCTTCTGTATACTTTCTATTTTGTGCTTTGTACTTTCATTATTCTTAAAATCAGGCAAATAAAATGAATATTAAAAAGTCAAAAATGAAAATAAATTCTTCGTTCTGCTTGACGGGTCTTATTTAATTTGACTAAAAGAGATACTTAACATATACGTGACGACTGAGTTAAGTGCTCATTATGTTAATACCTTCGTAAACCTTGTTAACAGTATGAAATGTAACGCGTATTTCACACGCGTACCTTAAATTATCTGTTAATGTCACTCCTCATCTGCGAAATCTTCAAAACATTTTGTACACCACACTTTACGTGTCAACGCCTTTAGAACTAAAAATAACATGTCGAAAACAAAATAGCATCAAAGATTTTGAGAACATCTGGAGTAAGTATAGCAATAATAATACCTTTTTTTCTTCTCGGGGGAAACCTTCCAAAGGCGCCTGAGACTTTTGGGAAAGAGAGCAGGGAGTGTGGGCTTTTTACCTCACTAAAACCCTGGTGCTCACCATCAGAATATGGAAGCATCCCCATGATCTTTCAAAAGACCACCAAGCAGCCCCATGATACAAGGCCTGTTATCACATCCGCCAGTTACCATATCCACGGGCAGACTGAAGAAAGGACACCCCTGAGCCTCACTGTGCACGGCAGCACATGATGACTGTACCACCGTCTTTCCTGGGGTCATTTGGTCCGCGAGCCCGCAGTCCCGAAATCTAAGGTACTTAGGTCAATATAAAGTCGCCTACAAGTTGCGTGTGATGTTATTCACCCTGGGTAGTCAGTTTTGATACTTTTTCTTCATCGTGTCGATGATTTCATTTACAGATTTTTAATTTAGATGTTGTGTTTCGACCAGAACTCAGCTACGTCGACAGCGTTGGCCTCGCAAAGGTCTTCATGGTGCAGATGTTTGTGGGAGGGAGCAGAACAACAGATGGTGCATCAATCGCGGTGTGGTTCTACAGTCGCATTGTGGCTGATGGGAGTACCACACCTGATTAGGTTTTACCTACAGCGGCCCACTTGGCTTCACAGCCTATCAGCCTAGTTTTGCTACTAACTTGATGATTGGCTACTAACTATTCATACTTCGAATTAAGCTGTTCTCACAGTTATTATCTTCGGTTGTAGTTGGTATCCTCGGTCACGACTAAGTTACATTCTATCGGTGATAAGAGGCCCTAAGGCCCTGGATAAGTGCTTTCTATCATCGAAAGCGTGGTGATAGTAATTGTCAAAAAGGAAAAAAAGTATGGGATTGACAAATGATATCGAAAAATCGGTTCTCTATCCATTTGCATAAAATTTTAAGAAATAACATATCTTAGCATAATTTTGTTTGGCATAATTATATTTTCGCATAATATAATTACGCATAACAGCTTACGCATAATTTTTTAAGCATAATTTCTCTAACCATAATAATGATTAAGCAGAATATTCTAAAGCATAAATTTATAAAGTTCTTAAGCATAACTTTTTTAAGCATAATATCCTAAAGCATAAATTTATTTACACATACAGCATGCAAGCAAGCATACAGCATGCAAGCAAGCATGCAGCAAACAAGCAAGCATGCAGCATGCAAGCAAGCATGCAGCATTCAAGCGAGCAGGCAACATGCAGCAGGCAGGGTTTCTGTCTCGGCTCTGGCGCTGCGGGCTTCCGGCGGCCCCACGCGTGCTAATCGTCGCAGACGGCTTTCGCTCACCACCGCAGCTTCGGCTTGTTGGCCGGCCAGCCCCAGCCGCGGCGCCTCGCTCGCAGCCGCCTGCTCCTCAGCCCGTGGGCCGCCTCGCCCCTACGCGCCTACGCGATTTTAAATTACACTCTAGGGGTAGGACAAACAAGACTAAGTAGAGTCGGTTTTGCAGCAATTCGGTTCTGTCACTAACTTTTGTTGCACATCATATTAAATTTTTAACCAACAATATTATTTAATTGTTACAGAAACTATAGCAAATTGGTTTGATCAGAATTATGTATGGGGCACTACAAGTTCACCACCACCATTTCCAACCAAAGTCTGGAGTACGTAATATCTACTAGAAAAGGAAAATAGACCTAGGACACAAAATCATGCAGAGGCATGGCACAATAGAATTGCACATTTTGTGGGAAAACACCATCCTGGATTTTATTTTTTGGCAAAAAAGATCGTTCAAGAAATAAAACATCAAACCATTGAAATAGATAAACTGGATGTCGGAACATCACTTATACCAAAAAAAAAGAAAAATACACGGACAAAACCAAAAGAATTGAAAAAATTATTAGTAAAAAAGATGAGTATACTTCTAAACTAGCAAATTTACAAGCAATTGCTAAAAATATACACCTAAAATAAATA
The DNA here is from genome assembly GCA_947562075.1 of Orthosia gracilis. Lineage (NCBI taxonomy): Eukaryota > Metazoa > Arthropoda > Insecta > Lepidoptera > Noctuidae > Orthosia > Orthosia gracilis. The sequence continues at coordinate 23,690,424 of OX387275.1, forward strand.
ATTATACATAATTAAGGACCACTGTTTCAATCAGTTAACTTCTATCTGAGGAATAACCGCCATATTTATTTCTCATAATAGAAGTTAACTGATTGACATATTTTTTTATACAAAAACTGTCAAAACATCTAATATATTCTTCAGATAAAAGTTATCTCGCGATTGAAAAATCGTTTAAGTTACATAATGTTATGTATAATAAATCATTTGCGTGAAAATTGTTTTTGTTATTTATATTAATTGTATGCCTAAATATTATTATGCTATCATTAGGCCTACTAACGTTATGCTAATAGTCATTAGGCCTACTAACGTTATGCGAATCAAATTTATGCCAAAACAAATTAGTATTTAAGATGATTATGCCAACATAAAATGTATGCCTAAAAAAATTATGCCAAAATAAATTGTGCCAAAATCGTTATGCCGAAGTATATTAGGATAAAGAACATTATGCGAAAAGAAGGGATCCCCGAAAAATCACGTGATCAATCTTTTACATTTCGAAATTTCAACGATGGAATAGAATAGAATATACTTTATTTTACACCAAAAAATAAATGACACATATATTTTTCAGCAACTTAATACTAGGGGTACAAAGGCGGACCAGACAACAGCGGACAACAGGCGGTCGCCTTTGCTGACATCTACAGTCCGTCAAATCTAAGAAGTACCGTTTGACAGCTATAAAAATACGTTGTATAAACTTAAGTTGATGCTTACGAATGATACTCGTTGTTATAGTGTATAGGCAGCATAGTAATTAATTAGGATTATGAATTTGATTATTCGTAAACTTTCATACAAAGTTATCACGGCAAGTTAAATGAGAAACGTCATCGGACTTCTTAGATTTGACGGACTGTAATGCCACTTGTCTAGAGCCCATAATTTAGGTTAAATGGGTGAAAGCCTAAAATGGGTAGCAAAAGTGGTGATAAATCAGGTCCAACTGTTTTTGAGTAAAACACAAGTTATAAAATGCCATTTAAGTTTTGTTTTAGGCCCAAAATAATGGCGTTTTATTAGCAAACGCTCCTATAGTAACGGGCACCTACATTGTAAAACATCAAGCCCCCCGCTTCTAGACTGTAACTCGTCTCTCTTAGTGGCGTCTTCTTCTACATTCCTCAATACGAGATGGATAAACATTAAGCCTATCCTTCTAAATATCCTATCCAATTTGTTTCTCTTCCTAATTTAAAATTGGCCCCATCCCGCTGGCGCCACGCTAGCGCCTCACTGCGGTGAGAATGCGAACTAAGACTTGAAAAAAAATGGCGATGGGCAGATAACTGCTCCCGCGCTGTGTCCGTTTAAAAATAGGGTTAAAAATACCCAAAAGGCTTCGATAGAAATTGATTAACTGATTGGTTCTCGTAACCCTCCTTGTGAAGTGAAATCAGCCAAAACGTGAACTTGTAGTGCATATTGAATATCCGCAACGCCGGCCGGTTTTGATATCCCGAGTGTGTGCTGTGATATCTTCAATTCCTGCCTATCCAGGTGAGTGTTTATACTTTTTCTCAACGCAAGGAATCCCAGGGTTGCGAATGCCAACATCGGAGATTGTAATCGTTTCTGCGGTCGAAGCCCAATCATTCTTTTTGGTGCCTCCTGTGAGGTGTCTACTTACTCTCACATTCTCTTATTAATCATAAAATCTCGTTTAATGAGTACATATTGCGTTTTTATATCGTGTATTCTTATTAATTTAAAAAGTAACAAGTAAGAATCACGAGTTAAATAAGTACATTGTATAATTTCTATTTACAACGCAAAAGCTAGGCATTCAAGTCGGGTTCCCGCAACGTGCCAAGCTGGCCAGCGGACCACGATTGTACCTAACCTAACCTCATTGATCATTATTATTTATTCAGAAAATTGAATCGTATTTAAGGTTTAAATTGAAACCTTCAATTAAATAGGTATTTCTTGTATGACTATTTCTTGCAATAACTGATGTTGGTATTAAGCTAATAGGAATGTGTCATGGTCAAATAGTTTTGCTCGAGAAATTACCTACCTACATTTTATTACGAATAAAAGTGATAACTTACGTGACTAAATCGTAATAGGTATTTATACCTACATATTTAAATTCATAACTGGTATTACTTGCCAGCCCAAAGTAGGTACGCATAATAGTGCCTAAAGTATATTTCGCTTACAGTTCGGATAGGTACTTACCTACCTACGTTCTTGTCTCATTTATAAATCGTGAATACATAAGTTAACAAATATGTCTGATGAAGTTGAATTACAGGCGTCCCTTAAAAGACGCGAATATGATTTCAAATGTATGCAGATTATCTACGATTTGTCTAAAAATGTCCTGCAAGATAATTCAAAGCTATCTACTTTCAAGGCTAGATACAAAAAGATTAATCAGATTAGGGCTGCCTTTATGGAGTCTAGCGAAAATGTCAATAGTCAGTTAAAGTTAAAACCCAAGTCAGAAATAGATTTGAGTGCGATGTTGTCATTTGATGATTTGTATTATGCGTCTATCGAAGTTGCCGAAACTTTGCTTGCGTCGTCGCTGCCTGCGCCACACGCGCCTGCAGTCGCCGATCCGTCCACACATTGTCGTCGAGATGGTTCTATTGTTCAAGTGAAATTACCTAAATTGCAAATACCGCATTTCGATGGTAAAATAGGAAACTGGCAGACCTTCAAGGATAGTTACATCCCGCTTATTCATGACAATAGTTCACTTTCGGACACGGAAAGGTTTCATTATTTGTTGTCGTGTTTGTCTGAGTGTGCATTGACATTGGCCAGGGGCATACCTATAACCGCGTCGAATTATTCCGTGGTTTTTAATCTTTTATTAGATCGATATGACAACAAGCGCAAATTAGCAAATACTTATCTAGAAAAAATATTTTAATTAACGTCTGTTAACAAGCCGTCACTTGAAAATTTATCCGAACTGACCAATGCGTTATATGAAAGCGTAAATGCGTTACTTGCTTCTTAATTCTTAATTCTTTATTGTACACAAAAAAAGAAATACATACACAACTTGATTGATTATAAAGTTGATGTACAAAGGCGAGCTTAACTCTAAGAAGAGTTTTCTACCAGCAAACCTTAGAGTGATAGAGAGAGTTTACAAGAGGAAGAAGAGAAGTAGTCCAGTGTCCAGTGCTTTGCCAATTGATGAGCTTAGTGAATTTATCTTATTTCACATTGCATCGCGATCACTTGACCTTGAAACTAGGAAACGGTTCGAGTTACAAAATACTCACGAGATTCCTAAGTTCAATGACTTAATTGTTTATTTACAAAATTATATAAATATTCTGGAAGTTAGTCAACCTGTCTCGGTTTCGACTACTCCGTCGAACTCTTCTAATAACAATAAACAGTTTCGTAATAAGGGTCAGCATAGGTCATTATCATTTATAGCATCCACGAACCAAAATAATAATAATGCCTCGGACTCATTAGCTTGTTTACGTTGTAATGAAAACCATTCTATTTACCGATGCGGCAAGTTACATTCTATGACACTTGATTAGCGTCAACAATTCGTTAAGATATTGAACTTGTGTACCAATTGCCTGAGGCCCGGTCAAGATAATAATTATTGCAAATCTAAAACCACATGTTTTGTTTGTAACACGAAACATAACACATTATTAAATGTGGAACATAAAAGCCTTTTCAAATCTTCTGTTAATTCAAACGAGAATAACGAAAGTTCCGCTAAAGTTACTAGCACACTTACTTGTATTACGTCACAAACTTCGAGTCCAAATTGTAGTACGAAGATTCTTGGCTCAGCGGTAGTACGTTTACGTCACGCGGACGGCTCGCTGCAGTGTGCACGCGCCGTTATTGACAGCGGTTCGATGGATTCTTTCATCACCGGCGCATGCGTGCGCCGCCTAAGTTTACGTATAAGAAAATGTAACTTGAACGTTACCGGTCTCGGGCAGAGTAATGTTTGTGACATAAAAGGTTATACTTTCGCTTCAATAATACCTCATTCTTGTGAGTCGCCTAAGTTCGACTTACCTTTAGTAGTTTTACCTAAAATTACTTCCATGCTGCCTTCGTCAACGTTACCGTTGCACGTCAAGGAGCATTTCAAACATCTTGATCTCGCCGACCGCGACTTCGATAGATCCGGTCCGATCGATCTACTGTTAGGTGTGGAGTGTTTTGATCAAATATACACTGGCTCACGTTTCACTCCCGGTCCCGGATTACCTTGCGCCTTGTCTAGTGTATTCGGCTGGGTGATGAGTGGTCAATATTTTCATAACACACCACCTAACAATATTCACAGTGAATCCGTTACGTCACTCTTCGCGTCCTCTTGCACGCTCGAAGATATCGTTCAACGGTTCTGGGATTCTGAAGAACCGCCGAAATGTAAAATTTCCGCTCCTGAAGATGATTTCTGTGAACAAATGTATAAACGGGATACTTACCGTACACGTGAAGGTCGTTACGTGGTACCTATAATTTTAAAGAAGGATGCGCCTTCTTTAGGCGATTCGTCTCGCCAGTCTTTTAATCGCTTTCTCAGCTTAGAAAGGCGTCTTATTAATCAGACCGAGCTGAAAGCTGATTATAAGGAATTTATGCACCAGTACGAAGAACTAGGACATATGCAGCCTGCAGATTCTTCGACTACTGATCGTTATGTAATTCCACATCATTGCGTCGTGCGTCCAGATAGCTCTACGACACGACTCCGGGTAGTCTTCGATGCTGGCAGTCGGACTACTAATAATCTTTCTCTGAATGATGTAGTTCATGTTGGACCGAAACTTCAAATTGACATCGTCGATTTAGTTACGAAATTCCGACTTCATAACATTGTCTTCACTGCGGACATCTGTAAAATGTATCGCCAGATGCGTCCTGAGGACAGGTGTTATCAACACGTTTTGTGGCGTGATGAGCCTAATGAGACTTTGAATGAGTATGAGCTTAATACCGTGACTTGTGGAGTCAGCAGCTCCCCATACTTAGCTATTCGCACTCTGCGTCAACTTGCTAAGGATCACGGTTGTGAATACTCAAGCCGCGCCGCTCAAGTTCTTTGTAAAGATACATTCATGGACGACATCACTACGGGATGCTCATCTCTTGATGAAGCGAAACAATTAAAAGAGGATGTTACCTCGTTATTGTCAAAGGGTCATTTTGAACTTTGGAAGTGGAGTACGAATACTCCAAGTCTTTTGTCTGATGTTCCACCTGACCATCTTCAGACTTCCAAATCCTTCGATGATGCTGGAAATGAGTTTGTCAAGATATTAGGTATACGGTGGAATCCATCGTACGAAAATTTCTCCTACAAGTTAAATGACGATAAATAGGCTTGAGCTAAGCGCAGCTGTGCTTCTAGCACAAGTTATGTCACACATGCACAACTTACTTATGGATAAAATTCACATAAATTCTATGAAAGCCTACTCGGACTGTACCACCACCCTTTCGTGGCTCAACACGGCACCACATTTGCTAAAAATGTATGTAGCAAATCGAGTCGTGCAAGCAACCGATTTAATTGGTCCCGAATTTTGGTTTCACGTGTCCACTGAGGATAACCCGGCCGACTGTTGTAGTCGCGGTGTTCTCTGTTCAGAATTAATTGATCACCCACTCTGGTGGAGTGGGCCTTCTTGGTTGCAAATGTCGCCTAATAAATGGCCTTGCAAACGTACGTTGCTCGTAAATGCAGAACTGCCGGAATTAAAAACTTCTGTTCCAAGCAGTCTACACGCTACGGAATCTGATAACCCGCTTCTGACGTTTACTTTTAAGCTTTCTTCTCTTACAAAGATTCAACGAACTTTGGCATGGTGTTCCCGTTTCATATCAAATGCAAAGGTTGCTTCTTCAAATAGAAATTTCTTCGCCCTTAGCAGTTCGGAACTCGATAAATCAATGAATATGCTAGTCAAGTTTACTCAAGACCATTATATGTCGTCTCACGTCAGTCAAGTGAAAAATCATGAACAATGCGACAAGTCGATTCAAAAACTGTCTCCTTTCTTGGATTAAGATGGTTTATTACGAGTGGGGGGATGCATCGGTGAGGCTAATCTATCGCCATCTGCGTTACATCCTCTTCTCTTACCAAAATTGAGTCCTTTGTCGAGGCTGATTGTCGAACATTACCATTTAAAATATCTGCATTGCGGCCCTCGGACTTTGCAGTCCCTAATTCAAAGAAGGTTCTGGATAATGAGTTGAGACTACTTATTCATACCGCACTTTCAAAGTGTGTGCGTTGCTTTAAAGTAAAACCAATGTCCAGTCAACCCATGATGGGCAAGCTCCCTGCCGCTCTTCTTCAGCCCTCTCGATGCTTCCAAACCACAGGAATTGATTTCGGTGGCCCATTTATTATAAAGGAAAGTCGTCCACGTGGAGCTAAAACCTATAAAGCATACATATCTCTTTTTGTGTGTTTGAGTTCGAAAGCCGTCCATTTGGAGGCCGTCACTGAGTTGAGTTCAGAGGCATTCCTCGCGACTCTGGATAGATTCGTTTCCTGTCGCGGAATGTGTGATACAATCATTACAGATTGTGGCACCAACTTTGTAGGTGCAAACAAATATCTTAACGAAATAACCGGCGAGCTTCGCAAACATCAAGCTGAAATATCAGATAGTTTGGCTATTCGTCAAATAAAATGGAAATTTAACCCGCCAGGTGCACAACATTTCGGTGGCATATTTGAAAATGGCATAAAGTCTACAAAATATCACCTTAAGCGTGCAGTTGGTGCTCAAGTTTTAACTCTGGAAGAGTTTATTACGATTCTCGCTAAAGTGGAAGCTGTGTTAAATTCACGCCCGCTTTTTACTCTGTCTCCAGACCCGCAAGAATCGAACGTTTTGACTCCAGGACACTTCCTGTCAGGAGGTCCTTTAGTTTCACTACCTGAAGAACCTGTTAGTAAATGCTTATGTCCACGTTCTCGTTGGCAAATGCTTAAAAAAATAACTCAAAGTTTTTGGCTTGCTTGGCAACGTCAACAACTGCATACGCTTCAACAAAAATCTAAATGGTTCAAAGATACACCTAACCTTAAATTAAACGACTTAGTCCTTGTTAACGAGCCTAATCTTCCACCTTTACTATGGAAATTAGCTCGCATAGAACAGATCCATCCGGGATCAGATAATATAGTCAGGGTTGTGACTCTCCGAACTGCAAACGGTAAAACTATGCGCAGACCAGTAGTTAAGGTCTGTCCGCTACCGATTAATTAACTATTATCTTATCTTATATCTCGAACAATATTGTGTATTGATTAGTATTGTTCAATTAAAATAGTTTAGACACTAAGGTAATTATGCTTATTAAGTTTGAATTTTATATTTCTCGAGCACTGCTAGTTGTACTCTGGCAGTCCTTTAACTTGCGAAATCATGGTCGATTTCGAGTGGGGGAAATGGATAAACATTAAGCCTATCCTTCTAAATATCCTATCCAATTTGTTTCCCTTCCTAATTTAAAATTGGCGCCATCCCGCTGGCGCTACGCTAGCGCCTCACTGCGGTGAAAGTGCGAACTAAGACTTGAAAAAAATGGCGATGGGCAGATAACTGCACCCGCGCTCTGTCCGTTTAAAAATAGGGTTAAAAAATACCCAAAAGGCTTCGCTAGAAATTGATTAACTGATTGGTTCTCGTAACCCTCCTTGTGAAGTGAAATCAAAACAAAACGTGAACTTGTAGTGCATATTGAATATCCGCAACGCCGGCCGGTTTTGATATCCCGAGTGTGTGCTGTGATATCTTCAATTCCTGCCTATCCAGGTGAGTGTTTATACTTTTTCTCAACGCAAGGAATCCCAGGGTTGCGAATGCCAACATCGGAGATTGTAATCGTTTCTGCGGTCGAAGCCAAATCACGAGATTAATGCTGGTCTTATAACATACACGCGCCAACTAAGATCTACGTTCTCCACGTGTAACCTTCTTTTAAGTACAGTCAACGAAGGAGATAACTATGCAGCATGTAACAGATCGCTATCTATGACTGCTAATAAACCCTCCCCTCACGCCTTTGACACCTACCTGTCGCGGTTTATTGATTTTTGGGTAGGCCTTCAGAAAAACTGGGAAATCGGCAATTTATAGCCATTACCTTCATTATGAGTTTATCTAACTATTTATATCATTCAAAAACCAAATGAAACTGACCTCATCTCGCATTGATGAAATACGTTATCAACTTATCACTTTTATAATTTTCACTCGCTTAGCCATAATATATCGAATTCAAACACATATTCACCAAAAACACTACATTACGATAACACAATAATGTGTAAGCAATGTTGGCACAGCCAATTGCACTTATAAACAATGTTCATCCATTCAAAAAGTAATAAAAACTATTTTGTTTGGACAACAAAAAACATGGCGCTCAAAAATCACAGCTGCATTTTGTAATTTTTTTTTTCGTTCGGTTTTAGTGGAGTTCCATTATAATGTTAATAAAGTATGTACTATCGTGTTGCAAGTGAAAATATTACATAAAATACCACCGTCTAATGGGAGCTGTGACGATGACGTAGTTACGCACACAAGGTGTGCGCTTGACATTTGAAGCACTTTCTCTTACAGACGTTTGACGGGATTCATCTACATATTGGTATACTAACCGCAGCATGGATATTAAAGAACCAATTACAGAATATATGTATGCTTATATATAAATAGTTGACCGCGAGGTCCTAGGTCCGATTCCCGGGTCGGCCAAAGTGTTATTGGGTTTTTCCTTCTGAAATTTCTCAATAGCAGGCTCGAAATATGGTGTGTACTATAATATTATGTGCACACCTGCCCAACCCTTTGAGGTATGCAGGCGTGATGTTATGTTATATATAAGGTCAATGAACTTAATATTAACATAAAACATACATCGACACTTAATAATCTTGGGATCATTTCTAAATTTCACGCGGGCAAAGACATTGATAGAAGGTAGTAACTGTATATTTTTATTATCCCGTATTGTCCCATTGCAGAGAAGTCTCTCTTTTCTCTGTCTCTCTTTTCTTTAAAAACTATCTTCGTTGATTTATTAATTTCAATCGCGACCGCTTAGTGCTGTTCGATCCTCATGATAAGCAAATTATTGTTATATGCTTTCATTGTGCGCATAGCTTAGGAGTGGAATTTTCTGTCTGAGTCTTTGTTTCCTGATAGCTACAACCTTGGGATCTTTAAATCAAGAGTGAATAGGTTACTTCTAGGCAAGCGTGCTTCACCGTCGACCACATCATCGCTAACCATCAGGCGAGATATTGATCAAACGCGAGCCTAGCTACATGAAAAAACGCAAGACAATTTTGAACAAGTAATTAGCAGCCCGGAGACAAGATTTGAGCTCGATTACTACGGTCTCCAATCACAAAATCAGTATCAAACTTAGGCCGATAATACACATGCCTCTAATTTGGATAAAAGTGTTACACTGCACACTTTCATGCAAGTAACAGGTATGTGTATTTTCGCCTTTATAACATAACTTTTAATTTTAATAAATGTAAACTACTCAAACAGCCATACATTTCACGTGAACTAGACAAACCTTCTTTTCTTAAGAAATATAATTTATTTTACACCTGTACACGAAACTCCTTTGTTAAAAGTACTTTAGCAGACCGTCTCATATTCTTGCGACAGACCATCTAATATTCTTATCAGAAAAGCCTTCTGAACGTTATTATGTTATAAGTATGGCAATCAAGCGTAAAGCATCGCTGTCAGCGCTGGATAGTCGTGACGGAAGGGCATGAACGCTGCAACATTATTTTTTGTCATATGAAGGCCTAAAAATCCCGCAGTGTCATTTGTTTTTTGATGTGTTAGGGTGAGTGTCTACTGGATGTTACGTTGATTTATTTAGAGGAAAAAAAAACACCAACACGGTTTGAAAACTGCGTTAATGTGTAAATTTTTACACTTTCCTTGTTTTTGTAACTTCCTTTGTACCTACGGAACATTGATGTTAGAGCACATTAATAATTAAATTTTAAATCAGTTTTTTAGAGGATGTATTCCTCAAATTTCAATACTTGTTATTTGGCCGTTTTAACGAAAGGCACACTCATAACAAGCACTGATTAAGTAAAAGTTATAGAAACTAATATTAAACCAGTCAATTGAAGACCATAACTAACAATTATATTATTATCAGCTAGCTGCATGATTGGTTTCAAAGTTCAAAGTCATTAATCTTACACCGAAACTACAAAACTCTCACTGAACGACGAATCAACAACACAAAAATAAAAAAATAAATTATATGAATAAAACCTGTGCCGACACATCTGGCTTTAATTAAACAGCACTTGAACCCTAGCCTTAAAGAAAATTAGAGCAAGAAATTGCTTCCTTTTTCAAATTTAGAGCTAGTGTGTACCCAGGTTTATTTTTAACCGCCATATTATTACGTGCGACGGTGACGCTGAATGTTTTATTTTTTATATGACTAATTACTGGCACGTCATTTTCGTTTTTCGCGTCATTATGTTTGTTTTTGGGCAGGATGTATTTTTTTATATAACCAGTATGGCTTTTGGATTTTATATTTTATGGGTTTATGCAGGGAAAGCGACGGAGCACTTTTAAAAACACACACCCTTGGTCAAATACTTGCTTGCTCAGATTGGCGATTGGATATTGTTCACATTACATACATCACGCCTGTATTATCCAAGGTATTTGCTGAAAAATAGCTAGCTATCTACATTTAGCCACATCGGTATGTTTAAGTCCCACGTCAAAAACGGGCGAGCCAATGCAGACTCCAGAGGCTCTAAACAGACTCCTGTCAACAATTGTGAAATTTCATATGGATAAACAAAATAATACTATTCCAGACCCCCAGAATCGGACCAAGGATCCCAGCAGAAGCACTTGCTAGCCCAATGAGACATAATTAATTCAAAAAGCGTTTATATTCTTCAGACAAAGAAGATACGTGTTCTGAACTTAATTTCCTTTCTTCCCATATTATTTCATACTTGAACACTTCTGGCCATCCCATTGTCTTAAGACCATTCTACACGCGATAATAATTAATTAACGAGCTCTAATTACTGAAACCGGGCCTTGGCAACGTCCCGGAAAAAATGGTTAATTACACAAAAAGAAAACGCGACTAACTGTAACATCTTACGAGTACAGTCAAAATAAAAATAAGTTCTTCAAGTTGAGGTCTGTTTTTGTATACTCCAATTACAATAGAATCAGTGTAATTGATTGATGGATTAAAGTAACAGTCGGCAGGGCACATTCCTCGCAGAACGGATGGTCGATGGGGTCGAACAGTTTTGGAGTGGCGACTGCGAACCGGAAGACACAACGGTAGAAGACCTTCCTCTAGATGGACCGATGAAGTGGTTATCGCTGCGGGAATCCGATGGGTGCGAGACTCACAGGACCGATCAGTGTGGCGACGCTTGGGAGAGACTTATGTCCAATAGACGTCTTTCGGCTGAATCGATGATAAGCGATCGGTGATCGTTTGTCTATTGGTGTGGTGGCTTTAGTTTCAGTAGGAACTATCGATCACAGTCGAATGAAACCATTTTCCAACGATCTGTTGTCGATCGAATGGTGTGACAGCTAAATAAAATGTTTGATTTATATTTCATAAAATAGCCAGTCTGTTAAAAAGATTTCAGTTTGATTGCAATTCTACATTGCTAACGATTTATGCATTTTTTTTTTCAAATTATAAAAGGTTTTCTATGCTTAGTTTGCTCCAGCAGTGTAGATTCAAAAAGTATAATAATAATAATTAATAAGTCTTTTGTATCATAAAGTGTAACACTAGATCCTGTACTCACGACTAAAAGGTAACTAAATGTATGTGTTCTTACAAAATAAATGAACTAATTTAAAAAATGACGATGGTATAAACGCCTCGACTGTACTTACCTCCAAAAAAAATACCTACCTTTCTTAATTGCGGTTTTTACGAACAAATGTTCACGTTTCGATACATTACGTTTTCTTTGATACCACATAAAAGTTACAAGAATAGAAATACTCCTTTGTGAAACTTGATTTGGTGTAAAAGAGAACGCTTTGTTTTTTTCTGTTAATTTTCCTCTTGAATTATCAAAGTGCTTATTGTAAAAGGTTTGTTTCGTCAGAACACTTTCGTTGCCTTGTTTAAAGTTGATGCTTTCGTTTACTTCTATATCTGTTTTACTGTTTTATACAATTGGTTACTGAAATGTCTTCCTTACATGTGCTGGAGGCTCCTGTTTTCAGTAAGGTTCATAAATGAGTTTTATTTTTAAAATTATTTTAGGTATGTAGTGTCCTAAAACGTAGTTGCCTCACTTGTATTGAGTAGTCATACCTGCTACACCTGACTTTCTGGCTTCTACTTTTACAATGGCATATGGCCATGGTGATCATGGCGATTCCAACGTGTTCAAAATTACCTACTTCTTTGTGTTATTAGACGTCTTGTTCCCAGATCTCACCTAGCTGGATGGCAAGCGATGGATGAGGCCTACCTGGCTTCCTGTTCACTCTATCTTTGAAGGCAGAAATATTTAGAAAAACAATGCCTTCCGCCAATAAGCAAAATATATTTAATATTAAAACCCATGCGGTCACAGCAAGAGTACATTCAACACTACTTTAAAGTAACACTTGTTCCACGAAAGCCACCCTTGTTGCTACGAAATAAAGGTCCTGTCACTGTGAATTTGTTACCATAGAAGCGTGGTTACTTGTACTACCTTTTGTGCTCTTTGTGCTGTGGTTTTGTTACAACATTCATTTGTTATTTGTTTTAAGGTACGAGTTTTCAGTTCCGCGGTTATCGTTATTTCGGTTCGTTCCCGTTTTTCGATAGCTTTGGAAAAGCGAACGATGTTTTGAAATTGTTTATTTTTTGTGTTAAGGTTTTGTTTATTTTATGGCCTTTAAGTGCGGCTATATTCACCAAAATAATTAGATAACATTATTTTAGTACATAAAAAATGAATGCACCGAACAATGCTGTAAAGAAAAGAAAACTGGATTAAGGGACAAAGAAATTAGTCGCGGTCAGTTAACCAACTGCAAATAACTTTATAATTGCATTTTTTTATATTTTACGGGTTTTTCCTTTACATTTAATATAAGACATTGAATCTTGCCAAATTACATGATGATTGGTAGAACGGGATGTAGGTAACCTTAAACGTAAACTATATATAGGATGTAGGTAAGTAACCTTATTCGTTTTGATTTACTTGCGAGTATATTAATAATGCGTCATAAACAGCCGTATCTTTGATTGCGTTGAATTAGAAGTTTGTTTTCATTTCACAGCTCCAAGGGATTGTAGACTTGAGTATTTAATATTAATTTCAACTTGATTTCAAACTTCAATCTTTTATCTCTAGAATGTGTGGAGTTGTAGAGAAAAATGGTTTTGACGGGCTGACAACCAGACAATGAAGTGATTTTAGATGGGCCCCTTTTTCTTTTTGAGGAACGGTAACCTGTAAATAGTATAGCTATAAAACCACCTAATTCTTATTTGGCTAAAAACAATACCATTTAAAGAAGCACCTACTCTATCAAAACATAGCTTTATCATTTTCATATCCCTTTGCAAATAAACCCATAATATAATCAAATACAATTTCAAAATGAAAACCTTTATATTTAAACTGCAAACCAAACTTCCTGTAATAATGAAACTGTCTAATTATCCTAAGTAAACTGATCTGTTTGCCTTCGATGGTTTTAAGACAATCCTGAGCTAATAGACGGCCTGAGTATTGACTTTTTACTCGAGACCTATTTAATGGCGTTATGTAGACATGCAGCTATGAAACAAGGATCTTTTGCAAGTCGTGTTTTTTTTTCATAGTTGGCAAGAAGTCTGAAATTGCGTATTGTGATTGAAAATTGCACTGAGCAGGACGCATTGCTCGCAGAACGGATGGTCGATGGGACTGAAAAGTTCTGGAGTGGCGATCATGTTCCGGAAGACGCTGCGTCGGAAGGACTTCCTCTAGGTGAACCGATGACCTGGTTAAGGTTGCGGGAATCCGCTGGATGAGAGAAACACAGGATCGGTCAATGTGGTGACGCTTGGGAGAGAACTGTGTCCAGCAATGGACATCTTTCATATGAAATTAAAATGATGGTAAATGGTGACCACCGTTTATAGACATTTTTAGTACTTAGGTGATAAGGATTCAGCGTAATCAGACTACAATATTCTCACTGCTGGGCTACTAGCGTCCTCTGTGTGAATCTATCACACGAACCTAGTGCGTGGTGAGAGAAGTCACATGTATTCGAAGTTTTGGTTCTAGAATAAGACCAAATGGAGTATTATGGAGCCCTATATGCCTAACCACCCAGTGCGACCGATCCTTCGACTGCTTTCTCCTATAAAGGTGCATAATTATGGAGCAATAACATGCCGCCTCTTTATGCCCGACTGGTCGAACGACGATTCAGCACCAATCCATAACAATATCCTGCCCATATCATCCTTGCGGATCGAAGTTTGAATTAAATATCTAAGCCTTCTCAAAAGTGTTGCACTCACTTTGCCCGACCAGCGTATCGAACCCAGGACTTCATCCTTAAGCTCACTTGCAACCACTAGCTAGCTAGACCAACGTAACAATCAAGAAAGAGCAAAATGTTACCACATCCACGCACCTTCCTTTCAGACATCGCAAAACAAACAGTGGTAAATCGCACAGTCAATTAGCTGACAACCTCCCACCACACTTACTACCTTACACCTTAAACTTAAAGTTCAAATTCGAGTGCCACAATATTGCTGCAAAGCGGTTTGTCAGCTTCTTATTAGACATTCCGTTTCGCGTTTTTGAGAGCTTCAGTAAGATCGTAGTAGGCTTCGAGTCTATTACGTGAAGACAGGACATCGATAAATTCGTGAACTGATATTTATACATCATATCTTCTGCCAGCGGCTTCGCCCGCGTGAAAGTGATAATTATCCCGAGGGGACATATCCCCGGGATAAAAGTATCTTATGTGCTATTATTGTCACACCGATGACAACCCCACTTCATGTCCAGACTATTACTGTCCATACCAGGTTGCCTGGAAGAGATCGCGGATTGCGATAAGGCCGCCCATTGTATATGTATTAATTTTAAGTTTCTTCTTATAATTGTATTTTAAGGTGTTCAATAAAGCATATAATAAATAAATAAATAAATATTCCTGATTATAATCTATCTCTGTGACAAATTTCATTCAGATCCGTTAAGTCGTTCTGGCGTGATTGAGTAACAAACATACACACTCACAAACTTTAGAATAGAATAGAATACTCATTATTATGTACACCATATAAGTTACAGAAAGTATAGAAGAAGAAACATTACACTGGGTGACACAATGGGTGGCCTTATCGCTAAAAGTGATCTATTCAAGACAACCTTTGGATGGTTTTAAAAATGACAGGATAAACAGTACTGTAGTTAGTCTTTGGTGTACTATTTATATATAAAATAAATACATATATATATATATATATATATTATACAGACAAATATATACAGTAATAAATATGGAACAAAAACATAGAAATCAAGAAAAACAACTATTAAAGAGAGAGATAGTGATTCTTTACCATAGTTTTAAAAATGGGCACGCCTTATTGACACGGGCAAAGCATTCCACAACCGCATCGCTTGAACCGTAAAAGATTTGTTGTAAAAGCTGGAGGAATGCATCGGCATCTCTAGTCTCAAGTTTTCCGATGACCTCAGATATTTATTATGTGTGTCATGAAGGAACTTGAAACGTTCTTTGAGGTAAGAGGGGGTTGTAGGATTGAATAGAATACTGTAAAGCAGAAATAAAATATAAGAATCCTGGCGAAGACGTATGGGAAGCCACTTATTCTAATATTTTAAACTACTTAAACTTTCGCCATTATACTAATATATTAGTGTGATAACTAAGAAGTAAGATAATATAAGTAGTTTTAGGCATTGCACTGTGGGGTTCATCATTGCAACCGAAAGACATCTACTGCTAAGCAAAGACCTCCCCAAAGTGACGCCACATTGACCAATCCGGTGCGTTTCACATCCAGCGGACTCCCGCCATCCTCACCAGGTCATCGGTCCACCTAGTGGGAGGCCTTCCAACGCAACGTCTTCCGTTTCGCGGTCACCACTCCAGAACTTTCCAAAATACCCCGCCCACTGACACTGAACCCTCTATAAACCACGTGGATAAAAGATACGACCTGCACCACGTGGAGTTAGCTAGACCCTGATTATTATCGAGGAATATAATGTGTCCTTTTGAATTATTTGTTTGGTTTTTGAGTAGTGTTTTCAAAACAAAATTAACCAAATAGAATAAACACTTAAATACTATAAAAAAAACATGTGTTACTCACGAACTAAAAATTATAATCCTTTTCGGCATCGACTCTATTAAGTAAAAGTAATTAAATACACACATACTAGACCACCAACGTGTATCACTAATTAATGAGGATGTGATTGTTTACTATAAGTCGTATCTAAACGACGGACAGTGGTTGTTTCGGGATAAAGTAAATTATAAACTATTTTCCTTGTTATTTAATCTTGACCTGTAGATGAACACATTTTATTGAGAAAAAGATTAAAAAAACTACTGATATGATCGCAGTTTGTTACCTATAGGTATTAAAACATTGCAAAGTTCGGATTTGATACTAGAAAAAATCTAACACGATTTTGAGTTACAGTTACGAAAACATTATTACAGAAAAAAAAATGGCCCAGATAATTAAAAAAAAAACAATTGTCGTGGTGGCCCGGTGGCTTAGACCTCGCCCCTCGTACAACGTACGTCAGACAAGTACCAACGTGACTTTTTCAAATTCATAATCATATACTTACTTTCTTAGTTTATCTTGGGATTCTTAGTTAAAAACCGGTCTAACCGGATTCAGCTGTGCACCAGTTTTTTTTTACTCCCAACGGGAAACGAGGGGTGTTAAAAATTTGACGTGTGTACCTTTGTGTTTGTGTATCTGTCTGGATGAACCGATTATGATTTCGTTTTCGTTTGTTTGAAAGGTGACATTATCGGTGAGTGATTAGGTGTTCTTAGCTATGTTTGATGAAAATCGATTTAGCTATTCAAAAGCTATGAGCCTTTTACTGTTTGACTCGATATATTTTTCAAGATATAAGCCAAAGGAACATTTTTATTTTATTTTTTTGTTCTAAATCTGTGTGCGTTTTCACAGTTTAGGCTAGAAAGCAGTTTTTCATTAATGTTTAGGTTTTATAATATGTTTTTATATCTTGAATGCACTATTAGCTATTAAGATTTAAAATTAATACGTAAAAACTGGAAGTTAACGACACTGAAATATATCTAACTAGCACTAACTATATTTTTTTGAGCATAAACCATAAATATTCTGATTAGCCTTAACTCACATACGCACAGATAATGCTTTAAATACTGTATACCTGTACGTAGTATAGTGTGTAGTGCTATTCTGGGTGCATCGTCCTCACATACTCTATTATGATTTTTTTAATGTATGTACTTATGTAAATATTGGCAAAAACATTTTTTTTTTAAAGAGTTAAAGAGGGGTGGGTAAGTGTGGAGTTTCTTGTGCATTCTTCTCCATAACAAACTACTTTTCCGACTGCACGGTAGAATCGATTTTTATTACTTGTAAATTTTAATTTTAATTCTTTGACGTTCAAAAGTGCCGCTTTTTGTCCTAGTTGAATAAATATATTTGACTTTGACTTTGATATAGTACAAAAAAAACATATTTAAAAGTTTATTTTACATATATCTCGAAAACCAATGAGATGCTCATTGATTTTCTTTTTCTCCTTGGTTGGGGTGAATTTTGACTTAATTTGACTAGCGTAAATTACCATTCGCACAGATTTCGTGCAAAAAACAAACACAAAATAATTTATTATTAATTTTGACTCATATCTAAAAACTAATGACAAATAGTGAATCTTACGAACGATTTTTTGGGCACAATTGAACAAAGAATAAACATGACTAAAAAAACAAATTGCAGTAAAATCAAAACTTGACGAGAATTAAGCAAAAGACTGTTATTTGGGCCTTTTGGCAGCCCATTTTTTTGTCCCTTTGCAATTTTTATGCAATTTTCAAGCAATTTTACTGCCGCCATAATGAGCGTGAGTCCGGGGAAGTACTTAAGTAAGATTTTATCTGCAGATTTAGCAATTATATAGTGTTCTTCGTTTGTGTTACCTCCTGGGTTTTGGACTAATTTGAACAGCGAGCTTGTCTGCACAATTTATGTCGCGTACTGTGCCTGAAACACTTTATTTTGTCCTGTTGGCAATTGGTTGCAAAATGAAAAAAAAAACGCGGCTTTTTAATATGAGGAAAAAACGATTACTAAACCAGTTCAATAAAAAATTTGGAAACGCGTTTTCTGCAAAGTCTTTTTTATTTTAATTGGCTTCGTGTATCTTTTATTTAGTTTATTACCATGTTCTGCACGCGGTGATGAATGTCTTGTATAAATATAAAACATGCCTAAGGCTACATTCACACTGATTGTTTGGCACGTTTTTTTTTCCCGTATAACTATGGGATCAAAAGATAATAACCCGCTATTAATACCGTAACCTGCGTGTGACGTGTGTGTTCCCAGTATTTTACGAGAAAAATGAACAATGCCGTACGAACGTAGCCTTTGTCTCTAGAAAAAGTGTTATTCAACCAACTTTAACGATTGCCAAAACAAAAAGTCAAATTACATGTGTGTGTGTCCCAATGTCGCATGGTCCCTAATATTTTAACTTTTCTTCAATCGCTGTCGCTGTCGCTTGCCTCTTAGTTACACTATCATAGATCTATGAGTCATATTTATATGAAAGCATAATAATAGACACGTGAATCATAATTATCGTCCTTGATAAAAGTCTTTTGACCATTTGTTGTTACTCGTAGATAGGATAATAGAAACAGCAGCAGGACGGAGCTGTACAAGACAAATAGCTTTGTTCCTTTTTCACTGTCGCACTATGATAGTTTCAACACGTCATGGTATAAGGCCCCTGGTCTTGCCATATTGAATCTTGCTATATCTAATTATCAAATTTATTTTCGTGATTTCCTTATACAAAATCCGTCAGTAAAATTATGTGATTTTGCCTTTTCAGTTTTGCTAATGCCACATTCTAAATTCTAAGGCAATTAATTATTGTGACGATTTATTGACGGAATAAAATAAGTACAACGAAATTTTGATTAATTTAGAATTCTAAAATTTTTATTGGGAACACTGCTGTACACACTATCAAAGCAATAAAACATAGCAATTACACGCACCGACTTGCAACAAAATATGAAAAAATATAGGATCACAGAACTATGATAATGTAATACACAGATATGATTCTAGAGGTCATATATGTAGGATAAGAGATACAATCCTACGTATGATACTAGACATATGATAGTGCAATACCCACTTATGATGGCTGGCAGTAGTGTTGCTTCCAATCGGTGTTTTTTTTTTTAACTAAAGGCGCGCTTGACCTCTATCTCACCTGATGTTAAGCGATGATGTGGTCGACGGTGAAGCACGCTTGCCTAGAAGTAACCTATTCACTCTTGACTTAAAGACCCCTAGATTGTAGCT